>CM038146.1:454194748-454873004 GCA_021437245.1 Aegilops speltoides | reverse complement strand
GTGTTGGCGTAGACGATTCTGCCGTCGCCGGTGGCGGCGCCGGGGGTGAGGAGCGCGAAAGGATTCATTCATGCATGGGGTTGGCAGGTCCTTGATCTGCATCGCCGGAAAGGATTCATTCTTCTTCTTGGCCGCTGATGCTGCGTGCGCTGCTTCTGCTGACCCGTAGAAGAAATGGCGGTAAGCATCGATCCGGCGCACCGAATAGACGCCCTCCGTCCAGTTCCGCGTCACCAGGTTCACCAACCGCCTCCTCATCTTCGTCTCTGCAACACCACGACGAAGTTGGATCTAATTCTCAGCCTCTCTGACAAAAGAAGAATATGAACAAATTGGCAGGAAGGCAAAGATGGGGACACTTTTGACGAATAAATTTGTATACCTCAAGTTGGTGATCAACAGCAAGAATCCTTCACGCCAGGTGTGACGACATGATCCTGCGTGCAACACTAGTTCTTCAAGACGTACCCCCTCCCCCTTGTCGAGGCGGACGATGGCGGTGTCTTAGATGTCGACTACGGTCATGACGGACGATGGCGGTGTCTTAGATGTCGTTCCCTTGTCGAGGCATCATCGCTGAAGTCTGCTTCATCAGGCTTGGGATGCTCCGGGGGAAACCCTAGATCTGGGTCTTCCGGATCGAATGATGATGGCGTTTTATCGCTTTCCCTCCTGGGGGCATTGTTTTGGAGCAAGTGATGGCTGGGGGATGGTGGAGCGGTGCTTCATCTCACACATTGATGGCGGCGGTTATCGGCGGCATGGCGCTGTGGAGGCTCGGCGTCCGATGCGCGGGATGGACTCGCGCAGGAGGAGGTAGCTGTCTGGCATCATGGTGACGTCGATGGCTGAGTGGCCAGACAAGGTAGATGCCTCAATATGATCTGAAGACGGACCTGTGGAAGATAGCGGCGACGACACACGAGTGCGTCTGACCGGATTGTGCCCCAGACCCGGTATGTGGCTCGGCTGGGGTTCCGGCTTTTGATGTAGGCTCAGGTGAGTGGTCTGAGTGGCCCATCTAGCACCCCTTCATCGTATGGATAGGAGTAGCGGCATATGTTGCCAAGATGATGGATTCAGGCATATTGTTGTAATACTTTGTAAGGTCCTCGAGAATAATCAATAAAGTGGTTGTATGCATCTCCCAGATGCAGAGGCCGGGGGTCATCCTCCTTTTCTAAAAAAAAGGTGTGACGACATGGGAGAGAGGGGCTTGTGCGGCGGAGGCTGCTGGCGCTGGGATGGGAGATAGGTTTGGGAGCCGGGAGCTCCTAGTCAGCGCTTCAGGCGCCAACGCTGCAGGGCCGGCCCATCCACGCATAAGCGAATCTTCTATATCTAAATAGCTAGTCCCATTATCATATTTCTTTGTTAATCTAAAAAAATAACATATTTCTCTCCATATGTAAGCATGACTCCTCATTATTCAACATGCATGAAAAAAGTCCACCTCAACATGCAATTATTCATAATAAAAATCCAACTCAGCATGCAAACATACACGCATGGAAAAATCATTCTATAATGCTAGTTACATTTAATTCTTATATTTCTTAATAAAATACTATTTCAAATATTCATTTTCCATATAACCAAAACCCCACTGAAATATTGCAAAACAGTCTTGCAACAACGTTTGGGGCCTCATCTAGTTTTATTATAGCAGGGAATAACCCAAGAAAACACGTTACTTGCTTGACGTCGCTGTTCTCCTTTGCAGCCGCCGCCTCCTCCTTCTCCTCCACAAAAAGCTAGGGTTTTTGCCTCCCGCCGCCGCCGCCGCAGGTCCGCCTCCCCTCCAATGGCCTTAGGGCCATGGGGGCGCAGTGGATCTCGGCAAGGGTCGGCGGGAGGGCTCCGTTTTTAATCGTTTTGTTCTGTTTTGCTAGGGTTTGTGTCACCTTTCGGGAAGACGAGGCGGCGGCGGCTTCACGAAGATGGAATAAAGGTCTCCCGCCTAGCCCCGTTCGGCGTCGTCTAGCATCGTTGGTGGGCGTGTGGAGGTGTGTCTCCGGCGGATCTATCTTTGGTGGATTTGCTCGGATCTCGTCGTTGTTAGTCTACGTTCGTGTGTCTTCGGATTGGATTTTTCTGATCTACGTTATTCTTCATCTGCGGCGGTTGCTGTTCTGGTGCGCTGGTCCTACGGGGCCTTAGGACGACGACTTCCCGACTGTCTACTACAACAAGTTGTGCCCGACTCCGGTGATGGAGGGGCGATGACGGCGCGCCGCTTCGCTTCAGTGCTGGTAGTTGTCGCTAGGTGGTCTACGGATCTGGATGTGATTTTTATTATTTCTGGTATTCGTTGTACTGCCATGATTGAAGATGAATAGATCGGAAATTTTCTCGCAAAAAAAAACCCAAGAAAACTTGTTGTCATGCCGTTGAGTTCATGTATAGGTTTGGCTAACCACTAGGGCTTCCTGTTACTACCGATTGAGAAAAGCGTGAAATACTTACGAATAACTGTAGCTGCACTGTAACAAATACTAGGTGTTCAAAAATTTCAACAAAGGCTCAAGAACATTCAAAAAATTCACGAATTTGTTTCAAAAGGAAAAAGTTCACGTATTCCAAAAGTTCACGAAAATTGAAAAAAGTTCGGCAATTAGAAAAGAAAACTCACTTGTGTCTTCATTAATTCAAAATATCGCTCGTGTCTTCATGGTCGAATGGCCGCGGTTGACAGGGCCGATTGACCAGTTGACTTAAAAAACAAAAAAAGAGAAAAGATCACAACAATACAAAGATTCACCGAATTTGACGAAAGTTGGCAAATTTGAAGAAAAGTCCATGATTTTTTAAACAATATTAATTTTGGAAAAAATCTTCGAATTTGAAAGAAGTTCATCAAATTTTAAAAAAAATCATGAGTTTTAAAAAAAGTTCATCCGAATAAAAAAAGGTTCATCAATTTTGGGAAAAAAGTTCATCAAATCTGAAAAGGTTCAAAAAATTGAAATAGATTTCGCCCTTTTTTTAAATATGTGAAAATTGAGAAAAGTTCACGTATTTGCAAAAGAAAAAAAAAAAAAATAAAAAAGAAAACATAAGAAAACATTTATAAAACTCAACAAACCCGGTCCAGAAAATAGAAAACCCGGTTTGGGAAACTTCCCAAAATCGGGGGCATCGCAATCTTGAGAAAGAATAAATGAAAAAAAGAAGTAACTTGACAAACGTGGTGCGACGTCCTAGTGGTTGTTGTGCTGCTCTATGATTGTTCAGGTTCCAGGTTTGAATCTGTCGTCGTGCATCCCATATTCCCATTTGGCCATGGCTTATCGTCCTGCTTGAACCCTCCTGGGAGATTCAATCCTGATTCGCACGCCCACGTCCGCGCCAAGAACGCCAGCAGCATAAGTCACTTACGCATCTCCTTTATCCATTTTTTCTGGTTGTCCAGCAGGACATCGTTGTCATCCTCATGGAGGACGAGGATGCTACCGTCCGAATGAGGAGCCCTGGCGCTGGAACTGGCCGACCTGGCCCCTGCTAGATGTCGATGTGGCGGCCTAGGTCCCATGTTAAATTACAAAAAAAATAATTTACGAAACAAAAAATCTACATGGACAGGGGGCATATGCCCCCGCCCTCTTCGGCGCACTTCACCATATTGTATTTATTTAATAGTTATTTATATTTTTCAGGGTAGCGCTAAACTGCGCGTGAGTGTAGAGTTGCTAATCCTACGCGCCGGTCAGGCCGCGCGCCGCTCGGCCTAACCATCGATTTTTCTTCAACCTACTAGTAAGCATTTTGGTAAGCAAACCAGCCCCCCGCTCCGTAAAATCAAGGCAACTTTTCCTTCCACTTGCAAGTAAATTCTTTGGCAAATATAGTAAGAGAACTAAATTAGTTACCGCATGCATGCACTAGTCCACCGATCAATCAAAGCAGACAATTTTTAGTAGTAAAATAATTTGGTCACATTGTAATCAACAACTAAAAAGCGTTGGCATCTTGTAACGGTAATCGTGTTACGAGCAAACTGAAAACTAGCGCTTGTTTCCTGCCTTCTTATATTGGTAAGAGCATCACTAGTAGTACCCTCAAACCCTCAAACCAGTTTAAGGGTTGAGAATTGACATTTTTTGGCACTTTAAGGGTTCAAAAACAGAGGCAAAGATTAAAACCCTCAAACCCAACCCTTATAACGGAATATTCCATTATAAGGGTTGAGTTTGAGGATTCTAGTCTTTGTCGCAACCTCAACCCTTAAAACTGGCATTTGACATATCACAATTTTCATCATCTCAATAACGGTTTGAAGAAAACAATAATCATTCTAGTTATTATTACAACACCGAATAGTACCTTCAACCACAGGATAATCATTCAAGTTATTCGAATCAAATAGGACATAGAAAAGTAAAACAAAGGTAGATCATGGGCCTTGGCACCGCCCATTCAACTGCCACAGGTGCTCTACTAGATCATCCCGGAGCTGACCATGAGTGTTTGCATCCTCAATCTCACGATGTGCTTCAAGAAAAGCTTGTACGCGACAACGGTTTCTTTCCGGTTGCACACGGGTACCAACATTGTCATAGAAACAAGGTAGGTTTAACCCTCTCTCATCCTCGAGGATCATGTTGTGTAGAATCACACAATATTTCATGATGTTCTCCAAGGTTTTTTTGTCCCAAAAACAAGTTGAACCCCGAACTATGGCAAATCTTGCTTGGAAAACACCGAAAGCTCTCTCAATATCCTTGCCTTGGTGAAATGAGCCTGTTTTCTGGTTAAGGGCACCCCATTTTTCTCCTTGATGGACTTCACAAGAGTTGCCCACTCGGGATAAATTCCATCGGTGAGATAGTATTTCATTGAGTACTCATTGTCCATGATTTTGTAGTTGCAAGTTGGAGCATCCCCAGAAACTAATCTTGCAAACAAAGGAGATCTATTGAGCACATTGATATCATTGAGTGTTCCCGGCAAACCAAAAAATGCATGCCAGATCCATGTGTCCTCCGATGCCAGGGCCTCAAGCACAATGGTAGCATCACGACTTTTACCGCAATACATTCCTTGCCATACTTTTGGGCAATTTCTCCATGTCCAATGCATGCAATCAAGACTACCAAGCATCCCCGGCCATCCCCTTTTTTCATTCATCTCCATCAATCTCTCTGTATCTTCCTCGTTGGGTGCCCGAAGATACTCATCACCATACAACCGGATGACCAATTTTGCAAACCTACGAACGGACGCCGTGGTTGTATCTTGTCCAATGCGAAGATACTCGTCGGTATAGTCCGCGGGTATGCCATAGGCGATCACCCGCATTACAGCCAATATCTTTTGGTACCCACTAAACCCCATGATACCGGCGGCGGATCTACGACGTGTGAAGTAAACTGAGGCGGCCTCACAATCGGTGACAATCTTCAGAAACAAACTACGGTGCATTCGGTACCTTCTCCAGAAGAGGTGAGGTGGGTATGTCGGTACCTCCGCGAAGTAGTCTTGCATCAATTGCTCGTGTCCGAGACCACGGTTCCAGTAGATGGTGACTCGCTCCATCTTCGACCCTCTCCGCTGATCCATCAGCTTCGCGCGATCTTCAAACTCTTGCACATCGAGGAGGAGGCCCATCATCTCGACGTCATCGTCTTGAAGCAACTCCTCAATGTCCGAATCGTCTGATGACGACCAACCGGAATCATCGGACAACGACTCCATGTCGTTGGTGTTCACCTCCATCTACACAATACAACAAACAATAAATTTTGAGTGCCAACAATGAATCAAAAAGGGAAAAAATGAAAAAAAAAAGAAAGAAAAGGAGGCATACCCGCGGGGAGCTCGGGGCAGCGCAGCTGCCTCTGGCCCGCCTGGGCTCTGGCGCGGCGGCGAGGAGAGCTCGAGGAGGCCTGGGGCCAGCCCGCCTCTGGCGGCGGGAGGCGGCTGGGGGGCGGGAGGCCCTGTCGATGGTGGGCGGGGTGCGACAGGCGGCTGGTCGGGAGGCGGCGGGCGGCCGGGGCGGGCGCGGTGGCCGGGGGAGGTCGAGGAGGTGGAGGAGAGGTTGAGGAGGCTGGGTGGCGGCCGGACAGCGAGGAGCAAGCTCAGGGCGGCGACGACGATCGTGCGGCACGGGTGGGTGTTGCGCGGGGCGGGAGGCGGCGGGGAACGGCGGATCCGGCGGCGGGGAATGTGGCGCAGCCGGCGGCGGGCGGCGGTGGGCGGCTTGGGAGGGAGGAGGCGGGAGGTTGGCGACGTGGGAAGATGAGTGCGGGTTGGGGTCGAGTGCCCCTCTCCAACCCTCAATTCTACGGGTTGGAATTGGGTTTGAGGGTTGGACCCTTACTTTTTTTGAGAGTTTGAGGGTTTAGGGGTTCTAGTCTTTGCATTTTCTTTGTTTCAATCCAAAAAAAGCGGTTATTTATGAGGGTTTGAGGGTTTAGATGTACTACTAGACATGCTCTAAAAGAGGTGGAAAGTATAGTAACAATAGTAAACTGTTTACTGCCCGTACATTGCTTTTGTAATTAACCAACACGAACTCTCTAGTACGTCCATTTCAGCAGAAATATAGTAATAAGGCAGAGAAAGCTTGCTCACATGGTGCTTCAGTTCGTGTACGAGGAATTAAAAAAAATAATATGAAAACTAACTAGCTTACTGCCAAAAAGGATGGTAATTCATTTATCATGATCATGTACAATCGAACTAAATATTATTACCCGCAATTTTTTTGAAGTATTATTAGCTACTCAACTAACTTAGTGCAAAGAAAGACGGTAATTCATTTACCATATTTTGTACAAACTGATTACCATATAAATAGTCCTATTTTTCGGTAATTCATTTACCATATTTTGTACAAACTGATTATACCATATAAATAGTCTTATTTTTTTCTTTCATCGCCACCTTTTCGGTGAGACTTACGTACAATATGCATCCGTGTTGGCTAATTAAAGAGCAAGGTACGAGCATTAATATATTCACCATTGTTACCATGTAATCTTATTTTCTAAGAGTACGCAAAATGAACTAGGCGCATGAGTGTTGTGTTCAGATCCCAACACGTGCCCTTAATAGAAAATGCGTTCTTTTTATGAATGAACTTCTGCCAATGGTAATTGAATGGGGTTTATTACTAGGTATAGATGTTTACTGAAGCCTTTACGTGCAGGTGGGCTACTCCACGGTGCGTGCGCTGGTTCGTTTGGCTCTACGCGCTATTCGGCCGGAGCGCAGAATAGTAACTGTGCGCTCAAGCTTAGTTCAACCAGTACCTAGCTGGTCCCTTGAGCGGGAGGTATTTCATGGCGTGAAGATCATCACCGCGGGCCATATGAATATGGAAAAGAAAATCCCCAATCCATACCGCGGGGTCTGTTGTCCCATCATATGATTCGATGTTCACGGGTTTAAACCCTTCCGGGAATTCATGTTACATTTGCTTAATTAGTGAAGCAAAGGGGGTGTGCGGTGCCTCTATATCGGGCCAGGTCATGACGTAGCTCGGATGGAGTTCGTCTACGGTCATCGGCCTGGACGTGGTTATATTTGACACGTGTGGCCGGGTGGCCATCATCGTGCGTAGGGGCACGCCCGCGCGATCCGTAGATCGATCTTGTCTGACTTGCTCTGTTTTCAAAGTCAGGCTGCAGGTCATGTGTGTATCCCCGAGCTGTTATGTCTCTGCTTTTACGGCGAGGTAGTATGGGCTGGTGTTCGGCTCAAGTTGTCGCTTTGTCCCGGCCACGTGGTGGTCGGTCAGCCGCATTATGCGGTGGTAGGACGGGCTCCAACCCCTCGTCATCGAATTGGGGTAACAACTTGCGCTTCGGTTAACTTTTGGCTGGGCGCTTGAGGCCGTATTCTTCGGCAGCTAGGACGTCAGTCCATCTATCGTTGAGCAGAACTTGATCAGCTTGAAGCTGCTGCTGCTTCTTTTTCAGGCTCCTTGCAGTGGCAATTAGCCGGCGCTTAAAGCGCTCCTCTTCGACGGGCTCCTCAGGCACGATAAAGTCTTCGTCGCCGAGGCTCACCTCGTCCTCGGAGAACGAAAGGTAGTTACTGTCCTCCGAGTCTTCATTCATGGCCTGTTCATCAGGGCTAGCTCGCCCATCTTCCCATTCGTCCTGTTCGGAGGTTGGCTCAACGAGGTCTTGATACGTCTCCAACGTATCTATAATTTTTGATTGTTCCATGCTATTATATTACCTGTTTTGGATGTTTAATGGGCTTTATTATACACTTTTATATTATTTTTTGGACTTATCTATTAACCGGAGGCCCAACCCAAATTGCTGTTTTTTTTGCCTATTTCAGTGTTTCGCAGAAAAGGAATATAAAACGCAGTCCAAACGGAATGAAACCATCGGGAGAGTTATTTTTGGAACAAACGCAATCCAGGAGACTTGGAGTGGACGTCAAGAAACAAACGAGGCGGCCACGAGGTAGGAGGGTGCGCCCAGGGGTTAGGCGCGCCCCCACCCTCGTGGGCCCCACGTGGCTCTCCTGACCGACTTCTTTCGCCTATATATACTCATATACCCTGAAAACATCTAGGAGCACCACGAAACCCTATTTCCACCTCCGCAACCTTCTATACCCATGAAATACCATCTTGGGGCCTTTTCCGGCGCTTCGCCGGAGGGGGAATCGATCACGGAGGGCTTCTACATCAACACCATAGCCTCTCCGATGAAGTGTGAGTAGTTTACTACAGACCTTCGGGGTCCATAGTTGTTAGCTAGATGACTTCTTCTCTCTCTTTGAATCTCAATACAAAGTTCTCCTCGATCTTCTTGGAGATCTATTTGATGTAACTCTTTTTGCGGTGTGTTTGTCGAGATCCGATGAATTATGGGTTTATGATCAAGATTATCTATGAACAATATTTGAATCTCCTCTGAATTCTTTTATGTATGATTGGTTATCCTTGTAAATCTCTTTGAATTATCAGTTTGGTTTGGCCTACTAGATTGATCTTTCTTGCAATGGGAGAAGTGCTTAGCTTTGGGTTCAATCTTGCGGTGTCCTTTCCCAGTGACAGCAGGGGAAGCAAGGAACGTATTGTATTGTTGCCATCGAGGATAAAACTATGGGGTTTATATCATAATTCTTGAGTTTATCTCTCTACATCATGTCATCTTGCTTAATGCGTTACTCTGTTCTTATGAAGTTAATACTCTAGATGCATGCTGGATAGCGGTCGATGTGTGGAGTAATAGTAGTAGATGCAGAATCATTTCGATCTACTTGTCGCGGACATGATGCCTATATACATGATCATGCCTAGATATTCTCATAACTATGCACTTTTCTATCATTGCTCGACAGTAATTTGTTCACCCACCGTAATACTTATGCTATCTTGAGAGAAGCCACTAGGGAAACCTATCGCCCCCGGGTCTATTTTCCATCATATAAGTTTCTGATCTATTTTATTTTGCAATCTTTACTTTCCAATCTATATCATAAAAATACCAAAAATATGTATCTTATTATTATCTCTATCAGATCTCACTTTTGCAAGTGGCCGTGAAGGGATTGACAACCCCTTTATCGCATTGGTTGCAAGGTTCTTATTTGTTTGTGTAGGTACGAGGGACTTGCATGTAGCCTCCTACTGGATTGATACCTTGGTTCTCAAAAACTGTGGGAAATACTTACGCTACTTTGCTGCATCACCCTTCCCTCTTCAAGGAAAAACCAACGCAGTGCTCAAGAGGTAGCAGGTCTTCGTTGTCTTCGGCATCATTTGGAGTGTTATTTTCTCCTGTGCCCGTACTGCTGTTTTTTCCACGACATGATTTAGAGCGGCGCCGCTGACTTCGGAGCTTTGGCTGTATCTCAGGAGGTTTATCCTCGACTGGATCCTTCTCATTGTCGTCGTTGTTCTCTTTGGGTGTATCCACCATGTATACGTCATACGAGGAGGTGGCTGTCCAGCGCCCTGTAGGCGGTGGGTTTTGTGCCTGCTCCTCTCTGGCATCGTCATCCATACCTTCGATGTCTTCGGAGTCGTAATCAAGCATGTTGGTTAAGTCCTCGATAGTGGCTATACAGTGGGTGGTGGGTGGAAAGAGAAATTCTCTATCGTCAGCCTCCAATTCAAGCCGGATATAGTTCGGCCGAGAGCCCCCGGATAAGGAGAGGGCTTTTAATGAGTTTAGCACATTGCCAAAAGGTGCGTGCCGAAAGATGTCCGCGGAGCTGAACTCAATGATCGGCGCCTGATCAGATTCGATGGGCGCGGATGCACGCGATTCGGAACCTATGACCGGAGACGAACCCGAGGTTCCGATGACACAGGGCCCACTCAAGGTTGGATCTGTGTACGGCTCTATCGCCACTGAGTCTACGGCTTCCGCGGCGGGGTTAACCTTTCCGTCCTTGGACGACGCAATGTGATCCGGATCTAGGGCCAGAGCAGGTACATGCATTATCCCCCGAGTGCGGCCCGATGACAGATTTAGGTCATGTTCATCGAGGCGGCAGGGAGCCGCTGGCAAGGGCTCGAATTCGTCGAAGATCAAGTCTCCGCGGATATCGGCAACGTAATTCAAGCTTCCAAACCTGACCTGATGGCCAGGGGAGTAGCTGTCGATCTGCTCCAGATGGCCAAGCGAGTTGGCCTGCAATGCGAAGCCACCAAATACGAAGATCTGTCCGGGGAGAAAAACCTCCCCCTGGACTGCATTGTTGTAAATGATTGAAGGAGCCATCAAACCTTTTGGTGATGACACAGCGGAACTCTCAATGAAAGCACCAATGTCGGTGTCAAAACCGGCGAATCTCGGGTAGGGGGTCCCGAACTATGCGTCTAAGGTCGATGGTAACAGGAGACGGGGGACATGATGTTTACCCAGGTTCGGGCCCTCTCTATGGAGGTAATACCCTACTTCCTGCTTGATTGATCTTGATGAATATGAGTATTACAAGAATTGATCTACCACGAGATCGTAATGGCTAAAACCCTAGAAGTCTAGCCTATGTGATTATGATTGTCTCTACGGACTAAACCCTCCGATTTATATAGACATCGGAGGGGACTAGGGTTATACAAAGTCGGTTACAAAGAAAGGAATCTACATATCCGAATCGCCAAGCTTGCCTTCCATGCCAAGGAGAGTCACATCCAGACATGGGAGGAAGTCTTCTATCTTGTATCTTCATAGCCCAACAGTCCGGCCCATGCTAATAGTCCGGCCGTCCGAGGACCCATAATCCAGACTCCCTCATCCACCTCAAAGATGCAAGCGGAAAAATCATTCTACAATGCTATTTACATTTAATTCTTATATTTCTTAATAAAATACTATTTCAAACATTCATTTTCCATATAACCAAAACCCCACTGAAATGTTGCAAAACAGTCCCGCAACAACGTGTGGCCTCATCTAGTTTTATTATAGTGGGGAATAACCCAAGAAAACTTGTTGACATACCGTTGAGTTCATGTACCGGTTTGGCTAACCACTAGGGCTACCTGTTACTACCGACTGAGAAAAGCGTGAAATACTTACGAACAACAGTAGCCGCACTGTAACAAATACTAGGTGTTCACAAATTTCAACAAAGGCTCTAGAACATTCAAAAAATTCACGAATTTGTTTCAAAAGGAAAAAAGTTCACATATTCCAAAAGTTCACGAAAATTGAAAAAAGTTTGGTAATTTGAAAGAAAACTCACTCATGCCTTCATTAATTCAAAAAATCACTCATGTCTTCGCTCACTCGCTAAGGGTTTTCGTGGTCGACTGGCCGCGGTTGACCGGGCCGGTTGTCCAATAGAGCTTCGTAGTCATCCTCATGGAGGACGAGGATGCTACTGTCCGAGCACCTTCATGTGCCTCGTGATGCGACGAGATAGTCTGCTACCTAATGGCAGTCGAGTGGCCCAAGATATCTACATACTTAAATAAATTACAAAAAACTGATTTATGGACCAAAAAATCTACATGGACAGGGGGCATATGCCCCCCTTCCCTCCTTGGCGCACTTCACCATATTGTATTTATTCAATAGTTATTTATATTTTTTTACATTATAATTATTATTTGCATCATATAATCACATATAGATGGTTTACTGAGACTTTATTTGCATCACATATATATATACATCTGGGCTATTCTGTTACGCATAACAGAATATTATTTTGTTACCCTTTCTGTACTGACGCAGTTCACAGGTTGGACTGACGTGTTTTTCAACAAGAACTGATGTTCCTGCGTGCACGACGGACAGAAAACAGGGGATGCAAAGTGGAGCTTCCGGCCGTTCTCCAGCGCGATGCTGCGGGCCATCCGTTGCTAGAGGAGACACGTAAAGGGGTTTCGCACGTGCGCACACTCATCTGGATGTGTTTGCGATTTGTAGTCACCGAAGGTGACGGCGTGGGCATTTTGGCGGTGGACGTGTTTTTTGGCGTCAGTGTTTACTGTGGTGTTCGCGGGCCTCAAATTACGTCGTGTTTGTCGTTTTTGATGTGAGAATTATTGGTATGTTATGGTTTTTTGAGATTATTTTCATCTGTAATTCACGATTACAAGTTTTGGTGTTCTTGGTTCTTTTTCTGTTCTTTTTTACTTTCGAATTGGTGTTGCAGGGAGAGATATAAGGATCGTATGAAAAGATTTGCGTTGTTAATTTTACTTTTTTGAGTTGTTTCTACCTCTGTTTCCCATGTTATTTTGTCGTTGGCGGAGGGCGTGTATGGCGGCTGACTGTAAGCTGCGATTTCTTTTAATATGGTCAAAGTGCATAATTAATTTGCGTGTTTTTAGTATTGTTTTTGAATTGCTGTCATATGTGTAGTTTGACTGCTGCGTGTCAAAGTTTCATTACTGTGTGTTGACATTGGAGTGGCACTGATGGCTCTGCACTTTGATTATAAAGCCCGAACCCTCTGTCAGTTTCATTCTACGAGCTGCAACCAAAGAAAAGGGGGGATGGATCCTGAGCTAGGAGAGGTCACAGAGGAGGAGGGGGACGCCATAGATGTGAGGGCTGCAGTAGCTGAGCAAAGGAGGAGGAGGCGCAGGCGCAGGCAGATGGCGCGACGTGCTGTCGAGGAGGAACTGGAGGCAGAGTTCAACAGACGACTTGCGCGTGAGGTGATGGATTCTTGCAACTCCAATGAATTGGAGCTTCTTTTCCCAGAGGGCAGGGGAAGGAACCATATCCAAATCATTAGTTGGGCTAGGGCGAGAGCAGCCACATCTCCACATCCATCCACGAGGGCAAAATGGCGTCGTTTCTTTGATCGTTATGACTGAAGTAGTGAACATTATATTTTTAAGATTTTTGTTGTGGAGGAGCAGATGTTCGAATGTCTAAATGAACTCAACTTGTTTTTGTTTTCTGAATGTGTTGTTTTTTCTGCATATGTTCGACATGTGCACCTTTGAACTGCTTGTTTTTCTGAAGTTGAACTGATTTACGGTCAAATGTTGCATGGCTTGTGTAATAACTATTTCCTACTAGCTGGCTACCCATCTTCCTATTTATTATTTTAATAATCTGTGAGTGTCCCTGACTATAAACGCTATCCATCTATGTGTGGTGTGTGGCCAAGTCTTTCCCCTCCCTTTTCTTCCTTCTTCCAGAATCAGATCTAGGTTCCTCTCTCTTCTCTTCGCTGTTTTTTCTCTGTTCCTGTCTGTTCCATGAAGGATTGTTCATGCGGATGCCTGGCAAAGATGGCGTGCATAGCTGACGGTTGTGTGTACGAGACTGGTTTGGAGCTCACTCAGACTCAGCGGCGTGGGCAACTTTCTTGTTTGATGTACAGCAACCATGGGTTTCGTACACCCTATGTTTGTCGCCTGACGGATGGTGACTTGAAGGAATCATGGGTATGTGTTTCTATTCGTTTTGGTTTCTACGTTCTTGATGGTTTCTTTTCGAATCCCATGGACTGGATCTACAGTTTTGTCTAATGAATAGCTTGTATATATTTTTTAATTTGGTTTTGTGAGATTTTAACAGTAGGGATTTCTGTGTGTATTTGTTCATTACTTAACAGTATTTTAAACCATTTTTTTGTATAATCCCTGATCTGTTTATGAATAGATGTTTTTACTGTAGGTGTATTGATTTGTATATTTCTTCAGTTTAGTCAGTTCACATGTCTAGTTAGTTTTGTGTTATTGTTTTGGTTCAGATTTTTTCCATTTTAGTTTGTTATGCAAATCGTTCCTATATCCGTGTAAAAATTCATTTATGTCAGGTGTTTATTTTGTTTTGTCCTCCCATGCCCATTTGCAGAAAATGTCATCTAGGATCCGGATTGTTGTTCCTAGGTCCGGTGTTCTGAAGATGGAGACTTCAGACAAGAATGGGTATCAGTTGATGGATGTTGCCTACCACATCAACTTTGATGGTTGCATCAACCTAACTACTGGGTGGAAGGAGTTTGTTGTTGAGTCTGGATTTGAGGATGGTGATGTGGTTATGGTTATGTTCTCGAGAGAAGACGACTCTCTGACGTTCAGAATCTATGCGCTGTAGGTTTAAATGTGGCAAATGACGCCGGTTTGTGAGATTTGTGTGTGGTTGATTATGTTGCAGTATTTTTTTCTTTTTAAAACATTTGCATGTGAGATGGTTAAATTGTATGGTGTTATCATGATGGTATGGAACTAGTTATGTAATGTTATTCCTATTGCTCTGCTCAAGTATCACTATTTTTTTTACATTGTTTATATTAGTTATGGAACAATTTCTATAGTTGAACTGATGGGCATCCTTTGTTTTGACTAATATATTTTTCATGTTCCTAACTCGCAAACGGTGCTATAAGTTGATGAGTTTTTTAGAACCGCTTTTTTGTTATTTGAGTTTTGCTGAACTTACATCCTTTTAATGATAGTACTGATCTATTTTAGTTTGTGAATTACCGATCAAATTTGTTTGTTGTATAATGTTTTTTTCCTTACTTTTTTACATGAATTTTGGAGAATGTTTTTTCCTTTTTTAATAGATGAACAATGATATTTTTAGTATTTCAAAAAATAAAAAAAAAATTAATCTTCGCTGCACAGTACTTATTTTTATTTTGTACTTGAACCCTATGAATTGTAGTAGTTGATTTTTTTTTGTAAATTCGTTCCTAAAATTTTTATTTACAGTCTCATATATATATATATATATATATATATATATATATATATATATATATATATATATATATATATATATATATATTAGTTCTTACCATTAAGATGTGTTTGAACTTTTTACAATATTTTTGTTTATTAACTGGGTTTTTTTAAATTATCTTCATTTTTTATTTTTTGTCATGCGTGATCTACTGGATTTTTGTTATGGGGCGAAGTACTTTGTTGGGCCATCGGCCTGGGTCGTTGTATTCGGCCCGAATAGTTTCTCTCGCGCGGCTGTGGAGCACGGCGTGCGTGTGCGCTCTGGGTTTAGTCCCACCTCGCTAGTCAAGGGGGCTCCGGTCCTGTTTATAAGCGCAGCCGACGCTCACCAGTCGAACTCCTGTGAACACTTACCAGAGCGGTTATACACGGCGCTCGCTATCTCTTTGTCGACCTGTGGGCCCTGGACGGCAGGCCCATGCGTGTGTGGGCCTGCTCCTGTCCTTGGGCGGTTAATTTTTTTTATTTTTTGTTTGTTTTTTATCTAGTACTTGACTACACCAGTAACTTGGACTGGTACTTTTTTGTCATTGGGCGGTCAATTTTTTATATTTGGTTATTTTGGGGATCTAGCACTAGACTATACGAGTATCTTGGACTGGTACTTTTTTGTCCTTGGGTTGTCAATTTTTTTTTCTTTTTTGTTTGTTTTTATATAGTACTGAGGGTCGTGACTTGCCCGCGTACCGCACCGTACCGAGGGGCATAGTTGTACCGAACACATCTTCCTTGTATGGACTTTGCCCATTATCTATCTTAGGGGTGTTGGTGCGTGGGAGGGGGGGGACATGACTTGCCCCCGCACCACACCGTACCGAGGGGCATAGTTGTACTGACACATCTTCCTTGTATGGACTTTGCCCCATTTATCTATCTTAGGGGTGTGGGTGCGTGGGGGGAGGGGGGGGACATGACTTGCCCCGCACCGCACCGTACCGAGGGGCATAGTTGTACTGACACATCTTCCTTGTATGGACTTTGCCCCATTATCTATCTTAGGGGTGTGGGTGCGTGGGGGGGGGGAACATGACTTGCGCCCGCACCGCACCGTACCGAGGGGCATAGTTGTACTGACACATCTTCCTTGTATGGACTTTGCCCCATTATCTATCTTAGGGGTGTGGGTGCGTGGGTGGGTGGGGGGAAAATCAATAACTGCACTACGCTTGTCAAACGAGCGCACTGCCGCGTTAGCGCGAGGCCGAGCCGGAGGGGGGGTGGGGGAGGTCTGGTCGGGCCCCCCTCCCCCATCCCGGCGAGGCCGAGCTAGGAACGAGCCGTAGCAGGCGACGACACGGCGTGCCACGGCGTCGCATGCGGAGGCGAGTCCATAACATGACTTGCCCCCATTATCTTATCTTTATTTTTTAGGGGGAAAACCAGCACTGTTATTAATTATTTTTTCATTTGTACCTTTTTGATAATTTTTTATGTACTGTTGTGAGTTATTTATGTACTTTAGCCGTTTGTTTTCTCGATCTATATTAATTTTTTATTTTGTGTTTGATTATTTGTATTATCTTTTGTAACTGGCCAAATATAGTGGGCTTTGCCACGATTGTGGGCTTTAGCCGTCCATTTTCTCCCACTCATCTTTTCACCCTCCCACTTACCTTTTAACCTCCGATCTTCCCTGTTCCGCTCCTCCCCCATCCCCAAATCGGTTCCGTCTTTGTTCCCCTCTTCTTCTTTTCTCGGAGGGGGAGTTGCTACTCCTGTTTCGCCGCGGGAGCGTCGGCCGAAGTGTTCAACCCCAGGGGGTGGAGTTCCGGGTGCTCTGTTTTGTTCCTTTTTTGCTCTGCCATTGACTTTGCTTGCGTCCTCTCATGTTCATATTTTCCCTCTATTTCTAATTTGTTGCTCTCTTTGCTGACCCAGGCTGCAGTTGCTAGGGTTCCTTTGCTGTTGAACGAGCGTTTGGCGGCAGTGATACTGGATTGCGTGGTGGATTTTGTGTTAGGTGGTAAGAGTTTAGCTTTTTGTATGGCGTGCTTCGTTTCTGAAATAGTTCAAATCCCTAATTTTTGTTCATGTGTCTTGCAGATCTGGTTTGGCAGATTTTAGGACTGTAGATTTCAATGGGTACATCATCCAGTCCGGACAAATTGAATGCAGGTGATTTCCCCTGTTTTTTGTATGATGTTTTAATAGATCTGGTTTTAGGGTGTCTGATTGTTGCCGTATCGACTTTATAAGTTGTATGTATTTTGATATGTGTTAATTTTGTCCTGGATTGTATGGTGCGTATGGTTTTGGCAGTTGATGCAACCTGCAGACAGTTTGTAGTACTTACCACCACGTGTATTTTGAACTGATGTCCTCGCATTTGAATAGATTGTAGTAGTCAGTGAAGAACTAGTATGGTGTTGAAAGGGTTGTGTTTTCTGAAGTTTTGTTGTGCAAGTGGTGGGTTCATATTTTGTTTTATTCGGGTGAACTTGTAGTGTTCACATAGTTGAACTAACTGATTGTTTTTATGCTTTTTTGCTAATTATGATGTTGTTGCAGATGTTGGAGTGCCGGTGCCTCCTGATTCTGAGAAATCAGAACGCTTTCAAGATCTTGTGAATGTTATTCTTGAGACACCAAATCCTCTAGAAGAACTTGCGAATGTTGCTGGTGTTTCCCCTATATTTGCTCTTTTTTTATCAGCCTTTAATACATATATATGCTTGGTTTCATTAGTTGTTCCTTTTTGTTTGTGTCTGATGGTATGCGTTTCATTTATTTTTGTGTCTACAATGTTAATTTTGTTTTAATTTTTATGTGCATGGTTATGTTATTGGTTTATGCAGTTAATGACAGCCATGGTGTTCCAGAGGACATTGCTGATGTTGTTAAAGATATTAATGATGGGATGTATTCACTTAACGTTGATGATGGTGATGGCAGCTTGCAGTTGTCTGTTACTCAGTCTCAAAGTGTTGATGGCACTGAGCGTGTTACCCAAGCTGAGGATGTTCCTATGCAGTTACAGCTCGAGGATGAAAGGATAAGAAAGAAGAAGTATGAATTCCAGAAGAGGAAGGAATTGGAACGGCGTCAAAAGGCTGCATGTGTGCCAGAAAGTGATGTTGATGTTGCTCAAGCTCCTAAATGTGTAGGCGATGAAGGTGGTGACGCGGGTTTATCAGCTGTTCATGCCGGATCTCATGGAAGTGACATGCCTGTGAAGACAAACTTGATGCAAACTCGGTTGGCGCAAGCTTTTGATCGTGATGGAGTTAAGCAGAAGAAAGCTGTTTTGAAGAGGAAGTTGTCAGATCGAAATGCTGACGGCACACATAGGCGTAGCCCACGTGTGAAAGCTGGTCCCCAACCTGGTAGTAGCAAAGGTGATGCGGATAATGTTGCTGTGAAAATTGGTCCAAGCAAACTTGGTGGCTCCGTTGTTCGTCGTAGTCCACGAGGTTTGACAAATAAGAAGCCTTCTTCTTCTCCTCTTCAAGAGCGGTCTTTGTTGAAAGAAAATAAGAAGGGTAACGTTCATCCTGCAAAGGTGAACAAAGGTGGGAAGAAGCGTGCTCGTGTTGAAGTTGAAGATGCTGCATCTGAGAAGATGATATTGAAGTTGATTTAGAAGATGAATTTGTAGTGGTATGTGTTTTGTACTGCATGTGACTTTCTAGTTGTACTTGCAATGATTTTAATTTGTGTTTGTGCTGGTATGCTGGCCAGGTGAGGCTGGTCATTGTTTTCATCAATCGAGAGGTGGTACTGATGTTGTTTTAATAGTTGAAGTTGTGTAATCTCTTTTTTTACTAACATTCATATGCTTGTTTTGTTTTCTATATTCATTGTTTGCAGTGGTATGTGTTTTTGTACTGCATGTGACCTACTAGTCGTACTTGCAATGATTTAATTGTGTTTGGGCTATTATTTGCGGCCAGGTGAGGCTGATTATTGTTTGCATCAATTGAGGGGGTGGTACTGATGTTGTTTTAATAGTTGACCTTGTGCAATCTTTTTTTCTTTTTACTTGCATTCATTTGCTTGTTTTGTTTTCTATATTCATTTTTTTAGTTGTGGCTTTTTTGTTTTCATTTACAGCCTGTTAGCGTTAGGAGTCCGGTTAAGCCGGTGGGAGGCAATACTGGAAAAGTTGCCTTGGATGAAGGTGACCAACGGAAATTGAACTTAACTGTGCGATGTTCATTGAGAGAGGTTGAAGATTGCGCTAAATTGCTCGAGAGTTGGCATGTGGCTAGGGTTCATGCATCTGGTTTTGGTTCTATTTTCAAGTGGAGGGTGAAGTCTAACGTTTCCCGCCCTCTGATGGGAGTTTTGTACCTGAGGATAGATTGTGATACAATGACTCTTGATATGGGTGAGGCTAATAAGAAGCTTCGGATCACTAGCGACGGTATACAGCAATTATTTGGTTTCCCTCGTGGTGGTCGTTCTGCGCCAAGGCCGTCAGAGGACGGATATGACGACGCTCTGATGAAGTTAAGATCGGAGCTTGACATTAGCAGGGACAAAGATATCAAGACAAAGGATTTGAGGAATAAGCTCAAGGTGCTCGTCAAGGATCCTAGCAAAGATGGCCTTGCTCTGAAAGTGTTCTTCATGATTGTGTTTATGAAGGTTGTGTTGCCTGGTTCTACCCGCGTGTTTCCAGAGAGGCAGCAATGTTTGAGGGTCTCGTCTTTGAGGACATGGCTAATATGGATTATTGCCAGTTGATGGTTGATGAGCTTAGAAGGGATGTTGCCAAGTACCAAAATGGTGATACTCTTGGGAAGGCAATCACAGGCTGTGCTATAGGGCCTGTACTAATGTACCTTGAATGCCTTATCCGTGGCAAGACTGCGAAGCCTGACATGCGAGTCCCCCGCATATGTTTCATGGATCCTACCAAGCTTTTTGATCTGGTTGATGCAGATTTGATAAAAAAAGGCAATGCAGATCCAAAGACTTGGGTGTTTGGGAAGCTTCCAGTGAGTTTTGTTTGGTTTGTGTCTTGCAGACCTTTTTTTAATTTAGGTATAGCTTTTTTTGCTGTAGTGGACATGTGTACTGTAGAGTTGTCTGTTCATATTTTGTATGGTTTAGGTATGGTTTTTTAGTACTGTTGTTTCTTGTGTGGTTGAACTGAATAACTTTGTTCAACTGGCCTATTGGTAAATACTAACAAATTGGCAATGACAACTAAAGTTTATTAGTGGTGTTGATTTTAAATTTGTTAATATCATGATTTATTTTCCCCTATGTGTTGCATTGATTGATTAACTATTTTTCCCTTTTGTTTGTAGTGGAAAACTCAAGAGGAGGTTTTTTTTCCGAGTGTATAAACGGCCAGTCCTGGAGATGCCGTCGTCTCAGGTTGCAAAGTTTTCATCTCTGTCCGATGAGTTGAGGGATGGCCGTTGAGGGAGTCCTGGACTAGGGGGTGTCCGGATAGCCGGACTATCATCATCGGCCGGACTCCAAGACTATGAAGATACAAGATTGAAGACTTCGTCCCGTGTCCGGATGGGACTTTCCTTAGCGTGGAAGGCAAGCTTGGCGATACGGATATGTTGATCTCCTACCATTGTAACCCACTCTGTGTAACCCTAGCCCTCTCCGGTGTCTATATAAACCGGAGGGTTTTAGTCCATAGGACGAACAACCATTACAACAATCATACCATAGGCTAGCTTCTAGGCTTTAGCCTCCTTGATCTCGTGGTAGATCCACTCTTGTACTACCCATATCATCAATATCAATCAAGCAGGAGTAGGGTTTTACCTCCATCGAGAGGGCCCGAACCTGGGTAAAAACATCGTGTCCCTTGTCTCCTGTTACCATCCGCCTAGACGCACAGTTCGGGACCCCCTACCCGAGATCCGCCGGTTTTGACACCAACATTGGTGCTTTCATTGATAGTTCCTCTATGTCCTCACCGATAGGTTTGATGGCTTCTTCAATCAACAACAATTCAGTCCAGGGTGAGACTTTTCTCCCCGGATAGATTTTCGTGTTCGGCGGCTTCGCACTGTGGGCTAATTCGCTTGGCCATCTGGAGCAGATCGAAAGTTGCTCCCTTGGCCATCAAGTCAGGTTTGGAAGCTTAAACTTCACGGCTAACATCCGCAGAGACTTGATCTTCGATGGATTCAAGCCACAGCCGAGCGCGCCGCACTGTCACGATGGGCATGATTTAGCTCTGCCACCGGACAGTACCCCGGAGGCCGCACATGAGTCCGCTCTGACTCATAGTTCGGAGCTGACCACGCCGATCGAGGATAGGTGGCTGGACACCGCCTCGGGGGCTGCAACTTCTACGGCGATGGAGCCGAATACTGACCTTGTCCTTTGCAAAACCCGTGACTCCGAGGTGCCGGACTCCTCGCTGGACTCCGCACCTCCTGCGCCCCTGCCAATCAAATCCGACTGGGCGCCGATCATGGAGTTCACCGTCGCGGACATCTTCCAGCACTCACCCCTTGGCGACATCCTGAATTCGCTAAAGTATCTCTCGTTATCAGGAGAGCCCTGGCCGGACTGCGGTCAGGATGGTTGGGATGCGGACAACGAAGAAATTCAAATCCCACCCACCACCCACTTTGTAGCCACTGTCGACGATTTAACCGTCATGCTAGACTACGACTCCGAAGACATGGACGGTATGGACGACGATGTCGGAGACGACCAAGAATCAGCGCCTACCGGGCACTGGAAAGCCACCTCAATTCATGATATATACATGGTGGACACCCCAAAAGGGAGCGATAACGAGGAACAACGGGACACGACGAAGGATAATTCCCCCGAAAAACAACCAAAACGGCGACGCAAGCGCCGCCCAAAGTCCCGCCTCGATAACAACAGCACTCATAATGACCCAGCCATAGAGCGGGGCAAACCAGTGGGCGACGAACATGCAGCCAAGCAACCATCCGAACAGGATGAATCGGATAATCAACTCATCCTCGATCAAAACAACAGTCCAGACGATCTCACGCCGGACACACCACCGGAGCACAAGAACCTTCAAAAAAGGCTTGTCGCCACTGCAAGAAGTTTGAAGAAGGAGAAACGGAAGCTCAAAACAGTGGAAGACATACTCAGAATGAGGTGGAGAAAAGTACTCAAGACCGCGGACAAATATGGCAATAGCCACCAAACAAAGAGCTACCCGAAGCGCAAGTTGTTGCCCGAATTCGACGAGGAGGCCGTAGAGCCCCCACAATCAAAAGATAAAGAGGCCGCCTGGCCGGATAGGCGACCAGATGACAGGCCAAGAGCGGCAAGCGGCACTGCACACAAGCCGGCAGACGACACACATAAAAAAGATCCTTGCAAAATGGATGGCCCGGTTAGGTCCATTTATGGGCCAAAGAAGAGGGCCCCAGGAAGCAACACAACACGCCGAGTACTTGAAGATAACGGCACACCTAAATACAGGGGTGCCGCACACCCACTATGTTTCACCGATGAGGTGCTGGATCATGAATTTCCAGCGGGGTTCAAGCCCGTAAACATAGAGACATACGACGGAACAACAGACCCCGGAGTCTGGATTGAGGATTACATCCTGCATATACATATGGCTAGAGGAGATGATCTCCACGCCATAAAATATCTACCTCTCAAGCTCAAAGGGCCAGCTAGGCATTGGCTCAAAAGCCTCCCAGAAAATACCATTGGAAGCTGGGAAGAGCTCGAGGACGCGTTTAGAGCAAATTTTCAGGGGACTTATGTCCGCCCTCCGGATGCAGACGATTTAAGTCACATAACCCAACAGCCGGGGAATCAGCGCGCAAATTCTGGAACAGGTTCCTCACCAAAAAGAACCAAATAGTCGACTGTCCGGACGCCGAAGCCTTAGCAGCTTTCAAACATAATGTCCGAGACGAATGGCTCGCCAGACACCTCAGCCAAGAGAAGCCGAGAACAATGGCCGTGCTAACAAGCCTCATGACCCGCTTTTGCGCGGGGGAAGATAGCTGGCTAGCAAGACGCAGCACCAGCGACCCGAGTACATCCGAGATCAGAGATGGAAACGGAAAATCATGGCGTAGAAAGGACCAGCGCCGAAATAAAGAAAAGAGCCCAAAGAGCACGGCGGTTAACACCGGATTCAAAAGCTCGCGGCCGAACAACAAAACACTGCCCCTTAAGGACAACAGTGACGAGCTATCCAACCTAAACAAAATTTTAGTTCGGATATGTCAAATCCACAGTACACCCGGGAAGCCTGCAAACCACACCCACCGAGATTGTTGGGTCTTCAAACAGTCCGGCCGACTCAACGCCGAACACAAGGGGCTCGACGCGCCAAGCGAGGATGACGACGAACCCCACCAGCAGAGCGCGGGAAAACAAAAGACTTTCCCACAAGAAGTTAAAACAATAAACTCACTTCATGTGATACCGCGGAACAATAGCGCGGCACTCGCTGAAGTACGTGTCGCACGGTCCACCCCAGCGGAACCCCGAGATCGGATGTCAAAACCAATTACTTTCGACCACCTGAACTACTCGAGAAGCGTCTGAAACGCAGGATGGACTGCTCTGATATTGGATCCTATAATCAACGGACTACAATTTACACAAGTCCTAATGGATGGCGGCAGCGATTTAAACCTGCTATATCCGGACACACTCCGCAAGTTGGGGATAGACCCTACTAAAATTCGCCATAGCCGCACTTCCTTCAAAGGAGTAACGCCAGGCCCTCACGCCAAGTGCACGGGCTCCTTACTACTAGAAGTTGTGTTCAGGTCACCCGACAACTTCCGACGCGAAAAGCTCATCTTTCATGTTGCCCCATTCAAAAGTAGCCATCAAGCACTATTGGGACGCGAAGCTTTTGTCCGCTTTAACGCAATTCCGCACTACGCGTCTCTTACACTTAAAATGCCCGGTCCACGCGGCATCATCTCATTAACAGGTCATTCAAGACCCCGGACACGGCTAGGCGAGTCCGGCATAAATAAAGTAGGGGCTCCCTAGCCGCACACCCCTTCACAAGGGGCTGTGCGTATGAGCAATAAAGAGCCAACAAAAAAAGGCTCAACTTTATTCATTTATTCATACTCTGTTTTAAATACATTTTTCACACGATTTCTTTTCAAACTAAGTTCCTCTCTTTTACAGATGAACAGCGTGTTACACCCGTCCAGGATACAGCACAACGGAGACACAGGCGCAGACATGCAGTAGGGACCCGTTGCAAGGATTCTTTTTAGATTAAGACCCTGCGTAAACCTTTTTTACTGTCTCTTGTTGCTATACATCCCCTGGTTTCTCACCATAACCAGAGAGGAGGCTGACGTTTTGGCATCGGCCGCGTCAGAGGACCTTGCGTGTACCTAGACACTAGGGGCTTAGGGCATTGATCCGCCCGTCATCATAAAGACCGAACACCTCAGGGAGTGTTCGGCGTCTCGAGTTAGGCCTTATATGCATCAGCTCCGAATCATGTCTTTGGTCAAATGTTGGGTTTGCCCGGCTCCTGTGTTTTGCTGCCTTACGTTCCGTATCGTCGGCTAATGCGGCACCAGGAGAACTACTGCGATTGTGCCCCGGTTCGGCCGGGTGAGCACCTCAGTAGAGAAAGCCGAAAACTGACTGTCATGATGTAGCGAGAGACTGGTCAACCACTCGATCGACTTCGGAATGTTTAGAATTCCTCCGCTTTGACAAAGGACCGCTGCCCGGTCAGGCACACACGCGCCCCAAATCTGGAGAGCGCGGTGCCCCTAGGAGCTATATCGTAGCCCCACCTTCAAACTCCTATGGCTAAGTGAAAGTGATAAAGCATTATAGTCCGGTTGCCTCGTTTGCTACGCTACCACCTCCTTCACAGGACCAAGACGTTGGACTAAGTGTGAAAATCGCTATTCAAGAAACACCCCGCACCATGTGCGTGGGGGTCAAGACTGCCATCTTTCAGGTTATACACAAGTATACATTAACGGCCGCACAGGAGATATTTCAATTCTTGAACGCACAAGTAGAAAAAGCGTTTATATTATAAATATCGTTTTACAAGACATCGGTGGCATCCATCTCCGTCTAGTATGTCTTCACACGGGCGAGGGCCATCCGTGCACCCTCTATGCAGGCCGACCGCTTCATCGCCTTTATATGCGGCACCGCCCCAAGGAATTGCTGCAATAAGCCGAAATAACTCTTCGGCTTGGGCTTATCCGGCCAGACATGAGCCACGATATCCGTCATGGCAAGACCGGACAATCTATTCAGCTCAGCCCACTCAGCCAGCCGATCGGTCAGCGGAAGTGAACGATCCGGACTGTGAAATTGAGACCAAAAAAGCTCTTCCGTCTCGTGATCCTTTTGACTTTGGAAGTGCACAACAGCATCTGCCGCACTCGCCGCTAAATCCATATAAGGATCCTCCGGACCCCACAGCTGGCCAAGCTGAGCATCCTTCGGATCTATAAACCTCCTGCGCAGCAGAAAGGGCTTGCCAGCCGCAATATCTCCGGCCTGGCGCAGCTCCTCCTTTACAGCCCTCATTGCAGAACGGGCATCCTTGGCTTCGGCGGTGGCCTTCCTCAGGTCTTCTTGTTCTGCTCGGCGTTCTCTTTCAAGAACCTCATAGCGGTCGGTAACTTCTTTCAGCTTCACGGCCATTTCGGCCATCTCCTCCCTGCTTCGGCAGTGAGCAGCCCTTTCGGCTTCTAGCTCTTCGGCCGCCCTCGAGGCAGCCACATCACTCCTTCTGGCCTGCTCCTTGGCTCGAGCAAGTTCTGCCCGAAGATCCTCCACAGCAGCGGCACCATCTGCATTAAGCATACATGTTGTAAGGAGTGGGCTTCGGCTCCCTTACTAGGTGACCACGGAGAAACAACATACCTTGTGACTCGTCAAGTCGCTTATTGACCAGCGTGATGTCCGCATCCACAACGTCGAGTTGCCGCTTTAGTTCGGCAACTCCATCAGTCCGGTTGGCCACCGGACTACCCGCCACCTGCATAGGAAAGGCGAAAATTAACACCTGTGATTTTGATCCTCGGCACATTGTCGCTTTCGACAACATACCGAGTCTCGGGGCTACTATCTATACAAGGCGCACTTTATGTGTAAAACTGTCAGAAGGTATGACATTTTTACGTACCTCAAACCCCGCCAGCAAACTTCTGACGGCATCATGCAACCCGCCTTCAGCGGACGAAATTCTTCCAATCACCATACTCATCAATGTACGGTGACCTTCTGAGATAGACGCCCTCTCAAGCAGATCCTTTAGCTCCCCCGGCCACACACCAGTTGGTGCCGGACTCGGGGACACCCTCGGTGACGACACCTCAGGTTCGTCCGCCCTACCTGATGGTTTGGCAGATGGAGGCATTTCGCTCTCCATTATCTCCGGATAAAGGTCCCCCAAAGACGAGCTCATTTAAGAAGGACGGAGATCCGAACTACAAGGTAAAAACTTCGGTTATCCTCAGAAGCAAAAATAGGTATATCTCTTATTACAGAACCCCCCTTTTCTACTTACGGCTCGCTGGAGGGCTGATTCCTTAGGGGAGATAGTGCAGCCGGGGCCTCCCCAGACGCAGGACCCTCTGGTGAAGATCTCTTCCCCCACTTCGAGGCCTTGGCCTCCAGGTTTTCGGAAGCAGTCCTCTTCTCCCCTTGGAAGGAGGGATTCTCGATTCCCCCTTTCTCAAAAGCCTCCTTGGTAGAGGCGGTAGTTTCTCTGTTCTCCCCTTCGCCTTCCTCTGAAGGCACAACCTTCAGCATCCTGACCAGCACGGGATCCGGCGCGGTCTCCGGGAGGGGGGCCGGACACCGTATCAGTCTCACTTGTGCTATCCACTCCTATTCAAAGAGACGATTGGTTAAAAGGCAAATTCAAGAAGGCGCAAACGAACGGTGTGTCCAGACGCAGGGCCACTTACCTGAGCATCCGGGCGATTGCAGCTTAGGCCGGAATCCTCGGCCAATTCCGGACACATCTCTTGTGATCCGAAGAACAATTTATACATCTCCACGGATTTCGTACCCATGAAGTGTTGGAGAGCTCGTGGACCCTCTGGATTGAATTCCCACAGGCGGAGGGGGCGACGCTTGCAGGGCAGAAGACGCCGAATCAGCATAACCTGCATCACTACGACTAGATTGATCTCCCTCTCTTGGAGGTCTCGAATCCGGCCCTGCAAGAGGGGTACGTCCTTTGACGGCCCCCAGTTGAGCCCTTGGTTGACCCACGACATCAGCCGCTATGGAGGGCCCGAGCGAAAGATGGGCGGCGGCTTCTGCTTGCTGCCCCTAGGAGCGGTAATATAGAACCACTCCTGTTGCCACAAGCCGAGCTCCTCCGGGAAAGAGCCCTTGGGCCATGGAGCATCGGCCCTTCTGCTTACAACTGCCCCGCCGCACTCTGCTTGATGCCCCTCGATCATCTTCGGCTCCACATTGAAGGTCTTGAGCCATAAACCGAAGTGGGGAGTAGTGTGGAGGAAGGCTTCGCAGACAACGATGAATGATGAGATGTGGAGGATGGACTCCGAAGCCAAGTCATGGAATTCCAGCCCGTAGTAAAACATAAGCCCCCTTACAAAAGGATCCATCGGGAAGCCTAAACCCCGACGGAGGTGAGACACGAACACGACGCTCTCGCCGGGCTCGGGAGTAGGGATAACTTGCCCTTTGCCGGGCAGCCTGTGCGAAATCTCGCAGGTCAGGTACCTGGCTTCTCTCAGCTTTAGCACGTCCTCTTTCGTGACGGAGGAGGGCATCCACCGGCCCTGTAGGTCGGAGCCGGACATTGTCGAAAGTCCGAGACGCTCGAATCTAGGGCTCTGGGTGTTGGAACTCGGAGCGAGAGGCAGATTCGATTGAGGGTTGAAGAAAGGAAACGTGCCTTGGTCCCATTATAAAGAGGGAGAATACCAAGAGCCGTCCCCGTGACCGTTTGGGACTCACCTTCGATAGAGGAGGCGTGGCAACAAGCACGGTTGGGTTACCCACGTCCGTATTGATGAAATCCCGGAATAAGGGGAACACGATCTCTTCTTCGACAAGACGTGCCAAGGAAACCGCTTCGCTAAACGCGCTGAGGTGGTATAATAAAAACGATTCAAGTAAAAGCTTGGTAGTGGCTTGACGTCATGCCACGAAATACGTCAGCAGATTGAACTTGTGTACATATTATTCTCTCTACGATGGTATGTGGAATTTATTTTGCAGAGCCGGACACTATCCTGGTGTTCACAATCTTCTATGGATTATTCGGAGGAGGAACCCGCCTTGCAATGCCGAACAATATGCGCCGGACTCATCGTCATTGAAGCCTGGTTTAGGGGCTACTGAGGGAGTCCTGGACTAGGGGGTGTCTGGATAGCCGGACTATCATCATCGGCTGGACTCCAAGACTATGAAGATACAAGATTGAAGACTTCGTCCCGTGTCCGGATGGAACTTTCCTTGGCGTGGAAGGCAAGCTTGGCGATATGGATATGTAGATCTCCTACCATCGAACCGACTCTGTGTAACCCTAGCCCTCTCCGGTGTCTATATAAATCGGAGGGTTTTAGTCCATAGGACGAACAACCATTACAACAATCATACCATAGGCTAGCTTCTAGGGTTTAGCCTCCTTGATCTCGTGGTAGATCCACTCTTGTACTACCCATATCATCAATATCAATCAAGCAGGAGTAGGGTTTTACCTCCATCGAGAGGGCCCAAACCTGGGTAAAAACACCGTGTCCCTTGTCTCCTGTTACCATCCGCCTAGACGCACAGTTCGGGACCCCCTACCCGAGATCCGCCGGTTTTGACACCGACAGCCATGGTGTTGAGGGTGCTGGTTTTGCCCCTGGCCCTAGTAATGCTAGTGCTTCACAGAGGCAGGCTTTTGGTATTGATGTTGCTGTTTCAGAGTTGGAGCGCGCTGAGCACATCTTAAGTAATGTGTGTTCTGAGCTGCAAAGGGTCCCAACGACAGTCGAGCGTTTGAGCTGTATCAATGGTATCCTTCCTAAAGGTCATCAATTTAATGCTGAGGAAGATGTTGACTACATTGAGATGGAGAGAATTTTAATTGGTGATATGCGTGACGGTGCTGCTAATCTAGTCCAGAGCTCGGTTCACCTGTTGAACAACATGAAGCGTTTCAGAACTACGCAAAACTCTCGCTGCAAGCCATATGAAGAAAGTGCAAATTTTGTTATCAAGCAGGTTGAGCAGGATGAGGCTGCTGCCACCCACAGCAGGGCTGGTGATGGTACCGAGGCTAATGTTTTTGATCACGAAACAAATGATGTTGGCTTTGAGCGCCCTGATGTTGATGTGAGTCAGTCCTCGGTGTTTGCAACTTTTACTTTGTTTGTCTTGCTGTCAGTGTTGTAGTTGAACTTCCTCATCTTCATCTATTTATTAGTAAATTTCTTTCATGCAGATTGATCAGGATGAGGCTGCTGGCACCGACAGCAGGGCCGATGATCGTACTGAGACTAATATTTCTGATCAGCATACGAACGATGTTGGCTTGCAGCACCCTGTTGTTGATGTGAGACAGTCCTCGTTGTTTGTATGTTTTTACTATGTTGTTCTGCTATCAGTATTGTAGTTGAACTTCCTGATCTATATATGTTTATTAATTTTTCTTTTCATGCAGGAGACCAGTCATAATGTTGAGGCTGATGTTGACCGTGGAGTTAATGATCCATCCACTGATAAGTGCAAGGTTATTTTTATTTTCATCGTGTTTATTCATATTTTCTTGAATTTTCATGCGCACCAATGTGTCTTGCTTGTTCATTTTTCTATCCCACACCGTTTAGAGTTTGCAAGGGGGTAGCTACCTTTTTTGTTACTGTTGTTTTAATTCCTTGTGTTTATTGTTGCTCATAATAGCATTGTTTTTTTTGCCTCATTACATTTTGAATCAGGGTGTTATTGTTGGCGATGAGCCTTGTTTGCCCGTTGGTGATGTTGCTTTGAATGTTAGGAGTGGCAAGTTCGATGATGTTGCAGCGAATGCTTCCAAGGTTTATTTTTCTGTGCACCTCTTTGGTAGTTTATTTTTTATTTTTAGTTTTGTTCATATTATTCACTTTTTTTGAATTTTTATTTTCGTCAGATTACTGATGTTGAACGTGGGGTTGTCCTTAGTGGTGGAGATGATGCTCGTGATGCTCCATTGAGTAGTGGGCACAATGTTGGTACCAAAGTTGTTGATGAGGATGCTAGTGCAGCCAACATACTTGATTCCAAATCGCCTGGTGTTGGTATTGCTGGGAATGAGAATGTTTCTGGTTTTGAAGATTTGCCGCCGGAGAATTTCCCACCTGGAGGTCTTGATTACGGTGATGCATTGCAAGATGCTTCTAGCATGGAGGAGGTGCCATCCGAGGATGATGATTTACTTCTGTCAATTTCTTATGACCCCTTGACGCAGGAGGCGCTCTTGTCGTCCCAGGATTTCTTTCTACAGACCCTGAAAGCGCAGCAATATTGGTGTCCTCTCAAGATGTCCCATCCTCAAACCCTGAAACTGGAGGCATAATGGTCTCATCACAGGAACTACCGTCGTCGTCAAACCCTGATAGTCCAGGTAAGCACTTGTAAATTGGGCGTACTTCTCAATTTTGGCATTTTGGACATGTTCTCTTGTAGTTGTTGAACTTATTATTTTTCATCATTTTTCTGCAAGCAGAAAGTGATAATGTTGTTAAGGTTGATACATTTTTCTTCGCTGTTATGAGGTTGCGCACGAACCGTACTAAATGGTTAGTTTGGGATTTTGCGTGTAACATTTTTGTCTCCTTTTTTCTCTCGTATGATTATTATTGTTGTTGCAGTAGTCTTAATTCATGTATTTTTTTGTGTTTTTCTAGTCACAAGCCGATGTTTCAAAATAAAGAATGTGATGCCAGTGTTGGTTCTATTGCTAAAGCGTTTGTCACCACTGGCATGCTCAACTCAGACAGTGCTGATGTTGTTTTATATTCTCTATGTCAAAAGTACCGAGACACTGACAAGTTGATAGTTTCCAGATGGGTGACGGTCAGTATTTTGCTTTTTTTGTAAATAGGATGATAACTTGTTTTGCCAATTTTCTAACTGTTGTTGTTCTTTTTGTACAACAGACCAAGATCCGTGATGGAAATATTGATTCCAATGTGTTAAATTGGTTCACGAGATCAGGTGCTGATGGTTTCGATCAAGTAGGTGAACTTGGACTTTTTGTACTCATTAACTAGAACTGTCATGTTTTCTTTTCAGTTTAGGGAGGTGTGGGAATGAACTTGATTAGCCTGCTTTTACACCTGTACTTATGAATGATCCATGCTTTTTATTAAAGATGCACTTATTGTTGCAAGGAAACTGAACTGATATGATTGTTCCTCATTTTTGGGCGGTGGATATAATTTCATTATGATTATGTGATTTTGTTGTACTTCTAAATTTTAATTTCCATCTTTTATTTTATTGATTGGAGGCTGAATTTTTCGTTTCATTATGACTTTGGTAAATTCATTTTTCCTCTGCGATTTTTTTGAGCTTCTTTTCCGTACATTTGATCCGCCGTCATTTGTGCCTACCATGAAGCCTAGCGAAGAATATGGGCATTGGTGCTTGGTTGTTCTGAATTTGAGGTTCCGTTGTTTCGAGTGTCTTGATTCACTCCGTGATGAAACCTGGGGTGATGCACTTAGATTCTTAAGGAATATGACAGATAATATAAAGAAGCTTTGGAGGGAGTCCAATGTAGACAGGGCCAAACCATTCTCACCGGTGCATATTGATGGTTTCTCTTGTGAGTTTGTGCGGGTGCCTCAGCAGGAAAACACGTGAGTATCTGTTTTTTAATGATTTTTGGTGGTTCTTTTTGTTGCTGGGTGGATGTTGTTCCTGTATTTTTTGGATTTTGTGTTGTACCATTTTTTTGTTTTTTCCTTTGTTCTACAGGCATGACTGGGGATTCTTTATGCTACAAAACTGCAAGACCTATTATTGCCGGGAGGATGGTGTAATTGAAATGGTCGATTACAGCCATGAAGACATTCTGGACATTAGGAAGACTTTGTTGTACACCTGCGCAACTAGCGATGTGTTTGATGTTGACTTCAGGGGTTTGTTTGGCATCGAACCCTGTACGTGTGCATGGACTTTAGTATTTTTTTGCAGTTTGTACTTCTCTATTCAGTACTGTCATGAAATATGTATTTGAACTTACGCTTTGTGTGGACTCTTTTTTTCAGGTAAGTGGTTGGATCTTGGTGAGCATGACTACTGGTTCTTTGGTAGCTAGTTCTCGGAGCTCGAGCGCGTAGCTATTGATCTTAGCCAGGGGCATTCTCCAGAAAATACAAGATCTGGTGTTATGAAGGGGCGGTTGGGAGCTCTGAGAAGTTCTACGGCTGCTTGTGCAGAGAGCCCTACTACACCCAAGAATCCCATTGTCGAATTGATAGACAGCGATGATGATGTGTTTGACAAGATTGCTGGCGTTGGAAGAGTCACGAGGAGTGCTGCTGCCAAAGGTTTATCTCCCCTTGCTGGAATAGTGGCTCGTAGAGCTGGTGGTGCTAGGAAAGATCCTGCTTTGAAATCTGGCAATGATGTAAGCACGAAGCGTGCGCCCAGAGCTCCTATAAAGTTTTGCTCCCCTGTGCAGCAGCTTCACCCTCATAAATCCCTCACCTGGACAAGGCTCGCAGGTTATATAAGTTGTTGCTTAGTGATGAATGGCGTGAGAAGTATGCCAAGTGAGTATCTCTCATTATTTTCCTCCTCTTTTTCTTTTGTTTGTTTGTAACTGCTAGCTAAATATGACCTTAACTATTCCTTTTTATACAACTCGAACTGCTGCTGAATGCCTTATCTTGCTTCTCCTTCTTTTTTGTTATTGTGTGTGTTGCAGGAATACATTCTCAATGATACCCCAGCCTGATGGAAACGTAACTGACTTCACTGGGAATCACATCTGGGAAGTTTTTTCACCTGGGCAAATGATGGATGGTGATGTAATGGACGTCCTCATTGATGATTGGAAGCAAGATCCTGATAGAAATGTTGATTTTGCATCTGGAAAAAGGATATTGCTGAGTCCATATTTCATCTCGGTAATCAATCAGATCGGTTTCTTTCTGTTGAACAAGACTGCTTATTTTTTTTACGAGTTTTAATAATACTTTTGCTTGTTGATCCTTTACCGCTGTCTAATTTCTATTTTTGGCTTTTTTGCAGGTTGTGCTTGACTGTTCGTTTTACGAGGATGAAAATAAAGTGTTTAATGTGGAGAGTGCAGCGAGAGATTTCAAGAGCTATGTTAAAGCTAATGAAGACTTGCTCAGCGCTGACCTTGTTAGATCTACTAGCTGATTTTTGGTTTTTATTTGTTTGTTGTGATGCTGGTTTTTATTTTGAATATCTAACATCTCTTTTTTGGTCATTTCTTTTTAGATCATGATGCCTCTATTCAAGCCTATCGTATTATCAAAGGATAGGAAAGTGAACCACTATTCCTTATATGTCATGAATCGGTACCGAAGTAGCGTTGACATCCTTGACTCCTTACCTTATCCGAAGAACCACCGTCCTTCAAAGAACACCTATCACAAAGACTGTGAGAAGATTGTGAGTGACATTTATTATCTATACTGGATTAATTTTTCTGCATCCTTGTTTCTGCTTTTTTCTGAGACCTAAAACTGTGTGGGTTGTTTTGTTTTTTTTACAGATTTCTAGAATGGTCAAAGTAATGAAGGCTGTGTATGGTGATGCTTAGTACAATGCGAGCAAGCAGCCCAATTGGGAGTTGTTTGCAAAGAAACCAACGTTTGTCAAGGTTCCAGTCCAAGGGGAAAATGAATGTGGCCATTATATTCTGAAGTATGCGGGATGCTACGATGGTGAAAAGATCGTTGAGAACATTCGAAATTATGACGTGGGTTCTTATTGAGCTTTTCACTTTCTGTTTTTGGCTTATTGTGTATCCTTTTTTTATGTGTCATGATTTTTGATAATTTGTTTTATTGTTTTGCAGCCACGCATTGTTGATTGGAACACTGAGGATCTGTATAGAGTTGTGTTCAACCGGAATAGCCAGCTTGTGGTGACGGAGCTTCCCAAGGAGTTTCAGGCTTTGGCTCCTGATGCATAGGAGAAATGGTCATCATTTGCATATTGAATGGGGTAGTTGTGTGATATATCTCTTGAAAACATTGTAGGCTCTATTTGTAGTGTTTGATGTCTTGTCGAGTACTATGTAATAACTAGTATATTTTTGTGTTGTGTTTAAGTGTGGCACAATGTTTTAACTAACTTTTTTTGCATGATGATTGTGTGGTTGAATAGCTGTTTCAATTGTGTATGTTTCATCGGGAATTCGTTTTGGTTAAGTTTTATTTTTTATACTGGAGACTTATATACTAGTTGAGCTGAAAACACCTGTTTTTTCAAGTGTATTTATGAGTTGTTGCTGAGAAAGTGAGATTTATATTATTTTTATCTGATTCCAACCTAAGTTGGACCTTTATAGTTTATGTACTCTCGTTTTCTTGTACTTACGATATAGTTCTGTTAGTACTGATTTGTAATCTCATTCAGCGTAAGGCTTTTAAAATTTGGTGCCAAATTTTTGTCTGAACTTATTGAACTTTAGTAGTTGAACTTCATAGTTCAAGTTAAAGCACTGGTTTAAATTAGCTACGTTTAAGAGATAGCCCTATTAAGTTCAAAACTACTTCTTTCTCAAGGTATTAATTGGTATCATCATAGCACTTACCGAATAAACTAAGTTGTACTGAGATTTGAATTATGCTAGTACTTTTGATTAATTATTTACTTTTTGTGTTGTTCGAGGCTAGTACGTCTTTCTGTTGTGTTTCTTGTGATTTTTCTCCTTTGTCGAACTTATATCTCTTTGATTTACTTTTTGGCCTTCTTTTTTCCCAGGCTGTGGTTCTTCTCCAGGCATTGTTTGGTATAATCCTAGCACTTGTCGTATAGTCTTAGTTGTACTGAGATTTTAGTTGTATTATTACTGGTTATTCTTAGTGTGTCACTGTTTTTAGGGGAATGCGAACTGAAGCTTCCCGTTCCTTTTTATATTTTTGCAGAATAAATGTACTGTGTGTTCAATTGTACCAGAACTTTCAGTTCTAGCATGCTAGTGACCAGGAAATACGTACTGATGGTTCTTTGCTTTTCCTTTTGCAGTACTTAGTGAATTTCTAACTTCTATTAACACGATGCTTTTAGTACTGAATGTTGTCCTTGGCCGAAACTTAGTTTTTTTAGTGTTCTTCTGAAACTAAAAACTTGTTTTTTAGTGTGATAGTACTACCGTTCATGCCTAAGCTATACTGAGCGTCCAAGGCTACTTTTTCTTTTGTCCTTATTTAGCCTGCCACTATTTTTTTTGCGAAAATATTTATGTGTTATTTTTATTTCTCCATGACTAGTGCTGCGTGGCAGCCATCAAGTTTCAACTTCAAGCTACTTCAACTTCAAATGATGGATCAACAAAATAGGAAGCTAGCAAACTTGTTGGATGACATAAGCAAACGATGTACTTGATAGACATAGGAAAACTTGTTCAAACCCTGACACACATAGCATAAGGTAGCTGGTTCAACAAAACAAAAGCAAACTACAAATCTGAAACAACAAGACTAAGGACACACATATCATATGGTAGCTGGTTCATCATAACGAATGCAGACTTTCATGCATCTTCATCCGCGAAGTTGCAGTGGTAGTAGGGATCAGCCTCCTGCTCTTTTGAAATATCCCAACCTGTCACGATGTTGTCGATTGTCTTCCATGACTTGTACGTTGCGTACGCATCTATTCCTGCGTACGTGATGATGTTGTCTGGCAGCGGGCTGGTCCCCCACAGTTTGTGGTCTTCCCTCTTCATCATTTCTTCATGCCTTCGTAGAATGGGTGGATGACGCCGCCTGCAACATCGGCCAAGGAGTCGTAGTATTTTTTTGGTCTTTGGATCTTTCCACTTGCGCTGCATGTCAATGAAGTTGTTGGGGTTGATTTCCAAACCAAACTTTCCAAGCTTCCGCTTGTCACCTCCAATGCTGAAACCAACAAATGTGTACAATTTCTCCTCCTGCAGGAAGTCTTTGAGGCGCTTGGGCCTGCAAGGGGGGAGACACACATTTTCTAAAGATTAGTCTTCTTTTTGATTATTTAATTCTTCTGCTTTTTTTCCTTTTTACAAGTGATAATCCATGAGGTAGATGCTTATATATTATGAGCCATGCATGAATGTAGTTCAGATACTAGTACAAAAAGTCCTAAAATTAAATTCAACTACACCGTGTTATATTTTTTTTCTATCTTCGTTGCTTCACCAAATTAGAGAATCATTTTACTAGAGTCAATGATTCATGCGCTGCTTGATTCAAGTTTAGTTTTTTTGTTTAATAAAAGACCTATAGTTGTGCTTGATACATCTTTGTGCATTAATTATATATCAAGTTCAAAAATTAGTTTGAGAAACATGTGCATCAAGATATGGACCTATACCACTTCACCAAAGATCTTTTAATACATCAATTCTATAAACTATACTAGTACATCAAGATCAGAAACTATGCTAGTGCATCAAGTTTCAGAAATTAGTTTGGTGCATAAAGTTCAGAATGCTATAATCTTTTTTCAGATGCTAATCTGGTGAAACAATCCACTTTCACAGTTTCAGAAATGCATGTAACTTGAGAAACATGTAATCATGCATCCACTTCATAGACTATACTAGTTCATCTAGTTGGGAAACAAGTTTTAATTTAAGTTTTTAGTGAGTAGTACTGGTACAACAGATGAATGAACAATAGTATGGATTACCATTTTGTGGCTGCTGCGATGTGGTACACCAAGCAGAGTTCCTCGACGCACAACTGCAGGACTACCGCCATCTGTGGAGGTTTTTCCTCGTCGGTGTACTCCACATCAACTCCGATGAAGCTCGGATACAAGCCGCCGCCCTTCATCCTGAGCCTGCTCATCATCTGGTCGGCCTTGTCCGGTTCGCTGGTGCAGACGATCTCCAGCGTCTCCTTGCCGTGGAGCTCAACCCCTTTGAGCGTTCTGGTGTATTCGTGCTTCTCGCCGGGGACGTGAACGTCGGCGAGGTTGCTGCTCATGTTCGAAGTGTTGCCATGGTGACGTTTGGCGGACGGTTCCTCCGCCATCGTCTTGCTCCGGTGACTGTGGGCTTGTGATAGAGAAGTTTTTGGTCTGTGTGCAGTGTAGATGGAAGCGGCAATGGTGGTTCTGTGAATGAGGCAGAGATGGAAGACAATGGGGGGTATTTTGTAGTGCGTCGACGGTGGTGTGTTGGAGGCGGTTCATCGGGGACGCGGGCGTAGTGGTCGTGGTGGTCGCCGTTTTTGCAGTGCGTCGTGGCAACCACCGAGTGGGTGGCGCGGGTGGTGGCCTCGAAGAACTAACCGTCCAGGACAAATGTTTTTTACTGCTGCACTGATTAGTCTTGTCAAGCTGTACTTACAATCTGCTAAATCCCACTTGCACGTCTCTGCGGTGGTGATGATGGCATTTTGCACTGTTTAGGTGACGTATGGCTCTATGATGTTTTTCCGTGTGGATGTTTAAGCATTGTTTTTCTATTGAAGTCTTTATACACTAGTTTATGTGAAAACATTTTTTCAGTGCCCTAGGAGTTGTTGCTCAAAAGTTGTACTTATTTTTTATTTTCATCTGTACCAACCTATGTTAGGCCTTTATAGTTTTTGTATTCTCATTTTTAGTGCACTTATGTTTTAGTACTATGTGAACTAAATTGTAATTTCATAGTGCGCACGGTTTTGAAATTGGATTCACAGTGGTGCGAGCGGCGTGACTAATCCTGCTGTTTTAGTACTGATGTCGTATGTATGTTTTGAACTGATTTTTTTATAACTTAGGTTGGGGGTGGGGGTTTGAGATTATTTTACCACCAGATCGTTTGTTGTGGTGTGGACAGATTTTATATAAATAAGAAATTTAGTAGAATTGACAAATAAATTCTATTTGAACTTTTTGAATTTTAGTAGTTGAACCTGTTAGATTTTATATAAATAGGAAATTTAGCATAATTGACAAACACTATATGTTTGAACTTTTAGTGTTTTTAGTAGTTGAACTTGTCAGATTTTATATAAATAGGAAATTTAGCATAATTGACAAACATTATATGTTTTGTACTTTTAGATTTTTAGTAGTTGAACTTGTCAGTTTTTCTATAAATAAGAAATTTAGTATAATTGACAAACATTATATGCTTGAACTTTTTGAGCTTTAGTAGTTGAACTTGTCAGATTTTATATAAATAAGAATTTTACCATAATTGACAAACATTAAATTTTTTGAACTTTTTGAGTTTTAGTAGTTCAACTTGAAAGTAATATTTTAATTCGGTTTTTTAAATTATGTACATTTAACAGATAGGCTTTTAAGTTATGTTCTTTCTTAGAGGTTCATTGTTTTTGTATCATATTTTTTTCCTTTTTTCTTGTACAGGTTAATTGTCAAATATTTTTCTTTGTCCCGCCCTCTGGTTTGTATAGCTGGGCTTATTGTTGGGGTGTTTTGTTGACGATGTAGGCTATTGGGCCGTTTTCCGGCCCAGATAGCTCGTCCGCGCGGCTGTGCAGTGCGCTCTGGGTTTAGTCCCACCTCGCTAGTCGAGGGGGCTCCGGACCTGTTTATAAGTGCAGCCGAGGCTCACCAGTCGAACTCCTCTGAACACTTACCTGAGCGCTTATACACGGCACTCACTCTCTCTCTTGACCTATGGGCCCTGGTCGGCGGGTCCTGCGTTGTGCGGATTACTAGGGATTCGCCCACGGGCTCGAGTTCAAGTATCTAGCATTGTCAGGGCCTGCGCCTGACCTTGGGTGGTCAATTTTTTTGTTTTTTTTGTTTGTTTGAATCTAGTACTTGACTCCTCCAGTAACTTGGACTGATACTTTTTGTTCTAGTCCTTGTCAGTTTTGTGTGAGTGTAATCTTTTTCATTTGAGTTTTTGCCTTCTTTTTTGTGTTTGTTTTTGTGATTGTTCTCAGGTGTCTTCTGGTGTCATTTTCAGAAGTATGGTACTTGCGTGTAGACTGAGTTTTGTACTGATAGTGCATTCATAGTAGCACTTACGGACTGATGCTTCTTTGTACTTTTTATTGTAGTAAGAATGTACTGTCCGATCAAGTGTACTGAGTTGTACTGACACGGAACAACGTTGTGCGATTAGTTGCATCATAACTAGTTCTTTACAGCAACGACAACGTTCCATTCAGAAACTACTTTTAATTTTTGAAATGATGGATTAACAACATATGAAGCTACCAAACCAAACTTATATAATGAGATAAGCAAAACATTGTACTTGATGACATAGCTAAATTTGTTCTAGTCCTTGGGCGGTCAATTTTTTTTTGTTTTTTTGTTTGTTTGAATCTAGTACTTGACTCCTCCAGTAACTTGGACTGATACTTTTTGTTCTAGTCCTTGTCAGTTTTGTGTGAGTGTAATCTTTTTCATTTGAGTTTTTTGCCTTCTTTTTTGTGTTTGTTTTTGTGATTGTTCTCAGGTGTCTTCTGGTGTCATCTTCAGAAGTATGGTACTTGCGTGTAGACTGAGTTTTGTACTGGTAGTGCATTCATAGTAGCACTTACGGACTGATGCTTCTTTGTACTTTTTATTGTAGTAAGAATGTACTGTCCGATCAAGTGTACTGAGTTGTACTGACACGAAACAACGTTGTGCGATTAGTTGCATCATAACTAGTTCTTTACAGCAACAACAACATTCCATTCAGAAACTACTTTTGAATTTTTGAAATGATGGATTAACAACATATGAAGCTACCAAACCAAACTTATATAATGAGATAAGCAAAACATTGTACTTGATGACATAGCTAAACTTGTTCAAACATGACAAGCATGACATAATCACACTGGTTCAACCCAACAAGAGCAAGCTACTAATTTGAAACAACAAGATAAAAGGCAAGCACAAGCGGAAGTAAAACGAAGGCAGGCTCTGATGTTATCTTCATCCAGTAAAGGGGCAATAGGGGCGGTCGTAGAAGTTTTCAGCCTCCCGCTCTTTCGCATATTACCAACCGTCTATGATGTAGTCGATCATGAACCATGATTTGTACGCGGCGTACGCATCTACTCCTGCGTACTCGATGAGGTTGTCTGGCAGCTCGCTGGTCCCCCACAGTTTGTAGTCTTCCTGTGTGTTGATCTTGTTCTTCATGCCTTTGTAGAATGGGTGGATGACGCTGGCTGCAACATCAGTCAAGGAGTCGTACTCTTTTTCGGTGTATGGAACTCTCCACTTGTGTTGAATGTCGATGAACTTGTTGGGGTTGATCTCCATACCGGACAACTTCAGCTTCTCTTTGTCACTTTCAATGCTGACACCGGCAAATGTGAACAACTTCTCATGTTGCAGCATCTCGGTGAGGCGCTTGGGCCCGCAAGGGCAGAAACATTTTGAATATTAGCATTACTTTGATGTTTTGAATTATTCATTTTTGTTTTGTTTTACAAGCGATGAATCCATGAAGTAGTTTTTTATGTAGGATAAACAATGGATGAATGTACTTCAAAAACTAGTAAAGAAAGTTCTGAAAATAAATTAAGTACATCATGTTATTCTTCTTCTTGGATTATACATAGTTTCAGTCAATGTTGTATGTTCTGCATTGGCACTAGTTTAGTCTATTTTGGTTGAAATGGGATAACACAGAAACCAGTGCTTCACCAAGTCCTTAGTTTATTTTCTTACAAAAATAACATTAGATCAAATTCAGAAAATACTTTACTACATCAAGTCCAGAAACATCTTTTTTAATACATCGAGTACATAGACTACTCTATTGTATCAACTTCAGAAACTTCACTAGTCAATCAACTTCAGAATTTAAACTTCCGCAATATTTTCCAAATAGTAATCCAGTGCATCAGGTTCATAAATACATTTATAGTATATCTACTTGAGAAAATGCAGTAGTGCATCCACTTTTCACAAACCACACTAGTACATCTAGTTGGGAAAGCAAGTGTGATTAATTTTTCAGGATACAGTAGTAATAAAACAGATAAACCATATGCAGGGAAAATGAGTAGGATTGCTCACCATTTTGTGGCCGCTGCGATGTGGTACACCAAGCGAGTTAAATCGACGCTTTAACTGCAGGACTGCTGCCTTCTGGGGAGGTTCATCTTTGTTGGTGTAGTGCACACCAACGCCGACGATCCTACGAAACCTGCCGCCAAGCATCCTCCAAAGCCTGGAGATCACCTGGTTGGCGTTTTCTGGTACGCTGGTGCAGACGATCTCTAGCGTCTCGTTGCCGTGGAGCTCAACCCCTTTGAGGGTTGTTGTGTACTCGCGCTTCTCGCCGGGGACGTTAATGTCGACGAGGTTGCTCCTCTTGTCCGACGTCTCGGCATGATGACGCTTGGCGGACGGTTCCTCCGCCATGGCCTTCCTCCGGGGACTGTGGGCTTTGGAGAGAGAAGTTTTTGGTTTTTGTTCAGTGGAAATTGAAGCGGCAATGGTGGTTTGTGGGAACGGGGGAGAGGTGGAAGAGAATGGGATTTTTGTGCAGTGCGTGGACGGGGATTTTGCGGGAGGCGGTTCGTTCGGGGTCGTGTGTGTAGTGGGTGTTGTGGCGTGGGGTCACCGTTTGCAGTCCCTTGTGTCAACCGCTCAGTGGGTGGCGCGGATGGTGGCGTGGAAGAACTAACCGTCCAAGTGAAATGGTTTTCACTGTTGAACTGACTAGTCTTGTCAAGTTGTACTTATTACCTGGCAAATCCCACTTGCATGTCTCTGCGGTGGTGATGATGGCATTTTACTGTGGCACCGATTCGTATAGTCAAGCTGTACTTATCAGCTGCTTATCCCACTTACACGTGTCAGCGTCGGTGTTGATGGAGGTCTGAACTCCTCTGTTGTCGTACTCGGACTGGTGATTGAAGTGTAATTGAACGTACAAAATACTAGTGAGACTATGTGTGGTGCTAATGTTTTTTTAAAACAATTTTCGTATTTTTTAAAGGATTGTTTATATCAAGATAATCTGTGAGTAGTTTTTGCAGATAAATTAGATTTTCACCAGTACAGGATGTATTATATTCGCATTTTTGCTTGAGGTAATTATTTTCATGTACTGATGGTGTTTCTGAATTGGGACTGGCAGGAGCAGGCATAGCTTTGTTTTTTCAAAACGATTTTTTTTGAGTCGTTCACTGGTGTGCTTGTTTTACTATGCCTTTTGTACTGCCGACTGAGATTTATCAGTACTGATGTACTACAATTTTTCCTTTGGCATTTTTTTTTTTGCTGAGTTACTGGTTGACAGTAGCGTTTTGCGTCAGATATATCCAGATAAGTTTTTTCAAATTTATTTGTGACTGCATTCAAAAGGATTATCAAATGGTTTAAATAATAATGTCACTACTTCAGCGGGCACAATTCAGAAATTATATCAGTACTGATGTGTACTCAACCTTGTACTGACGTCTGAGAGTTATCAGTACGGATGTACTACAAGAGTTTAAATTTATCATTGACATATTATTTTTCCTGAGTTACTGGTTCACAGTATCATTTTCTGTCGAATATATCCAGATAAGTTTTTTCAAACGTATTTTTGTGACTGCTCCAGTGGGCACAAATCAGAAACTAAAAAATATCTTTAGTTTTGATCGAGAGTAATCGACGTTAAATCTAAATAAGTTTTGGTAACGATAGTGTTTGTGAAATGCTTCCTCATTTTGTGCTAGATGCAACTGAGACTAAAATGTTATTTTTTAGTTGATGCAGCAGGATAACCACTATGTATTGTTCAGTCTTGAGCTTCTCCAAACTGTCCCTGATTGTTGTCCCTTGCCGGCGCTCTTTCCAGGTTGAGCCTTGGCAGCTTCATCGTCAGTTTCAGTTTCCTCTCCTCCGACAATGTCATCTTCGTTGTCTTCGTCTGATTAGCCATCATTCTCATCAAACTCTTCTTCATCGTCTTCATTTGATTGCTTGGATCTCCACACCTTGCCCTGTTTATGTTCAGCTCCACTCACCTCCTTGCCCACTTTGCACGTGCGGGCATTATGTTCGTCAGTTCCGCCACACTTGCGGCAAGTGTAGCTGTTACGTGTGTTGTCTCCATTGGTAGAAAGCTGGGTGGCTCCAATCTGGTTGTTCTTGTTGACAGTGGCATCTGTGCGGAGTGGGCATGTGCGGTAGTTATGGTTGCTCACGACGTTGCAGAAACCGCATGCCCTTACCCCAAGGGGTTTGCCGTCCGGGCCAAATTCCACGCGCTTGATGGGTCGTGGCGGCTTTTTGGCTGCTGCTTGCGTCTTGCTCTTCCTCCCCTTTGTGTTTGAGAATATTGGGGGTTTAATCACCCTTTCCTACTACTGCTGGTAGGATGTGCTATTGTCATGTGTTCGCCTACAGCACCATCAAGCTCATGATCTTGCATGTGAGTTTGTCGGCGCTCTTGAGTGTGCACATGGGCAAGCTCCGGTTGCTGCTGCTCTTCTTCCTCATTCTCAAACGGGTCAATAGATCCCAGATGGTTCATCTCGGATAACATTGTAGCAATATCCTCGTCAATGGCTTCATTGTCCGCGACACCTCCAATTTCAACAGAATGCATGGCGTCGAGTTCTTGCTCAAGTTTGTCCATAATGACCCGCGACCTTGCCATTTGTTGTTGGCTTCTCAAGCTTTTTCTGTGCACCCTCATGTTCAGCATCAGCAGTGAGCTTTCAATGCAGTATTGGGATGCCTTGTTTGACGCTACTATCCTCAAGTCATTTATGTCAAATGTTGGCTGGATGTTCGGGCGTTTGGTGTATCTCCTGAATATGTATTTCTCTGGAACGCTGGAAGCCTTAATTGTCTGCATCATGCACAGAACATGCACGCAGAAAAGACCTGTATTTGTTTTTGGAAGATGTGCATGTTTTTTGTCATTTCGTTCGAACAAAAACTTTGCAAAAAAAGTAGTACAGTATGTAACATCTTTTTTGTACTCCTCACCTGTGTGGTCCCATAGCCTGCACTCGCACTCATATGTTTCTCCCACGGGGTCTGCCACCACCTGGAATGCGTGCTGAGCCCACACAGACAGTTTTTGCGGGTGGTTGTAGCGCACTAGGTACTTTGTGGGCTCTTCCGTCTCTGTCGCCGTGAAGAGCGTGCTCAGTTTCAACCTATCTCTGATCTCGCTGTACACAGCTCGTGTGTACAGCTTTGCCATCTGGGTGTCAAACCCATAGTAGGTCAGCGTGTTTTGTTCCTTCTGCAGATGCAAGAATGATGATCATATTGTTAGTTTTCTCATAGGAAAAACTTCTAATAAAGTTTTTACTTTAGTAAGCATGTTATTTTTATGTCTTACGACAAGTGATAAAGATATACCCGGTTACCCATTGTCTCCTGGTTCTCTATCTGCCTCCTGGTTTTGATGCATGAGTTTACCTGACTGACAAACCTGTGTAGGTTATGTCTCTCATTTACGTAGTTCTTCTTGAGCACATAGTTCACGCTCTCACTTTGCTGTGTGGATGTCATTTTGGCGCAGAAAATTTCTTTGAAGTAGGCTGATATCCACTTCTCACGCTCGTTCCACATGCCCACCATTGTGGCATCATCGTGGAGGTTGTACTTATCCATGAGTCTTTTCCAGGCATCCTCAAACTCAGTTGGCATGAGGGGCCAGTTGAGAATTGATGTGAATTCATCTTTAAGGTCCTCATGCAGAAAATACAGGTACGCAATGTGTTCCCTGTACTTCTTCATAATGTGCCAGTGGCATAGCTTATGTACTGTGTTCTTCAAAACATCTGCATCGCCAAAGCCATTGCCGGGCACTGGTCTGGTTATGAGAAAATAGACTCTGAGTGGTCAACAGAGATTGTTGTGCATATATACCAATAGAACTGACACACCTTTTTTTGTGTTACTTTACTTTTCTTTTTTGGAAGGGGGTGGTGGTTGGGGGTGGTTTTAGCGGTTGTACCTGTGAGGATGCATGTAGGAGCCTTCCTTCTCATGCACCTTAAAAATGTCTTGAACAACCACTTGAATGATTCTCCATCTTCATCTCTTACTAGGGCAAAACCAAAGAATGTAGTCTGTAAGTGGTTGTTAGTTCCGACAAACACCCCAAGTGGCATATGGTACTTGTTGGTCTTATATGTTGTGTCTAACGTTACGCAGTCCTCGAAGTCCTGGTACGCCCCTCGGCAGCTTGCGTTCGCCCAGAATATGTTCTTAACTCTGTCGGACTCATCGAGTTGCATGTCACAGAAAAATTCCCTGTTTATAGCTTTCATCTCCCTAAAGAAATTGACAGTCTTTAGGACATCGTCCACATCATCAATCCTTGAATTCTTTGCTTTCCTGCATATCAAAAGTTCATTGAAAAATGCATGTTGAACTGGCGCCAGGTCATGCGTTGCGTGATATGTTTGTACTGATAGATGAAAAAAGACGAAGGCAGTTTATGGGAGGAGAACAATTTTGTACTTACAGGTTAATCAGGTCTTTGGCATTCATTTCGAGGAAGTAGCTACCAGGGTCGTCACCGCCCAGTATGCTCATGATTTGCGCATGTTCAACGCCTTTGAACTGCAGGTACTTGACGTACTCCAAGATTGTTTTGTCAAAGTTTTTGTGGGAGTGCAAGAAGACAAGCATTTCTGCGGTGAGTCAGAGCTTTGTGGTTGTGTTCCCAAACTATCTCTTTTACGACAAATGTTCCATCCTTTTCCTTCTTCAGCCTCATTTTAGCCCCACGGTTAGTTCTGGCTGTCGTCTTGTTATGCTGTCTATTTGCTTCAGACACCTTTGATTCATAAACTCCATGGCACGTGCAATAAAGGTAGGCTCTGGTCTTACACTTGGGGCCTTCCCTGATAGCAAAACCAGCGTGCTTTGCATATACGTTGTAGAAGTTCTTAGTTTCTTTGAAAGTTTCAAACCTCATCTCTAGCCTTGGTAGAACATAAGCTTGAATATCAGGTGGCTGCACACAACAGTGACCAAACAAAGATGTTAGATGGGGTGGACATAGCACCATGGTATGGACTGTGCTTATGTTTTTTTTCTATAATGGATACTTACATGTGTATAGCTCTGCGCTGTCTCGGGTGTTTGTTGTTCTCCCTGGTTTATGGGCGCCGGTGGTGTAACCCTTGGCAAATGCAGCAATGCATCTCTTGGAGGGAGCAACGTTGATGAAGATCTCCGTCTCTCGTTGTACGGCTGTCTCCCCTCAGATTCATTGTGAGGTTGCTCCTGTCTATATGGCTCATATCTTGTACCTTTGAACCTGCTAGATTGGCCAAAATTTATGTCTTTTTGCCGTGGTCTTCCCGTCGCAACTGCTCTTGCAGCACGGATGATTGATGTTGACGGAGCGATTGGTGGAAGCCTTGTTGCAACCCATCCACGACTTCCTGTCCTTGGCTTTTTGCATGTGTTGGGGAAGGATAACATTTGTTGTTGGTGATATTCTTGGCCTTGTTGCAACCCAGCAGCTGCAAAGCTTGCATTCCCAGATATTGGTGTTTGTTGTATAGAAGAACCTGTCCATGCTTCTGATGTTTGTGGTGTATCTTCAAATCTGCCTGTACTTTTGAAATATCCAGGCGGTATTTCTGGTATTACGCAACCAGGTGGTGCCCCATATCTGTCCGGCTCATGAAATTCTTGCTGCATGCGCCGCCTTGCATGCTTCTGCAAACAACATTCAACAGTTTTGAGACTAATCTGGTTCGTTCTTAGTCGAACTGATGAACATTGTTGTTCAAACACGGATGTACTGATATACTGTTTCTTCTACAACTTATGCAACTACAGTAGAAGTACTCCTAGGTTATGTATCATCGAACTTACCGTGTAACTGTGACACTCTCTTATCACTATCTACTTGGACTGACGCATATGTTTTAAGTTTTTTTTACTTGAACTGAAGATAGCATATTAGATGCACTGACGGTAACCTCGACATCCTAATCGTGCATCAATGCATCTACATTACAAGTACTGCCAGTTTATGTATCACTGAACTTACTGTGTACCAATTTTATATTATTATATTCAGCAACAGTTTTGTTAATCGTTTGAACTGACGCAACTACATGACTTGTACTCTTAGAGATAGCAACATACAACTTTTCAGTGGTAGCTGAACCTTTGTCACTATCTACCTGGACTGTCGCATATGTTTAAGTTTTTTTAGTTGAACTAAAGATAACATATTAGATGCACTGACAGTAACCTCGACATTTGTAATCGCGCATCAATGCATCTACATTACAAGCACTGCTAGCTTATGTATCACTGAACTTACTGTGTAGCAATTTTATATTTTTTTCGGTAACAGTTTTGTTACTCGTTTGAACTGATGCAATTACATGACTTGTACTCTTAGAGATAGCAACATACAACTTTTCTGTGGTAGTAGAACCTTTTGTCACTATCTACTTGGACTGACGCATATGTTTTTAAGTTTTTTTTACTTGAACTGAAGATAGCATATTAGATGCACTAACAGTAACCTCAACATGCTAATTGCGCAAGTGGCAGGGGTGTAGACGAACTGATGCAAGCATTTGCAATGTACTGATGCAGCACAGATGCATCACACATTTTTGTACTCATGAACCCAATAGTGTAACATGTAGGCAGAGCATAGCAGCCTGAGATAAAGCGATGAACTGATAAATTGACAGAAACATGGTACCTATCTTCATTCAAACCCAGATCTCAAAAACTTTGGTGTTGCTAGTAATGTGTGTGGGAAGAATTCATCACCTGCATCTTGTTGCATGTGACTCCATCTTCATTTCGTTGGCGGTGTATTGGCAAGAACTTGGGAGGTGGAGCCATTGTTGTTGGGGAGATGACCGTGCTTGTGGTGGAGCTCTGTCGGCGAGGTCCGTCGAGCGGCGGAGGCAGGAGGCGTGGATCACGGCCCAGGCGAACCTCCGGCGCACGGTAGCGGGAAGGCGCGCGGGGAAGCTCCTGCACCAGGCGGCGGGTAGGCAAGTGGAGAGGCTCCTGCAACAGATGGAGGGAGGCGTGCGGGGAGGCTCTGGCGCCCGGCGGCCGGGAAGCACGCGGGGAGGCTCCGCCGCCCGGTGGTGGGAGGTCTTGTGAGGATGCTCGGCGCGGACGAGGCGACCGATGGTGGCGGTGGTCGGGCCGGCGGCATGGCTAGATGGCGGCACGTCGGCGGGTCACGGCGCCGCGGGCTCCCTCGCTCCGGCTGCCATCATCGCTCGCTCGCCAGCGACGACTGCCTCCGGCGGGAGGAAGTGGGTCGGATTGGGGCTGGGTCGATCGTTGACGCGTCACGCCTTATAGGGGGCAAGGGTAACAGAATAATATTCTGCTATGGTATACACAATTTTACATATATATATATATATATATATATATATATATATATATATATATATATATATAGACGGTCTATTCTGCTAATATTAGTAAAATAACTATTTTGTACACCACTTCCGCAGTGCACGCTGAACGCAAGTGCACGTCATTCTTTGAACCAAGTGTGCTGCAGTACTCACACGAGTGAACTTTTCGTCGAAAAACCTACACGCGTTGTTTTTTGGTACTGTTTTTGCTCTAGTTTTATAATATATACCGTGGAAATCTATGGATTAGGCGCAACTTCGCCATGTTGAACACATTTCGAGATTTCTCTCAGTTTAAGAGCAATTTCAAAAACGGTGCGGCGGATGACGAGTGGCAGCGAGCGTATTTTCGTAATTTTTTTCTAAATCACTCATCGGAATAAAGCAAATGATATGCCGTTGGAAAGATATCGTCAAGGCGCATCTTTTCTATATGTATTATTTTCTCTAATTCGTTACGGTTTAAGAGCAGTTTCAAATTTACTAAATCGCGGAACTCTGTTTTTCAATTTTTTTGAAATTTTCGGTACTGTTTTCGCTCCAGTTTTCTAACCGTTTGTCGAAACGAGACGTATGATACGCCGTTGGAAAGCTACGGACAAGGCGCAACTTTCATATGTTGAAATGTTTTTTAAGTTCCTTACGGTTTTAAGTTAATTTTGAAAATCGTGCGGCTGACGTCGAGAGGCAGCGGCTGTTTTTTCGCGAAATTTTTATGAACCGCTGGTCAGAATAATTCAAATCATACGTCGTTGGAAAGATATCGATGAGACGCAACTTTTTCATGTAGAACACTCTCTTTAATTCCTTACAGTTTAAGAGCAGTTTTAAATTTATCGAAATGTGGACACTGTTTTTCGCGACACCCAAATCAACGTGGGTACTTCATCCGACTGAAAACCGCACTACACCGGACGAACAACCGCACTTCATTGGACAAACAAGTGCACTGCATGATTTCTTTTTTTGTGGGACATAAATTTTCGTAAACGAGGTGGAGTGCACTTCATGTTGAGCATTGGTAAACCGCAATACTATGAAAAGTGAACCTCGAGACTATCGTAAACGGGCCACAACACTACCGAAAGTGAACCGCGTGAGTTTTTTCCAGACTCATATTTTTTTATGTGTGTAGACCGCGCGAGTGGACCGCGGGGACTGAGCGAGTGAACTACATATAATGAAAAGCAAACTTCATTGAGATATATTTACCAAGCGAACCGTCGAGGAGTATTATAGCAAACTGCATGAGACAACAAGTGAGCTTCAAAGTTTACTTATGAAAAGATGGGCAACCACACTGCAATGGCGACACAGGGAACTTCACACAATGACGAAGTGCACTGCCGCGCCACTACTCGCGTCCAGCGCATGGACTACAACAAAAATAGTAACCTGCTCAACACACACACACACACACACACACACACACACACACATACTCCAATACAAAACAATATCCTTTGCACTGGCAGCACCCAGTTGAACGTGCCACAGGTAGAGAATTACATCCCTGGACGTTGTCCACTTTTGTATGTTCTCCATCGTAAGAAAACAACAAAAAATGAACCGCAAAGGTTTTCTTAATGAGCTGCGATTTTAACAAATTATACACCATGTCCTTACAAATTTGCAAAAAAGAAATTCCTCCAAAAATAATAAAAAGTGAACTCCTCTATACAATTTTTTTACAAGTGAACTCCTTTGTTTTTGCGAAGTGCACCGCAAATGTTTTCTTAGTGAGCTGCATCGATTTTAACAAATTATACACCATGTCCTTACAAATTTGCAAAATAAAATCCTCCAAAAATAATAAAAAGTGAACTCCTCTATACATTTTTTTACATAGTGAACTCCTTTGTTTTGCAAAGTGTACCACAAAGGTTTTTTAATGAGCTGCATCGATTTTAACAAATTATACACCATGTCCTTACAAATTTGCAAAAAAAATTCCTCCAAAAATAATAAAAGTGAACTCCTCTAAACATTTTTTTACAAGTGAACTCCTTTGTTTTTGCAAAGTGCACCGCAAAGGTTTTCTTAGTGAGCTGCACCGATTTTAACAAATTATACACCATGTCCTTAAAAATTTGCAAACAACAAATCCGTACAACGAATTAAGAGTCACAATCTATACAAATATGACACCTATTGTTCATCACGTGGACTGTTCTCTCTCTCTTTTCTAGAGAAAATAAACATACAAAATATAATTTAGGTCTAAGCCCCTGAAATAGCAAAATCAGCCCTCTAAACATGATACATACACGATTATTTGCAATTAAGCCATGCTATGCACGAGCACTCAAGCACATGAGCACATAACCGCAAGTCACGAGCACCGAAACGCATGGTACACCTCTCCGAGCTGCACGACTAACTGCATCACTTTCATCTTTCCGTAGATTAAAAAAATCTGTAGAAAGGACAGATACACAACTGAACTCCAAGTCTCCAAACGGATCGAACTAAACTACAATGCATCATCGGCAGAACTGAAACAGGGGCATGACGCCGTGCGCACCGCAACGAAGCCCCAGGCGAACTGCATTTTGGTGTCAAAAAGTGAAATCTGAAAAAGCAGAAAAGATCATAAACTTCGACAGTGCATCAGACGCGCTGCATCTTCCGTAGTCCACCATCCAGGAGCTGCAGGGGTGGAACTAGCAGGAGAGGTGGTCAACGACGAACAGGGAGTCGAAGTGGAGCTCGTCCCCTGCCCGTGTAGTACTAAGTGCATGGAAGAGTGGATCTGGGGGCAGCGGTGATGCCTCACCGGTGGTGCTCACGCAGTAGAGGAGGAGGGGGGAGGCGCCATGGATATTTGTCATTGGATGGCGCTCACGGGGAGGAGGGAAGCGGACCTAGCGATGTCGACGACGTGGTCAACGACCTCGTTTTTTGCCGTGGATCCTGCACCTCTCCGAGCAGAGGCCGCAGGGGGCGCTCGATCTCGCGGAGCGAAGCAAGAAGGACGTGGTGGGAGGTTGCCGTCATGGATGGGGAGGTGCGCTCGTCGGGCAGGAAGCAGGAGCTTAGTGGTGGGGGGTGTGGACTTCGTGTGGATCCGACGCTGGGTAGGCGCGCGAGGACGGCGGCAGTGGGAGGGGTGGCTCGCCGGCGACGGGACTGCACGGATCTGGCAGCTAGTCGACGTGGGGGGGGGGAGGGTGCTGGATCTGGCACCGGCTTGATCTAGGAAGTGGCCGGGGAGGGATGGCTCACCAGCGAGGGAAGGAAGGCTGCGAGCGGGGCGGGGGAGCAGGGAGATCAGCGCCGGTTGCCGCGGTGGGGGAAGGGTGGGAGGTGGTGCGGTGATGGTGGAAGGAGAGAAGCTGCGATGGGTGGGCATGAGGAGGAGTGGGCGTTGACTGCCTTTTCTTTTCGGTGGGTCAGGGGTGCGCTGTGGGTTTGTTAGCAGAATAAGAAAGTGATGTGCAGAATAAGACTCTTAAGGGTGTTATCATAATAGACCCACACTATATATATATATATATATATATATATATATATATATATATATATATATATATATATATATATATATATATACACATACATACATATATATAATGTACAAAAATCGTAAAACTTATTATGCCACTTGCTAAAATGCGCCTTAGCGTATTTTCCTTATTATGCGCTTCGGCCATCCGACGCGAGCGAAGCAACCAGTTAAACCCACCTGTGCACGTAGCCTCCTATAGAAGTGGGTGGTAAAAGAATTTACCAGTTTTACAACTGAATACCAAGTGCATTACCATCAAAATATCAACATAAATCCACTCATGCACGTCCCCTTCTATTGTAGTGGGTGGTAAAAGAATTATCAGTTTTAATACTGAATACTAAAGTGTGTTACTATCAAATTATCAACACCAACTAAATCCACCCATGCACGCCTCCTCTATGTAGTAGTGGATGGTAAAATAATACATTGGGTTTACTATTGAACATTAAGTGGATTATCATCAAATCTCAGCATACTAGAAGTAGTAAAAGAGTCTATCACCTTTGCTATAAAACACGATGTATGTTACTATCAAATCTCATGTTGATTTTGAGTCGTAAAACTTACTATCATTTTGTGGGTTAACCAAGCAAACAAAATTAGACCTTCAATTCGAGCATTACTATATGACTTCCTATTTTACGGGCAGACTCAAGGAAGACAAAATGGTTAGTTGTTTTACGGGGCGGAGGGTGGCGTATGGCTGACGGTAACAGAACTAATTACATTATTATACATTCAAACAATTTTACCATGGCCTTACGAGGCGGAGGAGTTGTCTGTAGAACGTAGTAACCAATTAAATTGCATTACTTTCTTTTGTGAGTGGTTTTACCATCATTGGCAATCGCTTGTTCGACCGAGCAACACAAGCTTGGGTGTAGCGCCCGGAGCGCATGATTAAGCTTCCACCGCTCACTATAGCGCAACTGTGTGTGTGTGTGTGTGTGCGTGTGTGTGTGTGTGTGTATTAATATTAGTAGTCCTGCAGTGCACTGCACGCTCTATTCTATTCTACCGCTCACTATAGCGCAACCGTGTGTGTGTGTAGCGACCGGAGCGCATGATTAGGCTTCCACCGCTCTATTCTATTAATATTAGCAGAATAACTATTCTGATAACACTTCCGCACTGCACGCTCAACGTAAGTGCACTACACTTTCTGTAGGAAGGGCACTGCAATACACTAGTGAACTTCGTATCGTAAAAAATGCACGCAGTGTTTTTTTGTTACTGTTTTTGCTCTAGTTTTTAATCGTTTATCGGAACGAGGCGTATAATATACCTTTGGAAAGCTATGGATTAGGCGCAACTTCGCCATGTTGAACACTTTTCGAGATTCCTCGCGGTTTAAGAGCAGTTTCAAAAATGCCTTTTGAAGTTTGCATGGTTGAGATTAGTGAGCTGCAATATAATTTTTTTTTTTTTCTTCTCATTTTTTTATGAATGCATCCTGACTGCTGAGACAAGTCAACTGTACTACACCAACATTTTTTTACAGAGTGAACGACAAAGCACTTCCTCCGCGCACGCACTGCACTTCAAGCGCACCACCACAAAACCGCATGAACGCAATGCCCGAACTGCAACAAAATCATGCATACAGACATGTACACACCCATCGCACATCAAAATGAGCACTGGAGCTCTCCCAGAAGCGAACTGCACTTCAGGACTACAAACAAAAACAAAATTGAAACCACTGAATTGAACATAGAGGCGCTCCGCACTGCGCAAACACAGTCAGGGATACCACTTTTTAATCAACAATTTTGCACGGGCGCTCGGGGTGGAGGCCCTCCTCTGCTCGCCATGGTGTCGTCGTCGTCTTCATTTCTGCAGGGCGTTGCTACCAGCTGCACTTGCCGACAGAAGGTAGCTGGCGACTTCCCCGCTACTCGATAGTGGACTATCGATTGTTAATTGAGAGCTGGACAAGCAATTAAATGCAACAACTACAGAAGAGAGAAGTAGATACATAACAGCGTTAGGACTTTGCCAATTGTTAAAAGAACATTTAATGTAACTGAGGTAAATCTACAGAAAACTAAATTTCCCTTCATACGCAAACCTTAAAAGTCCCATTTCCATCTTCCTTCTTGTATGTATCACATGCATAAGTTTTAGTTCCTTACAAAAGAACATGTGTGCACTCTAGCATGTGTTAAACTTGAACCAAAACATCATAACAGTTTAAAAGGAAAGACAAAAATGGAATAAACGGAACATGGTTGTATGCTCAAAAATCTAGATAAGCTTTATGTGCTAGTTCACCATCGCCGAGGCACTAGCTATTCCCCTTTTCTGCATTCTTCTTACAAGATACTCAGATTGCAGAGAAACTAACCCAACCAAGTGGTGTGGACAGACAGTAAAGTTAATCTACAGAACTACTGATAAGCAAAGGTGACATACAAACTCCTCAAATCCGTTTGAGAACAAAACAAAATTGTATAAGTACTTCCGCTTCAAGTTGGACTTAACATTAAGACCAGGACTGACATTTCAATTACTACTATTATTGCCTTAAAAGAAATCAATCAGCTATGAGCCATCAAAAACTACGAGGCTTTTCTCCACGAATTTCACATGCATCTATCGGAAACACAAGCAAACAAGTGCATAGGGGGACTGCTTGCTGCCGTGGAGAGGAGTGGAGGGAGGGCAGCATGGAGCCGCCGGTGATAGCAACTCACCATGGTGGAACGGGCGCCGACGCTGGTGTAGACGCCTCCCTACACAGCGCAGCACCTCGCCTGCGAGGAGGCATGCAATGGGGTCGGCAACGCGTGATCCGACGCACATGGATCTCACTGAACTTCAAAATAATACTCAGCGAGCTGCAAAAAAGAAATAAAGGAGCTGCAAATAGGGAGAGGCGGATCTTGTGACCGACGCCCTGGTGGTGTAGAGGGAAGGAGGAGAAGTAGGCAGGACCACGGCGGGGGTGGCACACCTCAAACTCTCTCGATCCGTGCGAGAAGAGTACGATGCACGAGAGAAGAACCCGGATCCGGCACGTGATCCATGGATTGGGGAGGAGAGAGCTGCAGGGGGGTGGTGTGACGAACTACATCGGAAGGTTGCACGGGGTCTAAAGTAGAGGAGGGGCCGGTGGACTGCACACACACTCACATTAGTAGAAAAACCGTCGTGGCTGGAGTGGGGCGGGGCCGGGGCCATCGCCAGGGCGGCGCTGTGGGACGGAGGTACGCTGGCCGGGAGGAGGAGGCGGGGCGGCGCCAGGTGGAAGGAGGGTCGCGCTAGGCGGGAGCAGGATGAGGCGGGGCCGCGCCGGGCGGGAGGAGGAGGCGAGGCGACCCAGGTGGGAGGAGGGCCGCGCCGGGCAGGAGGAGGAGGCGGGGCGACAGTGGCCGAGATTTTTGGGTGTGCAGGACGGGAGGTGGAGGTGGAGGTGGTGGTGTGGTGGGGAGCCATGGTGGTCGGGATCGATCCCGTGGTTGCCGGCCAGATCCCGGTAGGTGGTGGTGGGCGGCGGTAGGTAATAGTGGGGTGGGGTGCTGCGGCGGCGACGCGCAAGGAAGGAGGTCGGGGGAAGGAGGCTGGGACCCGGGGGCCGGGGAGCGTGGAAGAACGTGGAGGTGGAGTGGGGCTGTGTTCGTGCGGGAGGTGGGTGGTGGGTGGTTTTGTTCGATCGGGGCTGGGGGTCGGATGTTGGTGTTATCAGAATAAGGTTAGGTGTTAGCAGAATAAGGTCTTAAGGGTGTTATCGTACTACCGGGTGTAGCTACACCCATTTCTTATATACTACCATATGGTAGTATATACTCTATTTTATTATTTTTATTATGTTCATATACTATATCTAAGATACTCCAAAGTGAGTTATATGAAAAAATTGCAAGTGAGCTCATAGTTATTGTATTTATGAAATACGTACATATTTGTACGCGAAATGAAGTATACAAACAATATGATATATACTACCAAAAAGTAGTATATATATACTACCTAAACATTCTAATATACTATATACTATGCGTACATACTCTCCGATATGATAGATACTACCTAGAACGTATGAAACAAAAGTGGGAGTAACTACACCCGGTAGTAGGAAATTTTTTTAAATTTTATACATAATATGTTATATATATATATATGTGTGTGGGGGCGTGTGTGTGTGTGTGTGTGTGTGTTTATTGAGACTTTATTTATAATTTTTATGTTTATGACTTTGTATTTATTCAATAGTTAGATATATAACCTGCTAAAGTCAGCGTGCACGCATTATAACCTAGCTTGTGCTCCGTCCGCCCATCGACCCACCGGCTGTATGCGCTAATTAGCCGAAGCGCAAGCTCGATCGTAAAATCTACTGTAATGAACTTACGACCAAACCCGCTTTCGTCTGGAAAAAATCAATAGTAACTAGTCACGATCCATGTGCAAGTTAACATGCCCAATCCCTCGCATGCCTACACCCGGTCTTAACGATCGTAAAAGAGCCCAACCTAGCTGTTAATTGCTACAATCCAGTAAATTGGGTCTTCAGAAGTAGTAATGATGTTACCACCTAGTAACTGGACATGCAGAAGTAGTAATGCATTACTACCCTGGTTTTACAAGGTTTACGATCGACTCCATCATAGTGTAGTAATCAGTTACTACATTCAAGTGTTTTTTTTTTCAACAAAGAGAGTTGTTGTAGTAATGCATTACTATCCCGGTTTTTCTAGGTTTACCATGGACTCCATTATAGCGTAGTAATCCATTACTACATGCTAGCAAGGTTTTACGCTTAGGGCTCCAACCAACGATTACTAAGTGTCTCGTAAACGATCCACGTTTATTACCATCCCTACTATTCCCGTTACTGCCAATAAATAGTCATTGCGGAGGCGGGATACAGCCAACGAAGCATGGTAATAAAATTAATTGCGTTACTCTTTTTACAAAGCTCACTACCCTCAACTAGAATAGTGGTGGAGCGCAGCCTTCTCCGCGCGACCCATGCGCCTGATTAGGAGAGGCCAGAGCATAGGCTAACAAGAATGCACGCTCGGTTCCTCTTTTATACTTCCAGGAGTATGTACTCTCATCCTAAAAAAGATGAGATTTAACGGATGAGGAGGGTAGACCCAGTAGCAGCAGCTGACGAATAACAGTAGTAGAATAACCAATTTCGTTGCATGCATACCAACTTCCTGAAAGGAAGGAACGTGTGAATGCTAATCTCTGGTTGTTAGCTTAATGGTGTTGTTAGCGGCCGAATGGGTTATAATCCCCCCCCCCCCCACACACACACACAAAAATATCTCTCTTCTTGCGGCAGGAGTATGCCACATTTTTTAGTACACATACTGGTATATACTCTATTCTTAAGAGAATACTAGTATATTCCATCAAAAAAGATATACTAGTATATACTCTATTTTTATAAGAGAATACATATACACTACATGCTTTGTGGAAGTATATAGTCATCTTCTTTTTTATAGTGTGTACACAACATATTTTCCGATGAAGTATATACCTCATTTTCTATGAGGCAGTATATACAACATCATCTATAAGGAAGTATATACTTCCTATTTTATCTGACAATATATACTTAATATTTTTGTGAGAGTATCTGCTAGCAATGTTCAATAAATCGTAAACTGGTAGCTGCTCGGTCGGTTTAGGTGTAGCGATTAATCAGTGAATCATCCTATTAACTGAATTAATCGGTTGACCATTAATCAGTAGATTGAATAGGAACTTGCCAACATATATTTAGACTTTTTTATGTATTATACCATACTCTCATGCTCTCAGCTATGTAGTATACGAAAACATGCTTCCATACATATAAGGAAAACATAGAGAGGAAGTAAAATTATTAATCCTAGCTATTAAGGAGCGGGATGGGGCTGGAAGGGGTTACGGGCCAAAAATTTGGGCTTTGTTTGCCCACCCGTTAATGGGCCAGTAGGGATTAATCGACATGACAACTGATTAATCGGTCTAACCGGCCAATTAATCGGCCTGGCAAGTTAACGCGACGAATAGGTGTTATTCGATTCGGCCATGCTATGAGTAGCGATTAACTGGCATGTTAACTGATTAATTGGGTGAATTTTTGAACAGGGTCTGCTAGTATATCACTTCTGATCGATATACTTCGCATTTTACCCGCTTTATATACTACACTTTTTGAAGAAGCCAAAAATAGCTTTCACCCGCTTTATATATACCTCGTTTTTTATGAGTACTACATATTTTGTGAGGAAGTATATACTTCATATAATATGATATAGTATATACTACATCTTTTGTGAGTAAGGTTCATACTTCGTCTTTTAGTGCAACGTGATTTAGTTTCACCCTAACAACACAATTCAAAACAACATCACAACCCCGTGCAGATTAGACCCGATGGTTTAGATCATTTATCTATTTTTTAGACGAAAGGTGACATGTTTCCTTAATAAGCGGTTCGGCATAATCAATAGTCATCTTATATCTAGGTTGTTAGTGACAACCGTGATTCATGTTCATGTTTAGGTTGAATACTTTGGGTAACTGTATATGCAATTTGTCTCAAATATTGTTACTTTGTCATCGTCCCCACACAAAAAGAGATAATGTCAGCTTCAAATTTATGTTCTTGAGTCTGTTGATGTCGGAAACGACTCAAACCAGAGGGGGTTAATATACTCACGTAGGAAGTTCTGACGCCGTAATTAGGGAACGTTGACACATTTGCAGGAGGTGGATCCAAACCATCCATCGTCAGGTTGATTGGCTTTAAGTTCCCACCAGAGACACCATGCTCCTCCTGAAATAAAATATTAGGCCTCATGATCTTGAACCATGCATGCATGCAACAAGTTTGAAATTACGCATCAATATTGCTGGGAATTTCTGAAACACTCACCTGATTTCCAGCAAGGGGTCTATCTCCAAGTATGCCATGGGTAATATGTAGAATGCAGAGAACCAGGATGAAGAGACTAAAGTTGTTACCCATGAGTCTCAAACTACCAGAGAATGAGATGCAAGAATTGTTCCAGGGGAAGCTTAGCTAGGCCTCCTTTAAACGGAACTTGAAACCAAGAGGTTATTGAAATATTTATGACTATAGTTTAGAAGATTTTATTTGCATTTACTTAGTCCCAAAAAAAGGTACTGTTGCACTCTGGTATAAAATGGAGATTATTAATGCAAAACATTTGGTTTGCACAATTAATATAATACCCAATATTTGGTTGGCCTTAGAACTTACAATTAGTAAAAAAAAAAAAAGACGAGAGCATGCACGTGTCTTCCTGCTGTATCATGCTTGCACTGCCCAAGTCATTTGGGTACCAGATGCACAATCTTTGCATCAACATCAACTGCCATTATGTCCGAATATGCATATGTACACATAAGCATCCTAGATTAGAATACAGGATAGGCAGGATGGCAAATTTCAAGATTTTACAAGTCATCATCAATTAAAATTACAACACGTTTCAATCTAGCAAATAGCAACAGCGTCAAAATATATACTGAAAATTATATCTCACGAACACAAAAAGGCCAGCATTTTCCTTCAGGTAAAAAACGTGTTGTAAATGCGACGGACAATAACGTGAAGGGATGCAAGATTACTCATTCATTCATTCAGAGCACCCACTGGATGTCCTCGTCCGTGAAGACAAAACGTGCGCATTTGTGCTTGACCATCCGAAGGGCGTGCCGGTCATCACCGGCGGTAGCCACCATCTCTACGCCGGTGAGCACACAAAAGTCCCCACCTCTTTCTCCTTCTGAAAAGGTCTTGGCGATGAGAAACTTGCCGCCCCCCAGGTGGATAAGCTCGAGCTCCTTTGGAAGCCACGGCTCTCCCTCGGCAGGCGGGTTCAGATCTTCCCATACCATGGGCGCTGCGGGCTGTCGTCCATTGTCCATGGCAGAGAGGTCCGTAGCGCACAGGTGATGGCAGGGGCCCAATGCTGAGAGCCCAAACCACAGGTTGAACTCAGGGACGTACAGAGCTCTGCCATGAAAGGGCAGCATCCATTCCCCAACGTGACTCCATTTGTCCGAGAGGATCCATCCTAGAGGGTGCCTAGAGTCGGGGCGCGCCGTCTCAAAGCTGTAGGTGCCGACATCGACGCCGCCAGCGCCGCCGCATGATATGTAGATGGTGGAGCAGCCGTGGCCGTCGACGGTGGTGGTAAAGGAGGTGATACAAGATCCTTGGTACCACCGAGCTTGGCGGAGAATATGGTCTCGTCGGCCTAGGGTGCAACTTTCCGGGCGGCGGACAAAGGGAGGCGGCGGGAGAAGCCGCGAGCACCATGGCGGCATCAAGGTGCTGCTCCTGAACACGGCGGGCGCGGGCTCGAGCACCTCGAAGCATCGCTGGGCGCCCTCCTCGGGGCACGCATCCAGGACGTACATGCTGTCGTCGTCGGCGCCGGGGTGCGCGATGGAGAGGCAGACGGGCCTGACCCCTTGGGCGTGTGGAGGCGGTTGAGGTCCGGGTGGAGGACGTGCCTGTCGGCGTCGTACAGCGCGGCCCGGCCGATGGTGTTGGCGTAGATGATTCTGCCGTCGCCGGTGGCGGCGCGGGGGTGAGGAGCGCGAACGTGTCCAGGGTGCCGCCGGGGCTCGCTGCGACGACGTTCATGCATGGGGTCGGCAGGTCCTTAATCTGCATCGCCGGAAAAGGCTCCGTCTTCTCGGCCGCTGCTCGGAGCGCTGCTTCTGCTGAGCCGTAGAAGAAATGGCGGTAAGGATCGATCCGGCGCACCGAGTAGACTCCTTCCGTCCAGTTCCGTGTCACCAGATTGACGAACCGCCTCCTCATCTTGGATCGTCTCTGCAACTGCAAGCAACACCACGACGGAAGGAGAAGATGAACCCAAAGATGGGGATTTTGACGAACGTATTAATACCTTAAGTTGGGCAATCAACAAGCCTTCACGCTAGGTCTGTACGGGATTGGAGGCAGTGACGACATGGTGGAGGGCTTGTGCGGCGGCGGCGGCGGCGGCGGCTAGGATGCAGAGAGATAGGTTTTGGAGCCCCCCTATACGACGCTCAGTGCGACGTTTTGCTGACCCGTGGTGGGCCGCCCCAGTTCGTCGCCCGAGTAGGCGCTACTGATCTAAAGAAAAAAAAACTAGGCGCTACCTCGTCTAATCTTTATCTTTACCTCTTTATCTTTACCTAATAATAATATAATAATAATAATAATAATAATAATATAATATAATATATATATATATATATATATATATAATAATAATCTCTACCTCTTTATCTTTATCTTTATCTTTATCTTTACCTAATAATAAAGAAAATTAGGTTTTTGGTCGTCCGTCATCGACAATTTGCGAAAAAGACCCTACTCTTTTCTAGAATTAACCCGCGCTCCATGTTTAAGTCATACAGAAAAACGATTCATTTTTTGCAGAACAGCCCTCGTGGTTACTAGAAATCAACCCGCAGTACGTCACACAATGTAAGGGAAAACCGACGTCTTCCTCCCGTCGCCTGCGCTCCCTTATCCTCTTCCCCCAACTAACGCAAGCGCGCAGCCGCCGTCGGCCTTCGTTCGGGAGAAAAGCAAGATATGGTGCGCCGCCGCCCACTGGAGAGGGAGACGCCATCGCTAATCTCGCCAGGCGCCCATCTCCTCGCCATGGCCGGAGATCCCGGCATTGCGTGCACCGCCCCCATCTCCCCGGTCCGCCATCGCTCGTCCGGAGGAAGCGAGGCGGTGTCGGTGGCAAAGAAGACCGTGCACCGGTCGACGACAAACCGGCGGAATAGCGGTCCGCCATGACAGACAACGAACCGATCCCGCGCTCCTCTCGGATGGTTTGGACCAGCGCGCCACTACCCTACCATCGGCCGGAGGACCACCATGGCGGCTACTCCACCACGCCCCCACCTTCCTCCTGCACTCCACGACCGGATCCTCTCGATGTAGCAAAGAAAGAGTGCATAGACGACGAGAGGCGGTCGAGGCGATCTTGGGAGATGCTCCTGCTGACGCAGCATGCGCAGGTTGCGACGACGGCATCGGTGAAGTTTCGGCAAATGATGCGGGCGTGTGGCGAGCTCCGAGATACATGAGGCGACGCCATTGTTATGGTGGAGTTTTTGCTTGTTGTTCAAGAGAGAACAGAGGGGTGAGGATAGAGAGGAGACCGGGAAGAAGAAGCGTGGGGAGGAGCTGGCTCACCGGTAGTGTCCTACTGCAGATCGCTGCCCGGAGGTGGCTCGACCCCCTCGGGTTCGAGTTTGTGGGAGACGGCGCCTAGAAGCTGCCTGCTACATGGACGAGGATGAAAGGAGGGGCTCGGGTGTGGTGGGATCTAGGAGGAGGGGCTTCGCTGAAATGGGGAAAGGGAGGGGTCTGAGCTACGGGAAAGGGCGTCCGGACCCGCCTCGCTTGTGGATTCGAGCAATGTGGGATCTGGGAGGAGAGGAGGCTTCACTAAAGATGGAGAAATTTTGATCTAATCCACTGCTATGAACAGTGGGCACACGCGTCCACTACTACCGATCCAAATTGCTTTGTGAGCAGTGGGCACACGCGTCCCACTACTATGTCCCACGCACCGCTCCTCATCTCTCTTCCGGTCCGATCGTTTGTTGCCATCGATCCCCATCCACACACGCGACCTTATCTCTCCTCCATAGCACCCGTACACACCATGTGACACACAAGTTTTCTTTTCAAAAGGAAAAGTGCCCCGAAGCTGCATTAGATTATGACGGTGGTGATACAAGTTACATAGAGGTCTTAAAAAACACAGTACGGCACTCACATTTTACTAGAAGGACTCTTAACATAAAAGAGGGAAAATAATTCAGATCCTGCACTACCAGTCTTGGACTGAAGCTCCAAACACCGACGATGCGGTGTTGCGAGGAGCACCACACCGCTGAACTGCGATCTTTGCAATGGTGTCTTAAAAAGCTATGACGGGATTTCCCAAGGCCGCAAGGCAAGACGAGACGATCTGCGTGATGGGATATTGCAACAAATGTGGTCAACGACGAATTTGGTGAAGCGATGGGGATGCAAGAATGGCGATGACCGGCGGTGGTGGTGACGGCGAGTTGGTCTCTGTGATAAGGGATTGCAATCGTCGGTGTCGTGAGCCATACCGCAGTGACAAGGCGCGGGGGATAGATAAGGAACGCAGTGCATGAGGTGGATAGCTATGTGAAGGGGAAAACTGCATTGACTCGATTAACAGTTATAGGAAGATAGATCAGACATTTGCAAACAAGCTTTTCTTTTTTCCCTCCCTATATCTAAATGGCGTCTAAGAGATATCATGGTGGTGTGAATTGTAATTAAAATGGGATTATAGGTTGAGCATAATCATATATTGGTAACGCACTTGGGATTAACACGCACTAGCATATTGAATTACTCCCAGCCTAATAAAAAATAACGGACATACGAAGTAATAACATTAAGTGATGACCTGTGCGGAACCTAGAACCAAAGTGTTGATGCACATACAACTCTCACTAAGTTCGAATGCACATTAACTTTTATTACCGTTTATCCGCAAAAAAAACTTTTATCGCCGTTGCAACTACGGGCCTATTTGGCACCATTGATTTTGATCAATACAATGGCACGGTGCAGCTTTTGACAGAATTTTTATCCCGTTGCAACGCACGGGCCATTTTCCTAGTAATAATAAAGCAGCTACGGTTCGTACGTCGTCGACAGTTTTACAGAAAATTCCCTATAGTTTTGCTTATTCAACCCGCAGTCCCGTTTTAAGTGGCTAATTTAGGAAAACGTTTCATTTTTACAAAAAGGACCCTGTAGTTTGGTATATTCAACCCGCGGTCTTTTTTACGTCAACGCGGTGGCTCGAGGGGCACGGCGGCTGGAGCTTGCAGGGGGCGGATCTGTGCACGGCAGGGGCTTGGGAGGCGGATCCGGTGGCGGGCGGCGAGGCAGGGGTCGCCGGTGACGACGAGGAAGGCCGGAGCGCGGCTTCCCGGGCGGATCCATGGCAGAAAAGAGATAGGGTGGTGAGGAAGAGAAGATGGGAGGGCGGTGCGGCGACCCAGGCATGCTCGCCGGAGCCGGGTGATGGCAGACGGGCGCGGGAGACGGAAGGATCCGGCATTACAGCGCGAAGTCCTTGTAGTTGGAGGCGGGCCTCCATGGCCGCGGCGAGCCCTCCCCTTCTCTCCATGGCCGCGGCAGCTCAGGCAACGGTCAGATCCGCCCTCCCTCCCTCATTCCTCTCGCTGGATAACCTAGCCGCCGGGCCATGGTGACCGACGGCGATGATGACGGTGGTGGCTACCTCGACGACGGCGGTATGACTTAGAAACCCCTCTGCCCCTTCCCTTCTCCCTCGGCGACCACTTGAATCCCGTGAGGAGAGGCGAGTGCCGACGCCAGGGTTCTGCTCTTCTTTCCTCCCCTTCCCTGATGATATTCTCTCCCTCACGCAGGCACACACCCAACATCGCCATGGACCAGTAGCTCAAGCATTCTTCTTCCTGATGGTGATGGGGTTCCCTCACCATCTACAGGTCTTCATTCTTTTCTTCCCCTCTCTGTTGGATTCCATTCGATTCTCTGCTCTGCAGGTGAAGCTCTATCTATTCTCTGCTGCAGTGTCTACAGTGGACTGTTTTCACCTTCTGTGCAAATACTTGATTGTATATGAATTGAATGGATGGATAGATTGCAGGGTCTACAATACACCACCTTGATTTGATTCGGTCTGGAGCAGCAGCATCTGCTCCTTCCTTCCTTCTCAACCATCTGTATTTACATTACTACTGTAAGCTTCTGAAATGTAAATTATGCTAGGACAATTCCTCTTTAGCTTTAACTATGATATTCCTAAATGCGCAAGTAAATACTACTGGGATTACGACTACAAAAAAAATCATGACATGCAAGCAATTCTTGGTTTAAATACTGTGAGCTTAAATAACAGGAGCTAAACTGCCGTGCTATGTTCAGAATTGGTACTAGAAAAGATAATCTAAACTGCACATTCTGAAAATATATTGGACTCTTGCCCTCGGGAAATTAGTCTTCTAAGCATTACTTTGTAAATAAATGACATGATAACTTGTTGGTTCAGTTTAAAGCTGTAGGCAGAGGCTTGTGGTAGGGGGAAATCACTGCCAGTTGGAAACTAAAACTTCTATTTGTGAGTATGATCGGGACTGTGCTTTTCTGAAAGTATGTTAGCCAATGTTTGGGTATCTTTCAATTACTTCTGAACAAGAAAGATGTAGTGCCATGCTAAGTTTGGATGTGGAGTTGCAATTTAACCTGCTTTGCAGCTCCATTTTGTCTTGCTACAACAATAGCTTGCCTCTGTGGTTCAGGGATCAGGAACTTACATTGGCTTGCTCTTCTTTCATGTATTAGATATGGGGTCCACGCTGCTTAGATTGTCTAAAATTTATCTTCATTTCTACAAGTTTTCTTGTCAATGAACCTGACGGCTATTTGGTCATGTATTTGACTGCTTGTATTTTTTATTTCCTAATTGTGCACTTAGTCTGCATAAAATTCATTAGCACATATTTCCTTGCAATTATACTAAATTTCTGTTTGCATCCTTTTTCCATTTTGGTGGAATGTAGACAATGCTTAAGATGTAGTTTGATATTTTTCTAGGCGCACGCCATCAGGCTCTTCCAGTCCAGGGGCAACCAGGCCCTGAGTCACCATCATCCTGATGTTGCCACGATGGGCGGCGGCAGCGGACAGACCAATGCACCTTGCGGCGATATCTACGTTAGGGAGGGTGTTGTTGCCGTCCACCACGATAACAACCTGTGTTGCGTCGGTTTTAGATTCTTTGGTGACGAATTGGACTACATCCCGCTGAAGGCCGCTTATCCTGCTCATGAGCGAGGCTACTTAAAAGCAATCCTAGGTGAGTGATCTGTTCTTTGTCATGTCATGTATGTAGTTCCACCGACCTCATATTGGATCGGAGTGTTTTATACAGGATTCTTGTGGCGAATTCTTGAAGAAGAAAAAATCATTCTTCAAGATGATGTTTTTCAAGCTTTGAATAGTGATTATGTTTGTTCTATAGTATACCAAAGATCATGCTTTTCTTTATGTCACAGAACCAATATGCTCTAAATTCCAATGGCACTAAACATCTTAAGGATAAAATAGAAGCAATCTTTAGGAACTGGACATGTCTGCTCTATAAGAACCCCTGTGCTTATACCATGATTTTGTCTGTAACCTAGCGTTAGGTGTGCATGGGTCATAGCTGCACCTATATAAGGAGCAGCAGTGGTTATATTAAAAGGATTTTCTTCCTCTATTCCATCGCACCTCACGGGTCCCCCACTCCCACACGCTCCCTCCTTACTGCTCCCATTCATCCTCTCTCCTGGATCCCACACCCATTGTAGCTCAATCCACGCCGCAGTGTGCATCTCCAGTTATTGGTGCTAACGAAAACGCTGTCTCCTCGCCACCGGGCGGCACCAACCGGATGTTGTCGTGTTGCGTTTGTGTAAAAATATATGGTAAATAAAATATATTTATGAACACTTACTGAACATACAACGGTGATAAATATATGTAATTTCATTTACATCACCTGTTTTGAACTGTATTTTATATGCAATTTCTATATCATGGTGGAACACAAAATTTGAATAAAATAGAATAGCACTGACCAATGTATATTTTGCCAGTTCAGATATATATCCATACTTAACTAAAGTATGTACACTGCATACTGTGGAATCACACGACAAATATTCATGCTTAACTAAATGCATCTGCTCCATTCTCGCAGCAGTGAATCTCGGGACAGTTCTGTGTGGCCTTGGATCAATCCTGAACTGATTGGTGTTATCTGCCCATTCTCTTTACATGACCCAATAAAATATTTGTAGCTGCTTTTGCTGGGATGAATTGTTTGTTTCACGGATCCAAGCGTTGTTTTGGCGCTAAACCAAATCCTGGACCGAAGCCACATATGGTCTCTGCTTAATTGTCTTATAAGCAGTAGTGCAGCTGAGTTCTGGAAATCCCACCCTCCTTGCCAGTAGCAAGATGTGACTAGACTTATAAATAGGGATTAGAAAGGAACATGTTACTTTGGTTACTTTTATCTTTATTTTACGTAATTTAGCTTGTTGCAACTGTGGTTTTATGCTGCAGTTGACAAGATCCTTACAGTTAGCTGGCAATCTTCTTCTATCCATTTCATTGTACTATGTTTTTGAAGCTCCGATGTTTACTTCAAAAAAAAAAAGAAATTTGCAAAAATTTGCAAATTTTGTTTCCGGCTGCTCGGTCAGGCAAAGCCAACTGTTCACCACTATGTGTGGTTCTCTTCCATCTCATGGCGTGTAACCGAATATGGCACAAGACTGTAGTTGTGTCATTGTGAAATTTACGGATGTTGATGTTTATTTTCAATATAATAGTATTGTTTACCAATTTGGTCACTTGATCATGAACTAATTTCTCTTTCTATTCCTTCTAGATAATTTGCTTCAGTTCTAGCTACATGGTGAAACATGCATATTGTTTCCCGATATATTGGGCATCAGTCCACCTCTCATGAGATCTCTGAATTTTTGATCCATATTGTATTTGCAGAATTATTTCTTCAAGATAACTATGCTTGGATTCACAAATGCATGCAATTGCCTTCAAATGGAGGTTACTTCTTTACTAATTATGTGCTATTCCACTTTCAAGTTTGGTTCTAGAAGTGTAATACTTGCTAGGTTAGCTGCAGAAGCGGGATGTATATGGCCTGAATTTATATTTCAGAGTGTATAAACTGATTCAGAGTATTCTGACATCTGAAACATTTTGTTGTATGGTTCTATCTTGAAAGAACTGAAGTAATTCTTCTATAGGAGAGAATATAAACGTGATTCTGAAACAACATGCAGCGTCATTCATTTTCTTTTAAATATATCATTATAAAATGGTTGGCTGGATTGCGTTTTGTATGGATTCTGCAAGGGTCATTTCTGTGGAATTACAAATTAGTTTTACATTTTTCTCGCCGAGCTCATTGTCTTTGGTTGCCATCTTCGGGATGGTTTGTGATCAAGTGGACACCAAAAATCCTTTTTAATACGAACACCGAGAGTGCATTTAAAAAAAATAGTGTTTCACTTTGTTCTAGCTTTCAAAAAATATTCACAATTTTCAACATGTTCATGCTTTAGAAAAAATCTCAAAATTTCCAAAAGATAGTCCATTTCTAAAAATACATTCAAAATTGTTCAAAGAATTTATACTCCCCCGATCCATATTAATTGTGTTCCAAGAAAATCATTTGTTCAAAATGTTCGTCTTCAAAATATGTTTCAGTTCTGACAAGAACACACAAATTAAAATTTGTTCATTTTTTAAGAAAACAAAGAAATATTCATGGTTTTCCAAAAAGCATAAAATAAAACCGAATGAAAGACGTTTAGGTGGGTTCTTCACGTCCACAGCTCATGCTCCGAAAAACGATAATAGTGTAACCTTATTACCGATGTTTATCAGAAATTAATATATGAAATGGCGCGTAATGGCGCACTGAACAGGTTTAAAGTGTTTTTTTGCCCATTGCACTTTTTGAGCAATTTCGCCCGTTGCAACGCACGGGCATTTGTACTAGTCTTTACCTAATAATAAAGCAAATTGGGTTTCGGCGGTTCGTCATGGCATTTTTCAGAAAAGTCCCTGTGTTTTGATGAAATCAACCCGCGGTCTGGATTTAAGTCACACCCGAACAGTTATTTTACATTTTTCCAAACCCCCCCTGATGTTTTAGATAATTGATCCGTGGATCATATGTAAGTCAAACAAATGCTTTTTAAAAACATCCATATCTTTTAATCCGTAACTCTGATTTGAACATGTTATATATAAAATTTGATTAAAAAAATATGTAGAATATGAATATGAGATTATTTTTACCTATTAAATATTTTAAATATTATTTTGGAATATATTTAAGTCAAACAAATGATTTTCTAAATTATCCGTATCTTTTAAACCGTAACTTCGGTTTGAACATATTATATATGAAATTTTATTAGAAAAATGTGTGGGATCTAAATATGTTGTGAATTTTACCTGTTAAATATTTTTAAAATATTATTTTAAAAGCAAACTTATAATCTACAGTGCAAGATCTATTTTTCTTTCATACCGGCGGCAATCCGGATTGCAAATAAACACCCCACTATAACCATATAGGGAAAAGAAAACATCGATAACTACATATCCATACCTCTAAAAAATGTCATAGGGGAAAACAACAGATTTCTCATCGCGGGAGAGAGAGAGAGACGCCTTAGGATTAACCATATTCAAACTCATTTTTATTTTATTCTGTGTGAACACCGAGGCCATCGCCGGCGAGGGTGAGAAGGAGAATAAGCGGCAACACAAATATGATGCCTCGCAAAAATAAAAAAGATGGCATGTGGTCTTGAGTGATGGTTATTGAGTTAAGAGCGTGTGTTATGTTTTCTCTCCCGTTGCAACGCACGGGCTCTTTTGCTAGTAATAATAAAGAAAATTGGGTTTCTGTCGTACGTCGTCGGCCTTTTTGCAAAAACGTTCCCCTGTTTCTGAGAAATTAACCCGCAATCCTACTTAAAGTGTGCTACCGTGGATAACGTTTCGTCTTTTTGCAAAACAACCCCTGCCACCTCCCCCACTTATCCATTATGCGCCTCCATCGAACACGGGACACGCCCGCCGCTTGCCGCCGGCGAGAGCCGCAGGCCAAGGCGGTGCGTCGTGGCGAAGGCGTCCGCGCCGCCGAGCCTGAGAATGGGGCGAGGCGTAGCGGCGGGCGTGGAGGACCGAGGCGTCACGGCGCGCCGGCGGGAGAGGCTCCGGCAGATGACGACAGAGGGCCAGGTGTGGCTTGGCGTCGCCAAGAGCCACGAGGTCGTCGCCGCCGGCCTCCGTGCCACGCTGGACAAACTGCTGCAGCCCCCCCTAGCGGGAGGACAAAGAGAGCGGATCTGAAGCATTTGTGTGCCCACATCTAGGAGGATCTGAAGAAAACTGAGACGGCTGCAGCCTGCATTTCGAAGAAAATAGAGACGTCAGCCTGCAACCTAATAGAAAGGGGTTCCAGCTAGGAGGAGAAACAGAGTTGGCCGTCGGTGCTGGAGATGGAGTGACGGCAGCCTCGAGCGGGGGAGGAAAGACAGAGCCGATCTGAATGGCGGCCTCGAGCGGGACGGAGCCAGCTCCTCTGCAGAAGCGCCACCATGGCGCGCGGGTGTGCGCCCGTGCCATGGCCGGTGGAGCGGGGGGTCCGGCTGCGTGCGGGAGATGCGCGGAAGGAAGGATCCCAGGGCGTTCGTCAAGCTGGGGGCGGGATCCCGGCCGCGGTGGGCGGCGGGCGGCAGCGGCAACGTGTCCCAGGAATTCGTGGCGTTGGGATATGGACATAACTTAGCGACAGCCAGAAAAAACGAGGAGATAAGCTGCGGCGATGCTTGAGTCTGGTTTCTTCTAGACCACATGACGTGTGTTATTTCTTTTTGAGAGTCACCTGACGCGTGTTAGCTAGCGCACATGTCGTTGTCCTTTAAAAATCTCCGAGTGCATTACGAGGACGTGCACATATACATGTTTGTTCTTCAAATCAGTTTTTCCTTTAAGGTTCAATATGACTCGTCTAAAATAAATTGACACCAGCTACACATGCACGGTCATTTATTAACTCACTCGTGCTTAAAAGACACTATGTTTTGGGATACCACAGTACAAAAAATACTATTTAAACAAAAGAATATACTCTGTAAACAAAAATAACCTACTTTAGTGAACTAGCTTACTTTTAGAGAAAATTGTTATATCCTTTTTAGAGAAAATGCGTCGGCCGAGTTCGAGAAGAGCTTGAACCTAGCCTGATTTTAAATTAGCAAAGCCATCAACTTGTCAGGATTACCGGGGCATCAAATTACAGAAAGTCGAAACAAGTAAAGCGGAAAGAAAGATACATGGCATAAGGTAGACAACACAACGGCAGCACCATAGAGCCAAAGCACTAAGCGGCGATGCCGGCGACCAACACTAAGCCCACACCAACTAGCCAACTAAGGAGACGAAAGGCAGGCACCACCGTGCAAGCATCGAGCGTCGGCTGCATCCATAGGCCAAACTTGGGCAACACTTGAGCTGTCTCCGCCGTCGTAAAGGGCCACTACCCTTTCACCCAGACTCGATGGGTGCCGCACCGGCGACCAACAAAGTGGCTCCCACAAGAACCCAACACAAGGTGACCGAGCTGCCATAGGAGAAGCAGGAGGAGCATACCCACGAACACGGATGACCAGCCAAGCGAGCACCAACACCGGCAGCGGCGGAGCGAAGCATCGGACGTGAGTTGTCGAACGAAGGTACAACACCACGAATAAGACCGAAGAGGGCATCGGATAGCATCGGACGAAGCCGAGCAGGATGCAGCAGGAAAGCCAGGCCATCACGCAACGCCACCACGCCACCAGCAGCCCCGCCACCAAGAGCAGTTCCCAGCGGCCGCCTTCAAGAAGGAGCACGACACCACGGTGCCGTCGACGCCCAGATCGGGGGAACATTAGCTTTCGCCATAGCTTGAGGAGGAGGCGGGAGGAAGAGGATCCACCCCAAAGCCTCCAGGAAGGGGATCGGCGCCAAAGGTGTCGACTTTGGGGAGGTCATCGCGCTGGCTAGAGGTTTCCCCTGGAACCACATCCACTCACCAGATCCGCCCAGCCGGCACCAAGGAACGACGACAGCAGCCGCTAGGGGCCGACATCGGCACGAATTGGGCCAGTGGGGCGGAGCTTCTTTAGGGAGCAACGGCGGACTGCGAGGAGCCGCCACATCACCTTCATCTGCAGCCTCCACGCCGCCCGCACGCCGTGGGAGGCTGCCCTTGGGACCGTCGGCGCAGCCTCGCGCACACCCCGCCACGGCCGGGCCGCCCAGGAGCCGAGGCCCTCCATCCAAGAGGAGGCGCCAGATCCCCGCCGCCACCCTCATCTAGGCCGCACACCCACGCCGAGGAACCCCTCAGGCAGCGGCGGAGGGTAGGGAGAGGGAGAAGGGAACGCGACTGCATCGCTGAGGTTGCGCCCGAGTCTGCCTCAATGGAGGCTATGCGGGGGATGATTGGAAGACATTAATAATTTTATGTATGATAGCATTAACTTTACTTAGTGATAATCATCTAAAAGGAGCTTGACAAAATGTCATTGTTGGCTAAAATAAACTTAAAATGCAAGCCAAATTGGATGATTATCAGTAGACTAATTAAATTAATTTATGAGTAGCTATGGATGCTCTATTTATGATGTTGAATCTCATCAATTTATTTTTTTAATCAACAACAGATTCCTACGTTCCAGAAAACCTGCATAAAGCAATTTTGGGTAGTAATCCCAGTCATGGGTGCTAAGAAATAAAGAAGGAAAAGAGATAGAGAAAGGTACACACGGATGGTCAATGAATACAAATAGAAAAAACTAAAAAAGCGTCGTGAAGCCTATCAGCAAAACAAAAGAATTAAAGATACAACATAATTGCAAAAAAAAACAAGGGAGGAAAATATGCAAATATGAAGCAGCAAAAAAGGCAAAAAAAAATGCGCACGAGAAAGGCAGAAATATGCAAACATGCAGTAAAAAAGCTAGAATAGAGCAAATTACATCTAACCATGTATTGAGGAGCAACAGACTAAACAAAGATTAAATTGCAATGGAGAACCTACATATATCGCAACATAGTAGGAAGTTAGAACATCTATACCACAAGGATTTCATGGTTAGCACACATGACAGAAGCATGCATGCCTAGACATTGAAGGAAGTATACCACATTTTTATTGTGTGATGTTGGTAACTCAAAATAAGCTACATGGACGATATTTTTATTATCAAAATTATAATCTAAAGATAAGGTTGTTCACCTGATTAGTTGTCTAGGATTAATGTCGCAAGCTTCGAATTAGCGTCTCAAAGAATCCTATTATTAATTGATCCATCATTTTTTTGTCATTATCATATTTATCCTCTGCATTTCCAACCTGATTAGTCATAATTGGTGTTTGCTTTGTAGCGAAGCTCGTCAATTTTTATTCTCCTGTTGCAACACACATGCATGTTTGCTATGAAATATAATTATCAAAATAAAACATGTTAGTCATAAAAAAATGATTCCATTTTAGAAAACTATTTAAAAATTTCAAATAATTTTTCTCAAAAATTACAAAAATAACCTTAAAAATTCATATTATTCCAAAAAAACAAAAATAATTGAAAGAATATTCCTTGCATCACTACGTCATCATCGGATGAAAATGCGGAGCTGAAATACATCGTGATGAACAATGTTATCGATGCTTCTTCACATTCACACTTCATGGACTAAAAAGCGATACTCAGGATTACATTATTTCTGACATTCATCAAAATTGGATATAATAAATATGACGGAAGGACAAACGAAGCATGTTCTATTAATTTTATTGCCCGTTGCAACGCACGGGCATTTGTACTAGTCTAAATATAAAAATAAAAAGCTAGGTGCTACTTACTCTCTCTCTCTCTCAAAAAAAAGAAAACTTGGTGCTACTCTTTTTTTGACGTGTTCATAGTGATACTCTTTTTTTTTAATGAAGTGTTCATAGTGCAACTCTATGCAATTGGTTATGCAGAGATGGTAGTGTTTTTTCTTTCAAACAGGGCTAATCCCCTTTCCATTGCCCACGTAATGGAAATACATCAGCTCAGAGTTTTTTTGAATTTTCAAGTTGCTAACCATGCGGTATATCAGCTCAGAGATGTTGAAAGAAGGAAGCGGAAAGGGAGAAAAATGAGTTGTACATTAACATGAGAATACTTTGGGTAATTGTATATGTAATTTGCCTCAAATATTGTTACTTTGTCATCGCCCCCACAGGAAAAAGATAATGTCACCTTCAAAGTTATGTTTTTGAGACTGTTGGTGCCAGAAACGCCTCAAAGCGGAAGGGGTTAATATACTCACATAGGGAGTCGTGACGCCATAACTGAACAAATATACGCCATAACTGAACAGTGACGCATTTGCGGGGGGTGGAGCCAATCTTCAGATTGATTGGCTTTATGTTCGTTCCATCAGAGTCACCAAGCTCCTCCTGAGATAAAACATTAGGCCGCACTCTTTGAACCATGATTGCAAAAACTTTGAAATTACGAATCAATATTGCTGGGAATTTCTGAAACACACTCACCTGATTTGCAGCATGGGGTCTACCTCCAAGTATGCCATGGTTGACAACTTGAGATGCAGAATGCATAGAGCCAGGATGAAGAGACTAAAGTTGTACTATCACTAGCACTAAGATGGAAAATTGCAAGATTTTACATTCCATCATCAATCAAAATTACAACATATTTCAGTCAATCTGAATCTGGAAGTACAAAAAACGTAAGATACAGAAAATTATATCTTGCCAACAAGAAACTGAAGTTTTTCCTTGAGGAAAAAGCCCGGAGAAGCAGTCAAAATTTTCCTTGGGAAAAACCGAGAGAAACGGCACCAGCATAAATACGCCACGACAAGCTCAACTAGTGCTAGCTAAACCCTCACTGTACAGTTACAAAAATTCCCTACAGCCTTGTCTCCTCAAGTCTATTCACTTGTTCTTCTGCTTGTGTTTTTGTGTCCTCTTGGCTGCGAGGGCACCCGAAGCACTCTTCCCCTCAAACCTTTTCGCCATCTTCATGACACTGGCCATGCCCTTGCGTGCCGACTGCTTGCGATCCGACCTGCGGTTGAGCAGCTTGCGATCCAAAGGCCAGTAAGCATATGGCTCCATCTTGTCTTTCTTCTTGAGATCACCACCGGCCTTCTTGCTGGTGTACTCATGGCCGGTGTAGGACCAACCAGTGCTGGCCACCTTCCTCCTCTTCACTGACTGGCTTCTGACAGAGGTCTTGTCATCAGCCTCCTCCTCATGCGAGATGATGGGCTTCTTTTTTCGCCATTCCCGTTCTTCGCGAATGATCATACGGCCTTCGGGGTCCATCTCAATCTCGTCGTCGTCGTCCTCGGGTGCAGCCCTCTTTTTACCTGTCGATTTCAGAGCCAACCGCATTGTCTTCTGGTCAAGTAAATCTAGGGGCTCGCCAGTCGAGTGATCAATGAACTTTTCCTGCAAGTTCTTATCTTGACGCTTTCGGTTCGACCTGGATGTGAATAAAAGCAAATACAAACAATTATGATTGTTTCAGCTTCTCAGGCAGCTTTTCAGCGCAGCAATTGTTTCAGCTTCAGAGGCAGCTTTTCAGCACGGCAATGTCATGGCACATACCGTGTTGAAGCTTTTGATCCATTACGAGAAGCAAGACTATGCTGCTTGGAAAAGGGACCATTCGAGTCTTCATCGTCACTTCCAAAATCAGAAAACATGTGTGTGTGATTCCATCCACTTTGCCTGCAGTCAAAACATGGATCAATCAGTTGAACACAAGATGTGGATACTTTGGATTTAAATAGATTAAACAAAATTTGCTTTTGTCTAAGCTCACGACTTTCCAGAAAAAAAAACAGATGGCACTAAATTATGGCATTATCGTGCCAGTAATACCTTGTAGCTCCTGAGGCCATGGACATAGCCTCCCCATCCTCAGACGAATTGCCCTTCCTCATTTTACGCTCATTAATCTGGTAAACATTGCAAACAAATGGTAGAAGTAACACGATAAGAGGGAGAAGTCATTATTTTCTGTTCTCTGTGAAGCTTCTGTTGGAACTCTGCAGATTTGTATCACAACTGAACTTACCTTCCTGATATTGGTGAGCAATTTCATATGTTCTTCGGGCATTACAGCTTTTACTGCATCTAAACCACATTTTTTCACGAGAATTTCAACAAGTGACTTGACCTAATAATAAAACGAGTGGAGCTATTAGCAGGCTCAAAAACCTAATAATAAGAAGAGTGAAATTTACAAGCAAGCTCAAATAAAAGGATAAGAGTTCATTAATATGCAAAAATGTGCATTCATTTCCCAAACACTTGTCTTATCTTTCCTGACATAAAGTAGGACAACAGCAAAGACAGAGTAAAATACTAACATGCAGAAGTAGGCATTTATTGAAAAAAATTATTTATAGCACATTCCTAGTCAAAAATAAACAGCGCTTCATCACAAGCAATCAATCAATAGAACAATACCTTCGCTTTCAAAGAATTCTTCTCATCACTTTGCCAGCTCAACAAACCCTCAACGACTCCCTTCAAGTGCTCATGAAGCACATCAGCTTTAGATTTAGCCACCAATGCTTTGATAAAGCCTAAGTTGGCCTGGCCACAATATCAATGTTAGTTGAAGGAGCTTGAGATGAAATTATTGATTAGCTAAATTCATGAACTGGAGGTGTGTTATGACTTTACTTTGACAAGTTCTCGGTTGTTCCTCTGCATAAGGAGAAAAGTCGAGGGGAGGAGCTTGTAAGCTACTCCAATAAGATCTGAGAACTCATAGGTCAAGCGAGCTAACCCAGTCACAGCAGCACTAATCGCATGTGGAGTTTGACCAACTAGACCACCAGCTACCTAAACATGAAAGCTGACAAGTTAAACCAAACTATGTATCACATCTTGTTGTATAGAGGGAGAAAAGATCCCAATTATCAAGGGTTGACAACTGAGCACACCGGAAAATGCTAGGTTGCCAAATTGCAACATCATAGTGCTCAAGTGGTCGAATTCCCATAAAAAAACTGAAAGCAAAATGCATAATGACATTGAAGTACCATGTCAAAGAACTGGTGCAAGCTGTCCTTCCTCCCATCATTTTCAGCATCTTCACAAGCGTGGCCAATTGCAATAAGCACATCATAAGCTCTATTTCTGGTTTTCTTGTTAGCCTGTGAAGAAACATAAACGCATCACCATTAATCTCACATCTGACTTTCCTGTACCACATGAGTACATTCAGAAGTTTTCCTATCAGAAAAAATGAACATTGCTTCAGTAGCAAGAGTTAAGCGAAAGAAACATGCCATTCAACACTTGAGTACTTGACCAATGTATCAATGTAAGCAGTAAAGTCTAGAGTAAACAAATATCTGAACTCTACTCTGAACAGAAAAACTCACTTTGATCTATTTTTGTTTCAACAAAACAAAAGAACAGCCTTAGGTAATAACAGGAAGCCGTATTTATGTATTGTGTTTCAAAGGGAATAAGAAACAAAAATGACAAATTGGCAGCATGCTACTTGAGCATTATAGAAAGTTTCTTCCTGGCTACATTGATATTTGATAATGAAGTGCAATGTATAATACACAATTTCAGTTACCTCCTTCAAGGCAAGAAGTATTTCAGTGAGAAATGAACTAACAATTTCCCTCTTCCTAAGCTTCGATGGATCCTGCAGACAAGAAAGTGATGCACATTTGTTAATGCCCTCCCAGATAGAGATGTACATTTGTTCATAAACTGTGTTGATGTTTCTGCTTTACCAACCTTCAAAATGTAAACAATAAGGTGATGCAAGCATTCAAGCCTGTACCGCTTCGATGGAAATTGGCATGGCAACGACGAAATCATCAATTCAAACAGGACATCTAAACTCCTCTCAATAAATTCAGCATCCTGAAATAGTCCAGCATACATAAAAAAGTTCAGAAGTTGTTTTTCTTGTTTTGTGCAATTGTTCACATAAATTAGCTAACTGAAAACAAAAACAAACCTTAAGTAACATTGAGAGGACCTTGTATGCTCTCTTTTGATTCATTGAGTCGTTGTCCTAAAACCAGAAAAAAAAAGGTACAAGCAATTTACATAGCATGTTGCTTAAATGGAAAAGACAAACATAAGTTGCATTAAAACCATATATGTACCTTAATTGCAGGTTTTACATAACTGAATAGCACATTGATAGACTTTGCATCCAATCCAGGCATTAATGAAGCTGCAAATTCTAAAAGGAGGGCCCTGAAATTCAAATCAAGATTTGAAATCAACACTGGACTTCAATTGGAATCTAGGGTGCACAGATAAGAACCGAGAAAAAAATTAAACTCCATGAAACCTTGTCATGTTATTTGTATTGGAATTATCTTCAATCTGCATTGAACCGTCATTCAATTGCTGTGCATTAACAGCTTTTGTGGCATCCAGCAACTTTCTTATTGCATCAAGGAAGAACTTGCCCACAACATCTTTGTCTGATATGGATGCTATCTCACTTATCGCAGGCTACAGGTCCAACAAAGAGGGCAAAGCCATGTAAGTTACAGGCTTTCAAGCAATATAAATGAAATGCAGTCAATCAATGAAACAATGCAACATGAAATTTATAATAGAATGATGGAATTGCACTCCACAAAATAAGGAGACTTAGTTTAGCCTTGGTTCAATTTTGGTCGAAAAATATAATTGACCATTAGCAGTGATAGATTCAAATGATAATCTATCACCATGTCTTACAGGAAACTTACACTTTAAAGACACAAGTTAAAAAGAAAAATCAAACAACTCCAAGAAAAATTGCATAACCCACATGGATCAAGCCCCATAATAATCACAAAGAGTACAACAATAGGAACAAGCCCCCACAATAAGATGACAGAATGTCTATATTGCAAACAGCAATGGTATACCTGTAAGAATCCAATAGCGTCCTTTGAGGATGACATGAATATAGAACATAATATCTCCAAGAATTTTGAAGAGAAAGCACGTATTTCTTTCAAATTTTCCTCGGCTGACTCTTTAGTATAGCGTTCCTTTGCTCTTCTTTCAGATTTGCTTAATTCAGCATCAACAAGAATGTCCTCTTTGTTAGTGATTGACAAAGCTTCCTTGTTTTGTTTGATTAAAATCTAAAACGAACACAAGTCAGAAAGACACTTAAAATTAAATAGCAGTTCACTGTAACTTGAACAGAGGCGATGTGAAGCACCTGAATACTGGAACAAATGATGCCACGCCAGTCAGGCTGGTTTTGGAGAGTGTCACATAAAACATTTTGTAGAACTCTGAAGCTGCTTGAAGTATCACATGGATAGTTACAGCAAGATGGTAACAAAGACCAAAGTGAATACACATAACCCTCTGCTCTCTTGGCGGAGAAAAGCTTATCGTCTTTCAAAAGCTGGTCAATTGCAGATATTGGAAACATTATCAGGCTGTAGTTCAAAAATGAATGGCTTGATCCTTTTATTGTTAGAGCATAAAAAAGATCTTTATTTCCGGTATACCTTGGGAATACTCTTCTCTACAGCTCTAACGATGCCCAGAATATCTCTCAAGAAAAACTGTAAACTAGCACCAACAATGTGCCTTTCTAAAATAGGGAGAATCCATTCATTCTCAACAGATATTGACTGAATATGAAGAATATCAAGAACATTCTTTGGCCCCATTGCAGAAATTGCTGAACCAAGACATGCATTGAGCTGCAAAATAGAAGCATTTGAAGGTGAACCAGCAGATTAACTAATCATATAATATCCCAAAAATAAATTCTAGTTGTATGGAGGGCATTCAAGTTTACAGGCTACAGCTTTAGATCAAAGTGCATGTGTGGTAGACAGAAATACCTGCTTCCGGAAAGAAAAGTCATCATCAGACATCTTCTGCATGTCTGCCAGGTTCTTAAGTGCTTCTGGCAATAGATCAGATGAAGATTTTCCTATTGTTTCCCATGAGAAATGAGTTCAGGAACTGAGACAGCTTGATATCAAGCAACTAACTAGCAGTAGTAAAAAAAAGTAATATTGTCCAATTTATCAGAAACAATCAAAGTAGAGATCATTACATAGCAATGGCTGACAAGAAGCATGGTAAAAGATTAATTGCATCTCCATGACTAGATGAGACACCAAAAACTAGAAAGATCAATTGCGGTCCAATATTGGTAAGCTACTGAAAATAAAAACCAGATCTACAACCACCATTATCACAGAACTAATGCAGAGGCCAATTTTACGGTGAGTTTGTGGTTGCTATGTTCTGTTGGAATTAAGTGTATGGGTGGGTGGGTGGGGGGGGGGGCTTCTTTACTGTCCAAGTGTTTGTTGTCACATGTTATAGAAGATCCTTTAAATACCATTGCATTGCAAAAATAAATAGGCGCTTTAAAAAAAATACAGTACTGCAAACAGAGCCTCAAGCCAAGCATTGCCAGCGCCAACTAATGAAAGTTACAAAGCATTAGAAACTTAAGACTAACAACACAATGCCAACACATAAGATAAGGGTGAAAACAGCGGTATACTTACCTAACGAGTCAAATGCCAATGAAATTACATGAAATGATTTGTCCCATACATCACTGCAGCGTACATCTAGCAAGCCCTCCAGGATAGCACATATCTTCTCTATGACCGTGGGGTTAGATCTCACCCCTTGATGTCTAGCCTTAATCTGGTCGATCCCCTGAGACACCATGTTTTCATCAATGCAATTATCTATTAATCCTTTGAAAGTCTCCACAGCACAAAATCTAGCTTCTTCAAATTCACTTGCTAATATATCTGAGAAATAATTTGAAAGAGAGAGATTAATATGATTTGTAAGTAACATATAACAACCAAGGAATGCCAATAAACTTAGAAATGCCAAATTTATGAAAATCACCAACCTCCAAGCGAAGTAAACACTAGTGGGAGCTTTACAACAAATATGTGCTTATTCTGACTATAAACTTTTCTAGTGCCAATATTTAGAAGCCGTGCAATTGAAGCGAGTTCATCTCCTGACTTTCTTTCAGTGGAGACTGACATCCCGAGAGAACACATGAGATCCAATAGCATATCAGGTTTAAGCTGCACAGTTGGGCTGTCACCAACAGCATGCAGATTCTCCAATATACTCTTTGTCACAATTGGTTGACGCAGAGCCAACAGTGCTGTAAAATACTTTAAGATGGTATTGGAAGGCTTGGATGCCATGAGAGGAAGGCAGCCCTTAAGAGCATTTAAAATATGTATGACCTCCTTAGCCCCCTTAGGTCCTTCTGCTGCTGAACCAGTGTTTGCATCATTGGATCCTCCAGCAAGCAGCAAAAATCGTTCAAAACATCTTGCAATTGCGTCGCTTGCCGGAACCAAAATAGATTTTCTCTGAAAACTCAGGAGAATATCTCGCAAGCAAGAATGAGATTGATTTCTCACCTGCAGCCCATTAAAGTAAACTATGAATAACTTCAACATGTTGATCGAACACGCATTTTGGACCGAGTAAAGCTAACTGAAAGCCGTGGAAATCATTCGCATAATCTTATACTAGATGTCCCAATAAGCCACCAATTTTCAACTCAGACTTGATGGTAGTTTACCTTGGGCCGATCATCGGTGACGAGCCGTAGCACCACGGCGTAGAGCGGCTCCACCGCCTGCCAGCTGGACTTGTCTCCCGCGGATATCAAGTGCGCGAGGCACCTCACCCCCGCCCTCACGCCGGAGTCGGGCGTGGAGGGGAACTCGAGCACGCGCGCCACGTCGTCAGCGACCTCGCGGCCGCGGGAGCGCACCACGGCGGTCGGGAGCGCGGGGATCGCCGCGGAGAGGAACGCGAGGAGCGCGCCCGCGACGTGGCTGTCGGCGGCCGCGGGACCCGCGCGGGCGAGCGGGCCCAGCGCGGCGGCCGCCGCCCCGAAGTAGGCGACGGTGGAGGCGGGGACGCCGCTGTCCCTGACGGTCTGCGCCAAGGAGGCGGTGGTGGCGCAGAGGTGCTGGTCGTCCTCCCGCGGCGAGGCGCCGAGGCGGGCGAGGATGGCCGCCGCGAGGTCGGCCTCGCCGGAGAACAGGGACAGGTCGGGGTCGTCGCCGGACACCGAGCGGGGCGTCTGGGGGAGCTCCTCCATGTCGACGTCGGCCATGGCTGCGGTGGCGGGCGTGCGGCGGAGCGGCGCGCGCGGCCGAAGCTTTTAGGGGGGAGGAGGCGCTAGGGTTTTGGGGAGGTTGGGGGAGACGGGCTGGGTCATTTTGTTTCATGGGGCGCGAATGTGGGTGGGCCGTTTTGGAGGGATTAGTGGGCTGGGTCGCAGTTCGAATGGGCTGGCCAGAGGGGAAATAAACCAGCCCGTAACACAACTACTTGCATTAGTTTCTAAAAAAAAAATCTTACCTTCAGAAAAAAAAGTTTCTAAAAAAAATCTTGCATTTTCTTTTTTGTTAAAAAAACCACTTGCATTTTGCGCATCGGGCATCCTACAGCTATTTTTTTCCTTGTTTGAATTGGATGTTGAAACCCCCGGCCTCTACAATCCTACTGCTAAGCACGCGCTCACCTTCTAGGTATTTTTTATCGTGCGGCTAGTGCTGATAAACTCTCCTGATTCTTGAGAATGAATCTTTGATTGGATGGTTAGGGAGATGAGTGTACCTTCAACATGGTAGGGTCAAACCTCTGTGTCTTTTATTAAGGCGGTATTATCTTTTAATAGGAGATGATGTTCATGTAGATAGCGAGGTACAAGTGATGACTCTGCCAATCTTTGATCCATCCACATGTGGTGTGTTTGTGTGCATGTGTGATTCAACATTTTACTAGGTCTTTGTCAGAAAAATCTCTTAAGGGAGCATATGACATCAACAATCATATTTAACTATCGTCATGATGGCTTTATTAATTTAATAAAGTTGGGCGCTTCTTGCGCCTTTTTGTAAAACAACATCGATCTTCAACAAGAGCTCATTCTTGGGTCATCGACAAGAAATGTTGGGTTCATCAAAAAGTGACTTGGGAGCTCGGGTGTATGGGTCCACAATATGGATCAATTTTAAGGGACTAGTTTGTAATAAGGACATATGTGGAATTTCATGAATTCCAAAGCATATAAAGAAAGTTTGAAATAAAACCCATATAGTATACAAAAACATGGGTATAATTGACTTAATAAAAATGTGAGTAAAGCGACAACAATGACACTTAGACACAAGTACCATTTACAACAAAGCATGTGTATTTTCTTATAAATTTTGTTATCTTGAACTAACCAAAGCACTGGCGTTTCACTAGCGACCCATGCCTCAGCAGTCACTACAAAAGAATTTTGTGTCGAGAATACACACATGGAAACAAATCTAAGAGCATCTCCAATAGCTCATGAAAAGACTCCACGTAAAAGTAGTTTTACGGGGTGACGGCATCCATATAATTTACGGGAAGTTGTTTGGCGAGGTCTTTTCTTAGTTTCTATAAATATCTTCCCCTACAATTTGTTTTTTTTCTATCGGAACTACTCTGCAGCCGACGCTTAGTGCCCGATTTGCAGTCGACGCATAATCCAGCGGGTGTGCTACACTTGCTCATGTCCATGCATGGTTGGATCCATGCCATCGTGCAAGAATCGTCCAGACAACGTCGTCCGTATAGTATCACTCTTTTTCTACTCCCCATTAAACTAGCATACAAATGACATACATTTTGCATTAAACAAGCATACAAATGACATATTCATATTTATAGTATCACTATAATAGTCTGAACAATGTTATATCAGGCACATATATCTGATAATTAATTTAAATACAAAATTTAGAAATTTTGGTTTGAAATTGAAATTCAAACATAACAAAATGGTCCAAATAATTCAAAAGAGAACATAATACGAAAAGTTTATGACCATGAAGCAACCACAAATGTGCAACTAAATCATCACGAAGTTGTTCATGACCTGCATGGTTTTCAATCCGTCGATGCATTTGAAGAAATTTCTGTCGTCATCGTTCATCTTTCTATGGCTTAACTGATGGTATAAAACTGTCTTCCCCTCATTCGCATAGTGATAATCTAGTGGTTGTTTCCACTTGTCCTCTATGAAAATGTTATGAAATATCGCGCACGGGACCATGATGCGCCAGAAATCCTTTTGATACCAGAATTGTGCAAGCCCATTATGGATAATGACAAAGTGAGCTTGTAGATCCCCGAATGCCCCGCCCGACATCTTTTCTACATGCTTCTTTTTTTTTGACGGGAAGGCCTTCATGGCTAGCTTTATTTATCAATCACTGCTACATCGTCCACGAGAAAGTTTACAATAAAATTCGGTGGTGCATCAACCCACACAGACGGATTGTTAACGCTTCCCCACCTAGCTAGCTCATGAGCAACTACATTTGACTCACGGTTACAATGCTCTATGGAAACCTTCCCAAAATCTTGCAAAAGGGTCATGCACTCCTCCAGAATAGGTGCCGCCACCATGCGGCCTTCATTCTCCTTCATGGCATCTATGACAGTGATATTGTCCATCATCCTTACCATCACATTGTTGCATCCCAAATTCTGGAGGAACTTGAGGCCTTCTCTAAGTGCCGCCGCCTCTGCGCAAACCACATCAGCTACATGAGTTAGTTTTGCCGTGGCTGCACCAATGAAGTTACCGTGGTTATCACATACTATGGGCCCACATCCTCCTGAGTGTTCGCCCAAATAAAATGCAGCATCCACATTCAGAACATGCTGATTTGCAAGAACCACCGGCCACTCATTCAGTTTATGAGAGCTCCCCATTTTCCCAGCTCCACGAACAAAGTTCACGGTTACAGCTTGGATCGTCATCGCCGTCCGCTGAGGGTTTTGGATTGTTTCTCCGCAAACAAATTGTCTGCGCTGCCACCATAAATACCAACAGGTTGCCGCTACAGCTTCTGGCAGGTAAATTTCATCCGTCTACGTACCCTGATGTTCATCATCACAAAGAAGAAATTCAAGTGTACCTGCACCAGTTCGATTGGTACTAGCTCCTGAAACCAAGGATTCAAGTCCCAACGCAACTGAAAGGACATGCGGTGCCCCCATGTGTGGTTTTGGTAATTGATGACATTCTCTATGGACTAATGGTTGCATTGAGTTATATTTGAAGGATTTGTCCATAGGCATTTCTTGATGTCCATGTGTTGGTTTCAAGGAGTTTATGTGTTGACCAAGGTGCTATTAAGGAATTATCCAAAGATTGGTCATGTGAGTGTTGAGCTTATTGCAAGCATGTCTTGAAGAAGAAGATTGTGTGATCATTCATGTTTACCTTCAAGACATCATCCAAGCTGAGAGAGTTGGAAAGATTCAAGGTTGATCAAGACTAAGTCAAGAGTGAATCAAGTTGATCAACTCACAAAGTGTAAAAGATGTACCGAGAGGGATCAAGTGACCCATGGTATGGTAAGCATTGTCCATTGCACTTTGTGTACTAACCCATGGTCTATGTGAGAGTTCTATGTGGGTTAGGTACATGTCCATGGGCTTGCGTCAAGAGGAAGATATCATACAACCCATGGAAAGGATGACATCAAGTAGTGATTGTCATCAAGATTGTCGTGTGCAAGTTCAAGTGTAGCATCACGAAGAGATCAAGTGCTTGAAGCTTGCCATCCATTGTGGTGTCAATGGACTTGTGAAGATGTGCCGAAGAGTGGCTCACCCATGTGGAGTATGGGGGAGCAATCATCTAGTCTCCATCAACCCAACGCAATCTAGAAAGGTGGTCCATCTTGCGGAGGACAAGATCGACATCATCTAGCTCAAGTGGATCATGTGCAAGGCAAAGGTTTGCCCTTGATAGGTTTTCTATTTTACCGGTCTCATGATGGTAGTTGGGAGACCGGGTTATAGGATCGATAGCCGTACTATCAAGGGGGCTCTCAAGTGAGTAGCTTGATCGTATCGTTGGTCGAGAGCTCAAACCATTGCATCCTTGCATCATGTTTCTTGGTTCTTGTTTGGTTCTCTTTGTGAGTCTTAGAGCTTATGGTCATCTTGATGACAAGCTTGAGTTCATCGAAAACGGAGTTTGCATGCATCTTCTATGATATTTTCGGTGTTGGAGGCTTTACCGGTTTATCCGAGGAAGGGTTCTCACCATTTTCTTTTGGGCCTTTTCTCATTTGCTTATTATTGATATTTATTTCAATATTGTGTTAGCCCTTGTTGCTAGCTTTCCAACAAACTTGGTTTCATCGAATTCGGAGTCCGTTTGCAAAAGTTGTGGCAGTTTTGGTGTTCTGAAAAGGCTGCAGCGGTACTACCGCGAATTGGAGCGGATGTAATTTTTTACTACCACTCCAGAGCGGTACTACCGTGGCTCCTACAGCGGTAGTACCGCTCCGGACCAAAAAAACTCGTCCCAAGTCCTGCGGAGGTAGGTACGGAAGTATTTTTTTGTACCGCAAGCAGTAGTACCACGATCCCTAGCGGTAGTACCATGAGGACGAGCGGTAGTACCGCTCTGTGCGGGTTGTCAGCATAACGGTTGGATTTTCCCCCACCTATAAAAGGGGGTCTTCTTCCCCATTGAATCTTATCCTTTAAGCTCGTGTTCTTCCCCCATTGTTGACCTTCTTCGAGCTTGCTAACTCTCAATCCCTCCATGGATTCTTGCTAGTTTTTGAGGGAAAAGAGAGAGGAGATCTAGATCCACGTTTCCACCAATCACTTTCTCCTCTAAGTGAGGGGAACCCCTTGGATCTAGATCTTGGAGTTCTTCATGTTCTTCTTTCGTTCTTTCTCTCCTTTTCTTCCCTAGCATTAGTTGCTTCGGTGGGATTTGAGAGAGAAGGACTTGAGCACTCCGTGTGCCCTTGCCATTGCATTTGGTGCATCGGTTTGAGTTCTCCACCGTGATACGTGGAAGTTACAAGTTGGGAAGCTTATTACTCTTGGGTGCTTGGTGCCCTTGAGCTTGTTCCTCTTGGGTGCTTGGGCGCCCTAGACGGTTGGTGGTGTTCGGAGCTCAATCATTGTGGTGTAAAGCTCCGGGCAAGCGTCGGGGTCTCCAATTAGGTTGTGGAGATCGCCTCGAGCAATTTGACGGGTTCCGGTGACCGCCCCCAAGGGTTGCCAAAGTGTACGGGTTCGGTGACCGCCCCCAAGGGTTGCCATTTGTACGGGTTCGGTGACCGCCCTCAAGGGTCCCTTAGTGGAATCACGGCATCTTGCATTGTGCGAGGGCGTGAGGAGATTACGGTGGCCCTAGTGGCTTCTTGGGGAGCATTGTGCCTCCACACCGCTCCAAACGGAGATTAGCATCCGCAAGGGTGTGAACTTCGGGATACATCATCGTCTCCGCGTGCCTCGGTTATCTCTTACCCGAGCCCTTTACTTATGCACTTTACTTTGTGATAGCCATATTGTTCTTTGTCATATATCTTGCTATCACATAGTTGCTTATCTTGCTTATCATAAGTTGTTGGTGCACATAGGTGAGCCTAGTTGTTGTAGGTTTTGTGCTTGACAAATTAACCGTTAGGTTTATTCCGCATTTGTTCAAGCCTCTACCGTAATTATTTTAAAACGCCTATTCACCCCCCCCCTCTAGGTGACATCCACGATCTTTCAATTGGTATCATAGCATCGTCTCTCTTTGTTGGGCTTAACCGCCTAGAGAGTAAAGATGTCGACTAGGGGATTAGGATTCTCTGACACTCTTAATTTTGATGGCACAAATTTTGATGGTTGGGTAAATCACATGCTTAATCTCTTTAGGGTCATGGACCCAAATTTAGAGCGAATTGTAGATATGGGTTTTTCTCCTCCAAAGGATCCCCAAAGATTATCTTTAGAGGATGAGAAAAACTCTTATCTCAATGCTCAAGCCTCTAATGTGCTTTTCGATGCTTTGAGCAATGTAGTTATATTTGAATTCATGCCGTTCTGGGATGCTCATGAGTTGTGGACAAAGCTTCAAGATAAATATGGTGTGTCCAAGATTTGTGGGGATGATTGTTCTCCCTCCACCTCCGGTCGTATAGTCTTCTCAACTTCTTCTACTTCACCTACATGTGGTTTGCCACAAGGTAATGATATGGTGAGTAGTGTTGGTCATTGCAATGATGATAGTATGCTTATTGTGGATGATCCTTCATCACTATCTTATTGCAATGCTCCCTCTTTGGGCTTTAACACTTCGAGCACTCCAAATGTTTCACATGATTGTGTTGATAGTCCTTGCATATCATGTAGAAATTGCGTGACTAGATCTCATGATGATATGCTTGCCATGTCTTGTTGCCATGATAAAAATGCATCTATTTCCTCGAATTGTTGTGCTAACAATGTAGAGGAAACCGAACACTCCATGGAACAAGATGTGGTGTTTAATGGTGCCTCAAGGGATCGTACATCACCATCTATTGCTTTTTGCCTTATGGCTAAGGCGTCAAAGGTATCTCCTACTTTGTACCCCAATATGTCTCTTGATGATGATGTTGATGCTAATGATGATGAGGATAATGATGAAGAGAATGATAATGTTGCCTCCTTAAAAATTAAGGGGGAAATGGTTTTTAAAGCTCTTCATAAAAATAAAATTGCTCGTTCCAACTTCATGGAAATTATGTCCATTGCCATTGAGGGCAAGAAATATATTGAGGAGTTGGAATCTCATCTAGAGGAGCATGAGGTCACCATTGAGAAAATGGAATCTCATGGGCGTGATTACGCAAATGAGATCGCGGAGCTATCTCAAGCTCTTGAACATGAAAAAACCACCTCCGAATCTCTTGAGGAGAATTTTGCTCTAGAACTATCTAGAGTGAGGGAATCTCATGATAGAGCTCTTGAGGTGGCCAATGATTTTGAAACTAAAAATGAGGAGCTTGAAGTTGCGCATGCTAAACTCCTTGAGGACTTTGAGCACCTCGAAAATGGCTCAAGGGTAATTAAGAGTGAGCTCATCAAACTCATCGAGTCTCATGCTCAACTTAAAGCTTCATATTCAAAAGAGCTTGCCAAGTTGTATTCTCCTCTTGTTGCTAATGATGATGCTTGTGCTACTAACTCTATCTCTTGTGAAGCATCCATATTGAAGGAGAATGTTGAGCTACGGGCTCAACTTGAGTTGCTATCTAGCAAATATGGGAAATTGGAAAAAAGCCATGAAAAGCTCTCAAACTCTCATGATGATCTTCTAGTATCCCATAATGTGCTAAAGATAGCTCATGAGGCCATGCTTGCTAAGGTAACATCTAGTGAGCCTCATGTGGATACTAGCACTACATCTAGTCAAAGTGCTTTATTGCCATATGCTAGTCCTTGTAATTCATCTACTCACAATGTTGGTACATCTTGTGATGAATTGCTTTCCTTGCCTTGTTGCTCTAACAATGAAGCTTATACTTCCTCTAGTACTTGTGTTGAGACTAACCATGTAGAGGAAATCAAAGAGCTCAAGGCCCAAGTCACTTCTTTGAAGAAAGACTTGGAAAAGTGTCATGAAGGGAAGGCCACACTCAACAATATCTTGAGTGTGCAAAAATCCCCCAATGACAAAGGTGGACTTGGATTCAACTCCAAAAAGAATAAGAAGTCCAAGAGCATCAACAATAAGGGCCAAAAACAAGTCAAGAGTTCGGCCAAGATTATTTGCTTCAAGTGCAAAATTGAAGGGCATCATGTTAGATCTTGCCCATTGAAGAAGAAGCCCATTGGTGACAAGCAACAAGGGAAGAGGCCACAAGTTCAATCTCATGCTCAACCTCAAGTTGAAGAAAGGCCACTTCCCAAGAAGATTCAAGTTAATGCCTCTCTTGCTGAGAAATCAAGTGAGAAGAAAATGAAGAGTAGACGTTGCTACTTATGTCGTGAAAAAGGTCACGTCGCTTCTTCATGCACTAGTGGTAACTTATCCAACCCAATTATTATTGATGATGTCTATTCTCTTGGGAAGGATAAGGTTGGCAATGTGGTTGCCAAGTTTGTTGGTACTCAAAGTGGTTTGAAGCAAAAAACCATTTGGGTAGCCAAGCCTATTGTGACTAACCTCTTAGGACCCAACTTGGTTGGGGACCAACTAGCTCAAACTTGATCAATAGGTGTTGTTGGAGGGCATTGGAGACTTGGCTACATTATGAAGAATTAAGGGGACTTCATCATTCTCTTTGTCTCAAGCCAAGTCAATTGGATTATCAAGTTTCTATTTTATATCCAATGTGCCTCCTTGCGGTAACTTGTACTTAAATTGTTTACTTTGAAAGTTACTTGCCCCCTTGCATGTTTTGGTTTTGTTCCTTGCATGTGTTTGTATATGTTGCGCTTCCAACTTGCGTATCTTGAGCAATAAAGAATGTGAGTGTTGGTTTGCACATCATGTACGTGTGTGTTGTGCGTTGAGCCTTTATGATTCTTGCTTGTATCTTAGTTGGTTCATGTGAGAGATTAATGGAATATCCCATTATGGGGGAGTGATGTGCTTTGTGCACTTCGCAATCCTATAAATGTGGGTACATGGGGAATACCACTTAGTATTGATATTACAAGATTATCTAGTCGCTAGGTGGTATATCTCTCATGAGAAATTCAAATTCTAAAAATTCCATTGATTATCTCGTGTTGGATCCTCTTATTGCCTCTTGTTAAGTCCTTATTGGTATCACATTATGGGGGAGTAATATGCTATGTGCATATTACAGGCCTAGAAAATGTGTACATTTGAGATATTGTCTCCTAGAATTGATATTGTAAATTATATTGTTCCTAGGTGACATGTTAGCTCTACAAGTGGCAATTTGCTTGTGTTTGTTGTGAAGATGATGTTGGATATCCTTGTTATCTACCACCGGGAATTATTTCCAAATACTTCTTGTCTTTTGACAAGTGGTAGTCACTTATGTGTGGTAGAATTTATTGATCATCTTTACATTGGCTTTGTTTTTATTTGCTTTATCTCTTGCCTAGGATTGTGTCAACTCCCATTGTATTCCATACCACTTGTGGATCTTGTTAATTTCTTGACCTTGTCTAGTGTTTTCTAGATATAGTGAAAGTGGTGATCCCACCTTGTGCATTTTGTATTCAAATGCAAATTCTCTATAATGCACTAGTCTTGGGGGAGCTATCCTATTCTCTATAAAACACTCATCTTGTGATCCTTATCAAGTGTGTGTTTGTGGAAGGCAAGCCGTTTCTTTTTGGTACTTTGTACCATCATGAAACTTTGTAGAGGGCTTAGTTTGTTTGGAACCATTCTCTCTTTTGGGAGTTTGACATCTTTCTTTTTGAGTGTATCAATGGATATCTCATTCCTTGATGTATATTTTATGGATATCCTCCAAGTGTTGTTTTATTCATTTGGTATCTTTTCTTCGCTTGGTATTTTGGTCTCGGTTCTTGAAAGTCTTGAGCATGCATATTTACTTCTTGTAGTTTCTTTGGCATGCTTTCTTTCTTTGACCCAATAGATAGGGGGAACTCCACCAAGTCTCCAATTGGATGAGATGTGCATAAAGTTCATTTCCTTCTCTATATGCACATATTTATGTGGAGTTTTTCCTATGTATATTGGTGTTTCTAACTCTTTGGTCCCAATGAGTTTGGGTACCATTTTGTTTGTGTTATTGTTTTAGGAACAAGTGGAGATGCATTGGATGCTCGGCTCACTCACAAGAAAGGTGTTGTCACCATGTGCTTATTAGAGTCAAGCTAGGATGATCAATGAACTACTTTGTACCTTCAATTGGTATCTACTACATCCTTCCAATGTTATCTCGGTAACAAGTACTCCCTCCTTCCCAAAATATAAGGCGCGATTGACTTTTTACGGTCTTTGATGCACGACTTTGACCACTAATATATTTCAATGTATATGGATTGAACATGTATAAATGGCATCATCGTATTTGTCTTGCAGAACAATTTTATTTCATATGGATGTATACTAATTTTATAGACATAGAATACATGAAAATCATAGTCAAAGTTCCGTAACGAAGACCAGAAAAGTCAAACCGCGCCTTACATTTTGGGAAGGAGGGAGTATCTTCATATACTTCATGCACACATTTCTTGCATCAACCTTGTGTAGGTTGTATCATGGCATGTTATCCATTCTTTCTTGTGATACTTGTTTCCTTTCTCAAAGCATCCCAACAATGATGTCTTGTTGCTAGTTGTGATGTCTTTGATGTTCGTGTGGTTGGAATTCATTTATATACAATAAGACCATATCTAGCCATGTGCTATGCTCTCAAGCAAATATCTTATTGGTATATGTATGACTTCCTTTTGGATATCTTGTTCCTTCATGTTGTAACTATTTCGGGTGTACATCCTTCTTTTTAGATATATATCATCATGATTTCGTCTACCTATAACATTATACACTTGAGAAAAATTACATCTCTAGATGATATCCTTTCTTTCACGTCCACCTTGTCTCTCTTTTGTTATTTCTTTGTGGCTCCGTGAAAGCTTTTGCCTTGAGTGCATGTCATATCTCATTGCATCTTGATGCACTCTTGTGTGGTGAAGATTTTTTTCCTCATGCTTATCTCTACGAGGCTTTTGCCATCTTAATTGGTATCCCTCGTCTTGATGAGGACTTCATCTTCGTTTTGTTGCTAATTCTCTTTTTAGTGAGCTTGTGAACCCATTTGCTAGTTGGGTGTGTGTGGGGAGGACATGTCATGCACCGTGTATCTCTTTTATCCAAGAGTATGTAGATGCTTATGCTCATCCTTACATTAGTCTTCTCAAGTGCATTGCCTTGACTCACACACTTCATTTTGGTTGAGCACTTTCTTAAGTTGCCTCTTTTACTTGTTGCTCAACCATGTGTTTGTTCCAAGTACTAGGATTTGTTTCCTATATGCTCACTTGCACTTGTTGTAAGTTTCTATTGATTTTGGGGGAGCTATGATCCTATTTTTTGCACTTTGTATCCAAATACAAATATTCTTATGCATGCACAAATCATGGGGAGCTTCTCTAGTTTCTTTAGAACACTCCTTTGCTCATATCATAATATCCTTTATTCATGTGGGTCGTAGGATCTTTGGTCTAGTTGGTTCAATTGATATCCTTTGATTGCTTGCTTCAATTGGTATCTTTTGATTGCTTGTTTCTCTCTTTGTTATGTCTTTGTGGCATATCTTCCTTTTGCAATCTTTGGGCCTCAATATAGTTTGTCTTCCTCCAAGTATTTACCGTTGGATATGTGTATTGCATTCCACTCTCTTGTTGAGAAATACACAATTTATGGAGGAACACATTTTATATTGGCCTTCTAAGCTTTTTGCCCATTTTGGCAATCGATGCCAATGGGGGAGAAGTTTCAGAGAGTTTTGTGGAGAAGTTTATAGAGTATTCTCCTTGCTTTGGTTTTGTTCCTAAGCATTTGCATCTCATACACATGCATTATTGGTTATTCCATTACATGGTGATGCATAATTCCTTATATAAACTCTGTTGAAAATGATTGTCATCAATTACCAAAATGGGGGAGATTGAAAGGACATGCGATGCCCCCATGTGTGGTTTTGGTAATTGATGACATTCTCTATGGACTAATGGTTGCATTGAGTTATATTTGAAGGATTTGTCCATAGGCATTTCTTGATGTCCATGTGTTGGTTTCAAGGAGTTTATGTGTTGACCAAGGTGCTATTAAGGAATTATCCAAAGATTGGTCATGTGAGTGTTGAGCTTATTGCAAGCATGTCTTGAAGAAGAAGATTGTGTGATCATTCATGTTTACCTTCAAGACATCATCCAAACTGAGAGAGTTGGAAAGATTCAAGGTTGATCAAGACTAAGTCAAGAGTGAATCAAGTTGATCAACTCACAAAGTGTAAAAGATGTACCGAGAGGGATCAAGTGACCCATGGTATGGTAAGCATTGTCCATTGCACTTTGTGTACTAACCCATGGTCTATGTGAGAGTTCTATGTGGGGTTAGGTACATGTCCATGGGCTTGCGTCAAGAGGAAGATATCATACAACCCATGGAAAGGATGACATCAAGTAGTGATTGTCATCAAGATTGTCGTGTGCAAGTTCAAGTGTAGCATCACAAAGAGATCAAGTGCTTGAAGCTTTCCATCCATTGTGGTGTCAATGGACTTGTGAAGATGTGCCGAAGAGTGGCTCACCCATGTGGAGTATGGGGGAGCAATCATCTAGTTCCATCAACGCAACGCAATCTAGAAAGGTGGTCCATCTTGCGGAGGACAAGATCGACATCATCTAGCTCAAGTGGATCATGTGCAAGGCAAAGGTTTGCCCTTGATAGGTTTTCTATTTTACCGGTCTCATGGTGGTAGTTGGGAGACCGGGTTATAGGATCGATAGCCGTACTATCAATTGGAGCTCTCAAGTGAGTAGCTTGATCGTATCGTTGGTCGAGAGCTCAAACCATTGCATCCTTGCATCATGTTTCTTGGTTCTTGTTTGGTTCTCTTTGTGAGTCTTAGAGCTTATGGTCATCTTGATGACAAGCTTGAGTTCATCGAAAACGGAGTTTGCATGCATCTTCTATGATGTTTTCGGTGTTGGAGGTTTTACCGGTTTATCCGAGGAAGGGTTCTCACCATTTTCTTTTGGGACTTTTCTCATTTGCTTCTTATTGATATTTCTTTCAAGATTGTGTTAGCCCTTGTTGCTAGCTTTCCAATAAACTTGGTTTCATCGAATTCGGAGTCCGTTTGCAAAAGTTGTGGCAGTTTTGGTGTTGTGAAAAGGCTGCAGCGGTACTACCCGAATTGGAGCGGATGTAATTTTTTACTACCGCTCCAGAGCGGTACTACCGCGGCTCCTACAGCGGTAGTACCGCTCCGGACCAAAAAACTCGTCCCAAGTCCTGCGGAGGTAGGTACGGAAGTATTTTTTTGTACCGCAAGCAGTAGTACCGCGATCCCTAGCGGTAGTACCGTGAGGACGAGCGGTAGTACCGCTCTGTGCGGGTTGTGAGCATAACGGTTGGATTTTCCCCCACCTATAAAAGGGGGTCTTCTTCCCCATTGAATCTTATCCTTTAAGCTCGTGTTCTTCCCCCATTGTTGACCTTCTTCGAGCTTGCTAACTCTCAATCCCTCCATGGATTCTTGCTAGTTTTGAGGAAAAGAGAGAGATCTAGATCCACGTTTCCACCAATCACTTTCTCCTCTAAGTGAGGGGAACCCCTTGGATCTAGATCTTGGAGTTCTTCATGTTCTTCTTTCGTTCTTTCTCTCCTTTTCTTCCCTAGCATTAGTTGCTTTGGTGGGATTTGAGAGAAGGACTTGGGCACTGCGTGTGCCCTTGCCATTGCATTTGGTGCATCGGTTTGAGTTCTCCACCATGATACGTGGAAGTTACAAGTTGGGAAGCTTATTACTCTTGGGTGCTTGGTGCCCTTGAGCTTGTTCCTCTTGGGTGCTTGGGCGCCCTAGACGGTTGGTGGTGTTCGGAGCTCAATCATTGTGGTGTAAAACTCCGGGCAAGCGTCGGGGTCTCCAATTAGGTTGTGGAGATCGCCCCGAGCAATTTGACGGGTTCCGTGACCGCCCCAAGGGTTGCCAAAGTGTCTGGGTTCGGTGACCGCCCCAAGGGTTGCCATTTGTACGGGTTCGGTGACCGCCTCAAGGGTCCCTTAGTGGAATCACGGCATCTTGCATTGTGCGAGGGCGTGAGGAGATTACGTGGCCCTAGTGGCTTCTTGGGGAGCATTGTGCCTCCACACCGCTCCAAACGGAGATTAGCATCCGCAAGGGTGTGAACTTCGGGATACATCATCGTCTCCGCGTGCCTCGGTTATCTCTTACCCGAGCCCTTTACTTATGCACTTTACTTTGTGATAGCCATATTGTTCTTTGTCATATATCTTGCTATCACATAGTTGCTTATCTTGCTTATCATAAGTTGTTGGTGCACATAGGTGAGCCTAGTTGTTGTAGGTTTTGTGCTTGACAAATTAACCGTTAGGTTTATTCCGCATTTGTTCAAGCCTCTACCGTAATTATTTTAAAACGCCTATTCACCCCCCCCTCTAGGCGACATCCACGATCTTTCAGCAGCCCAAACTTTTCTAACTCTGCTGCAAGTGAACAACGCATGACGAACATCTTCTGCTCCTTCTATGCAGTGCGGGTGCGACATGCTGCCTATATGGCGATTTGTGAGAACACTGTAACACGGGATTGCATTGTGTAAATATTTCCATATGAATATCTTAATTTTTGCTGGTAGTTTTACCGGGTGTGGGTTTGAGCCACTCTGATATCTATTCCTCTCATCTTCCTTAATATAAGTATCTTCCCATAGTTTATGATAAGCTGAGCGAACTGAAAACTAACCATTCTTGTTTAAATGCCACGCAACAAAATCTTCTGTAATTTGCTGATATAGTGGGATTTGGAGAATACGTTCCGCATCTATATGCCAGAAGTTGTCTCGGATTAACTGTTCATCTCATTCTCCCGAGTATGGATCGATCAACTCACTTTCGAGAGCATCTGACCTCCATGGATAGTCAGGATTTTCCTTGAGGCACTATTTATTTTTGTTCCGTCTCCCACTCTCCAAATATGACCCTTCTTAAAAACTTGGATCCCCGCCCAAATGCTTTGCCATACGAACGAAGAGCCCTTCTTTAGCTCACAGTTGAGTATATCTCCATTCGAATAATATCTTGATCTGAGGACTTTGGCACAAAGAGAATCGTAATTCTCAATAAGCCTCCACACCTGCTTAGCTAGCAGGGCCATGTTAAAACTGTGTATATATCTAAAACCCATTCCACCCTTCTCTTCGGCACACACATTCTCCACCATGCAAACCAATGCATTTTCCTCCGGTCTTCTTCGTCACCCCACCAATAGTGCGACATTGCGTCAGTGATCCCCTTACAAATTTTCTTTGGGAATTTAAACACACTCATCGCATATGTTGGGATGGCTTGGGCCACCGTTTTAATTAAAGCTTCTTTGCCACCAAAAGAGAGGGTCCGTTCCTTCCATCCATTAATCATGATTTGAATTCTTTCAATGATATGCTCAAAGCAAGTCACCTTATTCACTCCAATCATCGAAGGTAGACCCAAATATTTATCCGACAATGATTCTATCATTATGTTGAGGATTTGGCAGACCTCTGCTTTAACATCCACATCTGTATTCGGACTAAAGAAAATCGAGCATTTTGCCTCACTCACCAACTGTCCCGATGCTGCACAATAATCATCCAGAAGTGATCTCAAAGAATGTGCATTTTGCGGAGTAGCCTTCATCAAGATAAGTGAGTCGTCAGCGAATAACAAATGAGATATGACAGGAGAATCACGACACACCTGAACACCATTTAAGTTTCCCTCGGACTCCTCATGGGAAATGAGTGTGGACAGGCCTTCCGCACATAACAGAAATGTTGGGGAACGTAGTAATTTCAAAAAATTTCCTACGCACACACAAGATCATGGTGATGAATAGCAACGAGAGGGGAGAGTGTTGTCCACATACCCTTGTAGACCCAAAGCGGAAGCGATCACAACGTAGAGGAAGTAGTCGTACGTTCTCCTCGCGATCCGACCGATCCCGCGCCGTTACTCCGGCGCCCGAGTTCTTGACACACGTACAGCTCGATGACGTCCCTCGTACTCGATCCAGCCGAGTGTCGAGGAGAGTTTCACAAGACGACGGCGTGGTGACGATCTTGATGTTTCACGGCGCAGGGCTTCGCTTAAGCTTGCGACGGTATGACCGAGGTGGAATATGGTGGAGGGGGCACCACACACGGCTAAGGAACGATCCGTAGATCAAACTTGTGTGTCCTAGGGTGCCCCCTGCCCCGTATATAAAGGAGCAGGGGAGGGGCGGCCGGCCAAGGAGGCGCTGCCCAGGAGTCCTACTCCCTCCGGGAGTAGGATTCCCTCCAATCCTAGTTGGAATAGGATTCACCGGAGGGAAAGAGAGAGAGGGGGCGGCCCCTTTCCTAGTCCTAGTAGGACTAGGGAAGGGGGCGCGACGCCACCTAGGGCTGGCCCTTTCTCCTTTCCACCAAGGCCCACTATGGCCCATTTAGTTCCCGGGGTTCCGGTAACCTCCGGTACTCGAGAAATTCCTGTTTTCACCCGAACCATTCGAACTCCAAACATAGGCTTCCAATATATCAATATTTATGTCTCGACCATTTCGAGACTCCTCGTCATGTCCGTGATCACATCCGGACTCGAACTTCTTCGGTACATCAAAATACATAAACTCATAATAACCGCCATCGAAACCTTAAGCGTGCGGACCCTACGGTTCGAGAACAATGTAGACATGACCTAGAACCATTCTCGGTCAATAACCAACAGCGGACCTGGATGCCCATATTGGTTCCTACATATTCTACGAAGATCTTTATCGGTCAGACCGCATAACAACATACGTTGTTCCTTTGTCATCGGTATGTTACTTGCCCGAGATTCGATCGTCGGTATCCAATACCTAGTTCAATCTCGCTACGGCAAGTCTCTTTACTCGTTCCGTAATACATCATCTCACAACTAACTCATTAGCTGTAGTGCTTGCAAGGCTTCAGTGATGTGCATTACCGAGAGGGCCCAGAGATACCTCTCCGACAATCGGAGTGACAAAACCTAATCTCGAAATACGCCAACCCAACATCTGCCTTTGGAGACACCTGTAGTACTCCTTTATAATCACCCAGTTACATTGTGACGTTTGGTAGCACCCAAAGTGTTCCTCCGGTAAACGGGAGTTGCATAATCTCATAGTTACAGGAACATGTATAAGTCATGGATAAAAGCAGTAGCAACATACTAAACGATCGTGTGCTAAGCTAATGGAATGGGTCATGTCAATCAGATCATTCTACTAATGATGTGACCTTGTTAATCAAATAACAACTCTTTGTTCATGGTTAGGAAACATAACCATCTTTGATTAACAAGCTAGTCTAGTAGAGGCATACTAGTGACATGTTGTTTGTTTATTCATTCACACATGTATCATGTTTCCGGTTAATACAATTCTAGCATGAATGATAAACATTTATCATGAAATAAGGAAATAAATAATAACTTTATTATTGCCTCTAGGGCATATTTCCTTCAGTCTCCCACTTGCACTAGAGTCAATAATCTAGATTACATAGTAATGATTCTAACACCCATGGAGTCTTGGTGCTGATCATGTTTTGCTCGTGGAAGAGGCTTAGTCAACGGGTCTGCGACATTCAGATCCGTATGTATCTTGCAAATCTCTATGTCTCCCACCGGACTAAGTCCGGATGGAATTGAAGCGTCTCTTGATGTGCTTGGTCCTCTTGTGAAATCTGGATTCCTTTGCTAAGGCAATTGCTCCAAGATTGTCACGAAAGATTTTCATTGGACCCGATGCACTAGGTATGACACCTAGATCGGATATGAACTCCTTCATCCGCACTCCTTCATTAGCTGCTTCCGGCTGCTATGTACTCCGCTTCACATGTAGATCCCGCCACGACGCTTTGTTTAGAGCTGCACCAACCGACAGCTCCTCCGCTTAGTGTAAATCGATCCGGTTTGCGATTTAGAATCGTCCGGATCGTGTCAAAGCTTGCATCAACGTAACTGCCACGATGAGCTCTTTGTCACCTCCATATACAAGAAACATATCCTTAGTCCTTTTCGTATTTCAGGATGTTCTTGACCGCTGTCCATGATCCACTCTGGATTACTTTGGTACCTCCTGCTAGGCTTATAGCAAGGCACACATCAGTCCGGTACACAACATTGCATACATGATAGAGCCTATGGCTGAAGCATAGGAACATCTTTCATTTTCTCTCTATCTTCTGCAGTGGTCGGGCATTGAGTCTTACTCAACTTCACACCTTGTAACACAGGCAAGAACCCTTTCTTTGCTTGATCCATTTTGAACTTCTTCAAAATTTTGTCAAGGTATGTGCTTTGTGAAAGTCCAATTAAGCGTCTTGATCTATCTCTATAGATCTTAATGCCCAATATGTAAGCAGCTTCACCGAGGTCTTTCATTGAAAAACTCTTATTCAAGTATCCCTTTATGCTATCCAGAAATTCTATATCATTTCCGATCAGTAATATGTCATCCACATATGATATCAGAAATGCTACAGAGCTCCCACTCACTTTCTTGTAAATACAGGCTTCTCCAAAAGTCTGTATAAACCCAAATGCTTTGATCACACTATCAAAGCATTTATTCCAACTCCGAGATGCTTGCACCAGTCCATAAATGGATCGCTGGAGCTTGCACACTTTGTTAGCTTCCTTTGGATCGATAAAACCTTCTGGTTGCATCATATACAACTCTTCTTCCGGAAATCCATTCAGGAATGCAGTCTTTACATCCATTTGCCAAATTTCATAATCATAAAATGCGGCAATTGCTAACATGATTCGGACAGACTTAAGCATCGCTACGGGTGAGAAGGTCTCATCGTAGTCAATCCCTTGAACTTGTCGAAAACCTTTTGCGACAAGTCGAGCTTTATAGACAGTAATATTACCGTCGCCGTCGGTCTTCTTCTTGAAGATCCACTTGTTTTCTATTGCTTGCCTACCCTCGGGCAAGTCAACCAAAGTCCATACTTTGTTTTCATACATGGATCCCATCTCAGATTTCATGGCCTCAAGCCATTTTATGGAATCTGGGCTCACCATCGCTTCTTCATAGTTCGTGAGGTTCATCATGATCTAGTAGCATGATTTCCGAACAGGATTACCGTACCACTCAGTGCGGATCTTACTCTGGTTGATCTACGAGGTTCTGCAGTAACTTGATCTGAAGTTTCATGATCAACATCATCAACTTCCTCACTACTTGGTGTAGATGTCTCGAAACCGGTTTCTGCGATTTAACTACTTTCAAGTAAGGGAGAAGGTACTATTACCTCATCAAGTTCCACTTTCCTCCCACTCACTTCTTTCGAGAGAAACTCCTTCTCTAGAAAGGATCCATTTTTAGCAACGAATGTCTTGCCTTCGGATCTGTGATAGAAGGTGTACCCAACTGTCTCCTTTGGTTATCCTATGAAGACACATTTCTCCGATTTGGGTTCGAGCTTATCAGGTTGAAGCTTTTTCACATAAGCATCGCATCCCCAAACTTTAAGAAACGACAACTTTGGTTTCTTGCCAAACCACAGTTCATAAGGTGTCGTCTCAACGGATTTCGACGGTGTTCTATTCAGTGTGAATGCGGCTGTCTCTAGAGCATAACCCCAAAACGATAGCGGTAAATCTGTAAGAGACATCATAGATCGCACCATATCTAGTAAAGTGCGATTACGACGTTCGGACACACCATTACGCTGTGGTGTTCGGGTGGCGTGAGTTGCTAAACTATTCCGCATTGTTTCAAATGTAGACCAAACTCGTAACTCAAATATTCACCTCCACGATCGATCGTAGAAATTTAATTTTCTTATTACGATGATTTTCAACTTCACTCTGAAATTCTTTGAACTTTTCAAATGTTTCAGACTTATGTTTCATTAAGTAGATATACCCATATCTGCTTAAGTCATCTGTGAAGGTGAGAAAATAACGATATCCGCCACGAGCCTCAACATTCATTGGACCACATACATCTCAGATGTATGATTTCCAACAAATCTGTTGCTCTCTCCATAGTACCGAGAACGGGTTCTAGTCATCTTGCCCATGAGGCACGGTTCGCAAGTGCCAAGTGATTCATAATCAAGTGACTCCAAAAGTCCATCAGTATGGAGTTTCTTCATGCGCTTTACACCGATATGACCTAAACGGCAGTGCCACAAATAAGTTGCACTATCATTATCAACTCTGCATCTTTTGGTTTCAACATTATGGATGTGTGTATCACTACTATCGAGATTCATCAAAAATAGACCACTCCTCAAGGGTGCATGACCATAAAAGATATTACTCATATAAATAGAACAACCATTATTCTCTGATTTAAATGAATAACCGTCTCGCATCAAACAAGATCCAGATATAATGTTCATGCTCAACGCAGGCACCAAATAACAATTATTTAGGTCTAAAACTAATCCCGAAGGTAGATGTAGAGGTAGCGTGCCGACCGCGATCACATCGACTTTGGAACCATTTCCCACGCCGATCGTCACCTCGTCCTTTGCCGTTGTTCGCAATCCGTAGTCCCTGCTTCGAGTTGCAAATATTAGCAATGTAACCAGTATCAAATACCAGTGCTACTGCGAGCTCTAGTAAGGTACACATCAATAACATGTATATCACATATACCTTTGTTCACCTTGCCATCCTTCTTATCCGCCAAATACTTGGGGCAGTTCCGCTTCCAAGACTACCGCTTGCGGAGAAGCACTCGATTTCAGGCTTAGGTCCGACTTGGGTTTCTTCTCCCGAGCAGCAACTTGCTTGCTGTTCTTCTTGAAGTTCCCTTCTTCTTCCCTTTGCCTTTCTTCTTGAAACTAGTGGTCTTATTGACCATCAACACTTGATGCTCCTTCTTGATTTCTACCTCCGCAGCCTTTAGCATTGCGAAGAGCTCACCATAGTCTTTACTAACCCTTGCATATTATAGTTCATCACGAAGCCTTTGTAGCTTGGTGGCGGTGATTGAAGAATTCATCAATGACACAATTATCCGGAAGATTAACTCCCAATTGTGTCAAGTGATTGTAGTACCCGGACATTCCGAGTATGTGCTCACTAATGTAACTATTCTCCTCCATCTTGCAGCTATAGAACTTATTGGAGACTTCATATCTCTCAATCCGGGCATTCTGTTGAATATTAACTTCAACTCTGGAACATCTCATATGCTCCATGACGCTCAAAACGTCGTTGAAGTCCCGGTTCTAAGCCGTAAAGCATGGCACATCGAACTATAGAGTAGTCATCAGCTTTGCTCGCCAGACGTTCTTAACGCCGGTTGCATCAAGAAGAGTCTGCACCTAGCGGTGCATCCAGACGTAACTCTTCTCAGGCAGCAATGAGGATAATCCTCGAGTTACGGACCCATCCGTGTAATTGCTACCATCATCTTTCAACTTTGCTTTCTCAAGGAACGCATTAAAATTCAACGGAACAACAAAGACGAGCCATCTATCTACAATCAAACATAAACAAGCAAGATACTATCGGTACTAAGTTCATGATAAATTTAAGTTCAATTAATCATATTACTTAAGAACTCCCACTTAGAAAGACATCCTCTAGTCATCTAAGTGATCACGTGATCCAAATCAACTAAACCATAACCGATCATCACGTGAAATGGAGTAGTTTTCAATGGTGAACATCTTATGTTGATCATATCTACTATATGATTCACGCCGACCTTTCGGTCTCCGTGTTCCGAGGCCATATCTGCATATGCTAGGCTCGCCAAGTATAACCCGAGTATTCTGCGTGTGCAAAACTGGCTTGCACCCGTTGTAGATGGACGAGAGCTTATCACACCCGATCATCACGTGGTGTCCGGGCACGACGAACTTTGGCAACGGTGCATACTGGGAGAACACTTCTTGATAATTTAGTGAGAGATCATCTTATAATGCTACCGTCAATCAAAGCAAGATAAGATGCATAAAGGATAAACATCACATGCAAATCAATATAAGTGATATGATATGGTCATCATCATCTTGTGCTTCGTGATCTTCATCTCCGCAGCACCACCATGATCACCATCGCCACCGGCGCGACACCTTGATCTCCATCGTAGCATCGTTGTCGTCTCGCCAATCTTATGCTTCTCGACTATCGCTACCGCTTAGTGATAAAGTAAAGCATTACAGAATGCGATTGCATTGCATACAATAAAGCGACAACCATATGGCTCCAGCCATTGCCGATAACTTCGGTTACAAAACATGATCATCTCATACAATAAAATATAGCATCACGCCTTGACCATATCACATCACAACATGCCCTGCAAAAACAAGTTAGACGTCCTCTACTTTGTTGTTGCAAATTTTACGTGGCTGCTACGGGCTTAAGCAAGAACCGGTCTCACCTCGCATCAAAACCACAACGATATTTCGTCAAATAGACTCCGTTTAACCTTCTCAAGGACCGGGCGTAGCCACACTCGGTTCAACTAAAGTGAGAGAGACAGCACCCACCAGTCACCTTTAAGCAACGAGTGCTCGTAGCGGTGAAACCAGTCTCGCGTAAGCGTACGCGTAATGTCGGTCTGGGCCGCTTCATCTCACAATACCGCTGAACCAAAGTATGACATGCTGGTAGGTAGTATGACTTGTATCGCCCACAACTCACTTGTGTTCTACTCGTGCAAAACATCAAACCATATAAACCTAGGCTCGATACCATTTGTTGGGGAACGAGTAATTTCAAAAATTTCCTACGCACACACAAGATCATGGTGATGAATAGCAACGAGAGGGAGAGTGTTGTCCACATACCCTTGTAGACCCGGCGGAAAGATCACAACGTAGAGGAAGTAGTCGACGTTCTCCTCGCGATCCGACCGATCCGGCGCCACACTCGGCGCCCCGAGTTCTTGACACACGTACAGCTCGATGACGTCCCTCAGACTCGATCCAGCCGAGTGTCGAGGAGAGTTTCACAAGACGACGGCGTGGTGCGATCTTGATGTTTCACCGGCGCAGGGCTTCGCCTAAGCTTCATGACGGTATGACCGAGGTGGAATATGGTGGAGGGGGCACCGACACGGCTAAGGAACGATCCGTAGATCAAACTTGTGTGTCCTAGGGTGCCCCCCCTGCCCAGTATATAAAGGAGCAGGGGGGGGGCCGGCCGGCCAAGGGAGGCGCTGCCAGGAGTCCTACTCCCTCCGGGAGTAGGATTCCCCTCCAATCCTAGTTGGAATAGGATTCACCGGAGGGAAAGAGAGAGAGGGGCGGCCCCTTTCCTAGTCCTAGTAGGACTAGGGAAGGGGGCGCGCGACCACCTAGGGCTGGCCCTTTCTCCTTTCCACCAAGGCCCACTATGGCCCATTTAGTTCCCGGGGGGTTCCGGTAACCTCCCTACTCGATAAATTCCTGTTTTCACCCGAACCATTCGAACTCCAAACATAGGCTTCCAATATATCAATCTGTATGTCTCGACCATTTCGAGACTCCTCGTCATGTCCGTGATCACATCCGGACTCGAACTTCTTCGGTACATCAAAATACATAAACTCATAATAATCGCCATCGAAACCTTAAGCGTGCGGACCCTATGGTTCGAGAACAATGTAGACATGACCTAGAACCATTCTCGGTCAATAACCAACAGCGGACCTGGATGCCCATATTGGTTCCTACATATTCTACGAAGATCTTTATCGGTCGACCGCATAACAACATACGTTGTTCCTTTGTCATCGGTATGTTACTTGCCCGAGATTCGATCGTCGGTATCCAATACCTAGTTCAATCTCGCTACGCAAGTCTCTTTACTCGTTCCGTAATACATCATCTCACAACTAACTCATTAGCTGTAGTGCTTGCAAGGCTTCATGATGTGCATTACCGAGAGGGCCCAGAGATACCTCTCCGACAATCGGAGTGACAAAACCTAATCTCGAAATACGCCAACCCAACATCTGCCTTTGGAGACACCTGTAGTACTCCTTTATAATCACCCAGTTACGTTGTGACGTTTGGTAGCACCAAAGTGTTCCTCCGTAAACGGAGTTGCATAATCTCATAGTTACAGAACATGTATAAGTCATGGATAAAAGCAGTAGCAACATACTAAACGATCGTGTGCTAAGCTAATGGAATGGGTCATGTCAATCAGATCATTCTACTAATGATGTGACCTTGTTAATCAAATAACAACTCTTTGTTCATGGTTAGGAAACATAACCATCTTTGATTAACAAGCTAGTCTAGTAGAGGCATACTAGTGACATGTTGTTTGTTTATTCATTCACACATGTATCATGTTTCCGGTTAATACAATTCTAGCATGAATGATAAACATTTATCATGAAATAAGGAAATAAATAATAACTTTATTATTGCCTCTAGGGCATATTTCCTTCAAGAAACAAGTACGGAAATAGAGGGTCGCCCTGGCGTAGTCCCCTTGTTGGCATAAAGGGATTGGTCTCACTGGAATTAAACCTGACCTTATATTCAACTGAGGTTACACATGCCATTATTAGCTTCACCCATCTGCTATCAAAACCAAGTTTGATTAGCATTGCTTCCAAGAAAGACCATTCAACTCTATCGTACGCCTTGTGCATGTCCAACTTAACAGCACATGTGCCCACCTTTCCATTCTTCCTCTTCTTCATTGTGTGTAAACATTCGTAAGCAACTATAACATTGTCCGTTATGATTCGACCCGGAACAAAAGCGCTTTGGGTCTCACTGATTACATCAGGCAATAACAATTTGAGCCTTGAAGCCAACATCTTTGATATTACCTTATACACAACATTGCAGAGATTAATCGGTCTGAACTGAGTGATCTTGATGCCTAGCAAAGGGAATATTCTTGTTTCGGGGAGATTGGGGGAGAAGGGCTTGCTGGTTTTGTTTCGCTGGACGCGACTATGGGTCGGCTTTTTTGGTGGGATGGATGCAGTTCGAATGGGTAGTTTGGGAATTCATTTTGTGTTGGCTATTTGGTGGCCAGAGGGTAAATAAATCGGCTCGTAGCACAACTACTTGCATTTGTAGCATCGAGCATCATATGGCTAACTACTAAGCAGGCACTATATTTTTTTATCGTGCGGCTAGTGCTGATAAACTCTCTTGATTCTTGAGAATGAATCAAAGATTGGATTGTTAGGAAGATGAGTATACCTTCAACATGGTAGGTTCAAGGTGCAAGTGGTGACTTAGCCAATCTTTGATATGTAACTCCGTCCCCAATAGGGGTTGTGTGGCGGTGTGCGTGCATGTGTGCTTCAACATTTTACTCGGTGTTTCGTGCATGTGTGCTTCAACATTTTACTCGGTGTTTATCAAAATAAAAAAACTCTAATTAAGAGAGCTTGTGACAACATTGATCTTGTTTAACTATTGTCGTGATGGCTTCATTAATTTAAAGCCGATCAATTCTTGCACCTTCCTTCTAAAACAACATTGATCTTCAGCAAGAGCTTGCCAACAGGAGCTCGTTCTCGGGTCATCGACAAGAGTAATTGGGTTCAAGTGGATAGGTACCTCGAGTGTATGGGTTCCTAGTAGGGATCAAGTTAAAGGGGCGACTTTGTAATAATGACATATGTGGACTTAGAGTGGAATTTCATGAATTCCAAAGCATCTAAAGAAAAATTGCAATGGAACCATGATTCTAGTTTTCAATTCCATGTCCATATCCTTCACAAAAACACGAGTAGAACTGACTTTGATAAAATTTGGTTCATTGAATGAAGATCTGATTGGCTGAAAAAGAGCAATTGATTGCTAACTTAAAAACAAATAGGTACTAATTAGATTGGACACTCTTAATAGAAACGTGAGTAGAGCGACAACGACTACACTTACAGACATGCACCATTTACAACAAAGCATGTGTATTTTTTGTACCAAATTATGTGATCTTGAACTGACCAAAGTCGCCGCAGGCATTTCATCAGCGACCCATGCGGCCATGCCTCGTCGGTCAATACAAAAGAATTTCACATCAATAATACATAGTGGAGCCAAATCTAAGACAAAACATAGAGAGAAGACACAACACTACCTGACCAACCATTTTGGAGGAATTCTACCCCCCCCCCCCTCTTCTCTCTATTTCCCTCCTTATTATCACCAGCTTTATGGGTTTTGACTAAAAGAACTTACTCCCAGATAGCAGGGAGTTCCGTATTCCACCACCTTCGGGGTGAGGCGATTTGCCAAAAATTGTAAAGATAATATCATTTAGAAGTTCCAAAAAATAATTGGATACGTATATATAGATGTTCTATACATATATGCAAAATTTAAGTAAATAATCCATCGATTCATATGCTATATAAAAAAGATTAATTTGTGGCTGCAAACCCTTTGATCCATGTATTTGCTTTTTTTGTTTACACTACATATGAAAACAAAACAAAACTGTACTACTTCAAATGAAAATCTGCAACTCACATACCACCACCTCCATTTTTCCGGTCTTTTTCTAATGCGAGAACAGATGGAAAAAGAATCTAAAGATGCTCGGAGTGCCCCACAAAAAAGAGGATCAATCATTAAAGTAGAGAGAGGGCCCTAGAGAGAGCTCAGGGAGGCCCGAATTGAGCATGGCCGGAGTTGCTTAAAAGAGTCAAGGAGGGCCGGCCAACTCGGTTGTGCGATGGGTTGGCGATCCACCCACACAGCCAGGAAAAGAAACAGCACGCCCGACCATCGTCTCCTCATCTTCCCTGTCACCTTTTGGATTGACATCAACCCGACGGACGCGCGGCGCGCGCATGGCGCCCCTCCACTGACAACAACCGGCCTGCACTTGTTTTCCTCTCTGGAAGCTCTATGTCATCTCACGCGCGCGTGGTTAGACGCTGGCGCGGCGCCAGGCGATAGATTATTAATGTTCACGCCACCATGGCGGGCACCCTCCTCCGCCCAACCCCCCTCCCATGGCGCCGTCGGTGTCGCGCGTGCAATTGTCTAATCGGCGACGGTAGCAGATAGCCGCTGTTCTTTACTCTATGGGCTTCGGGCTTGTCCGGAGCGAATTAACCCATCGCCGTCCGCCATCTCATCTCTCCCGGCGCCATTCGACGCGTGAACGCAGATGCTGTAGCAAGATAAGAGGTGAAGACGAGTGAGTCACCGGGGTAAATTAACTAGGTTAAACATGTGGTCTCGCCATTAAGAAACTGCGCTCCTTTGGTCGCCGTCCGAGGGCCGGGCCGACGGCCGGTTAAAAAACCGCTTGAACCAGCATCGCAGTCCGCTGCCGTCATCTGGGCGAGACCGGGTTGCTGTTGCTGATCGGATCGGGACAGCGACCAACTAAAAGAGTGATATGGGCGCGGGGTTTGGTGGTCTGCCATTTGCCGATCGGTCCAGAGGCGGCGAGGGCAGGTGCCGCGGGTCAGCCCAGCTCAGCTCGCCCCCGCTTTCGCCAAAAGGTCGCCGGAGAGCCGCAACCTTTTCTGGATGGATAGACAGATAGATCCACCATGGATTGTAATATGCTCGCACGCGTCGCGCCGCGCGCGCCTATATATACCTGCTGCCGCCGCGGTACTGTAGTAGCAGCAGTTGCTAGTAGATAGCCTATCTCTCTCACTCGCCATCGCCATGCATTCATTCCTCTCCTTGCTCGCTCCAGGCCTCACCGTTCTCCGGTTGCTCGTCGGAGTAGGAGGAGGGGGCGAGCGAACGGTGCTGGAGAAGCAGGGCACGTGCTCGATCCATGGACCCAAAGCGGTTGCAGCACGTGCGCTCCTTCTCCAGCATGGCTTCTCGCCCCGTGGACGGCCGGAGTTCGTCGCCCTCCGGCGCCGCACCGGTGATGTACGGGGTTGCTACCCTGCCGATCGGCGGAGCGATGGATGGATTGATTTGATGCATCGGTAAGGCCGGCGCTGCTCGATCTGAACTTCTGTTTCTTGTGATTATAATCAGGCACGAGTAATAGTAATGCAGCCGGCCGGTAGCTCAGTTAGTCAGCGACGACGAAGAAGGATGATGGCCTAGCTAGCTTCACTGAATCGTGCTTGACTCACAAGAGAGCTTGTCGCTGGGAACTCCTCTCCAAATTTCTGGAAGTTTGATGGGCAAGGCCCATTTAATCCAACAATTCTTACCTACCAAGAAATCAAGGTGTGCAACACTGACTTTTACTCCCTCTGTTCGGAATTACTTGTCACAAAATGGATGTATCTAGACGTATTTTAGTTCTAGATACATCCATTTTCGAGACAAGTAATTCCGAACGGAGGAAGTATATCCGTTTTGCAATACAGACCTGGGTTAAGTTGTACTCTCCCTCCATTCCACAATGTAGTGCCTATATATTTTTGTGAAAGTCAAACTTTGCCAACTTTGACCAAGTGTATAGAGAAATCTGTCTACATCTACAATACCAAACATGTACATTCTGAAAATATAACTCACGATGTATCCAATGATGCGCATTTGGTATTCTAGATGTAACTACTTTTCTCTATAAACATGGTCAAAGTTTGTAATGTTTGACTTTTGTAAAAATCTATAGGCACTACATTATGGAACTGAGGGAGTATAACTTAGCTAGCACACATTGATTTTTGTGAAAGCCAAGCTTCACAAACTTTGAACAAGTTTATAGAGAAATGATCTATATCTACATAACCAATTATATTTTTTGCGGGTGTACATAACCAAATATATATCATATGAAAATATATTTCATGATAAGTCTAACTGTATTGATTTGTTATTCTAGATGTCGATATTTTTCTATGAATTTGGTCCAAATTTACAATGTTTGGCCTTAAAAAAAATGTTCTGGGCTTCGTCATTAAGCTCGAGGAGACCTTCGATGTTCATATGGTACGCAACGACGACAATAATTTTTTTCGTAATTAAGCACGACTTCAACTATTTTAACGTGTATTTTTCATCTTTTCCAATTCGACTAGCTTATCTCATGCTATGCAAGACACTATGTCTTGGGGAGGATGGGTTTTGAAGACCATAAAGTATGAAAACCAAAAAAATTCACCTAAGGACCCATCATGGTGTTGATTTTGAAGTAAAGTTGTACAATTCTGAGAGTGTAACCCATTTTGGTTGCAAAAATTGGGAAGCACTTTGCAAGATGTATGATTTTGATGAGGGTATGCTTGTCACCATGGATCTTGGTGATCCTACAATCGAGCAAGACAATATGGACATTTGGGTCCTTGTGGATACACTTCCAATTCTTCCCCCGTGTGAGCTTCTCAAACATAGTTATTAAGTAATTTATATTCTTTACTTCAAAATAGTTGACAACTTATTTCCATTCTTCAAAGAATGTGAGGAAGATGGTAGACAAAACCCACTACACCGACGGTTCCAAATTAATTTATAAGGAGAAAAATCATCTGATCGCATTTTGTACTGATCTTGAGAATTACAATATCTACAATCGAACTCCTTAACATTATGGTCAATACGTGCCACTAGTGCACGTGTTGAACTACGGTAACTACCATGGAGATACCCTGGTAAGATTTTTTACTATTACGACATCCGTGCATCTTTTTGCATACTTCTAAAACTAGTACATCATTGCTAACTACGAAGTTATTACTATGTTTTTAACAGATAATCCCGAATGATTGTGTGCCTCATCTGATGTATACGCACGGTCGCCTTGATGTTTTGAACATACAACCAGGTCGTCCTACGAATCTCAACTGTCCATACCGGATTTCTAAAAGAAGTGGAGACATGACAATCAAAGAATGGAAAAAATGTATGGACAGTCGTAAGGAGCTTCTTGGAAGCAAAAGAAAGCGAAGCGCAAGAATTGGAGACGGGATGATCTCCATTCCTCATAATGGAGAGTCAGGGTCTATATTGCTTTATGCTATTTTACCTTAAGGGTGTTTAGGTCCTACCTGATACTGATGATCATGTGCTAAGAACAATTATGTAGGGTTGGGTTCGATGACTATGAGGATGATGATCATATGACTTGTTATTAATAACGAGTAGAAGTTGTATGATGATGCATGATTAGTAGGACTTGTTATTATATAGGATGATGTATGATGCAAGCATGAGTTATTATATATCAGCGGGTGAAATGAACATAGCAATAGCATTGGTAAACCAAGGACAAAGATATAAGAAAGGACACTTCTCTCTATTAGTGATGCAAGCACGCCTATTATTCACAGTAATTGTTTGGATGTTGTTCCACCGAAATATATTGTTCCGGCATTGCGCCGAGGGAGAGAGTCACAAAATATACGTGAGTTAATCCAGTCGAATAGAAAACATTCTGGAGACGACAACAGCAGCAAGTCTGATAGTTTTGGAAGACAGCTTACTAGTTTTGTGCTTCGTTTTGGGGATTTCCTGTGTGAGATTGTACCACAAGATGAGGTTGAGCCATGCTTCTGGACTCCATGTAACAATTGGATGATTGTTGAGTGTACGTGAACCTCAAAGCAAGTACTAGTTCGTTTTGGCTTCTTGTGATCAGCGTTGCCGGATTTTTAAATTAGTTAATTATAATAATTAGTTAAGATAAGAGAGAGAGTCTGTGTATTTCTTTTCTTGTTTTGAGTCGGTTTGGGTCAGGTTGTTACATTGCCTATATAAGAGGCCGGCTTCGGCCGTGTACGGTGATAATTATTTTTTATTAGAGGAACACGACATGAACAAGTCGGGGTATCTCCCCGTATGAGCAGTGCTGGTTAAAAAGTTGATTACTTTGTGTGTGTTTGCGTGAAGATTGGAGGTTCGCAGGGTTTGCATGTTGTTTGTTTGGGTTTGCATCTAGTAAACCTAATTCTGGATCAAGGTTCCACTGCTGCTCAAATTGATTTGGGTGTTGTTTCTGTTCGGAAGTACGGGAGGCTAGAAAGAGCAAATAATAGCTACTGCAGTTTCGAGAAGAAATACTTATTGCTATTTTCTGTACCGTGAAAGATTGAGGAAAATTATTCGCGCCGTTGAAGTTTCTGTCGACGTTCGCATCAAGTGGTAATCAGAGCAAGGTTGATCATGGTACAATTTTTTTCCTGCTATTTGATTCAATTGTTTGAAAGATGGTGAACTCGCAGCATGAGAAATCTGATCATGAGGAAGGCGATGAACTTTCGGAGGATCTGGAGATAAGTGATGATTTGCGTATCCATCTGATGTCGATCAAGGGAGCCAACAAGAAGCTTGGGACAAGGGTTGAGGAATTGTCTGCAAATATTGTAGGCGTCGAGGACAGGTTGAACGAGCGTCTGACTGCTAGCGACCAACAGCACACTGATAGTTTACAGGTGGTGACCGAGAGTCTTAATCGGTTCACTACAGCAGTTCAGCGCATTCAGGCGAGAGATGTGGCACCCCGACAGTCCCGCTCACCACGACGACGTCGTGACCGTGACCACGATGATGGTGGTGATTTTTCTGAGGATTTCGATGCCCGTGGAGGCTTACATCACCGACCACGACATGATGCTGGGGCTCACCGCCATGCTGGGCGGGGCCGTGACTATGGCGGCAATGGTGCCCATGAGGATGATTGCTTGGGTCGAATCAAGATAACCATACCAGAATTCTCGGGACGTTGTGCCGACCCGGAGAAATATTTGGAGTGGGAGATGCGCATAAATCAAATTTTTGATGGTCACAACTACTCCGAAGAGAAGAAGGTTCGTGTTGCATCAATGGAATTTACAGAGTATGCTCTTGTATGGTGGGATAATAAAAACCGTACTCACGAGCGACCAGCGACATGGGCTGACATGAAGCGAATCATGAGGGAACGTTTTGTGCCTGCTTACTACACTCGCCAGCTTCATAGTAGACTGCGTCGTCTAGTGCAAGGTACAAAATCAGTTGATGAATACTACAAAGAGATGCAAGTTTTGATGATCCGTACGGCTGTGCGTGAGTCTGCGGAGGCGACCATGGTACGTTTTTTTGAGGGGTTGGAAGAAAAGATTCGTTACCGTGTTGATTTAATGCAATATAATGATATTCATGAGTTACTTCATCAAGCGGAGCGTGCTGAACGTTGGGTATTGGAGAAGCAAGTTTCAGAGAATCGTCCGACTTACAACACTGGGCGACGTGGTTCTTCTCCTGTTGAGGGTGGGTTTAATGCTAAACCGACTCCTTATAAGTCGGGAAGCATTGAACAGAGCAAAGTGGCGGCTGCGCCAAAGGAGGTTTCTCATGTTTCATCTATGCGTCTTCATCTCATCATCGTAATATTATTTGCCACAAGTGTGGAGGACGTGGACGCATGAAGCATGAATGTTCCAATCAACGAAGGGTTCTACTTGTTGATGCGGAATATATTTCAGAATCCAAAGATGAGACGCCTAAGTTAGAGGATGGAATCTAAAGAGGTCATGATGATACCATACTATGTTATCCTCAAGATGATCCTGATATGGAGAGTTTGCTAGCACATAAGGTCCAACGAGATGACAAGACCATTGTTGAACAAGGACAGCGGCGGAGTATTTTTCAAACTGCACGTACCATCAAGGGAGAAGTGTGCAAACTGATAATTGATGGTGGCAGTGCTAGCAACATGATTAGCAAGGATGTGGTGGAGTCTCTTTCTTTGCCAACTTGGGAGCACCCAAAACCATACTATATGAAGTGGATAAATGATGTTGGCAAAGTGAAGGTAACTCACAGGGTGAAGGTTCCTTTTTCTGTTGATGGCTATGTTGATAAGGTGGAATGCGACGTCATGCCACTACATGTTTGTCACCTTATTTTGGGGCGTCCGTGGCAGCATGATGTTAACGCTCTTCATCATGGGCGAACAAACAGGTACACTTTTATGCATAAGGGTGAGTTCTATGCTATTCTTCCTAAGGATGCACAGAATATAAAATATACTGTGGAAGTGTTCAAGAAGAAATCTCCAAGGCCTAAGTCGAAACCGAGGACTGTTTCTTTTCAAGGAAGGGAGGATGATGCAAGCACGCCTATTATTCACAGTAATTGTTTGGATGTTGTTCCACCGAAATATATTGTTCCGGCATTGCGCCGAGGGAGAGAGTCACAAAATATACGTGAGTTAATCCAGCCGAATAGAAAACGTTCTGGAGACGACAACAACAGCAAGTTTGATAGTTTTGGAAGACAGCTTACTAGTTCTGTGCTTCGTTTTGGGGATTTCCTGTGTGAGATTGTACCACAAGATGAGATTGAGCCATGCTTCCGGACTCCATGTAACAATTGGATGATTGTTGAGTGTACGTGAACCTCAAAGCAAGTACTAGTTCGTTTTGGCTTCTTGTGATCAGCGTTGCCGGATTTTTAAATTGGTTAATTATAATAATTAGTCAAGAAAAGAGAGAGAGAGTCCGTGTATTTCTTTTCTTGTTTTGAGTCGGTTTGGGTCAGGTTGTTACATTGCCTATATAAGAGGCCGGCTTCGGCCGTGTACGGTGATAATTATTTTTGGTTAGAGGAACACGACATGAACAAGTCGGGGTATCTCCCCGTATGAGCAGTGCTGGTTAAAAAGTTGATTACTTTGTGTGTGTTTGCGTGAAGATTGGAGGCTGCGACTTCTAATCTATACGTGAGTACTTGTGCTCGTCCATGTGATTCCGGCTATTCACAGGGTTTGCATGTTGTTTGTTTGGGTTTGCATCTAGTAAACCTAATTCTGGATCAAGATTCCACTGCTGCTCAAATTGATTTGGGTGTTGTTTCTGTTCGGACATACGGGAGGCTAGAAAGAGCAAATAATAGCTACTGCAGTTTCGAGAAGAAATACTTATTGCTATTTTCTGTACCATGAAAGATTGAGGAAAATTATTCGCGCCGTTGAAGTTTCTGTCGACGTTCGCATCATTTAGCTAGCTAATAACAACCTAAATTAACCCCCAAAACCCCTAAACCAGCCACTTTTTTATAAAAAAAAGAAAAACCTCAGCCTCCAACCAGCTGCTGACGCGTGGAAGCCTTTTGGTCCCGGTTCATGTCACCAACCGGGACCAAAGGCCCCCTTGCCTGGGCTGCCCGCAGTGGCCACGTGGAGGCCCATCTATCCCGGTTCATGTAAGAACCGGGACTAAAGGAGGAGGGCATTAGTACCGACCTTTTTGTCCCAGTTCTTAAACTGGGACAAAAGGCCCTTATGAACCGGGACAAATGCCCTGTTTTCTACTAGTGCATGTGCTCACAACCGAGAAATCATACTTTCGGTTTCATTCTAATAAACGAAAGCAAGGGGTGTGCCCCTTATCTCTAAAAGAAAATATGTTTCTCCACTTGATTTATAACAATTTCAGGTAAGTTGTACTCCTCTTCTTTTAAATTTTTTGTACCACATCAGCTGGCAGGAATGAAGAGCAGACATTAAGGTCAAGATCTGGAACACAGAAATATTTTTGAAATGGCAGCAAGTAAGATTTGTTTTTTGTAATCAATAGTAATATGGTACACAAACATTAAGCAGTATCATTGAAATGGTCTTTAGAATAAAGTTACTAGATAAATTTGTTGACCTCTCATCTTGGATATGCTTCTAAAAACAGATGATGTTCCTATTTTTTCAAGTACCATCTGCATGTTCAGCTGCAAGCTCATCTCTAGTTTCATCCACTTTGACTCTTCCAGCCAGCCAAGGTCTCTGTCACATGATGAGGGGAGCCGCTAATTCAGGGTATATTGGCATATGAAACATAATGTATCTCTTGTAGTGAAGTGATTGATAATAGAACACGATGGACCTTCTGTTCAAGAGTTGTGTAGAACAATGCTTTTTTTATATAAAGGGCGTTTTTTATTAACTCGCAATGTAGCATCGAGGGATACAATCATAATGAATACACACACTAGTAGAAAACAGGGCTTTCGTTCGGGCCAGATAAGCCCATTAGTCCCGGTTCAGTCAGGAACCGGTACCCATGGGCCCATTGGTCCCGGTTCGTGAGGCCAGGGGGCCTGCCGGGCATCGTGGGGGCATTGGTCCCGGTTGGTGGGACGAACCGGGACCAATGGGCCTCGCTCCTGGCCCACCACCATTGGCCCCGGTTGGTGGCCTGAGCCGGGACCAAAGGGTGGTCTTTAGTACCGGTTTAAGCCACGAACCGGGACCAATGAACCAGCCAGGGAAGAGGGCTTTTGTGTGTAAAACATTAAAAGCAAAAAGAATTTTCATAAAATGAATAAATAAAGCAAAAAAGAAAAGAAAATAAATAAGTAGAAACAAAATAAAATAAATAAGTAGAAACAGAAAAATCTTTAATAAATAAGTAGAAACAAAATAAAATTCAATAAAGTAAAATAAATAGACTATAATAAATAAATAAAAATAGCAACAATAAGTAGAAACAAAATAAAATAAATAAAGCAAAAAATAAAGAATTTTTATAAAATAAATAAAAAATAAAAAAATAAAATAAAATAAATAAGTAGAAACAAAATAAACTTTAATAAATAAGTAAAAACAAAATAAACTTTTATAAAACCCTAGTATTATAGAAACTAAAATTATATAACATTTATGAAACTAAAAGTATCAAAGTATTTTTCGCTCAAAATATTAAAAGCAAAAGGAATTTTCATGAAGAATTTTTTGTTAGAAACTTTAATAGGAAAAAGAATTACCATAAAGAATTTTTGTGTTAGAAACTAAAATAACAAAATTTGTTTTTGAATATAATGATAAAACACATTAATATAAAATAGCAGGGAAAAAATCACTCAAAAATCTATGTTTATAGTAAAGTTATTCAAAAACTAGTGATTCACACAAATTTCAAAAAATTCAAATTTAAAATATTCAAATTGGAAACAAATGGCACGACAGAAAGTTTATATTTTTTATTACCTAAAAGCAAAAGGAACTAAAAAATAAAGCAAAAAACAAAAATAATAATAATGCAAAAAACAGAAGAAAAACTGGGAAAAATAAAAAAAATGCCGCCTACTGGGCCACTACGGCCTAACTACGACTAGAAACTCTACCATGGGCCAGGATTCAGGCTCGCAGAAGGCCCAGTTGGCCCATCAGGCATAGAAGTGACAATTATGCCCGTAAGCCTGCAATCGAAAGGAGCTCGAGAGGGGTGCGGTAGTGGGGCTTATAAACCACTACGCGCCTCTCTCAACTAGTGAGGTGAGACTAAAGTTTTGGCCACGGGCAGCACGAGGCCTTTGGTCCCGGTTGGTGGCACCAACCGGGACCAAAGGGGGGCATTCGTACCATATGCAAAAGTTACATTTTTAGAAAAAAAATTATATATCTAGCTAGGAAGAAGGAAGAAGGAAGAAGAAGAAAAATAAGGAGAAGAAAAAGGAAAATAATAAGAAGAGGAAGAAGGAGCAGAAGAAAGGAGAAGAAGAGGAGAGGAAGAAGAGGAGAAATAAATAAGAAGATAAAAAAAGGAGACGAAGAAAGGAATAGAAGAGAAGAAGACAAAAATAGAGTAATTTCTATTTTTTTATTCTTCACCTCTATTCCTTTCTTCTTCTCCTCTTTTTTCTTCTTTTTTTTTCTTCGATCTTCTCCTCTCTCTCTCTATTCCTTTCTTCTTCTCCTCTTTTTTTTCTTCTTCTTCCTCTTCTTATTTTTTATCGGGTATGTCATTGTCGATATACCACCTCCCCGATAACTTCGACATGAAGGGGGGTCGATATACCCCCTCCCCGATAACTTCAACATGAGGAGGGGGAGGGGGTCGAGGGGTCGAGGGTTATAGGGTGGTCGAGGGTTCGAGCGTCGAGGGGTCGAGGGTTCGGGGGTCGAGGGTTCGAGGGTTCTAGGGTCGAGGGCTCGAGGGTCTTATTTTGTTCGATGAATGTTTTCTGTTAAAACTCGTATTAAGTTTGTTCGATGAATGTTTCATGGGAGAGAGGGAGTAAAAACTCATCAGAAATGAGGGGGGAGGAGTCCCCCTCCGGTTCCTAACTCTCTCGGGAATTCAACATATATTCACATGAAGGGGGGGTGTCGATACCCCCTCCCCGATAACTTCAACATGAGGGGGGTCGATATACCCCCTCCCCGATAACATTTTTTTCATCTATGTATGTCGTCGTTGTCGATGTACCCCCACCTTTACCAAGTTAAAAGAGTGTTGTCGTCGGGGCCACCCCAAACCCTAGAGAAGCGTCGAGGCCATTAATTAATATAATTCCTTGTTGTGAATAGCTATAGCTAGGTCTACGTTTGCCACTAATATATCCATCTATCATGTTTGCATAATAATTGTCATGTTGTAATATTTGCAGAAACTATGGAGCACGGCCGAGAAGAGGAAGCAAAACGGGTGTTGGGGGACATAATCGCAGCCGGAGCTGATGTCATGTCGTATCTCAACGTAACCGATGGTCTGGAAGGAGAGGGTGAAGAAGCAGGCTAAGATTATCGAACAACTCCGGTGACCGAATGCCGGTGCAAGAAGGAGACCGTGATGACGGCTCCGATGACCGAACAGAGTTCGGCCAGGTATGTATATCAATTAAGCTTGTGTTGACTAGCTAATTGATGCATTCATTGTTTTGGTATCTACACATATTAACTCTCGTCTTTCTTCTTATTTCTAGCCCTCCGGATCGAGCACAACTTCGGTAAAGAGACGAGGCCCGAAGAAAAAGTTGCGCTCGGATGAAAGGTTCACGATCACAAAGAATCGCGCGATGGTTAACCGATTGAACCCTCCGGACCAAGGACGATTCTTCGCCCAAAGGCGGGTTCTTGTTAGGGACATGATCCCGATCAGCATCAAGCTATGGAATCAGCCTAAGGATGAAGAGCTTCAAGTTTCTTTTGTCGAAGATAGACAAAAAGAGGATCTTTGGAAAGCGCCGAAGGTAAATTTCACCCTACCGAAAGAGGAGGATCCGGAGAATCCAGTTATGGATCCAATGATCAAGTCCTTTGCGTTCAAGAAGATGGCAAATCTATTCAGGAGGTGGAAGAATGAGCTGAAACAAAAGTTTGTCGACAAAAAAAAGACACCAGAATTCGTCGGCCGATTCGAGAAGCTCAGAGATCAATGGGATGCATTTGTGGCCAACAAGACATCAGAGAGGAGTAAGAAGATCTCAGCGACAAACAAGATAAATGATGCGAAGAAGGAGCATCACCATCGCACAGGGTCAGGTGGCTACCTCAAAGCCCGACCGTTGTGGGCCAAGGCTGAGGATGACCTGCTTGATAAATGGGTCGAACCAGAGACATTGAAATGGCTAGACCGTTGCCGGACTTGGTTCTTTGGGGTTGGCGGAACCTTGGACCCTGTAACAGGGAAGTGAGTTTGGACAAGGGAGCAACTGCGAATACCCCTCATGAAGCTTCATCACTATATTAACACAGTGCAGGAAGGGATGTTTGTTCCAAACAGAGAGAAGGACGAGCTCACAATGGCCCTCGGGAATCCTGAGCACCCTGGACAGACACGAGGCACACCAGGCTCCGTTCCGTGGAAGACTAGGTTTCCTAATGCAGGCGGTTACAAATGCCAAGAGAGGAGGAGGAAAGTGGAGCAGAGCGAACTGCAGGAGCTGCACACAAGGGTACGAAAGCTAGAGGAACGAGATGCAGTTCGAAGCAAGCGACCTACCGAAGCTACCCCCGAAGCTACCCCGCCATCTCAGCGGAGAAGCAGCGTGACTTCCACCGAGCTGCTTCAGCTGGAGCTTGTCTTCACGGCTCCTGCTAGCTACCCCATGGATGCTATCACAGAGTCTCAAATTTGCCACATTATGACGCAATGGCAGAACTACAAAGTCAAGGCGGCTGTCGACTCTTTTCGACCTCCTGAACCCGGCGCAACTTTTCACTACCGTCCAATTCCAGAAGGATATGCTAGGGTGACGGTGGACGAAATAACGAAGGGATTTCAGGAGCTCGTGCTTACGACCCTACCGGTGAAGGGGAGACTCAGCTGGGTTCTGCTTTGAAGACTCCATGCCTATGGCGGAAGGAGCTCATCAACCTTCCAAACTAGACGCCTCCGCCTCCTCCTCCTCCTCCTCTGGTGAGTCAGGGCACTCCACCTGCTCCTCCGGTGAGTGATCAGGGCACTCCGCCTCCTTCTCTGGTGCGTGGCGGCACTCCGCCTCCTTCTCCGCCTGCGCCGGCGCGCCCGACCAGCCAGCCTCCTCCTTTCTCCGCCTCGTCAGCAAGGGCGGAAGAGACCCGCCATCGCTCTGGCTGCTCCGGCGCGTCGTAGTCCTTCTCCTCCGCCTCGTAAGCAACTAAAGAACAAAGCTGCATCCGCTCGGCCTGCTCCGACGTCTAGCAGTATAGGTGGGAGGTAATACAGATTCAGTCCATCTCTCAGGACTCCAGAAAAGTTACCATACGAGATGGCCGAACAGGAAAACGAGGAGATCTATCAAGCCCAAGTGAAGGACTACTTCGCAACGCAAAGAGCTAAGAGACATCCACCTCCGAAGGAGAAGATAGATCCGGTGAAAGCAAAGCGCACTTTGGATGCCCTGCAGCGACCACCACCATCTACGCCGCAAACCAACTATGAGCGCATTACTGAAAAGACATATAAGGAAGCGAAGCGGTCGGGAAGTACTTGTAGTGACAAAAGGTTACAAGCATAAAGAACTGGGGAAAAACTCCCCAGCTCGGCGAACAAGTGAACCAATCGTGCCCCCTGCTCAAGGTGTATAGCGATATCGTCGCTAATCATCCGGGGATCTTGCCCGATACCAATCCTGGAGATTACGACGATGCACATTTTGATAAAATGGAGGTGGAAGAATTCAAATACGAGTACGAGAAGCCTCTCGTCAAAGATGGAACTACTCTAACAACGATGATGCGAAGATTCCATGATTGGTACATGGAAACCTGCAGAAAGCAGTCAGCTGGGAAGAAAATCGATACTTTGACGCTAAAAGTTAAAGAGGATCAACACGACCTCGTTGGAATTGAGGAGTTGTATGTTCCATTTGAGGAGTTCTTCCAGTTTTCAATCTAAAGGCCCTAATTAATGGTCACTTGCTACTGTGTGCAAGTACTACTTCTATCATTAAGTCTCTATATATAGCTCAGATCTTTCATTGCATGTATATATAATTATCCTCACTATATTATGCAGATTGAAGATCATCGAATGCAGAAAAGCTGAAATGTATGATATTGGGTTCATTAACACAAATCTCATAGATGAATTTACGGTTACATTTCATGCCAAAGAAACCAAGGACAACTTGCTACGATCGTTGGTAATAAATCAAAACAAAGATACAATACTCTTTCCTTACAACTTCAAGTGAGTGTTACTGTCTTGTGCGTTTCCCTTAATTATTACTCGAGGATATAGTAATTAATGTAATCGATGAGTTATGCATGCGTGCGCAGGTTCCACTATATTCTCCTAGAGATTAAGCTTGACCAGGGACTAGTAAACGTCTTAGACTCGAGACGAAAAGATCCCGCGGACTATGCGGACATGTCTAAAATGCTCGAGAAGTAAGTTGAATCGATCATTATCGCACCATATTGGCAACTTTGTTCATTTCATGATATCAAGTAATTGTTTTCTTTGTTTCGCAGGGTTTGGAAAGTATTCACCGCACAAGTTTCGGGACTGCCGCGGGATCTACGATGGAAATATTCGAAAGTAAGTACTACTAGCTAGCTAGCTAGTTCCGCGCATCTCCCGTTGATTCTAGCTAATTTGATGAATGTCATTTATAATGCTTATCAGTTTGATTGACCTCTATTTCTCGTAAAGTGCTTGTGGCAGGGAGCCGGGAATAATTATTGTGGATACTACGTCTGTGAGTTCATCTACAGCACGATGGCCAAGAATAGGCGGGGCTACTCTAAAAGACAATATGAAGTGCGTAAGCAAAAAATATTCACAAGTTTATTTTATTACCATCATTTCTGTTGAGTTTCATTCATATATATGTATTGACCCCCTTATTCAAATTAGATGTGGGAGATGCGGAATGAACTCCTACCACAAGATCGCATGCGAGCAATTCAAGAGGAATTAGCTGGATTTTTTCTTGACCATGTCATCAATAAAGCCGGAGAATACCACCATGCATGTGGAAGTTGAGTTCATATGTTAGGGTATTGTAAGAGATCTTACACATTATATATATAGCCAATACTGTCGGTAGGATATACGAAAACTTGTTGTTCGACCAATCTCTCGGAGAAGGAGAGGTCAATCACTTCTGTATATGTTCATCACGATCTTCTGTACTTAATAGTTTCATTCATTGGCTTACTAGCTAGCTAGCGTGTCGAGTCCTCTCTATACGTAGCGTCGACCAAGCACGGAGATAAGAGAGGACACTTCTCTCTATTAGTAGCTATGAAACCCCTAAATTAACCCTACAAAAACCCCCCAACCCCCCCCCCCTTCGAAAAAAACCCAGCCTCTAAAATGCTGACGCGTGGAAGCCTTTTGGTCCCAGTTGGTGGCACTAACCGAGACAAAAGGCCCCCTGCCTGGGCAAGCGGCAGCGGCCACATAGAGCCCCATCTGTCCCGGTTCCTGGGCGAACCGGGACTAAAGGGACAGGACTTTAGTAATGACCCTTTAGTCCCGGTTCGGGAACCGGGACAAATGGCCCTCACGAATTGGGACAAATGGGGTTTTTTCTACTAGTGACACCCGACCTCTGCATATCTAGGATGCACACAGCCAACACAAACACACACACACACACACACACACACACACACACACACACACACACACACACAAAGATCACGCCAGCAAAAGCAAAGTCATAGCAGACCGAAGCTATGCGTAGGCGGATGAAGAAAAAAAACTACCAAAGTGACGATATACAATAGTGACCATCGGCAACAACATTTCTCGACAACAGCAGGACTCCAAGAAAGGATCTCCACAAGCGACGCCTTCAGGAAGGGAACGTCATGGTAAGTGACGCCGTTGTCGGATCCAACTAATGAAGGTTGGATCAAGGGGTTTCACCCCGTAAAACAAGTCCGAGTAAATTCTGAGCAATGCCTTCATCAAGGTAACGATGTAAAGAACGCCGCAATTGCTAGGTATAGCCAACTAAGGTCAGACCTAGGGTATTCACCCCGGAGCTCGAGACCGGGAGCCCGAGAAGCACCATCCAATCAAAGTAACCGATGTTGTCTCCTCCACTTTCCACGATCCCAGCAGCTACAGATGCACACGGTCCTAACAGAGAGAGATGACCATGTCCGCAGGAGCCGACTGATGAGCCCCAATAGGAGCCGGTTCCCACAACATGAGAACGTCTTTGACAGGGAGGAAGAACACCGGTACTGCCAAAATCCCATGTTCAGGACATTCCGAAGTCTCTCACCGTTCTCACAAGTGGCAGTTGATGGCTAATCTACAAGACAACACCACCACACACTGCCACTAGCTCTGTAGTCCTCGCATGTTGCAGCTGATTATACTGAGGGGAAGCACACGAACCTTGTCGTGCATCATCCTTGCAGACACAGAAATAACCCGGACGCTGCCCAGCCCACAAAGGAGCCATCGACTGCTCCGCACGACCGGTTGATTGATCACCGACCATCATCACTGTTGTTGTCGGATCACAAGTTCAGAGCCCTTCAGGTGACCGCTGCCCGGCCAATGCGACAACCTAAGGGCACTGTCACATATTCTATCCTTATGAAATATGTTCCATCATATATATACACAATGGTTGAAACCGATTGTGTATACGACAGGTGTACAAGAAATTTAAATATGATACTGTCAAGTTTTCTGCGGCACAATTGTAGCCTGGATGAAACTAATTTAGTGCATCTTGAAGCCTTAGTGCAACTTCTCCAGTGATTATGGCACTTTATATGTAATTATTAACACTGTCATACAAATGCACCTCTTAATTTTGTCATATAAATAAGCTGATTTGGGAATTATCATTCTTTTCCAGACAATAGCTAGATCAGAGATTTGCTAGTTAACAACAAGCAAAAGCATCCCTTGCAAAAAAAAGAGCAGTTACACATCTAGATAACTCCTGAACACTCTTTCTATTCACCTAAAAATGAGTCGACCAGTCCCTAACCATAGCTTGCAGATCGTCTCAGAGGTACAGAATGGAACAGAGCAAAAGGAAGGAGATGATGGAATCTTGGAGGGACTACTTGCGCAATTGAATGAATTTACAAGGTCCATTGTGCAAAATGTACCAGATGGCACCTAATGCTAACATCCAGCCCGTCTGTTCTCCATCCCGTGGTCCAGATTCTCTCGGTGCATCCGTTGCATCAATTCAGCTGGTGCACTGGATATGTTCTCCACCTTATGATCCTCATTAAATTACATCAAATTTTGTTTCCCGTTGCAACGCACGGGCATATGTGCTAGTATGATATAATTTATTTAGACTGAACTTTTTTAGTTACCTTGTAGTTAGAACTTGTCCTTTTTGAATATGGTATTGACTAATACATTTTTTATTATATTTAATAAATGCATAATAATATTAGGAGCTAGGCATTAAGATACAATGTATTTATTATAAATTTGAACCTACGACAAATACAATTTAACTAAATTACATGCATATATAAAATGGAGTGTGATGTAGTAGTTTCATTTTCTATGTATTGTCTCTTCTTTTGTTGGTTTAAACCAAATTCTTCTAGATCCTATAAAATGAAAAGAAAACATAAAATAGGTCTTCACAGATTAATCCATGCCACTTATATCAATTGCAAAGTTATATTAACATTATTATTTTTATTTTTATTTCCTGAAATATCAGGACAAAGAGCTATAAAGTTGAGTGATGTATCCGGAATGCATGATTGTCTATTTTGTGTGCAATTGAACAAGATGGATAATTATCTACAAATTAAGTAGAAAATTCTAGAATATTAAAAATATTGACTAGTAATTTGTCCTAAAATGGATGTGTTGGTGTTATGAAAACAACCCTTGACTACGAGGTATCAATAATTTCATCATAAACAAACATATATAAATAAAATAAAAAAGTTTTTGAATAGGTTTAATCGTCACAATGGAGCGAGACCTAGTCCTATGCCAGGAAGGCGGGTGCGGCTACATGTTCGGAGGCTTTGAGTCACAATGCGTCTACTCGGAACACTCTCTCGAAACCATATCAGACGGAGGCATAAGACAACTCCCTATACTTGAAACAGTGAATTAGAACTTTTTTGGCAAAGGGGGTATATTAATATCACGGAGATACCAATTACACCTAGCCTCTACATCAACGAAATGTCGTAAAGACATTACAGATGCACACAGCAAAAAAGAAACAAAAGATCCTGCTAGAGTGATTGATACGTCTCTGATAACCCACAAGTATAGGGGATTGCAACAACTTTCAAGGGTAGAGTATTCAACCCAAATTTATTAATTCGACACAAGGGGAGCCAAAGAATATTCTTGAGTATTAGCAGTTGAGTTGTCAATTCAACCACACCTGGATAACTTAGTATCTGCAGCAAAGTGTTTAGTAGCAAAAGTGGTATGATAGTAATGGTAACAGTAGCAAAAGTAAAGATAAATGTTTTTGGGTTTTTGTAGTAGTTGTAACAGTAGCAGAGGAAAAGTAAATAAGCGAAGAACAATATGTGAAAAGCTCGTAGGCAATGGATCAGTGATGGATAATTATGCCGGATGCGATTCCTCATGCAATAGTTATAACATAGGGTGATATAGAACTAGCTCCAGTTCCTCAATGTAATGTAGGCATGTATTCCGTAAATAGTCATATGTGCTTATGGAAAAGAACTTGCATGACATCTTTTGTCCTACCCTCCCGTGGCAGCGGGGTCCTAGCGGAAACTAAGGGATATTAAGGCCTCCTTTTAATAGAGAACCGGAACAAAGCATTAGCACATAGTGAATACATGAACTTCTCAAACTACGGTCATCACCGAGAAGTATCCCGATTATTGTCACTTCGGGGTTGTCAGATCATAACACATAATAGGTGACTATAGACTTGCAAGATAGGATCAAGAACACACATGTATTCATGAAAACATAATAGGTTCAGATATGAAATCATGGAACTCGGGCCCTAGTGACAAGCATTAAGCATAGCGAAGTCATAGCAACATCAATCTCAGAACATAGTGGATACTAGGGATCAAAACCTAACAAAACTAACTTGATTACATGGTAAATCTCATCCAACCCATCACCGTCCAGCAAGCCTACGATGGAATTACTCACGCACGGCGGTGAGCATCATGAAATCTGTGATGGAGGACGGTTGATGATGACGACGGCGACGAATCCCCCTCTCCGGAGCCCCGAACGGACTCCAGATCAGCCCTCCTGAGAGAGATTAGGGCTTGGCGGCGGCTCCGTGTCGTAAAACGCGATGAAACTTTCTCTCTGATTTTTTTCTCCCCGAGACGGTATATATGGAGTTGGAGTTGAGGTCGGAGGAGCTCCAGGGGGCCCACGAGATAGGAGGGCGCGCCCTAGGGGGGGCTGTCTCGTGGACAGCCCATGGGCCCCCTGGCCTTGATTCTTTCGCCAAAATTCTTATTAATTCTGAAAAGTGCCTCCGTGGATTTCTAGGACATTCCTAGAAATTTTATTTTCTACACATAAAACAACATCATGGCAGTTCTGCTGAAAACAGCGTTGGTCCGGGTTAGTTTCACTCAAATCATGCAAGTTAGAGTCCAAAACAAGGGCGAAAGTGTTTGGAAAAGTAGATATGTTGGAGACGTATCAACTCCCCCAAGCTTAAATCTTTGCTTGTCCTCAAGCAATTCAATTGATAAACTGAAAGTGATAAAGAGAAACTTTTACAAACTCTGTTTGCTCTTGTTGTTGTAACATGAAAAGCTAGCATTCAAGTTTCAGCAAATATTGTGAGCTAACCATACTAACAATAACACATAGGTCTCACAATTACTCATACCAATAGCATAATCAGCTAGCGAGCCATAATAATAAAACTCGGATGACAACACTTTCTCAAAATAATCATAACATGATATAACAAAATGGTATCTCGCTAGCCCTTTCTGAGACTGCAAAACATAAATGTAGAGCACCTTTAAAGATCAAGGACTGACTAAACATTGTAATTCATGGTAAAAGAGATCCAATCAAGTCATACCCAATATAAACCAATAATAATGAATGCAAACGACAGTGTGCTCTCCAGCGGGTGCTTTTAATAAGAAGGATGATGACTCAACATAAAATTAAATAGATAGTCCCTTTACAGAGGGAAGCAGGGATTTGTAGAGGTGCCAGAGCTCGATTTTAAAATAGAGATTGAATAACATTTTAAGCGGCATACTTTTGCTGTCAACGCAACAACTATGAGATGGTTGTATCTTCCATACTGCATGCATTATAGGCAGTTCCCAAACAGAATGGTAAAGGTTTATACTCCCCCAACCACCAACAAGCATCAATCCATGGCTTGCTCGAAACAACGAGTGCCTCCAACATACAACAGCCCTGGGGGAGTTTTGTTTAATTATTTTGATTTGCTTTGATCTTTTTGGATCATGGGACTGGGCATCCCGGTTACCTGCCCTTTCTCGTGAATGAGGAGCGGAGTCCACTCCTCTTGAGAATAACCCACCTAGCATGGAAGATATAGGCAGCCCTAGTTGAAACATGAGCTGCTCGAGCATACAAAACAGAATTTTATTTGAAGGTTTGGAGTTTGGCACATACAAATTTACTTGGAACGGCAGGTAAATACCGCATATAGGTAGGTATAGTTGACTCATATGGAACAACTTTGGGGTTTAAGGAGTTTGGATGCACAAGCAGTATTCCCGCTTAGTACAGGTGAAGGCTAGCAAAAGACTGGGAAGCGACCAACTGAGAGAGCGACAACGGTCGTAAACATGCATTAAAATTAATTCACACCAAGCACAAGCATGAGTAGGATATAATTTACTATGAACATAAATATCATGAAGGCTATGTTGGTTTGATTCAACTACATGCGTGAACATGTGCCAAGTCTAGTCACTTAATACAAGCAAAGGAGGATACCATCCCATCATACCACATCACAATCATTCTAATAGCATGTTGGCACGCAAGGTAAACCATTATAACTCATAGCTAATCAAGCATGGCACAAGCAACTATAATCTCTAAATGTCATTGCAAATATGTTTACTTCATAATAGCTGACTCAGGAATGATGAATCATCATATTTACAAAAACAAAAGAGGTCGAGTTCATACCAGCTTTTCTCATCCCAATAAGTCCATCATATATCATCATTATTGCCTTTCACTTGCACGACCGAACGACGTGTATAATAATAAGAGTGCACGTGCATTGGACTAAGCTGGAATCTGCAAGCATTCAACTCAAGAGAGAAGACAAGTAATATGGGCTCTAAGTTAAATAAACAATCATGCATATAAGAGCCACTAAGCAATTTCAATAAGGTCTTCTCAACCCCCAAAAGAAAGAAAAGAAAAGAAAACTTACACGGGAAAGCTCCCAACAAGTAAAAGAAGAACGAGAAATCTTTTTTGGGTTTTCATTTTAATTTTCTACTACAAGCAAGGAAATTAAACTAACTATTTTTTTTTGGTTTTTCTGAAGGTTTATCAAACACACAAGAAGAAAACTAGAAAAAGAAATTTAAACTAGCATGGATAATACAATGAAAGAGTATGAGCACCGACGACTAGTGTGTGAACATGAATGTAAAGTTGGTGAGAAATACGTACTCCCCAAGCTTAGGCTTTTGGCCTAAGTTGGTTTAATACCAAGGACCGCCGCTACTCTCCCCGGTGTAGTGGGAGGTGTAATCAGGATACCACTGGCTGGTCATCTCCGGATCCCACTGGACAGATGATGCACGATAAGGGTCCAGCTCAGGTTCCGGCTCAGGTTTAGGTTCTGGAGTAAAAGCTTGGGCTAGATGGTTGTTCACTGCTTCCGGCGTAACAAGGCGATTTTCTGCAAGCAAGTCAAATAATAGAGGTGCAGGCAAAATAATAAACTCAAAATGTTTCTTATTGAATCTAAGTCTATACAAGAGCATCTTCTCTTCGTTGTCAACAATAAACTTGTGTGCTACCATGCTCTTGTAATCTAAAATGTGAGGAGGTAATTTTGTCTCCTCCTCCTCAAGGTGCCTAATGGGTATCTAAAAATGTTCAGCAAGACGTGCAACATAGATACCTCCAAATATGGGGCCTTCTGTACGATTCAGGGCTAGCCGTTTAGCAACGACGGCACCCATACTAAAAGTATTGTATCCCAGCAAAGCATGTTGAATAATAATATTATGTGGAACGCTCAAGTTTCCACTATTCCCACGACCAATCAAGCATCTACTAGCAAATATGGCAAAGTAGCGTAAAACAAGAAAGTGTATGCTAGAGACTTTTGCCTCAGAGCCCTTCTTTGGCTCTTCTACAACAATAGTTTTAACGAAGCCATCCACATCTTCACGATGGGGTTCCTCTAATTCCCCCTCATAAGGTATCCTACATACCGCGCAAAAATCACGTAAAGACATTTCTCTGAATTCATGAAATGATACTGCAGGCGGTGACTTCTTAGGATAATAATAAAAGTTTTGCATGAAAGTATTGGTAAGTAAGAGATATTGATCGATTCGGTCGTTCATGAAACTGGCGAGGCCTGCAGTCCCGATTAAAGCATCAAAGTCTTCATGAATTCCAGCTTCTTTCAAGAAATCCTCACACGGCCATTCACATGACCGTACTTCCGCTAAGCGAGGAAGATTATACTTGGGTTTTTCCTTCTCTTTGTCTTGTTTTCCCTTAGAGCTTTGGCTAGAAGAGCCTTTAAAGAACCTCCTTAACATTTTTTGAAAATTTCTGAAATTTTAGTAACTTCAAAATAAAAGTGAATAAAACTAAACAAGATTGATAGCAACTACTCCTACAAGTGCCTAGAGCCTATATCATGCATTGGAATTGCTTGGGACCTCAAAAATTTAACATGCAAGCTCAAGAACATGGTCACATGTGCAGCCAAAATTTGCAATGAATAAAGCACTAGAACAAAAACTAATTGGACCAATGGAGGAGTCACATACCAAGCAACAATCTCCCAAAGCAGTTTTGCGAATGGAGCTTTGAGCTAAGAGATCGAAAATCGCAGCAAAACGAGCTAGAACTCGGGCTTGAGCTGGATGGGGATTTTTTTGGGTAGAACATGAAGTGTGTGGGTGCTGGCATAAGTGGAGGGGACCCACCAGGGGCCCACGAGACAGGGGGCGCGCCCTACAGGGGGCGCCCTCCTCTCTCGTGGCCTGGTGCTTACCCCTCTTGCAGTGTTTTCAGTGCCTAAATTCCTCAAATATTCCAGAAAAAATCATACTAAATTTGTAGGGCATTTGAAGCACTTTTATTTTCGGACTATTTTTTAATGCACGGATAATTCAGAAAACAGACAGACAATACTATTTTTGATTTTTTATTCTAAATAACAGAAAGTAAAAAGAGGGTACAGAAGGTTGTGCCTTCTAGTTTCATCCATCTCGTGATCATCAAAATGAACCCACTAACAAGGTTGATCAAGTCTTGTTAACAAACTCATTTCGAATAACACAGAACCAGAGAAATTTGAATAACACTAAGTTACCTCAACGGGATATGAAAATCCCCAACAATAAGAATATCATACTTTTCTTGACAAGAGGGAGAGGAAATTCAAAACCTCAAAAATGATAGTTGGAACTTTTTCAATAGAATTGATGCTATGAACTTGAGATTGTTTCCTTGGAAAGTGTACCGTATGCTCATTACCATTAACATGAAAAGTGACATTGCCTTTGTTGCAATCAATAACAGCCCCTGCAGTATTAAGAAAAGGTCTACCAAGGATAATAGACATACTATCGTCCTTAGGAATATCAAGAATAACAAAGTCCGTTAAGATAGTGATATTTGCAACCACAACGGGCACATCCTCACAAATACCGACAGGTATAGCAGTTGATTTATCGGCCATTTGCAAAGATATTTCAGTAGGTGTCAACTTATTCAATTCAAGTCTACGATATAAAGAGAGAGGCATAACACTAACACCGGCTCCAAGATCACATAAAGCAGTTCTAACATAATTTCTTTTAATAGAGCATGGTATAGTTGGTACACCCGGATCTCCAAGTTTCTTTGGTATTCCACCTTTAAAAGTGTAATTAGCAAGCATGGTGGAAATTTCAGCTTCCGGTATCTTTCTTTTATTTGTAATGATATCCTTCATATATTTAGCATAAGGATTTACTTTAAGCATATCAGTTAAGCGCATACGTAAGAAGATAGGCTAATCATTTCAACAAAGCACTCAAAATCCTCATCATCCTTTGACTTGGATGGTTTAGGAGGAAAGGGCATGGGTTTCTAAACCCATGGTTCTCTTTCTTTACCATGCTTCCTAGCAACAAAATCTCTCTTATCATAACGTTGATTCTTTGATTGTGGGTTATCAAGATCAACAGCAGGTTCAATCTCTACATCATTGTCTTTGCTAGGTTGAGCATCAACATGAACATTATCATTAACATTATCACTAGATTCATGTTCATCACCTGATTGAGTTTCAGCATCAGAAATAGAAATATCATTGGGATTCTCAGGTGTGTCTACAGTAGGTTCACTAGAAGCATGCAAAGTTCTATTGTTTTTCCTCTTCTTCTTCTTAGAAGAACTAGGTGCCTCTAAATTATTTCTCTGAGAATCTTGCTTGATTCTCTTAGGGTGGCCTTCAGGATACAAAGGTTCCTGAGTCATTCTACCAGTTCTAGTAGCCACTCTAACAGCAAAGTTATTTTTATTATTTAGCTCATCAAGCAAATCATTTTGAGCTTTAAGTACTTGCTCAGCTTGAGTAGCAACCATAGAAGCATATTTGCTAACGCGGTGAAGTTCATCTTTAACTCTAGCAAGATTATCACCTACGCGTCCTATCTCGAAAGCATTATTCTTTAACTCTCTACCAACATAAGCATTAAAACTTTCTTGTCTAGCCATAAAGTCATCAAATTCATCTAAGCATGGGCTATGAAATTTAGTAGAGGGTATTTCAAATTTATCATATCTATAGAGAGAATTTACCTTTACTACCTGTGTCGAGTTATCAAGACAATGTAGTTGTTCAGGCGGTATATGAAGACCATGTATTTCTTCAATAGGTGGTAAATTCTTAACATCTTCAGCTTTAATACCTTTTTCTTTCATTGATTTCTTTGCCTCTTGCATATCTTCAGGACTGAGAAATAAAACACCTCTCTTCTTCGGAGTGGGTTTAGGAATAGGCACAGGAGTTGGCTCAATTGGTTCAGGAATTACTTCAGGAACTGGCTGAGGAAGAGTCCAATTATTTTTGTTAGTCAACATATTATTCAATAATGTTTCAGCTTCGTCGACTGTTCTTTCCCTGAAAACACAACCAGCACAACTATCCAAGTAGTCCTTGGAAGCATCAGTTAGTCCATTATAAAAGATATTGAGTATTTCATTTTTCTTAAGAGGGTGATCAGGCAAAGCATTAAGTAACCGGAGAAGCCTCCCCCAAGCTTGTGGGAGACTCTCTTCTTTGATTTGCACAAAATTATATATTTCCTGCAAGGCAGCTTGTTTCTTATGAGCGGGGAAATATTTAGCAGAGAAGTAATAAATCATATCCTGGGGACTACACACACAACCAGGAGCAAGAGAATTATACCAAGTCTTAGAATCATCTTTTAATGAGAACGGAAATATCTTAAGGATATATAAATAGCGAGACTTCTCATCATTAGTAAACAGGGTGGCTATATCATTTAACTTGGTAAGATGTGCCACAACAGTTTCAGATTCAAGGCCATAAAAACGATCAGATTCAACTAAAGTAATAATATCAGGATCAACAGAGAATTCATAATCCTTATTAGTAACACAAATAGGTGAAGTAGCAAAAGCATGATCGAGTTTCATTCTAGCATTAAGAGACTACTTCTTCCATTTAGCTAATAATTTCTTAAGATCATTTCTATCATTGCAAGCAAGAATTTCCATAGCAGCTGTTTCATGCATAACATAACCCTTAGGAACAACAGGTAATACATATTCACTGGGAGGACCTTCATCATCACTATCATCATTAATAGGATCTTCAGTAATTTCATTCCCCCTAACTCTAGCAAGTTGTTCATCAAGAAATTCACCTAATGGCAAAGTAGTATCACGCACAGAAGTAGTTTCATCATTCATAGCAGAAGTGGCATCATCAATAACATGCGACATATCAGAATTCATAGCAGTAGCAGGTTTAGGTGTCACAAGCTTACTTATAACGGAAGGAGAATCTAGTGCAGAGCTAGATGGCAGTTCCTTACCTCCCCTCGTAGTTGAGGGCAAAATCTTGGTTTTAGCGTCTTTCAAGTTCTTCATAGTGATCAACAGATATAAATCCCAAGTGACTCAGAGAATAGAGCTATGCTCCCCGGCAACGGCGCCAAAAATTAGTCTTGATAACCCACAAGTATAGGGGATCGCAGCAACTTTCGAGGGTAGAGTATTCAACCCAAATTTATTGATTCGACACAAGGGGAGCCAAAGAATATTCTTGAGTATTAACAGTTGAGTTGTCAATTCAACCACACCTGGATAACTTAGTATCTGCAGCAAAGTGTTTAGTAGCAAAAGTGGTATGATGGTAATGGTAACGGTAGCAAAAGTAAAGATAAATGTTTTTGGGTTTTTGTAGTAGTTGTAACAGTAGTAGCGGAAATGTAAATAAGCGAAGAACAATATGTGAAAAGCTCGTGGGCAATGGATCAGTGATGGATAATTATGCCAGACGCGATTCCTCATGCAATAGTTATAACATAGGGTGATATAGAACTAGCTCCAGTTCCTCAATGTAATATAGGCATGTATTCCGTAAATAGTCATACGTGCTTATGGAAAAGAACTTGCATGGCATCTTTTGTCCTACCCTCGCGTGGCAGCAGGGTCCTAGCGGAAACTAAGGGATATTAAGGCCTCCTTTTAATAGAGAACCGGAACAAAGCATTAGCACATAGTGAATGCATGAACTCCTCAAACTACGGTCATCACCGAGAAGTATCCCGATTATTGTCACTTCGGGGTTGTCGGATTATAACACATAATAGGTGACTATAGACTTGCAAGATAGGATCAAGAACACACATATATTCATGAAAACATAATAGGTTCAGATCTGAAATCATGGCACTTGGGCCCTAGTGACAAGCATTAAGCATAGCGAAGTCATAGCAACATCAATCTCAGAACATAGTGGATACTAGGGATCAAACCCTAACAAAACTAACTTGATTACATGGTAAATCTCATCCAACCCATCACCGTGCAGCAAGCCTACGATGGAATTACTCACGCACGGCGGTGAGCATCATGAAATTAGTGATTGAGGATGGTTGATGATGACGACGGCGATGAATCCCCCTCTCCGGAGCCCCGAACGGACTCCAGATCAGCCCTCCCGAGAGAGATTAGGGCTTGGCGGCTCCCCGTCAGAAACGCGATGAAACTTTCTCTCTGATTTTTTTCTCCCCGAGACGGTATATATGGAGTTGGAGTTGAGGTCGGAGGAGCTCAAGGGGGCCCACGAGATAGGAGGGCACGCCCTAGGGGGGGCGCCCCCATGTCTCATGGATAGCCCGTGGGCCCCCTGGCCTTGATTCTTTCGCCAAAAATTCTTATTAATTCTGAAAAGTGCCTCCATGGATTTCTAGGACATTCCGAGAACTTTTATTTTCTACACATAAAACAACATCATGGCAGTTCTACTGAAAACAGCGTCAGTCCGGGTTAGTTTCATTCAAATCACGCAAGTTAGAGTCCAAAACAAGGGCAAAAGTGTTTGGAAAAGTAGATACGTTGGAGACGTATCAGTCTCCTACGTATCTATAATTTTTTATTGTTCCATGCTGTTATATTATCATTCTTGGATGTTTTACAATCATTTTATAGCAACTTTATATCATTTCTTGGGACTAACCTATTGACATAGTGCCCAATGTCAGTTGCTGTTTTTTTGCTTGTCTTTTACTTTGCAGGAAATCAATACCAAACGAAGTCCAAACGCAGTGAAAGTTTTAGGTGATTTTTTCTGGTCCAGAAGACACCTGTTGGGCCAAAGAAGTACCAGAGGGGGGCTCCGAGGGGAGCACAACCCACCTGGGCGCGCCTGGGGGCCCAGGCACACCCTAGTAGGTTGTGCCCACCTCGGCCGCCTCCCACACCGTCTGTTTGCTCTATAGATACCCCAATATTCCAGAAATCGTAGCGGAGTCGACGAAAAACAATTCCAGCCGCCGGAAGTTCCAGAAACAACAGATCCAATCTAGACACCATCACGGAGGGGTTCATCATCCTCATTGGTGCCTCTCCAATGATGCGTGAGTAGTTCATTGTATACCTACGGGTCCGTAGTTAGTAGCTAGATGGCTTCCTATCTCTCTTTTGATTCTCAATACAATGGTCTCTTGGAGATCTATTTGATGTAACTCTTTTTGCGGTGTGTTTGTTGGATCCGATGAACTTTGAGTTTATGATCAGGTCTATGTTTTTATCCATGAAAGTTATTTGAGTCTTTGATAACCCACAAGTGTAGGGGATAATTGTAGACTCTTTCGATAAGTAAGAGTGTCGAACCCAACGAGGAGCTAAAGGTAGAACAAATATTCCCTCAAGTTCTATCGACCACCGATACAACTCTACGCACGCTTAGCGTTCGCTTTACCTAGAACAAGTATGAAACTAGATGGACTTTGTAGGTGTTGTTGGATAGGTTTGCAAGATAATAAAGAGCACGTAAATAAAAAGTAGGGGCTGTTTAAATAAAGAAGCATTAAAGTTAGTTTTAGTAGAGAGCTTTTTCTCACGAGAAAGTTATTTGTCCCTAGGCAATCGATAACTAGACCGGTAATCACTATTGCAATTTTATTTGAGGGAGAGGCATAAGCTAACATACTTTCTCTTCTTGGATCATATGCACTTATGATTGGGACTCTAGCAAGCATCCGCAACTACTAAAGATCATTAAGGTAAAACCCAACCATAGCATTAAAGCATCAAGTCCCCTTTATCCCATACGCAAACAACCTACTTACTCGGGTCTGTGTGCTTCTGTCACTCACGCCACCCACCATAAGCAAATTATGAACATATTCCAAACCCTACAGCGGGGATCCCTCACACTTGCACGACACGGAGAGCACCATAGGACAGCACCAATAATAAAACATGCAACTCAAACCAATCACGATCATCAATAACCCATAGGACAAAACGGATCTACTCATAGGATAGCCATACATCATTGGGAAATAATATATAGCGTTGAGCACCATGTTTAGGTAGAGATTACAACGGGTAAGAGAGGGGTTACACCGCTGCATAGAGGGGGGAGGAGTTGGTGATGAAGGCGGTGAAGTTGTTGGTGAAGATTGCGATGATGATGGCGGCCCCCGGCGGCGTTCCGGCGCCACCGGAAGCAAGGGGGAGAGAGCCCCCCTCCTTCTTCCTCTTCCTTGACCTTCTCCCTAGATGGGAGAAGGGTTTCCCCTCTGGTCCTTGGCTCCCATGGCGTGGGAGGGGCGAGAGCCCCTCTGAGATTGGATCTGTCTCTCTGTCTCTCTCTGTTTCTGGGTTCTCAGATTCTGCCCTTTCACCTTTTTTTATATTCGGAGATCCGTAACTCCGATTGGGTTGAAACTTTCGCCCAGATTTTTATCCGAAAATTAGCTTTCTTGCGGCAAAAGAATAGCAACAACCGCCTTACGACGGGCCCACGAGGGCCAGGGACGCGCCCAGGGAAGGCAGGCACGCCCCCTGCCTCGTGGCCACCTCGGGCACCGTCTCACGTTGATTCTTCCTCCCATATTTCCCAAATATTCCAAAAATATTCTCCGTCTGTTTTTATCCCGTTTGGACTTCGTTTGATGTGGGGTTTTTGCGAAACATAAAACATGCAACAAACATGAACTGGCTCTGGGCACTGGATCAATATGTTAGTCCCAAAAAATAGTATAAAAAGTTGCCAAAAGTATATGAAAGTGGTAGAATATTGGCATGGAATAATCAAAAATTATAGATACTGTTGGGAAACGTAGCAGAAATTCAAAATTTTCTACGCATCACCAAGATCAATCTATGGAGTAACTAGCAACGAGAGAGAGGGGAGTGCATCTTCATACCCTTGAAGATCGCGATGCGGAAGCGTTGCAAGAACGCGGTCGGTGGAGTCGTTCACTAAGCGATTCAGATTGCGGCCGAATCCGATCTAAGCATCGAACAACGGTGCCTCCGCGTTCAACACACGTACAGCCCGGGGACATCTCCTCCTTCCTGATCCAACAAGGGGAGAGGATAAGTTGAGGGAGAGCTCCGGCAGCACGACAGCGTGGTGGTGGAGCTTGCAGTTCTCCCGCAGAGCTTCGCCAAGCACTACGGAGGAGGAGGAGGTGTTGGGGAGGGAGAGGGCTGCGCCAGGGGAAGGGTGAAGCTCCCATGCGCCTCCCCACTATATATAGGGGTGGAGGGGCTGGTTTCTTGCCCTCCAAGTCCATTGGGCGTTGGCAAGGTGGGAGGAAAGAAATCCCATCATTTCCTTCCCCACCGATTGTTATCCCCTTTTTAGGGACCTTGATCTTATCCTTCGGATATGACCTTATTCCTTTTAAGGGGGATCTTGGTGCGCCTTGACCAGGGGTGTGGGGCCTTGCCCCACTACCCATGTTCATGTGGGTCCCCATGCAGGTGGACCCCACTCAAACCTTCTAGAACCTTCCCGATTACAATACCGAAAAATCCGAACATTTTCCGGTGGCCAAAATAGGACTTCCCATATATAAATCTTTACCTCTGGACCATTCCGGAACTCCTCGTGACGTCCGGGATCTCATCCGGGACTCCGAACAACATTCGGTAACTACACACTAATTCCCATAACAACTCTAGCGTCACCGAACCTTAAGTGTGTAGACCCTACGGGTTCGGGAATCATGTAGACATGACCGAGACAGCTCTCTGGCCAATAACCAACAGCGGGGTCTGGATACCCATGCTGGCTCCCACATGTTCCACGATGATCTCATCGGATGAACCACGATGTCAAGGATGCAAGCAATCCCGTATACAATTCCCTTTGTCAATCGGTACGTTACTTGCCCGAGATTCGATCATCGGTATCCCAATACCTCGTTCAATCTCATTACCGGCAAGTCACTTTACTCGTTCTGTAATGCATGATCCCGTGACTAACTACTTAGTCACATTGAGCTCATTATGATGATGCATTACCGAGTGGGCCCAGAGATACCTCTCCGTCACACGAAGTGACAAATCCCAGTCTTGATTCGTGCCAACCCAACAGACACTTTCGGAGATACCCGTAGTGCACCTTTATAGCCACCCAGTTACGTTGTGACGTTTGGCACACCCAAAGCATTCCTACGGTATCCGGGAGTTGCACAATCTCATGGTCTAAGAAAATGATACTTGACATTAGAAAAGCTTTTAGCAAACTAACTACACGATCTTGTGCTATGCTTAGGATTGGGTCTTGTCCGTCACATCATTCTCCTAGTGATGTGATCCCGTTATCAATGACATCCAATGTCCATCGTCAGGAAACCATAACCATCTATTGATCAACGAGCTTGTCAACTAGAGGCTCACTAGGGACATGTTGTGGTCTATGTATTCACACATGTATTACGGTTTCCAGTTAATACAATTATAGCATGAACAATAGACAATTATCATGAACAAGGAAATATAATAATAACCATTTTATTATCGCCTCTAGGGCATATTTCCAACAGTCTCCCACTTGCACTAGAGTCAGTAATCTAGTTCACATCACTATGTGATCGTAATGAATCCAACACCCATGGGGTTTGATCATATCTTGCTTTTATATGAACCAATTATATTAGCACTGTTGAGGGATTGCACTAGCAAAAGTACGGACCCTAGGCCTCATTTTCAAGCATTGCAATACCATTTTTGTGCCCGTTTACTATTTGCTACCTTGCTGTTTTTATTTATTCAGATTATTAAAATATATTTCTACCATCAATATTACACTTTTATCACCTTCTCTTCACCGAACTAGTGCACCTATACAATTTGTATTGTATTGGGTGTGTTGAGGACACAACAGATTTCTTGTATTTGGTTGCAAGGTTGTTCGAAAGAGACCATCTTCATCCTACACCTCCCACGGATTAATAAATCTTAGGTCATCCACTTGAGAGAAAATTGCTACTGTCCTACAAAACTCTGCGCTCGAAGGCCCAACACGAGTCTACAAGAATAAAGTTGTGTAGTAGACATCAAACTCTTTGTCTTGCGTATATATTTGAATATACATACAAATTGGAACCCAATAATGAGAGCCCCTAGTTGAGACTTGAGCGTCCTTGTTGTACTGAGTAGAGCATGTCATGTGTTGGTGACCAGTCAGCTGTGTCTTTTGGAGCTAAGTGTCGATGAACAAGCTTTCAATGTAGATCAATTCTGCCATCTCGGAAGAATTACAGATGTGATCCAAAGTTTTTGGTCCATGAGTCATGGGTTGTGTTGTTCTAGAAGGTACACTCTTCTCTTTTGGTTGAGTAGTAAATTTATACGTGCAAAGCACGTTCATATTAGGCTATATATTAACCGCATGTGGATATTATATAAGATATTATTTGCGTGTTAATTATATGATTAGCGTTGTAACTTATATTTGGTATGACATTAACTGCACGCTAAATGTGTTGAGCGCTCGACATTGAAGCAACGTAAGTCGTTAGATTGACCTAGATTGATGGTCGAGATTTGTTGGATCTGTCTCATTGGGTATATTTATATTGTTATAGATATAGATGTATAGGTATGTATCATTGTTAGGGGCCTAATCATTGTATCTTCTATCCAATAATGTGGCACACATGTGATCTTATATGTAACCATGATGTTGTATGAAGAATTAATTTTAAAATGTCAAGGGTCGGAGGAGTGATGAATTTATATTCTCGATCTCTATGAAGATCTTTATTTTCAAATTTCAGCAAATATAACAACTATATACATTCCAAAAATAGAAGAAGATTCTGGCTTGTACAGTACATGTTACCGAAAAAGGGTTTCCCCCCGCTTTGTATACAAAGCAACCAACCGGATCATACAGGGATAGGTGCTGGGGCGGAAGCAGCACAGCCACGCCTAAAAGAAACAACAGAGAAAGAGCAAAAGAAACAAATGCCGACAACGGCGGATCAACAAAAAACGAAGAAGCCTCGCGATCGCTAGGCCCACCGGTCTCATCCACTAGGCTCCAAGACTCCGAAGCGCCGGCACCAATCAACACCTCCAAGAAGGATCGCGACGATGACGACGCTGCTGCCAAGGGTTTCCCCCGGTACACGACGAGGCGAAAGGAAGAGTAGCCCCCGACGCCCTCCCGGAAGGTCAGGCGGCACCCACAGGCGCCACCGCGCCGGGGTCGGCCACGCCGACAGGGGTTTCCCCCGATCCCAACCCGCACCTCGGGCGCTCCAGATCCCGCCACCAAACCAACCACCACCCAACGCCAACGCGGTCATGAGGCCTCCACGCCGTCTCACCACGGCACCGCGAAGTGAGAACAACACGACGAAGTGTACAGGACATGTTAGAATGCAAAGTATAACAACTCCTCGCAAAAAAAAAAGTATAACAACTATATATCATGGCAAATATGATGACCTAAACAGAAACAGTAGTAGAACTATTCACAGTTATATATCATGGTATTTTGTTTTTCTATGCAATTCGCAAATACATTTATTTTTTCAAGGCAGTTTGCTCGCAAGTCTACTTCCCTTGGGCCTTGCGCTGCCACCCAAGGGCTGATTCTGGTTCAAAATATTTCAGGCAACAAACCGAGCTGTTTCTTTCTGACTTAATTTCCTAAAATTTACCACGTGGCGTACGTTGTAAGCAATCTTCAAATTATTTTCCGAAAATTGACAATGGCGGCTGTACAATAAACTCGTAGATTCAGCTAGAGCTTCTGGCACGGTTGAACAACCGAAGCGAGAAGTACCAACAATGAGTTGGAGCAACAAAATCAAACAACATCAACAATTCAGCATAGTGGTAAAAAATGAACGAGTGATCTACATATATACTTTCAGCACAATACGATCTACATACACAGACTGATGCGCTGCATCAATGAACAGTAACATATTTCACATGTGCTCTTAAAACCAATCAACTCCTGAAGCTCAAAGTTCAGAAGATTTCCGGCAGCAAACCCAGCTATAAATTGCTTTCCAACTTCATCAATTTCCTAAAATTTACAGTGGCGGCTATACGGTAAACCCAGTCAGTCCAGCTAGCTCCTGCCACAGTTGAAGGACCGGAGCGAGAAGAACGAGCGGTGAGCTGCAGCAACAAAATCAGACAGCATCAGCAATTCAGGAACGGGGTATGATCTGGAACAGACATAAAAATCATGGCAATTAATCGAGATCTTGTTATCATCAGCATAAGTGTGTTGTAGTTACCTTTTGGTGATTTCTCTGGTGGAACAATCTCACACAGCTCAGATTTTGCAGGAGAAGCAGAAGCAACCACGAGGCTCTGCAGAGAGCAGGCTGCAGAAACATTCAGAACTCGTTAGCCGTCGGAAAGAAAGCTTGTAGCTCCCGCAGGGTCACATACAAATTACAGAGTAGTAATTAATATTGCAATTTCATCAGGATAAATGAATTTTGAATCTGCCATGGCAAAACTGCAGAAACTTTCTCCATTCATCGGTACAAAATGAACTATGAATCTGTCTGTCGGTGCAAATGAATGACGAGAGGAACGTGGATAAAAATGTTCCATTTTGTTACCCTGTGGCGAGGCGGCATATTGATCCGTGTCGTCGGAGGCAGCGTCCGAGGAGGAGCCCACCGCCCTGGGCCTGATCGAGTCGGCGGCGGCCCGCCATTGCCCGCTCGCGTCGTCGTCGTCGTCAATCGTCGGAGAGGTGCAGTCGACGATGACGGTGGTAGCGCCCTCCCTGCTGCCTCTGTTCTTCTTCCCGAAGCTCAGGAACCTCTTCTTGAACCCCATCGCCGTCCCTCTAGGAGACGTCGTCGGCGCCGCGCCGTAGACCCTTCTCCCAGCGCTGCCCGGCGTCGACACCGCCGGGACGCTCCTCCCTCCGGTGTTGCTCTGGTCCTCTCGCCTCTTCCGCAGCAGCGCGGCGTCCTCCCCGAGCAGCCTCTCGATGGACTGGGCCCGGGAGCTGCAGGAGGGCGGGCTGCTGGGAGCGGAGCCCCGGCCTGACATGGAGGACACCGAGTCGGCGCTTCCCCTCGCCGGCGCTTCTTCGGCATTCGCCGCCGCCGGCGCCTCGTCTGTGCCATCCCTGACCTGGATATGTGGTTCTTCAGATCCTGGTCCAGCCAATGCGTCAGTGAGCCTCGCGGCTTCCTCCTCCTCGACGACGGCCTTCTTCTTGATGAAGACGTAGCTCGGCTCGGTCTCCGAGTCGCTGGTGATCTCTCCGCTCCCGAGCTTCGCCTCCGGCGACTGCACCACGATCTCCTCGGCACCGCGTCTCTCCGGGTCGCCGGTGATCTCTCCATTCTTCGCTTCAAGTTCGCCACCATCTACTGCTGGAGCTGCACTGTCCACTACCTCGCCACCATCTGATGCCGGCGAGGCGGCTCGCGCGTTCTCGGTGCCAGTGCCATTGTCACTCGCCAAGAACGGTCTTGGGGAAGAAGCCTTCTGAGCTTCATCATTGTCGGGAGCAGCACCCTGCTCGCTCATCGGTGCAGCCACGTTCGCGCTCTGCCGCACAGCTGCCTCCCTGACACCCTCCATGCCGCCGGAGCTGGACGGCCGGGGGAAGCTGCGCGGCGGCTTCGGCTTCGGGCCAGCCTGCCTGAGTGAGCCGTGCCCCTTCGCCGAGGCGCCCTTGCTCCCTGACAAGGCCTTGCGCTTCGGCGCGGCGCCGGTCACTGGCCGGGCTCGGTGGCCGTGCTTCCTGCCGGCGCCGTCGTCGGTGCCTGCCGTTGGCTCGGGTGGTTCCTGCGAGACCGCGCGCCGTATCCCGACGTCAGGGCGGGTGCTTTTGACCAGGTTGGCCGACGAGAAGCTCCTCCTGGTGCGCGGGTGCTTCTTGCGGGAGACCATGCCCGGAGCAGCCACGTCGGAGCTCCTTCTCCTCTCACCGCCGTCCTCGGCTTCCTGCTGCACCATGGAGCCTAAAGTTATTAAATCTGTACAATACGCTCGGTGCAAATGGTGATGCACCTTTTTTTTTTGAGAGAGAGAGATGGTGACCCGCAATACCATCGGAGTAAAAAAAATCTAAGGAAGAATGTAGACTAGACATTTTGATTTTTAATAGAGAATGTCTAACATAGCCCTCAAACTGGTCAAACCCTCAAAATAACTGCCAGTTTGAGGGTTGAGCAAAAACAAAGACGCAGATCAGTACCCTCAAATTCCTAAACCCTCAAAATAAAGAAAATTCAGGCCGAACCCTCTGCACTACTGAGGGATGGAGGGAGTAAATTATAGCATCTTCTATATTGTAGTACTTTCACAGTGTATTTTAGAAAGAGGTCTTCGTCTATAACTTTGTCTTTCTAAGCAAAATGAGAAAAATTGTATTTTCAGAAATTGAAGTATTAATTAGCGAGACATTAGAATACTGAGGTTTTATATTACCATGGTTTTAAAATATTAATGTCAAACTAAGCTTAATACTCCTAGTTACTCGTAAGTAGAAAAGGGGCCGACTATTTATGGGAGCGACTATTATGCATAGCATGAGCAAAATCATGCAGTCGGTTGAATCTGTGAATTTGTGAATGTGAATCGAGGGACTAAGAAGGCTCCATCCACCTCGAACTGTCTTCTTTCTCTAGTCCCAAAGAACCTCCCTCAAATGCCAGCGGACCTGCCACTCGCAACTGACGGTGCTCCCACGCCACCTTGCCACCCTGTCCTCCCCAAGTCGTCTCCTCTTCGCATGGTCCACCCAACCCCTCCTTGAGCATCCCCTTTACCCGACCTTTACCCGGCTCTAACAAGCCCCTCCCTCGCCCTCGCATCCACAACAGTCAAGCTTCTACTTTCCTCTTGTCGGCCCCGTCTCCTGCCCGTTCAAGACTTGGGCTCGCTGCACATTGGCAATAGCAAATGCGGATATTGGGGCTGTTTGGATTGGTGTCGATGGTTGCCCGATCAAAACTTTGGCATTGACCAGAGCGCAGGCAACCATCTGGATGGGCTCCAACTTTTTGGTTCGCCCCATGCTGAGCAACCTTTCACGTTCAGTTTACGACCAATTTATTGGCGAGGCGAGGGCGGCCGAATCCTCCCCCAAAATATTGGCCTGCCCCTTGTTGGCAGGGCGAACAGGGGCAAAATCCAAACAACCCAATTTATTAGATGCCTGTAATGTTTTGGTTTCAACCAAATAGCTCTCCACCGCCGGATTTCCACATCCTTCTTCTTCCTCTAGCAATCGCATCTGCCTTATATTTCTCACAATCATCGACCGAACCTCCGCCCACTCCCCCACCGCAGCCGGGCGGTGCTACCGCATTCCGCCTTGCCTTTCTGTGGCGTCCCGTCTCAGCCTCGAGGCAGCCCTAAGCTGGAATTGTACTAAGTGTGTCTCTAACCTGGTCCATCAATTTGTTCCATATGTCTGAACTGAACCGTCAAGACATTTTTAGGCCTCCAAGGCTACACCTCATTTGTCCACGGTCTGAAATGCTCCAGACCAGCCCCAAAAAGTGGACGAGGGCGGGGGAGGGGAGCTCTAGCAGATGACGGACGATCCGCCCGGCCCACTGTCAATTGGAGCATGTTTCCCACCCATCGCTTTCTCCTCTCGGTTCGTGTGACCCACCTCACAATCCAATTATAAGGGATACCATTGGAGGGCCTTCGCCCGAGCACGCCCAGGCTACGGAGTAATAGCAGACACGAATAGAAAATTATGACATTTATTGTTTAAAACATTTTCACAACACATACTATGAATGGAGAGAATATATGAATACCCATTTGGTATATAATCGTTTTGAAAGTCAACACATGTGAGATGACACGAGGTGGACCCTAAGTATGATCGTGACCCGACAGTATCTGCGACAGGCTAAGGGTTGACCCGACCGACGCGACAGCGTGTTCAAAGTACCTGTTCTACATGGCAAGCACGAACGGTGCAAACTTTCGGCAGCCGACACGGAGCCAAAGCGGGACTCTTCCTTTTGGCGACTATTCATCTACATGCCCCTCCACTCCTGCTGTGTGCATGTCGCATGCGGACGAGATGAACGCATTCAATTCACCGTGGGCATAGACAGAAGGGTACTGTACTGCGGGCCGCCAAACATGCTGATCGTATCGTGGTCAGGCCGAAAGCGTGACCTCTTTACTGACGACGGCACACGAAATCAGCGTCGACGCTGCACTGCGGGGGCATGACACTGCAGGTGCAGTTATTTCTGGTCGTGATTTCACTATTGTTGTCCTACTTTTGTTACAAGGTCTTTGTTGCACGCACTGGGCTGAACTGTGCCGACGTCGGTGCGTGCGTGTGTGTTGTCGCCTGGCCAGGGGTTAACAGCACACGGCATGAGAAAACCGGAAGGCGTCACGTCACGTCTGCCGCCGGTGCAGCCGTACGGCGGTGCAACATGGAGTTAAGCGCAACCGGACCGACGGATCAACCACCGCCTAATCAACGCCATGCATAAACCACAAGAAAACAAAATAGGCTGCATGCATGCATGCATGCGCGCGCGAAATAGTTAAGCGTGCATCACTTTCACCAGTTAATTCAGATAGAAATGCATCGCCCGGTCGAGCACAACCTACCTCGATCGTGTGGAGCAACGCCCAACCGTAAGTACGCGTCCAAAAACGACGTGTGTTTACTTTGAAAGGGGTCGGCTAAGATGGGCGAAAACCACAGCAAGGCAGGCAGGCACGCACGCACGCACGCGCGTACGTGTCGTGACAGCGACCGCACAGAAAGTCATCGGCGGAACGAGCGGTAACGGAATTACCTACCTCTCCGGCCGCGCCGTCGACGTCCTCCGCGGCGGCCGGGCCGCCGCCGCCGCGTCCGAGCTGCGCCCAGAGCGCCATGACCTCGGCCTCCTTGCGCTCCATGCGCGCGCGCCACACGGACCGCAGCCGCTCGTCCCGCCGCCGCGTGTACGCCTCGTACATCCGCCCCCTCACGCCTCCGACTGCCCCGTCCTCCTCCTCCTCGACGCGGCCGTTGCCCACGACACCACCGCCGCCAGCGTCGGCGCCGTCGTCGGGGGCGGCAAGGACGAGGGCGTGGGCGTCGTCGTCGACGTCGACGGGGCTGCTGATCCTCCCGGAGGAGGCCAGGCGCTGCTTGTAGCCGGCGAACTGGCGCTCCAGCTCCGCGGCCATCGCCCACAGGTCCACGGCGCCGTCGCGCAGCGTCATGGCGGCGAGGCGGAGGCGGGGCCTGGACCTCTGGTGCACGCTTCGGCTTGTGGATTTGGTTTGACTCTCGAGGATCGAAGGGGAATTAAGAGGAAGACGCGCGGGAAGGGAGACGGGCGGGCGGGCGGTGGCGGACGTCGTGGGCGCATGCACTCGATCGACCGGTGTCGGTCGCGAGAGCGTGCGCGTGGTCTCGGCCGTTGCACGCCGGGGTCGGGGCAACGCAAGCCGAGCGGGCTCGCGGGCTATTTGTTGGGATCGTCGATCGGGCCAGGTCCGAAGGTTGGGTAACGTCGACCGGAGCCACTTTCTATCTGTCTAGCCACATCCGCTCAAAAAAAATATATATTTCTGTCTAGCCACATCGCCTACACGTACGTAATCCATCCAAGTGTACGTATGCGTCCCTGTCAAAAGCTGGTATACGTATGTATCCGGTTTAATTTGTTCCGTCGCGAACTGGCCGTCGTCTCATCAGATGGATGGATGCAAGGATCATTTCCTGTCGACTTCCACCGATCGATGTCCAAGGTCGTAGATATCGCCTGATAAGAACGCGCCGAATCATGTGGGTATGTATACATTAGTATCCCTTCTAAATGAAGACACGTGGATACGTAGTTTAGTTGAAGGAGTTTGCGTGTACGCATTCGGTACGAGGGGGTATAAATCAACGAATCGCGCACAGTTCTGCTAGTATTTGTCAGCGCTGAATTTTTCGCATATCTCGTCACGTCACGGTGGCTCGGTGAGACCAGACATACAGACATACACACGGACACGGACATGGAATAAAACAGACCTCTTGTGGTAGTACTCCCTCCGTTTCAAAATAGATGATCCAACTTTGTATTAAAATTAGTATAAAATTGAGTCATCTATTTTGAAACGGGCTTGAAGCATGTTGTCGCAGACGACAAGGATCCACGCCGCTGGTTCTTTCGTTTGGGCTCTTTTGTCTTCTCCTCGCACCGGCCTGTACGCGCGCTCTGTCTCGTGCTCCGACATAACAAAAATAGAACGTCGCAACGTACAGAAAAAGAACAACTCGATCAGTCTGATCGAGCATTTTGCTCCTCGATCCTCTCTGCCACCTCTCTGCGGTGCATGCGCATTCACCGTCTTTCATTTATGTACGCAGGCACGCATGCCGTGCAGTGGTGCAGGGGGCACCCGATGCATGCATGCATGCATGCAACCAGGTCCAGGCATGCAGGGCCCTGCCGTTAACCGCCGGTCAGTGCATGCGTGTCCCCGGCCGCTCGACGCCGGCGGCCAGCAGGTCTACGTGACTGTCTGCATGTCGTATTACTATACGTACTACCCGTAGCCCCTGCGACGCCGCCTTCAATCACCTGCCGTTGGAGCGAGACAGAGAGAGAGAACTGCCTGCGTGCTGGGGACATGCAGCCAGGGCATTCACGCAGCGATGCGTTTCGTTGCTGATAGATCGAGGCTGCCGTGCCGCCGGCCGGTCTGCGTGACTGCCTGCGTCTGCATGTACCACCCGGCCGTAGCCTGCAACCTCGCCTTTAAGCCGCTGGCCGATCGATCTTTCTCCCGTCAGTCATCACGAGAATGCAGTGCAGTGGCTGCCGCACTGGTGCAGTTTGCACAAGAACTGCTTTTAGTGCATCTCCAACACCCCCAACGCGTCGATAGCCTGTTTGCGAACGTTTGCAAACGCGTTTGCTAAAAAAGCGTTTGCAAACGCGTCGATAGCCTGTTTTGGCGCGGTGAGGAGCACTTGCTCCAGCGGCCGCTGCAAATTTTAGCGTGTGCGAGTAGCTCCAACAGGTGCACTAAAAAGAAGCGCGCAAGCAGCCAACGCTTGCCATATGTTGCATTTCGGACACGAGATGATATTTCAAGCATCAAAACAAAGACATGGCATAATTTAAATCACCCAAACAAGTTCATGACATAAAAGTTCATGCCCACAACATTATCCAACCAAGTTCAAAATCTGAACCAAGTTCATGACACAAAAGTTCACACCAACGAATGGACCAACAACAATCAAGCCTCGTCCTCGTCTTCATCTTCCTCTTCCTCTTCCTCTTCCTCCGGTTCATCATCCGAAGATGATACTTCCTCCTCCTCTTCATTGTCGCGCGCCACATCATCATGTGAGGCTCGGAAGGTGTTGGCAAGATCTTCAACGCCATCATGCGAAGGTGTGTGAGGCACACCGGAAGACATTCCACCCATGCCGCCCGGAGGTGCTCCCATGCCTCCCATGAGAGACGCAAAACTCATGCCTCCTATGCCGTCCGAAGGTGCTCCGAAGCTACCCATGCCTCCCATGGTCTCCATGGTAGCTCCAGAGCCACCCATGGCACCCATGACACCCATGCCGCCCATGGTAGCTCTGAAGCCACCGATGCCTCCCATGCCGCCAATGCCACCGCCACCCATGACGCCAATGCCACCGTGAATCATGGCTCTTTTTTGGATCAAGACTTCTTCACGGGCAATATTGACGTACTCCTTTTGCGCCTCATCGAGGGTAGATGTGTCCATGAAGAACAAGTACTTCTCCCATTCCAACAACCTAGCTCGCTCCTCCATGGCCACCTTCCTCTCCTCCAGTGCCACCTTCCTCTCCTCGGCCGCCACCCTCCTTTCCTCTGCCGCCAATCTCCTCTCCTCGGCCACGGCATCTTGGTTCCTTGCCATCTTCCCCACCTCGTTTGCTTCCTTTCTTGCCTTCACAATAACTTTCATAGCATTTTTGAGCTCATCATCTTCTTTTCTCTTCTTCTTTTCTTTTGCGTCTTTCTTGCAGTCATCCGGTCGTTTTGGCTTCGAGTATGAAACCGAGTTTGGTGTAGGGCTTCTCTTGACGTCATCACTTGATGCCTCCTCCTCATCATCATCCAAATCAATAGTTCTCTTGCGTTTGTTGCTCTCATCAACATCATCGATATCATCACGCTTCTTCCATTTTTCATCATCCTTCAATGCTTCATAGCAATGAGGCAAGGTAAATGGTCGCCCTTTCTTGATCTTCCCTTTCTTGCTCTTCCCTTTCTTGCTCTTCTTCTCCTCTCCTTTGAACAAGTTTTGTGCAATATTGAGCTACATAAAAACAAAACAAGTTAGCACTACAAACACCAAGAACAAGCATGATGAACATGGATGAAATGGCACTTACCCTATCTATATCATTAGTGCCACTTGGGTTCAACTTTTCAACCGCTTTTTGTGCGGCCGCCCACTTTTGACAATCTCGGTTGATTGTCGACCACGGGGAGCGAAGAGATCGTTCTGACTGGTCAATTCCACTCTTGTTGTGTAGATCAAAGTGCTCCTTCCCGGTTTCGATCACCTCCAACGGATGGATCCCTCGACACTTGCAACCAAGTATTGGATAGCAAGACGTCTTCATCATTGATGTAGTTGCCTCCTCTTCCTTTTGGTGCGTCGACGATGCCCTCACCATCCTCGTCCGCCTCGAACTCATGGTCATCGAAATGCATGTCATTGGTTTGAGACCAATGAGAATTGTTGGAGCCAACACCCATAGTTGACATATATGCCTCATCGTTGAAACTACAGAGTATATACAACGAAGAAAATAAGCTATCTATATGTATGCATTCAAAAAACAACAACAACAACAACAAAAAGTAGGCGAAATTTTATACCTTTGGGGCATTTCATCGAACACCTTGTGCGCGTCGACCGCCGGCTCAACAAGTGAGCTCGCCGGCGCTTCGTTAGCCGCCGCGTCCGTCGCACGCCCTGCAAGCTTCTTCCTCGACGGCTTAGAGGAGCCAGAGCGTCCGCCGCCTTGTTCTTCTTCGCGGATACCTTGCCCTTCTTCGCCCGCCCCGCATTTGGGAGTTTCGAGAGGGGGGCACATGGCTTCACGGCGGACGCCGGCGCGACGCCACCCATCGCCGAGGTCATCCGCGGCGGCATGAAAAGGCCGCGCGCGATACCGGTGCTTGGAGCAGTACTGGCGGAGGCGAAGCGAAAGCTCACCGCGCTAGGGTTTGTGGCGGCGGCGGCAGCGGTGGCGGTGGCGGAGGGGTCGCGGGTGTAGGAAGGGGCGAGGGGGTGCCGGCGCGAGCGTCCATCGGGTCAATTCGCCGGCGGCGGCGCGGGCGGGGCGAAGGTGACGCGGCGGAAAGAGTGCGGCGCGCGGAAGCGGGCACACCAAATAAACAGCGCGCGATGGTGATTCGGACCGTACGCTGGACTCTATATGCCGCGCGCGCTTATTGCGTATCCCCTGGAGCCCGGATATTGATTGCGCGTGTGCTAAAAAGCACAAATTTGCGGCGCGGCGCTTATTTAGCGCGGTTGTTGGAGATGCTCTTATGAAGGTCACTGTTGATAGGAATTACCAGTACCAGTTCGCGCGTAGCGTGCCTTCATCTAGGATGGATCCATGGAGTGTCTAGGATGGATCCGTCTCCACCATGCAGGGATCTAGGAGTAGTACCATTCTAGCAGTAGCATGTATGCCACTGTCTGCATCGCACGACGAAGCGGCAGCGCTAGAGAGGCCCGATCGCAGTGGCCAAAGTAACCAATCCGAGAATGTACATGGACGTGGAGCGGCCGGGACGGCAAAGGTTGGACCAGAAACCAGTGCTCTGAATCGCTGCCCCGGACAAGCTACGAGGCAGCCGCCGGGGGCAGGGTAGCTAGGCATGCATGCATGACCCCCTTCCGATGAGCCTCCCCGGCCGGCGGGGCTCGCCGGTGATCAGCATAGCCAGGTCCATTTTCTCTTAGGAGCGTCTACGTGTTCCAACGCAAAAAAAAAAAAAAAAAGGAGCGTCTACGTGTTGGTCGTCCGAGAACTTTGTATTGTATCGTTCGACAAATCCTGGCCGCCGGGTCCTCTTTCTGTTCCCACACATCACCTTTTGTCCAGTACGATGGCCGATGTTTTTGGGGAGAGGCCACGTGTCCGCCGGCGGATAAAACAAAAACGCCGGCCGCCTCAGGGGGCATCCGGTTGACGCAAAAATAGCCGTCAGATCTTCCTAACATGTGCGTCGAGAATTGTAACAAGCTGGTTGTTGAGTTGTTCACTCTGCAACGGCGGCTTCGCTACAAAACCAACCGAATCGTTTTTTTTAGCGTGAAGGGTTACTTTCTTAAGCGTTATTCCTACATTGTCTTTTGTTGCAACATAGGTTATGTTACATAATATTTTTTTCGTCTTTCACCCTTTTGCAAATGTTGCAGAAGGATTTTGCAACAAGGATGATGTTGCATAATATTTTTACGGTGAAAAAACGATCAAGTTGTATACGTGTTGGCTACTTGTTCGGGCTTTGTATGTTTGCAACATAGCCCGTGTTACAAAGTTGTGTTTGCAACATGTCGAATGTTGCAATTTGTTGGTCCGTCTCGCGTAGCGCTACACGCCACATGATTAAAATCAAATCGGATGTCCATGGAGATGGCGGATACCTGCGAGTCGTCAGCCGGCTGATTAATAGTGTTTCCCATGTTTTTGTCCCCACGTTTGCTGAATCATAGGCAACTAAAATCGCTTTTATATTAATCAATTTGCTTCGGAGAGAGGAGGAGCGCCCCGAGGTTGAAACGGGGATGCCGCGACATCCATAGGGAGGTCTCAACGGGCAGGGCGGGGTGGCGGTACGGTGGGCCGGCCGCATGCGAGGGGAGGAAGAAGATGACCCAGTCATTGCATTTCAATCTAATAGTTGGGGAAATCAAACAAGAGCAAAATACCAGGCCAATAGGTACCATTTTGTCTGTGTGTGTTATTCAAACCGATAGTCTCTAGGTCGTAATCGTAAAATAAGCTCGGGCCAAACGTCAACCACGCTCTATGCGTCGCAAAATAGAAGTTTTTATCTGCCTACTAAGCCTCAGTTTGTGGTCGCTGATATATAGTGATGATTTGAGATTATTTTGTACGAGAAAAATTTGATGATTCTATTTGGTATAGCAGGTTAAATATCTTCAACTTCTAAACTCCCTGGAAATAGGCTCAAACATGACCAGGGAGCTTTCAACACCCCCCCTCAGGTGTGGGTTTTATGTGGTCCCCACATGTCATAGATAGACCTAGCGGTAGTTTTCATTGCCTTAGTCCGCACCTTAATTACTCATATCTTTCATGCGTTGTTGTGTCACTTCATCGTAGATCGGGTGAGGGACAAAAGGGTGGCACTGTTGGCAGTGTCTGTAGAGTGCTGTCGATGCTTCCTCCTGTTGTTGTGCTCATGTTTGAGGTTGCCTCTAGAATGGTGCCCAATTTAACTACGATGACATCCTGTCACTGGTGGGTTCGGATGCCTCGGTGTGCAGAGATTATGCCACTGTCGTAGATATAAGGACCGGGGCGACTGGATCTTTTTGGAAAAGGACACAACACGAATACGAAATGTTAGTTCACTTAGTTATGATATGGTACACCCCCACCCCACCCTAAAGAAAACTTTGCAGATTAATGTTGGAGATAAGAAGTTACCCCTTCAATAAAAAAGATTAGGTTACTCTGATCTCTTGATCCATTGAGATAATAAGGATTATAATTAGTTGATCGTGAATGCATGAGAATACTATTTTAAGTAACTTTAAGATTCATGTGAAGAACTTTTAAGAGGGGTGCATCCAAGAAAAATTCATGACCCACCATTGTTGATCAGATTAATGCTTTGGTATAGTTCACTCACCGCTGAAAAATATAGGTGCATTATTGGACAACCATGATCCTTCTATGCTATCTCCTCAATAATAATAAGAAATACAATGGGTTCCAGTTATTAATCTCCCTACACTTAACTGAAGGCTATGTGAAAATCCATGAAGAAAAAAGCTATTACTAGGCTCTTGAGCTAGATGAACTCAACGGGAGATCCAATAAGCCCGTGAAGCTTTAAATTCCCTAACTACTGTTGGGGGCCATCCTCACACCACCACCTTTCTGTGTTTACTGTAGACTTCTTCGAAGAATCAACCAGCATCACTACTATCCGCAACAATACCACCTATTATAAGCATGATGGTGTGTGTGTGTGTGTGTGTGTGTGTGTGTGTGTGTGTGTGTGTGTGTGTGTGTGTTTTAAAAAAAACTTTTTCAAGCATCCACCACTTAGATCTATGATGATACCTTCCAAGCCTAATTAACGAGCCATTAATGAGACTTCTTGCCCCGAATACTTAACAAAATAAGTAAGGGAAACGCTTCTCATCATATGTCTGATGGAAGGAAATCGCTAGACCAATCGTTTGTCCTTGATTCCATTTTATCCCACGGCCGTGATGTTGTAGCAAATCCCATTGTAAGCTTCCATAACTCTTCCCTAATTTCTCGGGCGGGTCCTCCCCCATGAATTAATCACCTGCTTCCACCTCCCATAATCACGCATCCTCTTCCTCCAAGCCCTTCACTCCCATCTATTCCGCACTTCCGATCCAGACTACACGTACGCCGTTCTCCATCGAATCGTCGACAGCGACAAGCCCACATCCCTGCCGTTCTCTGCAGTACACTTCTTCCGCCCTAATCCCAGGTAAAGATCTTGCCTAGGTTATGCTCATCCATCCCACGCTGCTGCGCCGTCGCCGATCTAGTGCTCTGTGTTGGCCTTCAACAACCGCACACCAGGACGAGGGGAGGCTCACCAGCGGCACCGCGAAGGTTGCTGCTGTAGGTACCCTGATCTGGATGTCTTCTTTCATTGTAACGACGACAAGACCCTCTGTACTCTGGAAGAAATCTTCCCTCATCGCCCGTCTCCTCTGCTAGCTTATGGTTCCTTTATGTTCAGATCTTGTAGTTCAAATTTTATGCTCCCATCTAATATGGGTCAGACTGAGATCATACTGACGATGGTAATTCTGAATTTTAGACCATGCTTCTCCTGTTTAAATAGTTGCGTCCATGAGCTTCTTCTTTTTGCATTTTTGTTGTAAACATTGCCTTGTAAGCATTCTGGAGAACTCCCCCATTGTTTTTGTATTTATTCAACGAATTTTGCTACCTATATGTTGCATGGTTATTTGCTCGGATTACAAGCAGCACATGGTAGGTAGCAAGGTAGCCTTACTCCTGTCGGCTTGTACTGAGTTGGCCTCTCTGCTTTCGCTCCGTATTTCTTGCATGCATATCCATGTTAGTGAAATTATGTTTCAAACATTGCCACTGTGTCCTTACTTTATTGTATATACATTCTGCTTCAACCAACACTTGTTTGTGCTTCAATCAGTATTAGTATGCGCTTCAACCACGATCGGTGTTCTTCTTTTACTAAAGTTGTTCATACATTCCAGTGAACCATTTTTTGTATATGTTTCCATGGTAGTAAACTCTTGCTTCAACCATTGCCCATGTATGTTTCTTTTATTGTATAGACATTTTGGTCCAACCAATTCCATTGTGTGCTTTCAACCATGGCTAGTATGGCTTCTTTTACTGATATTGTTTTTAACAAAATAGTAGGGAAGGCCCCTAATTTTATTACTGTTATTGTTATACATATATTTTGCTTCTTGCAACAAAATATTTGTTTCGACAAATACTAGTGTGTGCTTAATTGTTTGACACTGATGTTTTTGTTGTACAGACATTTTGTTGAGCTCGGTTAGTCATGCTTCATTTCCAGCACACTGGCCACTGCGATGCAGCTTCTAGGCACTGTTGTTCATTGGTGGTTGCCTTGTTGACGACAAAAACTCGCGGCACACGTGGAGCTCATGCATGATCGGCTAGTTCACGGATAGTGATGCTGGCTATGCAGAAGTGAAATTATTATTTTTTAAGAATGAAAGTGTATATTGCTCTTATCGATTAAATTTGTGCATGTGTATATTCTTGTTATGCTTCTGTACAATTTATTTTGCGACAAGTAAGTGCTTCCATCAAACGCAAATATTGTTTCCACTACACCAAAATATATTCCAAAGCATCAAATTGCTACCATAATATAAAAATAATGCTTCTATCGATGCAAAATTATTTCTATCAATACGGTTGATAAATATGAAATAAATATGTTCTCATCACACCATAAAATGATGCTTCTATTGGTAAAGAAGAATGCTTCCATGCCACCTAATTAAGCTTGTTGGGCTGCACAAAATGCATCTCGAATAATAATTATTTTCTGCTATTTGTTTGTTGGAAGCAAATCAAAACTTAACAGATTGTTTTATAATAAACGATTTCTGACGTGATTTATGGGAAGCAATTTTTGGCTAACGACCCTGTACTAGGAATCCACCATATGATGAGTATTTTGAGAGGAGAAAGAAGAAGACGAGGATCTACCATATATATGTTCGTGCGCACGTTCAATGTAGGAAGCAGTCATTTTTCTTACCGGTAGGAAGCATTGAATTAGGAAGCAATGAGAGTTGGCATCTGGCGTGTTTAGCGGAAGGAGTTACGGGAGCTATTAATTAAACATCCAAGCGAAGAAACTGTGCGTGGGCCATACTAGTATATTGGATGGCTACGATGCTTCTCATCCTATGGTGCTCGACTAGTCTGATGGGAGCAAGGGATCAGTAGTCTGATCCCTAGCGCTGCCCAATAAGTAATCATTGAGTGTATGTATATTTTTCTATTTGTTTTTGCTTCTTTGAAGTTTATGCTTCAGTATCCGAGCTCACAGGTGTGTTTTTATACATATGAGCAGCCTTTTTATTTCCATATAGCTCAAGAGTCACATATACTAGTTTTTTTATGAGTTAATGTGACCCATGAAAGTGTAGGCATGGAACCATCAATCCATTAATTCGTCATTGTTCGAGGCCAGCTATATACCTAGATACCTAGCTAGGAGACAGTCGGGCTCACCGCTTGCCTGGTCCATATTATTTTTGGAGGGTCAAGGAAGAAGTGTATATTTCTGGTTTGACAAAATCCTTATGGAAGATCCTCTTGTTGTTCCCACACAACACCTTCTTCCACAGTCTGATGTTCTGTCTCCTGACTTTGTAGCACCGGCAGATCCTCTTGCCATTTCCCGCACAACACCTTCCGTCTCACTACAATGTTTTGCTTGCGATTGCGTTGTCTAGGACGACTTTTGGAGGCATGCTTGCAGATCATAAATCTGGTTGGTCAAGCTTTGTTATGCTTTGCATAACAAAACTTTAGCATCAGACTCACTTACTTTTGTGTAGATGAATTGTGTTTGCGAGTTGAACTTATTTTGTAAGTCGTTGACACACAAAAGTAATTGGTCTGTCTGGTAAGGTAGATGAACTAACTCTAGAAGAGATGTATAAGTCTGGGTTTTTATTTGTTAACCAATGGACTATTATGCATGTCAACCTCTTTTATATGACCCCCCCCCCCCCCCATAAAAAAAACTTAAGCAATATAGTCCATTGCTAAAGGAGATTTTGCATTGAACTTATTTTGTATGCCCCCCAAACTGGCTTACAAAATCTCCTTTACCAAACTGGCTTACAATGGGCTATTATTGCAGTTCCTGATCAATAGTGTTGCGTTGAACTTATTTTGTAAGCCAGTTTGGTAAAGGAGATTACATGTCAAATAAGACTAAAAAGGAGTGCATAAATCTGGAGATAGTGGAACAAACCAAAGTTCCGTTCAAGCAAACAGAGTCACACCATAACTCCACAGTAGAGGGATGAGCGTGTCTGGTTCTCGTGGTGGTTGTGCATGAAAAGGGAACAAACCATTTTCTTCTTGTTTCGGCCCGCAATCAAACCACAACAAATATAAACCCAAATATCACGAAACCACACATGCTGGCTTTCAACCACGGTGGCATCAATGCCAAGTTGGTGGGTAAGGATAACATGCTCACCATCCTGGCATAACTCTCCTCGGCATGTGCACACACGGATAAACTTTTCAAATTTTGCAGTGCACCATTGAGTTAATCAACTAAGTCTAGGCATACTTTACAGACAACGTCAGTGTAGTTCTAAGTTCTTATCCGTAGCTCGTGCTCTATTTATTGTATTATGTAGGAGAAGATTAACATAATAAAAAGATTATTTTATATAAATTACTCAAATTATATTCACCATAATAGGGCTATAGTGGCAGTTCATACCCTTCATCTATGTTTAGACCCTTTTGGTATGCGTTACTCGATGCAACTTGTATGTTGATGGTCGTTGCAAATTGCGGTATGCTCAACGAGCACACACTCTCTCTCTATATATATATCCCTCGAGACATGAAATGGATTGCATCCGTCGTGTTGCTTGTGGGACATATCAACACATTTAACCTCGTATTCAGGAAACTTCACCATGTTTGCTAGTTTCTATAAGTATATTTGTTTGAACAACCCAGGTAGTTCAACCATACCGGTAGATCACACTGGTACGATGCAACTAACCGTTGTTATAAAGGCATGCACAATGGTTTTGGGTGAGCCTTTCCTCTTTCATGTCACCAAAACCACTAGCTCTGACTTAAATTACTCGGAAACATCAAGCCGCCTGAAATAGAAAAACACGTTCCGGTGATTGGACCAGTTTATCCTTGTAGATTGAAGCGGTCCAATTGGCAATTTCCATTACCTTTTCCGTCTCTGACGATACATGTATATAAATTTTGTAAGAATTTGAACATAAAAGTTTATGTACTTCCCATGAGCCTTATGTTTCCCATTTAGTTTCTAATAGTTGATGATGCAGCGCCAAAGCTAGAAATCATTGCTTGCTACATGCTTAATTAAGAAGAAACAAAAACTTGAACTTCTTCAAATAGTTAAAAAACTCAAACTTATAATCAATTGATTAACAACACTACCAAATGAAAAACATAATTTAGTTAAGAGTAACATGAGTGCCATAAGATAATATACCAGTTTTCAACAGTAATATTTACAACTTTCAATTAAAAAAATAACCACAACTTCTAGTTCATGTTAATGACAACTTAAAAAATATAGGTGTGCTATACCATACATTAATTTCGCATTTGCATAGATCAAATATTTTTATTGCACATACGAAGCATTCCATTGTACTGTTTCACTAATACTTCAAGTTATCCATTGCAGAAAAAGGAGGTTTCCCTAAGTGGATCACAAATCCTATACTCCAAAAATCATTACAATTTTAACCAGTAATTCTTAACCTTAATTTTGATATGTATCCTAAAAAATTATGGTTTTCACACCCATTGAGCGTACCTACAACCTTCTTTGCAAAACATCATTATGGCACCGGTCAGGAATCTAGTGGTGCCAATAGGAGGAGGTGACACAATATATAGGAAGTGATGCAAACAAAGAGGAAATGGAAAACAAATCTAGATGGGCGTGCAATGGTAGTGGATGGAGTGATGGTATCTCGGTGAATGGAGGACGACTCGGAGAGATCAACGATGCTGCTAGAGCTCTAAGGGGGGCCAACTTTGCTCTTCAATGTTGCTCGTTCTTTAATAATATAAAATAGGTGCCCAATACCATTCATATATAGTTTTTACGTGTTAGGACAATTATGCATCACGTGACATTCCATAAGGACAATTTTGAACAAATACATCATTACTTTCGATTGTAATATACTCCCTCTATTTGTAAACAGAGCATGCTCTGTTTGGCATGTTTAAACTTTACATTTGAATAATATATTTCATACGTATATTTTAGTTAAGAACATTGATTTAAAATAATAATAATAATATCATTTACATCTTATGGATCTAATATTTTCTTATGGTTAACTAGTCAAAGTTAGAAAATCTTGAGGGCATGCATGATTTTCACATAGCCATGTAAGCTCTTCAATTGCCTAATGTGCATCAACTTTGATGCAATATCTTAGTTGTTAATCAGGACAAGGCAAAAAAATCTAGTTAAGTTGCAATGCAGATGGGTCATGAAAAGAAGACATCACAAGATCAACACATTTATATGACAAAAAATCTTAAGGGGATATCAGGATATGCACAAGGTTTATTGTCTCCCTATGTGAAAAGTACATCAAGATCAATCAAAATCCACCTAAAGTCCGATGAACACAATGGAAGATCTGGCGGTAACAAGAAATCACAGGTTCGTCATAATGGCTGGTGGCAATATACATGAAAGGCACATGATGCTGCACAGAGTCCCTCCGAGCAACAACCATCACAACTATCACCTACAAAAATACATTCTGTGAGCCACTTAGCCCGTGTTGGAAACACATTTTGGAAACCCAATACTCCTGAAATATATTCTGATGCCTCCTAATTCTATATAAATGAGCTGATTGAGAATGATGAAACTTCTCGTCCTAAATACAGAACCGAATGAGCAGATAGCAATAGTGTATAGTTGTGCTATATGTGTTGTATTTATAAAAAATTAGGATCTTAGTCTATTGCTTTTTGAGTGATTTCCCCCTGCACATGCTTATCCTTTATTTCCACTTTCTGGACTGTTGTGAGCTTTGGTGTCGTTTCTTACAGAATTTTGATAGTGTACCACTTTGTGGGTCATGTGCGGCCATTCGGTGCAGCGGCCCGAAGCAATAAAACTTCCCTTAAGAAATAGTTGTACGGTGACAAAGTCAGGCGGACGAGCTTTTCATGGCACAATAGGACTGATGTATTTTGTAAAGAAAAGCTGAAATAGTAGACATAAAAGCATCATGCACCATTGACCGGGCATACAGAGGATAACGAAAGGATATCTATCTCCCAACTGAAGTATTTTCTCTTAAGTATGCAAAGTGTGAAGTTATGTAGTGAAGACTGGAGAGTCATTTGTAGGCTTGAATTACAACCAAAGGTGTAAAATAGACTTCCAACTTCTTCCACAACTGTGTGCTAGTATGAACCAACAATTTATGAATATGCAGGATGCACCATTCAGGACAACAAAACTAATTTTGCATCAAGCACATTTAATTGAATCAAGAGCATGTCGGTTTTTGAACTAATCAATTGAATCTCTAGTTTCCTGCAAAAGAATTAAATCAAGTTATTGGTAATAACATTATCCTTTCAAAGCAAGGGCAGCGATGCTGTGAAAAAAACTTTTGGATTCCATGTCTGTACTACATGAACGAATATAGGTCTGAAATGGATGTATACAAGAACCAACCACCCCTTTCCTTAGGTACTCACAACTAGAGCTAATTTGAATCAAACAGTCAACTCGCTGAATGCAAATTGCAAAAGCTATATCAAATTGCAGTAACAATCATTGCGACTGTTAGGTCGCGGAGAAAAGCACGAATGATGGAGTATATAAAGTAATGACAGAGAGATGTTATCCTTCACTAGCTTTGCAATGCTGCATAATTGCATGCCATCCAGTTGCATTATTGTTGATTTGAGGTTGTTAAATTAAATTTCATGAAGCGAATGTCATCGAAGTAAAACTCAAGTAATTATTTTTCTGCTATAGAAAAAAATCTCTTTATGATGTAGATAGATTGTAATAATCATGGAAATTATGATTTCCATCGACAATTATTCCTGCTGAAATGCATTTACTACACATTACTGTACAACCAATTTTTTTCCAAATTTAGGGGATGCAACTCCATGTCATTAGGGCGGAGCCAGGATTTGGACATACAAGGGGCCAAGCAAAGTTGGAAAAAAATACCACTTCATTGCTATAGAGTATAGACATGTGGTAGTTACATCTGAATTAGTTATATAATCTCGGTGATTATCAATAACAGAAAGTATATTAACAATTTCATTAGAAGAGAGTTCAGTTGTGAATTCCTTTCGAAGCAAGTTTTCATGCAATGCTCAAGCAAGTCGTCACTCGTTTTAGTTTGAAAACATGCCCTCGACAATTAAGCTGAAATAATATTTCTGGTGTTTGGCGACCCTTTTCTCTTGATAAATATAAATCATAAAAATGACATTACAAGTCACATAATTAAAAGAATTGAAATTTGATGTACAAATTTGATAGGTATAAGGTGGGAACTAATCGAGATGAGTAAGCAGTTGTTAGTTGTGCTAACCTTGGCTAGTTGGCGGAGAATTAACGAGCTCATGATCGCATCGACGTCGCCTCTGATCTAATCCGGAATTGATCGCCAAAATTTGCAGGAAGAGCGTGAAGTAGGAAGGATGTACGGGAGAGCCAATTTCCTTGATCGTTTGTTCAGTTGCTAAATTGTGCAGATCCAATATCCTAATTAATGCAATCACCGTGATTAATAGATTAATTCACTATTTTATAGACAACAGTAACACACCATACTAGGATAGTAGAATTTTAATTCATAATAACAGATAGCTACAAGTACGTACTAGTACCTTCCTCTATCTGATCTTCGTTTCTCCCGGTAAAACTCTGATCTAATGAAGCCTCCTACTCCTGCCTTAGTCCTTAGACACTAGACAAACAGCGGACAAAGACGACAGATCAACGCAGCCAATAGGGTGGGTAGGGTCGGCAGCGTGGTGAGCGCCTTACGTGAAGGGGAGCGGCAGCGGCAGCTGCAAACTAACGCCCTAGACCCTAGTGCGATGTGAGGACACGATCAGAGAATTGATCGCATGGGGCAAACAACAAAAGGCCACAACCACATGACACTGACATGGGCTATTGGGCTTCAGTCTAGGATAGTTATTATATTAGTACTTATATGGGCTAATTTTCTTATAATTATTTTATATGGGCTAATGATGTGATTATCTCCGGCCAATTTGTGCGCCTGGGGAGGCTCCCCTGTCTCATGAGCCTTGTATCCCCTTTTTACTTTTTTCCTTTGGGTATGTTTGTGTTGTTGCCAGAGCAAACTTATTAGTTTCATTACTGCACTCACGCTTGTTATATGGATATGGTTATTTGCTTTATATATAAAGCGGGGCGAAATCCTGTTCTGAGAAAAAATGTTCTCTTCTATGAAGGAGTTCATAGAGTAGTTATACAACGCGGGGATATATTTACCAGGTCCCGCCCACCCCTGCTACTACCTTGTTGACACTGGTGGTTGCTGCTACTGTGGGAGGCTATGCCCCGAAAGTGCTGGGAGAAAACTCATTCGAACTAGCAGTAGATAATGGTCGCCGAGGAGTCCTTTGGTTGCGTGAGCAGCTGCCAAGTGGAGAGGCATGGGGGCAGACATGCACATCGGTGGCTTGGTGAGATTATTTAGGGAGTCTGTTGATCCTTACCATCCCTCTACAACAACCTTTTTCAGAGTAGATAACTGACGACATATCGTCTGACAATGACATGGTATTGGTCAGGCTGCTGTAAGCACGGGGAGTGCGACCTTCAACCTCCGCCAAAGAACTGGCTACTGCCGTAGAAGGAATATGTTCGGTTGTAGTTAAACATGGTGGAAGGAGGAATTGCGTTGATATTCCTTAGCACAAACTTTTTTGTTTGCCAGAAGTGCAGCAGTTATGTGCAGCCAACAATGAGATTGCAGGGTGATGTTTACACTCATAAAGAGGGCGCACAATCCCGATCCCTCCCACTCCCAAAACCCGATGACATTGTTTGGAGCATAATATAATACCCACTAACCACACAAACTGCAGGTCTATCTACATCATATGTTCCACTCAATGATTGACACACACACATGTTTCTGCTCCACAGTTATATAGCCTCGCCTATGCTTCACTTCCTTCTCGTGGCTATTGATGTATGCTCAGTAGCTTTAAATTTTTAGTCAGTACAATATTGAATACTAAATCTTTTTTTCCTATCTAGTATTTGTATCGCCAATATATAGTTATTCCATCAGTCTCACCAAACGAGTCGGTACTACTCCCTCCTTTCCGGCTTATTGGGATCCAGAGGCGGAACTAGGACAAAAATGTCCTGATGTTTCATGTGCATCATATGTATTAATGTCAAGTAATAATATGTATAACGTTAACTAATTTGGACAAAGTTCCTTGCTTTTCCTAGAATGTGGATTTTAAGTCATGTGAGGAGTAGGTGAACGTTACGTTTACGCAAGAGATTGCAATCAACCATGACTATATTAGGTGCGACGGCAAAAACTCTTACCAAATAAAATGTCTCAATTAAAATATCATTGACAATTGAACAATAAAGTACCAAATGCTTCAAACTATGAATAAAATACCCTCAGGACTGAAAATTATGACAATAGATCTGGGTTGCCTATAAAAATAAAGTACTCCTCTTTGACAGAAAATTTTGCGAGAAACTTCTAGCCTATTCATACGCAAACACGGCAGTACAAAGGACACTAGAGGTAAGAAAATTAAAACCAGGTTCGTGGACCTAGCGATGACTACAAGCACTGGAGTGAGCCGAAGACGCGCCGCCGTCATCGCCTTTGCCTCACCGGAGCTGTGCAAACCTTGTTGTAGTAGACAATCGGGAAGTCATTATGCTAAGGAGTAGCTTCATGAAGATTCATGCCAAGTGAACAACACACACACCGGCAGCGGAGTAGGTTCGGATCAGAGAATAAATAAGCGGTGGAGAATTATGCAAGTCTAGGAACAACCATCCATTGCATGTCATCATTGCCACAAAGACCTTACCATCATGCATGTATCTTCGAGTCAACAGAACAAAGATAACACAACAAGCCCATGGGTACGCTGAAGATTCGACTACATTATCTTTTCCTTGGTCCCGCCCTCGCACACCCACATAGTTGGGTTGTCGATACACTGCTCAAGAACTCCATTACTAATTCCAAAATATGCTAGTATTTTATTCCAAATTGAGCTCTCCCCATTTAATATCACACGTGAAACTTAGAACATGTCACTCATTTACATATTCCAAATTAGATAGAGAGGTAATTATATCTTTATTACCATATTATATTTTAACTATAATTTTATAAATAAATATGAGGAGTTACTGATAAGTACTCAGTTGTTTTTACTTAGTCCTGAAACAACCTTCATCTATGAGCTTATGTAGGATGATGCATAAGAAGGTCATGAAACACATTTCTAAGATTAGAAGTAAACTTATTTGGCTCGGAGTCACTCTCTCTAGGGGATGTCAAACCTAGCTACCGAGGGGCCCTCCGTCATCTTCTCTATCACTTCGGCTTCTTGTGTTTGTCATGTTGGCAGGTTGCACTGGTTCCCAAGGTAGCAGGAATACTTTTGTTGGTGAAGGCACTTCTCTCGATGAAACGAAGGAAGCCAGGGCGGCGGCTCATAGCGGTGGCCGTGGAAGGCTGCCAATAGATGGAGAGGTTGCATCTCCTGAAATGGGCGATGACTAGGGGAGGTGTACCAAACAGCTATATGGAGGGAGGAGCAACTAGAGGAAGTGGGAGATATAGCAGAACAAGATGTGTGAGACTCATCTTCTTTGGTGGATCCTTTAGTGGACATTGAAGACGAAGGATAAGAAACTAAACTAGGAGGGCCACGTCATGGAATTAGTTTGCAATTGAAGTGGCCACATAACCAACACCATTGAGAAGGTAAATTGGTGATCGCACATAATGACTTATATCTATGATATAGACAACTTTTATAGAATTTTCATTGAAAGGAGACAATTTCTGGGGATTTTTTTATAGTTTTAAGAAACAAATAAAGTGCAATGTTCATTTCAATAAAATTATACACAATACTCTAGATCCAAATCAACACATCACCTTATCACATTTGTATACTGGTTTTTGGTTTATACTTAGCCCTATGACATGCATACTACGGTTATTTCAGAGAGAGAGAGAGAGAGAGAGAGAGAGAGAGAGAGATGAAACCAGAGCATAGAGCCCACTCAATTTTCCTTTTGATGAAAGGATCTTTTATTGAATGTGTTTCACGATGTTGGTTCTTGACCCACCATCATTTATCAAATCAAATGGTATGATGTACACATGACTGCTAGAAATTTAGATGTATTAAATGGGCAATCATGTTCTTCCAATGCTAGTTGCTCAATAAGGATAAGAAATTGTAAGCAATCGGTTTTTCATCTCCGCATACTTAACTGAAAATTATACGAAGATCATGACGAACAAAATCTACTTAGTACTTGAGTCGGGTGAATGAAGTGAGAGATCATATGAACTGTCGACAATTGCGAAAGCACAAATTCACCTACAATATAGTTTGCACGCACACTTGCACAATGCCTTTCCTCGGCATGGAGTGTACTTCCTCAATGGATCAACCATCACTACAATTCATAGTAAAAAGAACCATCACTACAATTAGTAACAATATTGCAGTTTCCAATCATGGTATCTTGTGCCGGAAATCCTTCAACTAACTAATCCACCATTGAGACCTAAGTTGATGCCTCCCAAGCCTAAATAACGAGCCACCAAAGACCGATGATGCTTCTTATCCCAAATACTTGGAAAACTGAGGGTTATATTGTGAATTTGGTGCATCATCCTCTAAGATGTATTTACATGGTCTTTGCTCCAATATTTACAGTGCATTCTTTGCCATTGTTTTATTCTTCATGTAACAATGCCCACGACTATTTGATGATCAGAAACCGAAAGTGATACGTGTCTACCTTCAAGAGTTGCGGTACAAGTTTTTATCCAGATTTTTTCAATTAGAAAATGCTGCTAAATTCAAAACTTGTTCTAAAGTGATATGTTTCCACTTCGAAGAGTTGTAATAAAACTCAATGGGGGATATGATAAAGTGGTGAAACTTTGAATGCTTGTGCTACAGTTGGTGGGCATACTCAAAACACCTCTATCCGGTGACTAAGGTGGACTTCTTCAAAGAATCAACCAGTACTACTCGCAATAATACAACTTTTTGTAAGCATGATGTATGTTGAAAACACACAATTCATATGCACTTTGACCTATGATGGTGCCTCCCAAGCATAAATAAACGAGCCATCTAATACCGTTAAGAATTCTTGTCCCAAATACTTAACGAAACAAGTAACCATCATGTGTGTATGTGTGTTCGCGCGCGCGCGTGCACGCGTGTGTGTGCCTTTTTCTGATGTGAATCTTATGCTCCACTCTGTGAGCTCACAAGTGTGTTTTTATGCATATGCTCGGCCCTTTTATTTCCATACAACCCAGAAGTCACACAAACTATTTTTTTCATGAGTTAACAGGATTGATGAAACTGTACGCATGGTACCATCAACCCATTTATCATAGTTCAATGCCATATATGTTGGGGAACGTAGTAATTTCAAAAAATTTCCTACGCACACGCAAGATCATGGTGATGCATAGCAACGAGAGGGGAGAGTGTTGTCTACATACCCTTGTAGACCCGAAGCGGAAGCGATCACAACGTAGAGGAAGTAGTCGTACGTTCTCCTCGCGATCCGACCGATCCCGGCGCCGTTACTCCGGCGCCCCCGAGTTCTTGACACACGTACAGCTCGATGATGTCCCTCGTACTCCGATCCAGCCGAGTGTCGAGGGAGAGTTCCGTCAGCACGACGGCGTGGTGACGATCTTGATGTTTCACCGGCGCAGGGCTTCGCCTAAGCTTCGCGACGGTATAACCGAGGTGGAATATGGTGGAGGGGGGCACCGCACACGGCTAAGGAACGATCCGTAGATCTAACTTGTGTCTCTTGTGTGTCTAGAGGTGCCCCCCTGCCCCCGTATATAAAGGAGCAAGGGGGGAGGGTGCGGCCGGCCTAGGAGAGGCGCGCCAAGGGGTGTCCTACTCCCACCGGGAGTAGGACTCCCTCCTTCCTTGTTGGAGTAGGAGAAGGGAAAGAGGGGAGAGGAGGAAGGAAAAGGGGCTGCACCCCTGTCCAATTCGGACTAGAGGGGCTGCGCCTTTCTTCCTTTGGCCTCTTTCCTTATTCCCGTATGGCCCAATAAGGCCCATATACTCCCCGGCGAATTCCCGTAACTCTCCGGTACTCCGAAAAATACCCGAATGACTCGGAACCTTTCCGAACTCCAAATATAGTCGTCCAATATATCGATCTTTACGTCTCGACCATTTCGAGACTCCTCGTCATGTCCCCGATCTCATCCGGGACTCCGAACTCCTTCGGTACATCAAAACTCATAAACTCATAATATAAGCATCGAAACCTTAAGCGTGCGGACCCTACGAATCGAGAACAATGTAGACATGGCGAGACACGTCTCCGTCAATAACCAATAGCGGGACCTGGATGCCCATATTGGTTCCTACATATTCTACGCAGATCTTTATCGGTCGACCGCATAACAACATACGTTGTTCCTTTGTCATCGGTATGTTACTTGCCCGAGATTCGACCGTCGGTATCCAATACCTAGTTCAATCTCGTTACCGCAAGTCTCTTTACTCGCTCGTAATACATCATCTCGCAACTAACTCATTAGTTGTAATGCTTGCAAGGCTTAAGTGATGTGCATTACCGAGAGGGCCCAGAGATACCTCTCCGACAATCGGAGTGACAAAACCTAATCTCAAATACGCCAACCCAACATCTGCCTTTGGAGACACCTGTAGTACTCCTTTATAATCACCCGATTCACGTTGTGACGTTTGGTAGCACCCAAAGTGTTCCTCCGGTAAACGGGAGTTGCATAATCTCATAGTTACAGGAACATGTATAAGTCATGGATAAAAGCAGTAGCAACATACTAAACGATCGTGTGCTAAGCTAATGGAATGGGTCATGTCAATCAGATCATTCTACTAATGATGTGACCTTGTTAATCAAATAACAACTCTTTGTTTATGGTCAGGAAACATAACCATCTTTGATTAACAAGCTAGTCAAGTAGAGGCATACTAGTGACACTCTGTTTGTCTATATATTCACACATGTATTATGTTTCCGGTTAATACAATTCTAGCATGAATAATAAACATTTATCATGATATGAGGAAATATATAATAACTTTATTATTGCCTCTAGGGCATATTTCCTTCAATATATACCAAACATAAAGATTTATGTGTCGTAATAGGGTTTTTGTAATTGACGGCTAAGTTCTCGTACAAGTTCACATACGCAATCCATGTTCCATTGTTTTTTAGGCTGACCTGGTTTGCAAGACACAAATATTGTAGAGCCCAGCAGATGGCACGCTGTTTGTGGTAAGAAGGTAGGAAAAATTGAAATAACACCACTCTGTTGATATAATTTGACAGCTACTCCCTCCGGCTGGGTTCCAAAAACGTCTTATATTGTGCGATGGAGGGAGTAGCTAGGAGACAGCTGTCACCAGCAAGGGTAGTCTAGCAAGGCTGCCAGAGGCCTTGCGGGCCGGCCGGGCTAGCCGATGACTAGCCTAGACTGGCCCTTTTTTGGGCAAGCCTAAGCGTGAGAAGTGTATATTTCTGGTTTGATGGATCCTGACCGCCAGATCCTCTTATTATTATCACACAAGATCTTCTTTCCTGACCCGACGTTTTTATCTATCTGTAGTTTCCTATATACCTGAGAGACTGATCCCCGCTATTTCTAATTATCTCAACATGCATGCTTCCACATCATCAAAGTTATTATAGCCGTTAGATTTACTATTTAGATCCATTAGCATCCGTCCGATTTATGCATGAGAACCCTTACCATGCAACATGCATTAGTCGATTCTAAGTGGATTTTAAATCACATTGGATTTAATTATGCCATAACCCACCATCTATTTTTCCTAGCCATGCAACCTTGCCATGTCAGCATGTCATGCATGTAAGTTATATAAGTTAGATTTTTTGCGTTAGTATATCCATGCAGCACAGCAACATGATGCATGTAACTCATTGGCTAATATTTTGCATTATGTTTTGTGCTCTCATATACATGGTATATATAGATGTATTGGGCGTTTGGAGCATACCATACCTATATAGTTGATCCTTCACCTTTTTTAGAAATACTCTTTCTTTATTGCTAAATAGCTACAACACTACCTAGTTTTCCTACATACAATCATGCCACATCAGCAAGCCATACATGTAAGTTATACGTTACATTTTTTGCATTAGTATGTCCATGCAATGCTGCCATGTCATATCACCTGTTCATGCATATAAGTTATCAGTTAATTGTGTTGCACTAAGTTTTATGCTCTCCTGGACGTGATATATGTGTTAGGCGCTTCGAGCATACCTATATAGTTGATCTTTCTCTCTTTTTTTTAAATGGCACTCTTTTAACGCGCGATGAATCATCTAGTTAGTATATGTTATTCACACCAACTTTGTAGGACCGCCCCAAAAAACCTTTTGTCACAATGCTTTTGCTTGTGATTGCCTTGGGCAAATTTTTATCACACATGCTATATCTCTCTTGCTGCAAGATATACGCCACACTTGCCTATAGCACCCTGACAGGGGTTGTAAGACAATAGCGTATGAGGACGATGGGTTTCTTAGGAGTATTTTTTTGAATCGGGGCTTTTGTCGGGTAACTTGGGTTTTCCAGTGGACCAAGTTTCTCTAGTTTTAATGTTATGCCATTTATTTTTTTCCTTATCATTTTACTATTTTTTCTGTTTTTATTATCTTTTTATTATTCCCACTTTTCTGTTTTCATATTTCATATAAATAAACGAAAGCATTTTATACTACACGCTACTAGGGAAAACCCTAGCAGTAGCGCGAGTATTTTGCCTATCAGTAGCACGGGATGACGCGCTACTGATAAGGCGCTACAGCTAACATATAGCAGTAGCGCGTGTCATCCCATGCTACTGCTATACATGGCTAGCAGTAGCGAGCTTTAGTGCAGAGCGCTGCTGCTAATATCTGCAGCGCTTTTTAGCAGGAAGCGCTACTGGTAAGGGAGCGCTACTGCTAACTTTATTCCCCTCGCTACTGCTAGTTTTATTAGTTTCTGTTTTTTTGCATATTTGTTTTGTATTTGAATAGGCTTTATACAATAATCTTTAGCATATCATACACATACAAATGTGGGTAATCCGGACGAGAGATGGCTCTCCTTCCTCCTTCCTCCCCCTCCCCCCACGTCGCCCCTCCCCTCTCCCTGCCCCTTGTCCTCCACCCCTTGCCCCTCCATCGCTGGCCTAGGCTCTGTCTCCCCCCTCCCACCTCGCGTCTGTTCCTGCCCCCCTTTCCCCTGCTCGCTCGTCGGTGGTGTGCTCTCCGCCGCCTTTCCCCTGCCCTCGCTTGGATCTCGCTTCTGGGCTCTCGTTTTCGATGAGGAGGACCCGCCGTCCGCTGCCTCCTCCCCCCGCTGCTCGCTGGCTTGCCCTGGGCGGGCCGAGCCCCCTATTGCCGCGCCTCGCCCCCACAAGTTCGCTCCTCATGGCCGGGGGCGGCCGGGGGCGGCGGCGTCGCCTGATGCTGGTTGGATCCGGGTTTCTCGTCGTCGGCGCAAGCTCGGTAAGGTCTTCTTTTTCTCTCCTGGGCCGGGGATTTTGGGTGCCGCTCCAGATGGGGAGCTTGGGTGCCCCCCTCTCCCTTCTCTGTTGTTACCTCGGCTTCCCCGTCGCCGGCGGTGGTGCCGCCGGGGTGGGTGGCGGCGCTGGCTCCATGTGCCCTAGATCTGTTCTCCACCTCGGTGTCTAGTGTGACGCGGGCCAGACCTATTGTTGGGCCTGTTGGGCCTCTCGCTCATGTTCTGGCCTGTGAGCCCACTCCCCCCCTCTTTCATCAGTTGACGAATCCCCCCTCTTGTTTCTGCGGGGCCAGTAAGGCCCCCCGTGATGTTGCCTGCTCCCCCTGCCTGAAGGAAATATGCCCTAGAGGCAATAATAAAGTTATTATTTATTTCCTTATTTCATGATAAATGTTTATCATTCATGCTAGAATTGTATTAACCGGAAACATGATACATGTGTGAATGCATAGACAAAACAACATGTCACTAGTATGCCTCTACTAGACTAGCTTGTTAATCAAAGATGGTTATGTTTCCTGACCATGAACAAGGAGTTGTTATTTGATTAACAAGGTCACATCATTAGTAGAATGATCTGATTGACATGACCCATTCCCTTAGCTTAGCACACGATCGTTTAGTATGTTGCTACTGCTTTTATCCATGACATATACATGTTCCTGTAACTATGAGATTATGCAACTCCCGTTTACCGGAGGAACACTTTGGTGCTACCAAACGTCACAACGAATCGGGTGATTATAAAGGAGTACTACAGGTGTCTCCAAAGGCAGATGTTGGGTTGGCGATTTCGAGATTAGGTTTTGTCACTCCAATTGTCGGAGAGGTATCTCTGGGCCCTCTCGGTAATGCACATCACTCAAGCCTTGCAAGCACTACAACTAATGAGTTAGTTGTGAGATGATGTATTACTGAGCGAGTAAAGAGACTTGCCGTAACGAGATTGAACTAGGTATTGGATACCGACGATCGAATCTCGGGCAAGTAACATACCGATGACAAAGGAACAACGATGTTGTCATGCGGTCTGACCGATAAAGATCTTCAGTAGAATATGTAGGAACCAATATGGGCATCCAGGTCCCGCTGTTGGTTATTGACCGTGAATAGTTCTAGGTCATGTCTACATTGTTCTCGAACCGTAGGGTCCGCACGCTTAAGGTTTCGATGATGCTTATTATGAGTTTATGTATTTTGATGTACCAAGAAGTTCGAGTCCGGATGTGATCACGGACATGACGAGGAGTCTCGGAATGGTCGAGACATAAAGATTGATATATTGGAAGCCTATGTTTGGAGTTCGAATGGTTCCGGCGAAAACGGAATTTATCGAGTACCGGAGGTTACCGGAACCCCGGAAGGTAAATGGGCCTCGGTGGGCCTCGAGGGAGAAGAGGAGGGCCGGCAGAGGTGGTGGCACGCGCCTCTCCCCCAGTCCGAATAGGACAAGGAGGGCGGCGCCCCTTCCTCTTTCCTCCCCAATCCTATTCCAACTAGGAAGAGGGGAGTCCTACTCCCTGAGGAGTAGGACTCCTCCCGCGCCTCCTCTAGGCCGGCCGGCCTCCCCCTCCTCCTTTATATACGGGGCAGGGGGCACCTTGAACACACAAGTTTGATCTTTAGATCGTTCCTTAGCCGTGTCGGTGCCCCCTCCACCATATTCCACCTCGGTAATACCGTCGTGAAGCTTAGGCGAAGCCCTGCCGGTGAAACATCAAGATCGTCACCACGCCGTCGTCTTGTGAAACTCTCCTCGACACTCGGCTGGATCGAGTACGAGGGACGCCATCGAGCTGTACGTGTGTCAAGAACTCGGGCGCCGGAGTAACGGCGCCGGATCGGTCGGATCGCGAGGAGAACGTCGACTACTTCCTCTACGTTGTGATCGCTTCGCTTGGGTCTACAAGGGTATGTGGACAACACTCTCCCTCTCGTTGCTGACATCACCATGATCTTGCGTGTGCGTAGGAAATTTTTGAAATTACTACTTTCCCCAACAAAGGCATCCGAGCCTAGGTTTTTCTATGGTTTGATGTTTTGCACGAGTAGAACACAAGTGAGTTGTGGGCGATACAAGTCATACTACCTACCAGCATGTCATACTTTGGTTCAGCGGTATTGTGAGATGAAGTGGCCTGACCGACATTACGCAGTGCGCTTACGCGAGACTGGTTTCACCGCCACGAGCACTCGTTGCTTAAAGGTGACTGGTGGGTGCTGTCTCTCTCACTTTAGTTGAACCGAGTGTGGCTCGCCCGGTCCTTGTGAAGGTTAAACGGAGTCTATTTGACGAAGTATCGTTGTGGTTTTGATGCGTGGTGAGACTGGTTCTTGCTTAAGCCCGTAGCAGCCACGTAAAATTTGCAACAACAAAGTAGAGGACGTCTAACTTGTTTTTGCAGGGCATGTTGTGATGTGATATGGTCAAGACGTGATGCTATATTTTATTGTATGAGATGATCATGTTTTGTAACCGGTTATCGGCAATCGGCAGGAGCCATATGGTTGTCGCTTATTGTATGCAATGCAATCGCTACGTAATGCTTTACTTTATCACTAAGCGGTAGAGATAGTCGAGAAGCATAAGTTTGGCGAGACGACAACGATGCTACGATGGAGATCAAGGTGTCGCGCCGGTGACGATGGTGATCATGGTGGTGCTGCAAGATGGAGATCATGAAGCACAAGATGATGATGACCATATCATATCACTTATATTGATTTGCATGTGATGTTTATCCTTTTATGCATCTTATCTTGCTTTGATTGACGGTAGCATTGTAAGATGATCTCTCACTAAATTATCAAGAAGTGTTCTCCCGAGTATGCACCGCTGCCAAAGTTCGTCGTGCCCGCACACCACGTGATGATCGGTGTGATAAGCTCTCGTCCATCTACAACGGGTGCAAGCCAGTTTTGCACACGCAGAATACTCGGGTTATACTTGACGAGCCTAGCATATGCAGATATGGCCTCGGAACACGGAGACCGAAAGGTCGAGCGTGAATCATATAGTAGATATGATCAACATAAGATGTTCACCATTGAAAACTACTCCATTTCACGTGATGATCGGTTATGGTTTAGTTGATTTGGATCACGTGATCACTTAGATAACTAGAGAGATGTCTTTCTAAGTGGGAGTTCTTAAGTAATATGATTAATTGAACTTAAATTTATCATGAACTTAGTACCTGATAGTATCTTGCTTGTTTATGTTTGATTGTAGATAGATGGCTCGTCTTTGTTGTTCCGTTGAATTTTAATGCGTTCCTTGAGAAAGCAAAGTTGAAAGATGATGGTAGCAATTACACGGATCGGGTCCGTAATTTGAGGATCATCCTCATTGCTGCACGTAAGAGCTACGTCCCGGATGCACCGCTAGGTGACAGCTCTCTCTTTGGAGCAACGCCAGATGTTGTGAACGTCTGGCGAGCAAAGCGATGACTACTCTATAGTTCAATGTGCCATGCTTTACGGCTTAGAACCGGACTTCAACGACGTTTTGAGCGTCATGGAGCATATGAGATGTTCCAGAGTTGAAGTTGATATTCCAATAGAATGCCCGGATTGAGAGATATGAAGTCTCCAATAAGTTCTATAGCTGCAAGATGGAGGAGAACAGTTACATTAGTGAGCATATACTCAAGATGTCCGGGTACTACAATCACTTGACACAATTGGGAGTTAATCTTCCGGATGATTGTGTCATTGATGAAATTCTCCAATCACTGCCACCAAGCTACAAAGGCTTCGTGATGAACTATAATATGCAAGGGTTAGTAAAGACTATACCGAGCTCTTCGCAATGCTAAAGGCTGCGGAGGTAGAAATCAAGAAGGAGCATCAAGTGTTGATGGTCAATAAGACCACTAGTTTCAAGAAGAAAGGCAAAGGGAAGAAGAAGGGAATCTCAAGAAGAACAGCAAGCAAGTTGTTGCTCAGAGAAGAAACCCAAGTCTGGCCCTAAACCTGAAACCGAGTGCTTCTCTTGCAAGCGATCGTCATCGAAGCGGAACTGCCCCAAGTATTTGGCGGATAAGAAGGATGGCAAGGTGAACAAAGGTATATGTGATATACATGTTATTGATGTGTACCTTACTAGAGCTCGCAGAGCACTGGGTATTTGATATCGGTTCATTGCTAATATTTGCAACTCAAAGCAGGACTACGGATTGCTTAACACCGCAAAGGACGAGGTGACGATGCGCGTGGGAAATGGTTCCAAAGTCGATGTGATCGCGGTCGGCACGCTACCTCTACATCTACCTTCGGATTAGTTTTAGACCTAAATAATTGTTATTTGGTGCTGCGTTGAGCATGAACATTATATCTGGATCTTGTTTGATGCGAGACGGTTATTCATTTAAATCGAGAATAATGGTTGTTCTATTTACATGAGTAATATCTTTTATGGTCATGCACCCTTGAGGAGTGGTCTATTTCTAATGAATCTCGATAGTAGTGATACACATATTCATAATGTTGAAACCAAAAGATGCAGAGTTGATAATGATAGTGCAACTTATTTGTGGCACCGCCGTTTAGGTCATATCGATGTAAAGCACATGAAGAAACTCCATCTTGATGGACTTTTGGAGTCACTTGATTATGAATCACTTGGCACTTATGAACCGTGCCTCATGGGCAAGATGACTAGAACACCGTTCTCCTGAACTATGGAGAGAGCAACAGATTTGTTGGAAATCATACATACGATGTATGTGGTCCGATGAATGTTGAGGCTCGTGGCGGATATCGTTATTTTCTCACCTTCACAGATGACTTAAGCGAGATATGGGTATATCTACTTAATGAAACATAAGTCCTAAACGTTTGAAAAGTTCAAAGAATTTCAGAGTGAAGTTGAAAATCATCGTAACAAGAAAATTAAGTTTCTACGATCGATCGTGGAGGTGAATATTTGAGTTACGAGTTTGGTCTACATTTGAAACAATGCGGAATAGTTTAAGAACTCACGCCACCCGGAACACCACAGCGTAATGGTGTGTCCGAACGTCGTAATCGTACTTTACTAGATATGGTACGATCTATGATGTCTCTTACAGATTTACCGCTATCATTTTGGGGTTATGCTCTAGAGACGGCCGCATTCACACTGAATAGAACACCGTCGAAATCCGTTGAGACGACACCTTATGAACTATGGTTTAGCAAGAAACCAAAGTTGTCGTTTCTTAAAGTTTGGGGATGCGATGCTTATGTGAAAAAGCTTCAACCTGATAAGCTCGAACCCAAATCGGAGAAATGTGTCTTCATAGGATACCCAAAGGAGACAGTTGGGTACACCTTCTATCACAGATCCGAAGGCAAGACATTCGTTGCTAAGAATGGATCCTTTCTAGAGAAGGAGTTTCTCTCGAAAGAAGTGAGTGGGAGGAAAGTAGAACTTGATGAGGTAATAGTACCTTCTCCCTTACTTGAAAGTAGTTCGTCGCAGAAAACGGTTTCTGAGACACCTACACCAAGTAGTGAGGAAGTTGATGATGTTGATCATGAAACTTGAGATCAAGTTATCGCAGAACCTCGTAGATCAACCAGAGTAAGATCCGCACTGAGTGGTACGGTAATCCTATTCGAAATCATGCTACTAGATCATGATGAACCTACGAACTATGAAGAAGCGATGGTGAGCCCAGATTCCGCAAAATGGCTTGAGGCCATGAAATCTGAGATGGGATCCATGTATGAAAACAAAGTATGGACTTTGGTTGACTTGCCCGAGGGTAGGCAAGCAATAGAAAACAAGTGGATCTTCAAGAAGAAGACCGACGCGACGGTAATGTTATCGTTTATAAAGCTCGACTTGTCGCAAAAGGTTTTCGACAAGTTCAAGGGATTGACTACGATGAGACCTTCTCACCCGTAGCGATGCTTAAGTCCGTCCGAATCATGTTAGCAATTGCCGCATTTTATGATTATGAAATTTGGCAAATGGATGTAAAGACTGCATTCTGAATGGATTTCGGAAGAAGAGTTGTATATGATACAACCGTAAGGTTTTATCGATCCAAAGGAGCTAACAAAGTGTGCAAGCTCCAGCGATCCATCTATGGACTGGTGCAAGCATCTCGAGTTGGAATAAACGCTTTGATAGTGTGATCAAAGCATTTGGGTTTGTACAGACTTTTGGAGAAGCCTCAGATTTACAAGAAAGTGAGTGGGAGCTCAGAGCATTTCGATATTATATGTAGATGACATATTGCTGATCGGAAATGATATAGAATTTCTGGATAGCATAAAGGGATACTTGAATAAGAGTTTTTCAATGAAAGACCTCGGTGAAGCTGCTTACATATTGGGCATTAAGATCTATAGAGATAGATCAAGACGCCTAATTGGACTTTCACAAAGCACATACCTTGACAAAATTTTGAAGAAGTTCAAAATGGATCAAGCAAAGAAAGGGTTCTTGCCTCGTGTTACAAGGTGTGAAGTTGAGTAAGACTCAATGCCCGACCACCGCAGAAGATAGAGAGAAAATGAAAGATGTTCCTATGCTTCAGCCATAGGCTCTATCATGTATGCAATGCTGTGTACTGACACTGATGTGTGCCTTGCTATAAGCCTAGCAGGAGGTACCAAAGTAATCCAGAGTGGATCATCGGACAGCAGTCAAGAACATCCCGAAATACCGAAAAGGACTAAGGATATGTTTCTCGATATGGAGGTGACAAAGAGCTCATCGTGGCGGTTACGTTGATGCAAGCTTTGACACCGATCCGGACGATTCTAAATCGCAGACCGGATACGATTTACACTAAACGGAGGAGCTGTCGGTTGGTGCGTTCTAAACAAAGCGTCGTGGCGGGATCTACATGTGAAGCGGAATACATAGCAGCTTCGAAGCAGCTAATGAAGGAGTCGGATGAAGGAGTTCATATCCGATCTAGGTGTCATACCTAGTGCATCGGGTCCAATGAAAATCTTCGTGACAATCTCGAGCAATTGCCTTAGCGAAGGAATCCAGATTTCACAAGAGGACCAAGCACATCAAGAGACGCTTCAATTCCATCCGGACTTAGTCCGTGGGAGACATAGAGATTTGCAAGATACACACGGATCTGAATGTTGCGCACCCGTTGACTAAGCCTCTTCCACGAGCAAAACATGATCAGCACCAAGACTCCATGGGTGTTAGAATCATTACTATGTAATCTAGATTATTGACTCTAGTGCAAGTGGGAGATCAAGGAAATATGCCCTAGAGGCAATAATAAAGTTATTATTTATTTCCTTATTTCATGATAAATGTTTATCATTCATGCTAGAATTGTATTAACCGGAAACATGATACATGTGTGAATGCATAGACAAAACAACATGTCACTAGTATGCCTCTACTAGACTAGCTTGTTAATCAAAGATGGTTATGTTTCCCGACCATGAACAAGGAGTTGTTATTTGATTAACAAGGTCACATCATTAGTAGAATGATCTGATTGACATGACCCATTCCCTTAGCTTAGCACACGATCGCTTAGTATGTTGCTACTGCTTTTATCCATGACATATACATGTTCCCGTAACTATGAGATTATGCAACTCCGCTTACGGAGGAACACTTTGGTGCTACCAAACGTCCACAACGTATCGGGTGATTATAAAGGAGTACTACAGGTGTCTCCAAAGGCAGATGTTGGGTTGGCGATTTCGAGATTAGGTTTTGTCACTCCAATTGTCGGAGAGGTATCTCTGGGCCCTCTCGGTAATGCACATCATCAAGCCTTGCAAGCACTACAACTAATGAGTTAGTTGTGAGATGATGTATTACAGAACGAGTAAAGAGACTTGCCGGTAACGAGATTGAACTAGGTATTGGATACCGACGATCGAATCTCGGGCAAGTAACATACCGATGACAAAGGGAACAACGTATGTTGTCATGCGGTCTGACCGATAAAGATCTTCGTAGAATATGTAGGAACCAATATGGGCATCCAGGTCCCGCTGTTGGTTATTGACCGTGAATAGTTCTAGGTCATGTCTACATTGTTCTCGAACCGTAGGGTCCGCACGCTTAAGGTTTCGATGATGCTTATTATGAGTTTATGTATTTTGATGTACCAAGAAGTTCGGAGTCCCGGATGTGATCACGGACATGACGAGGAGTCTCGGAATGGTCGAGACATAAAGATTGATATATTGGAAGCCTATGTTTGGAGTTCGGAATGGTTCCGGGCGAAAACGGGAATTTACCGGAGTACCGGGAGGTTACCGGAACCCCCCGGAAGGTAAATGGGCCTCGGTGGGCCTCGAGGGAGAAGAGGAGGGGCCGGCCAGGAGGTGGCCGCGCGCCCTCTCCCCCCCAGTCCGAATAGGACAAGGAGGGGGGGGCGGCGCCCCCTTTCCTCTTTCCCCTCCCCCAATCCTATTCCAACTAGGAAGAGGGGGGGAGTCCTACTCCCGGTAGGAGTAGGACTCCTCCCGGCGCGCCTCCTCTAGGCCGGCCGGCCTCCCTCCCTCCTTTATATCTGGGGCAGGGGGCACCTTGAACACACAAGTTTGATCTTTAGATCGCTCCTTAGCCGTGTCGGTGCCCCTCCACCATATTCCACCTCGGTATACTACCGTCATGCTTAGGCGAAGCCCTGCGCCGGTGAAACATCAAGATCGTCACCACGCCGTCGTGCTGACGAAACTCTCCCTCGACACTCGGCTGGATCGGAGTACGAGGGACGTCATCGAGCTGTACGTGTGTCAAGAACTCGGGCGCCGGAGTAACGGCGCCGGATCGGTCGGATCGCGAGGAGAACGTCGACTACTTCCTCTACGTGATCGCTTCGCTTGGGTCTACAAGGGTATGTGGACAACACTCTCCCCTCTCGTTGCTGTACATCACCATGATCTTGCGTGTGCGTAGGAAAATTTTTGAAATTACTACGTTCCCCAACACCGCCTCGCCTGTTCGTCCCCGTCGGGCCCTGGTGGGCACGACTCGGTCCGGCTATTTATGGATCCCCCGCGGCTCTTCTCCCCCTCTGCTAGGTTTTCCGGCTTTCGCCGCCGATCTGCGTCGCCACCATTTCCCCATCCGTCGCTTCATCAGATCTAGCCCTCCTCCTCCCCTTCTCCTCTCCTTCGCCGAGGTGCTTACCATGGATAAGTCTCGGGGCTCATCTTGCGAGGCGGTCTCGGGTAGTAAGCGCCGTCGGGAGGATTCCCCTGGCTCTGCGGTGGATCTGGAGCTCGAGGCTTTGCTCCGCTCCAAGTTGGAGGCGGAGCAGGCAGTGCATGAGCAGGTGGCTCGTGACCGTGCGGCCTGGGCTGCGGGCCCGGAGTGGCTGCAGCGCTCGGAGCGGGATCACGCGCCTAGATCTGGTCCACAGGGGTCCGGTGGCCCGTCTCTCTCTCCGGCGCTGGATCCGTGGGAGGCGGCGGCGGCGTCTGGTGGTGGGATATCTTCCTCGTCGGGTTCCCTGCCTGCGCTCGGCGTGGGGCGTGGTGCGCCTGCTCCGGCCCGTTTCCCCCCTCTCCCTCGTCCGGTTGGTGCGGGTGCGGGGTCTCGCCCGCCTCCCAGGTCCTTCGTGGGGCCGGTGCGGTGGCCTTCCGACCCTCTGCCTGGAGCCCCTCCCTCGTCGGGGGTGGGGGACGGGCTCCTGCCTCCTCCTTCTTTCCTCGCGCAGCCTCCCCCATCTCTTCCACCCCAAGCAATCCATCTGCGCTCACCTGCTTCGCCTGTCACAAGCCTGGTCACTTTCAGTCTTGATGTACCAACCCTCCGTTCTGCCTCATATGCCATTCTGATGGGCACCTCACGGTCAATTGCATGAAACCGACAGAAACCTCCCTCGGTCCTCCAGTTTGGTTCGGGGCTTCCTGGCCGCGCCATCTTTGCGTTTGATAGTGACCTTCCTATCCTGGAGGTGGCCCCCTCGCTCTCCAATGCTGCTATTGTCTCAGTGAAGGCTCAAAATATTTCATCTCAAACTTTACTCGAAGGGCTTCGTATCTGGGATGTGGAAGGGTGGGATTGGCAAGTTAATCAAATGTTTGAGTATGAATTCTCTGTTGTGTTTCCTTCCAAGGAGTGCCTGCGGATGATCGCCTCGTGCACAAACTTCACCCTCCCCCTCAATCAGTTGGTGGTCTCTGTCAAGCCGGCCTCGTGCAGTGGTACAACGGTTGGTCCTCTTTCTCAGGTCTGGGTCCTGGTTGATGATCTGCCAGCAGGGCTACGCTCGTCTGCTTTTCTAATGGCGTTTGGTGTATTGATTGGGAAACCTGTGGAGGTGGATATGGAATCTCTGAACAAGGTTGGTCCATCTCGAATTAAGATATGGTGTGTGGATCCGGGTTGTGTTCATGGAGCTATCGATGTTTTCCCTTATCCCAATGGTATCAGGCTACGGGTGCGGGTGGAGGGGGCGGCTGCTTTTCAACCCCCTCCCCCTCCTCCTCCCTCTAACCCCTCGGATAAGCATGATAAGGAGGGGGATGGTTCTTTGGGTGGTAACAATCAGAGTGATGGATCTAACTTGCGCTTCACCCAATCCGAGTGGGATGGCTTGGATGAATCTGAACGGGAGCGGTTCCATTCTCAAGCCCCCTCGGGCACGGCTCCCCATGAGCCGGTGGCAATCCCCCTGCTGATCCTCTGATTTCTGCTGCTGGTGATGATCATCTAAAGAACCCTCCTCTGTCGGCTACTCCTATTTCTGGTGCTTGCTCCAACCTTCCGAATCGCCCCATCTCTCCCACTCGCCCGGGGATTGAGGACCTGCCTGCCTCCCCTGCTCGTGATGTGGTGGGAGCCCAGTCTAAGAGGAAGAAGAAGTCATCTGTGCGCAAGTTTTTGGCTAAGAGCAGAAATTCTTCGGGCTCTAAGCAATCCATGACTGGGGTCTGCCGCCGCTTCGACAAGGACATCAGTTCGATGTCTCGCTCGGGTCCCATTCCGGCTTCTCCCGTGGCTTGATCGCCCGCGATTCGGTCTCCTACGTCCACGGCTCGCAAAGGTAGGCGGGTTGCTGATTCGGGTGGTTCTATCTTGGAGCGGGCGGAAAAGCAGGCTGCGGCTAAGGATCTCGCTCCCCCAGGTATTCATCTTGCCCCTCCGGTTTGTTCCTCTCCGCATCGGCTTGTTTTACTGTCTCTTTCCGATAATCACCTATTAAATATTATGTCGGATGTGGGAGTGGTGGTAGATCCTACTATCGGTTCCCCTGGCTCTCTTCTCGCTACAATTCGGGCTAACGAGGTGGCTTAGGCGGCCATTGCTAAAGGTAAAGAGGCCGTTGCCTCTTTGGCCGTTGATTCTAGTGGTATTCGTGCTGCGGAGGCGGGTGTGGAAGCTGGTAGTGGCCAGCCCCAGCCTAGCTCTTCCAGGAGGGGCATTGCTAAAAGATCTAAACCCTGCGCGGCTCCTAGCAGGTCGAGTCTTTGCATTAAAAATTTGTCTTATAAATGAGGGCCTTATTCTGGAATATTAGAGGTTTCGGTGCTAGGGGGCGGCGTGACCAAATTAAAGACTTGGTTCGTTCGAATAATATTGATTTCGTGGGGCTGGTTGAAACTTTTAAAGAATCTTTTCCCCCAAATGAGCTCTCTGCTATCGCAGGCATGGATAGATTTGATTGGCATGTGTTACCTTCTTCGGGTTACTCGGGGGGATCCTGATTGGCTCTAATAAAAATATTTTTGATTTTGTTGCTTTTGATCATGGGGTCTTTTGGGCTAGCTCAGTCGTTTGTCACAAAGCCCTTAATATTTTGTGTGAGTTTATTGTTGTATATGGGCCGACTGATCATTCTTTGTCTTCCTTATTTCTTAACGAGCTTTCTGTGAAGATCTAATCTTGCAACCTACCGATACTTATCGGTGGTGATTTCAACCTCCTTCGCTATCCTACTGATAAAAGTAACGATAATTTCTCTTGGCCTTTGGCTAATTCCTTTAACGACTTTATCAGCACCAACGCCATCCGTGAGCTTCCCCGGGTTGGAGCCCGCTTCACCTGGTTCAACCACCAGGCCAGTCCTATTAGATTAGTTCTTGATAGAGTGTTCATGTGTCCCAGGTGGGATTCTCTTTTTCCTAGGGCCTCCCTCGGTGCCAAGTGCATTGTTGGATCTGACCATACCCCTCTAATTCTTGACGATGGTAGGAATAATCTTAGACCCCCGGCTAGATTCCAATTTGATGCATCTTGGCTGCTTGTCGATGGTTTTATCGATATGATGGCCTCAAAGATCTCCCTCCTTCTGTCCTCTAATGCTTGCTCCTTGGGTCTATTGGACGACTGGCATTCGTGTTCCTACAACTTGCGGAAATTCCTTAGAGGCTGGTCCCGCAATCTTGCGGCGGAGGAGCGTCGCTCCAAAGATTTTCTTGAAGCCCACATCATGGCTCTCGATCTGGCGGCTGATTCCTCTGGGCTTTCCGACGATGGGTGGTCAGTGCGGTATAACCCTGAGGCCGCCTTGGTGCAGTTGCACCACCAGGCTGAGATTTACTAGCGCCAGCGGGGCCCGCTTAACTGGACTCTCAAAGGCGACTCCCCCACGGCTTATTTTTTTTCCATCGCGAACGGTAGGAGGAGACGCTGTGGTATCAACAACCTGATTATCAATGGTGTGCGTTCTTCGGACCAATATGTTATTTTGGCTCACGTGGTGGATTTCTTCTCTACGTTGCTAGGGGCTAAACCTCCTTCGGGCTTTTCTATTTCTCCTTCCCTTTGGAACATTGGTTTGAAAATTTCGACTAAAGAAAATGCTTCGCTGATGGTTCCCCTCTCTGATCAGGAAATCTGGGATGTCGTCAACTCTGCTAACCCGAATGCCGCTTTCGGGCCGGATGGCTTCCCCATCCCTTTCTTTTGGAAATTTTGGCCTCAGTTAAGGCAGCTGGTTTGCAATGTTTTCTAGGGGTTTTGTGTTGGTACTATCGACATTTCTCATCTGAATTACGCTATTATCTCCCTGATCCCCAAGGTTAAGGGTGCTGAACTGATTTCCCAATTCCGGCCTATTGCTTTGATCAATAACTTTGCCAAATTTCCTGCTAAGGGCTTTGCTAACTGCTTGTCCCCCGTTGCCCACAGAGTTATCAGCCCCTTGAAGGAAATATGCCCTAGAGGCAATAATAAAGTTATTATTTATTTCCTTATTTCATGATAAATGTTTATCATTCATGCTAGAATTGTATTAACCGGAAACATGATACATGTGTGAATGCATAGACAAAACAACATGTCACTAGTATGCCTCTACTAGACTAGCTTGTTAATCAAAGATGGTTATGTTTCCTGACCATGAACAAGGAGTTGTTATTTGATTAACAAGGTCACATCATTAGTAGAATGATCTGATTGACATGACCCATTCCCTTAGCTTAGCACACGATCGCTTAGTATGTTGCTACCGCTTTTATCCATGACATATACATGTTCCTGTAACTATGAGATTATGCAACTCCTGCTACGGAGGAACACTTTGGTGCTACCAAACGTCACAACGAATCGGGTGATTATAAAGGAGTACTACAGTGTGTCTCCAAAGGCGATGTTGGGTTGGCGATTTCGAGATTAGGTTTTGTCACTCCGATTGTCGGAGAGGTATCTCTGGGCCCTCTCGGTAATGCACATCATCAAGCCTTGCAAGCACTACAACTAATGAGTTAGTTATGAGATGATGTATTACAGAATGAGTAAAGAGACTTGCCGGTAACGAGATTGAACTAGGTATTGGATACCGACGATCGAATCTCGGGCAAGTAACATACCGATGACAAAGGGAACAACGTATGTTGTCATGCGGTCTGACCGATAAAGATCTTCATAGAATATGTAGGAACCAATATGGGCATCCAGGTCCCGCTGTTGGTTATTGACCGTGAATAGTTCTAGGTCATGTCTACATTGTTCTCGAACCGTAGGGTCCGCACGCTTAAGGTTTCGATGATGCTTATTATGAGTTTATGTATTTTGATGTACCGAAGAAGTTCGGAGTCCCGGATGTGATCACGGACATGACGAGGAGTCTCGGAATGGTCGAGACATAAAGATTGATATATTGGAAGCCTATGTTTGGAGTTCGGAATGGTTCCGGGCGAAAACGGGAATTTACCGGAGTACCGGGAGGTTACCGGAACCCCCCGGAAGGTAAATGGGCCTCGGTGGGCCTCGAGGAGAAGAGGAGGGCCGGCCAGGAGGTGGCCGCGCCTCTCCCCCCCCAGTCCGAATAGGACAAGGAGGGGGGGGGGGCGGCGCCCCCTTTCCTCTTTCCCCTCCCCCAATCCTATTCCAACTAGGAAGAGGGGGGGAGTCCTACTCCCGGTAGGAGTAGGACTCCTCCCGCCAGCGCCTCCTCTAGGGCGGCCGGCCTCCCCTCCCTCCTTTATATACGGGGGCAGGGGGCACCTTGAACACACAAGTTTGATCTTTAGATCGCTCCTTAGCCGTGTCGGTGCCCCCTCCACCATATTCCACCTCGGTAATACCGTCGCGAAGCTTAGGCGAAGCCTGCGCGCCGTGAAACATCAAGATCGCCACCACGCCGTCGTCGACGAAACTCTCCTCGACACTCGGCTGGATCGAGTACGAGGGACGCCATCGAGCTGTACGTGTGTCAAGAACTCGGGGCGCCGAGTAACGGCGCCGATCGGTCGGATCGCGAGGAGAACGTCGACTACTTCCTCTACGCTGTGATCGCTTCCGCTTGGGTCTACAAGGGTATGTGGACAACACTCTCCCTCTCGTTGCTATACATCACCATGATCTTGCGTGTGCGTGGGAAAATTTTGAAATTACTACGCTCCCCAACAAAGGCATCCGAGCCTAGGTTTTTCTATGGTTTGATGTTTTGCACGAGTAGAACACAAGTGAGTTGTGGGCGATACAAGTCATACTACCTACCAGCATGTCATACTTTGGTTCAGCGGTATTGTGAGATGAAGCGCCCGCACCGACATTACGCCAGACGCTTACGCGAGACTGGTTTCACCGCCACGAGCACTCGTTGCTTAAAGGTGACCGGTGGGTGCCTGTCTCTCTCACTTTAGTTGAACCGAGTGTGGCTACGCCCGGTCCTTGAGAAGGTTAAACGAGTCTATTTGACGAAGTATCGTTGTGGTTTTGATGCGTGGTGAGACTGGTTCTTGCTTAAGCCCGTAGCAGCCACGTAAAATTTGCAACAACAAAGTAGAGGACGCCTAACTTGTTTTTGCAGGCATGTTGTGATGTGATATGGTCAAGACGTGATGCTATATTTTATTGTATGAGATGATCATGTTTTGTAACCGGTTATCGGCAATCGGCAGGAGCCATATGGTTGTCGCTTATTGTATGCAATGCAATCGCTTACGTAATGCTTTACTTTATCACTAAGCGGTAGAGATAGTCGAGAAGCATAAGTTTGGCGAGACGACAACGATGCTACGATGGAGATCAAGGTGTCGCTACCGGTGACGATGGTGATCATGGTGGTGCCGCAAGATGGAGATCATGAAGCACAAGATGATAATGACCATATCATATCACTTATATTGATTTGCATGTGATGTTTATCCTTTATGCATCTTATCTTGCTTTGATTGACGGTAGCATTATAAGATGATCTCTCACTAAATTATCAAGAAGTGTTCTCCCGAGTATGCACCGCTGCCAAAGTTCGTCGTGCCCGCACACCACGTGATGATCGGGTGTGATAAGCTCTATGTCCATCTACAACGGGTGCAAGCCAGTTTTGCACACGCAGAATACTCGGGTTATACTTGACGAGCCTAGCATATGCAGATATGGCCTCGAACACGGAGACCGAAAGGTCGAGCGTGAATCATATAGTAGATATGATCAACATAAGATGTTCACCATTGAAAACTACTCCATTTCACGTGATGATCGGTTATGGTTTAGTTGATTTGGATCACGTGATCACTTAGATGACTAGAGAGATGTCTTTCTAAGTGGGAGTTCTTAAGTAATATGATTAATTGAACTTAAATTTATCATGAACTTAGTACCGATAGTATCTTGCTTGTTTATGTTTGATTGTAGATAGATGGCTCGTCTTTGTTGTTCCGTTGAATTTTAATGCGTTCCTTGAGAAAGCAAAGTTGAAAGATGATGGTAGCAATTACACGGATGGGTCCGTAATTTGAGGATCATCCTCATTGCTGCACGTAAGAGCTACGTCCCGGATGCACCGCTAGGTGACAGAACTCTTCTTTGAGAGCAACGCCAGATGTTGTGAACATCTGGCGAGCAAAGCTGATGACTACTCTATAGTTCAAGGTGCCATGCTTTACGGCTTAGAACCGGGACTTCAACGACGTTTTGAACGCTATGGAGCATATGAGATGTTCCAGAGTTGAAGTTGATATTCCAAAGTAATGCCCGGATTGAGAGATATGAAGTCTCCAATAAGTTCTATAGCTGCAAGATGGAGGAGAATAGTTACATTAGTGAGCATATACTCAAGATGTCCGGGTACTACAATCACTTGACACAATTGGGAGTTAATCTTCCGGATGATTGTGTCATTGATGAATTCTCAATCACCGCCACCAAGCTACAAAGGCTTCGTGATGAACTATAATATGCAAGGGTTAGTAAAGACTATACCGAGCTCTTCGCAATGCTAAAGGCTGCGGAGGTAGAAATCAAGAAGGAGCATCAAGTGTTGATGGTCAATAAGACCACTAGTTTCAAGAAGAAAGGCAAAGGGAAGAAGAAGGGAATTCAAGAAGAACAGCAAGCAAGTTGTCGCTCGGAGAAGAAACCCAAGTCTGGCCCTAAACCTGAAACCGAGTGCTTCTACCGCAAGCGACTCGTCACCGGAGCGGAACTGCCCCAAGTATTTGGCGGATAAGAAGGATGGCAAGGTGAACAAAGGTATATGTGATATACATGTTATTGATGTGTACCTTACTAGAGCTCGCAGAGCACTGGTATTTGATACTCGGTTCATTGCTAATATTTGCAACTCAAACAGGACTACGGATTGCTTAACACCGCAAAGGACGAGGTGACGATGCGCGTGGGAAATGGTTCCAAAGTCGATGTGATCGCGGTCGGCACGCTACCTCTACATCTACCTTCGGATTAGTTTTAGACCTAAATAATTGTTATTTGGTGCTGCGTTGAGCATGAACATTATATCTGGATCTTGTTTGATGTGAGACGGTTATTCATTTAAATCGAGAATAATGGTTGTTCTATTTATATGAGTAATATCTTTTATGGTCATGCACCCTTGAGGAGTGGTCTATTTCTAATGAATCTCGATAGTAGTGATACACATATTCATAATGTTGAAACCAAAAGATGCAGAGTTGATAATGATAGTGCAACTTATTTGTGGCAATCGCCGCTTAGGTCATATCGGTGTAAAGCGCATGAAGAAACTCCATACCGATGGACTTTTGGAGTCACTTGATTATGAATCACTTGGCACTTATGTAACCGTGCCTCATGGGAAAGATGACTAGAACACCGCTTCTCCTAACTATGGAGAGAGCAACAGATTTGTTGGAAATCATACATACAGATGTATGTGGTCCGATGAATGTTGAGGCTCGTGGCGGATATCGTTATTTTCTCACCTTCACAGATGACTTAAGCAGATATGGGTATATCTACTTAATGAAACATAAGTCTGAAACGCTTGAAAAGTTCAAAGAATTTCAGAGTGAAGTTGAAAATCATCGTAACAAGAAAATTAAGTTTCTACGATCCGATCGTGGAGGTGAATATTTGAGTTACGAGTTTGGTCTACATTTGAAACAATGCGAATAGTTTCAGCAACTCACGCCACCCGAACACCACAACAGTAATGGTGTGTCCGAACGTCAGAATCGTGCTTTACTAGATATGGTACGATCTATGATGTCTCTTACAGATTTACCGCTATCATTTTGGGGTTATGCTCTAGAGACGGCCGATTCACACTGAATAGAACACCGTCGAAATCTGCTGAGACGACACCTTATGAACTATGGTTTAGCAAGAAACCAAAGTTGTCGCTTTCTTAAAGTTTGGGGATGCGATGCTTATGTGAAAAAGCTTCAACCTCGATAAGCTCGAACCCAAATCGGAGAAATGTGTCTTCATAGGATACCCAAAGGAGACAGTTGGGTACACCTTCTATCACAGATCCGAAGGCAAAACATTCGTTGTTAAGAATGGATCCTTTCTAGAGAAGGAGTTTCTCTCGAAAGAAGTGAGTGGGAGGAAAGTAGAACTTGATGAGGTATTAGTACCTTCTCCCTTACTTGAAAGTAGTTTGTCGCAGAAAACGGTTTCGAGACACCTACACCAAGTAGTGAGGAAGTTGATGATGTTGATCATGAAACTTCAGATCAAGTTATCGCAGAACCTCGTAGATCAACCAGAGTAAGATCCGCACTGAGTGGTACGGTAATCCTATTCTGGAAATCATGCTACTAGATCATGATGAACCTACGAACTATGAAGAAGCGATGGTGAGCCCAGATTCCGCAAAATGGCTTGAGGCCATGAAATCTGAGATGGGATCCATGTATGAAAACAAAGTATGGACTTTGGTTGACTTGCCCGAGGGTAGGCAAGCAATAGAAAACAAGTGGATCTTCAAGAAGAAGACTGACGCCGACGGTAATGTTATCGTTTATAAAGCTCGACTTGTCGCAAAAGGTTTTCGACAAGTTCAAGGGATTGACTACGATGAGACCTTCTCACCAGTGGCGATGCTTAAGTCCGTCCGAATCATGTTAGCAATTGCCGCATTTTATGATTATGAAATTTGGCAAATGGATGTAAAGACTGCATTCTGAATGGATTTCGAAGAAGAGTTGTATATGATGCAACCGAAGGTTTTATCGATCCAAAGGGAGCTAACAAAGTGTGCAAGCTCCAAATGATCCATCTATGGACTGGTGCAAGCATCTCGAGTTGGAATAAACGCTTTGATAGTGTGATCAAAGCATTTGGGTTTGTACAGACTTTTGGAGAAGCCTCAGATTTACAAGAAAGTGAGTGGGAGCTCAGAGCATTTCGATATTATATGTAGATGACATATTGCTGATCGGAAATGATATAGAATTTCTGGATAGCATAAAGGGATACTTGAATAAGAGTTTTTCAATGAAAGACCTCGGTGAAGCTGCTTACATATTGGGCATTAAGATCTATAGAGATAGATCAAGACGCTTAATTGGACTTTCACAAAGCACATACCTTGACAAAATTTTGAAGAAGTTCAAAATGGATCAAGCAAAGAAAGGGTTCTTGCCTGTGTTACAAGGTGTGAAGTTGAGTAAGACTCAATGCCCGACCACCGCAGAAGATAGAGAGAAAATGAAAGATGTTCCTATGCTTCAGCCATAGGCTCTATCATGTATGCAATGCTGTGTACCGACCGATGTGTGCCTTGCTATAAGCCTAGCAGGAGGTACCAAAGTAATCCAGAGTGGATCATCGGACAGCGGTCAAGAACATCCCGAAATACCGAAAAGGACTAAGGATATGTTTCAGATATGGAGGTGACAAAGAGCTCATCGTGAACGGTTACGTTGATGCAAGCTTTGACACCGATCCGGACGATTCTAAATCGCAGACCGGATACGATTTACACTAAACGGAGGAGCTGTCGGTTGGTGCAGTTCTAAACAAAGCGTCGTGGCGGGATCTACATGTGAAGCGGAATACATAGCAGCTTCGAAGCAGCTAATGAAGGAGTCGGATGAAGGAGTTCATATCCGATCTAGGTGTCATACCTAGTGCATCGGGTCCAATGAAAATCTTCGTGACAATCTCGAGCAATTGCCTTAGCGAAGGAATCCAGATTTCACAAGAGGACCAAGCACATCAAGAGACGCTTCAATTCCATCCGGACTTAGTCCGGTGGGAGACATAGAGATTTGCAAGATACACACGGATCTGAATGTTGCGCACCGTTGACTAAGCCTCTTCCACGAGCAAAACATGATCAGCACCAAGACTCCATGGGTGTTAGAATCATTACTATGTAATCTAGATTATTGACTCTAGTGCAAGTGGGAGATCAAGGAAATATGCCCTAGAGGCAATAATAAAGTTATTATTTATTTCCTTATTTCATGATAAATGTTTATCATTCATGCTAGAATTGTATTAACCGGAAACATGATACATGTGTGAATGCATAGACAAAACAACATGTCACTAGTATGCCTCTACTAGACTAGCTTGTTAATCAAAGATGGTTATGTTTCCTGACCATGAACAAGGAGTTGTTATTTGATTAACAAGGTCACATCATTAGTAGAATGATCTGATTGACATGACCCATTCCCTTAGCTTAGCACACGATCGCTTAGTATGTTGCTACTGCTTTTATCCATGACATATACATGTTCCTGTAACTATGAGATTATGCAACTCCGCTTACGGAGGAACACTTTGGTGCTACCAAACGTCACAACGAATCGGGTGATTATAAAGGAGTACTACAGTGTCTCCAAAGGCGATGTTGGGTTGGCGATTTCGAGATTAGGTTTTGTCACTCCGATTGTCGGAGAGGTATCTCTGGGCCCTCTCGGTAATGCACATCATCAAGCCTTGCAAGCACTACAACTAATGAGTTAGTTGTGAGATGATGTATTACGAGCGAGTAAAGAGACTTGCCGTAACGAGATTGAACTAGGTATTGGATACCGACGATCGAATCTCGGGCAAGTAACATACCGATGACAAAGGAACAACGATGTTGTCATGCGGTCCGACCGATAAAGATCTTCAGAGAATATGTAGGAACCAATATGGGCATCCAGGTCCCGCTGTTGGTTATTGACCGTGAATAGTTCTAGGTCATGTCTACATTGTTCTCGAACCGTAGGGTCCGCACGCTTAAGGTTTCGATGATGGTTATTATGAGTTTATGTATTTTGATGTACCAAGAAGTTCGAGTCCCGGATGTGATCACGGACATGACGAGGAGTCTCGAATGGTCGAGACATAAAGATTGATATATTGAAGCCTATGTTTGGAGTTCGAATGGTTCCGGCGAAAACGGAATTTATCGAGTACCGGAGGTTACCGAACCCCGGAAGGTAAATGGGCCTCGGTGGGCCTCGAGGAGAAGAGGAGGGCCGCCAGAGGTGGTCACGCCCTCCCCCCAGTCCGAATAGGACAAGGAGGGGGCGGCCCTCTCCTCTCCCCCAATCCTATTCCAACTAGGAAGAGGGGGAGTCCTACTCCCGTAGGAGTAGGACTCCTCCCGCGCCTCCTCTAGGCCCGGCCTCCCCCTCCCTCCTTTATATACGGGGCAGGGGGCACCTTGGAACACACAAGTTTGATCTTTAGATCGTTCCTTAGCCGTGTCGGTGCCCCCTCCACCATATTCCACCTCGGTAATACCGTCGCAAAGCTTAGGCGAAGCCTGCTCGCGCCGTGAAACATCAAGATCATCACCACGCCGTCGTCGACGAAACTCTCCTCGACACTCGGCTGGATCGAGTACGAGGGACGCCATCGAGCTGTACGTGTGTCAAGAACTCGGGGCGTCGGAGTAACGGCGCCGGATCGGTCGGATCGCGAGGAGAACGTACGACTACTTCCTCTACGTTGTGATCGCTTCCGCTTCGGGTCTACAAGGGTATGTGGACAACACTCTCCCCTCTCGTTGCTGTACATCACCATGATCTTGCGTGTGCGTAGGAAAATTTTGAAATTACTACGTTCCCCAACACCCCTTCCAATCTGCTTTCATCAAAGGTCGCTTCATCTTAGATGGCATCCTCTCTGTGCATGAAATTGTGCACGACCTACATTCTCGTAGCTCTAAAGCGATCATCCTTAAGTTAGACTTTGAGAAAGCTTACGACTCGGTTAGTTGGCCGTTTCTAAGGCAGGTGTCGTGGTTCTAAGTCTGACAGGAGAGTGGGGGGTAGGTATGGAGAGGCAAGGTCCTAGCTATGGAGAGGTTGTAAGCACAAGCGATGTACGAGTTCAGGCCCTTCTCGGAGGAAGTAAAAGCCCTACGTCTCGGAGCCCTGAGGCGGTCGAGTGGATTATAAGTATAGGTGTTACAAGAGTGCGAACCCCTCTGCCTGTGGAGGGGGGTGGCTTATATAGAGTGCGCCAGGACCCCAGCCAGCCCACATAATGAAGGGGTTAAAGTACATTAAGTCTGGGGCGTTACTGGTAACGCCCCACATAAAGTGCCTTAACTATCATTAAGTCTATTCAATTACAGGCCGTTGCAGTGCGGAGTGCCTTCTGACCTTCTGGTGGTCGAGTGTATCTTCATGGTCGAGTCCTTCTAGTCAGTCGAGTGGGTTCCTCGTTGGTCGACTGGAAGGTGATCTCTTCTAAGGGTGTCCTTGGGTAGGACGTTTAGGTCAGGCCTATGACCCTACCCTAGGTACATGAATCCATCATTAGCCCCCGAATGGATTGAGGCTTGAATGAGGAAGGAGTTGATGCTGTTTTCGTTTGAATTTTGGCATGCTGGTTATGCGTGGTTCTTGACCAAGACTTTCTTTGTTGATAACGAGCAACTTTTCTTCAGTCGACTCGATCCATTCTTGTTCTTTCGTCGAGTGATCTTTTAGACTTTGCCGGTTCCCGAGCGACGGATCGCAGGAAATCTCGCGCTTGACAGACCGATCTGCCGCCATGATTCCGCGGATACGAAATTTGGGGAAGCGCCAACGGAACGAACATGGCGCCGGACGGACAAGACATGGACGCCTCAATCTCCGCGCCGCTTTTTCCGCCACGTATCGTGTCAATGCGACTGTGATTAGATTGACCGGGTCCACCTGTCATCCACTCGGAAGGGATGTTATAAATGCGACTTGTGAGGGTTTCGCACAAGACTCCATTCTTTCTCCCCCCGCTCTCCTCGCTCTGCCCAACGCACTCGCTTATCGCCTCCGCAAAAGCTCTCCTTCGCGATTTCGCCGCAGCCATGGTCAAGGAGAAGACGGCAGGCTTTGGAGCGCATAAAGAAGGCGTCGGCGGAGAAGGCGTCGGCGACGGAGAAGGCGAAGGGGAGATCCACCAGCCGCAGCTGGTCTTCATCGAGATCCCGCCGCCGAAGGGCTGGGTCCAGGAGATTGGATCCATCGACCATCGTGAGAAGGATCTCTTGACATGGCCGATGACGGATGATCCCCACGGCGCCGCAAGACTTCCCGGTAAAGAGTGGCAACCTCACCGGAGGAGGGTGAGTGTGTGCTCCTGGCCACTCATGTCGATCGAGGATTTTCTACCACCGAGCGTTTTCTTTCGTGGTTTTTGAACTTCTTTGGAGCCCAGCTCCACCACTTTACTCCTAACTCCATCGCAGATCTTGCTGCGTTTGTATCTATGTCGCGAGAACTTCGGGCTGTCGACCGCGACTGGGCTTGTTCAAGCACATCTTCACATGTCGTTCTCAGACCGTGAAGAAGGCGAGTCCAAGCGATCAGAAAACCCAAGTGGTCCAAATGTGCGGGGGCCTAGGAATCCAAGTGAGGAATAAGTGCACCTTCCCAGCTATGACTTTTCCCGAGTCGGTCGGGGGTGGCGATCGACCTGGTTCTCTCGCTGAATGAGCCGACGCCGGGCGATCAGTGGACTCCTCCATTCACCATGAGTCGAGTGAACAAGCCCTCCTCTCTCAAGGTGGTTCCGAGGAGAGAGCTGATGTGAAGATGTTGATGGATCGCGTGGTGCGCTTGGTTCGGGACGGCGTGGATCGGCATGGACCTTTCGGAGGTTTTCCTTCGAGGCGAATCTAGCCTCTTCGGTTCGAAGCCACCGCATGTGGTTGTATCGCGGAACCAAGACGAGACTTGAGTCCACCCGAAGCGAATCGACGACGCCATAGTGGAAAGGTGGATGGCCGCGATCACTGGGAACAAGGATAATCCCCGTGGATCCAGGAGGATTCCTCCACTCGACCATCACAACATTCCAGATAAGGAGCATTTTCTCTGCTTTCCATTGTATATCTGTTGAATTTGTTTCTGTATGTTTTGCAATTTGGTCGATTGAACTCTGTCTTGACGTCTTCCAGGCCCTTACCGAGCTGTACTCAATGCCCAATGGAGCTCAGGCTCCGACTGAGGAGGGAGAAGCCAGCGGGGGCGAGAGCCAGGATGAGTGGGATTCAGACGCTGCCGAAGATGACGATGACGACGACGACGAGGATGAGGACGAAGTAGAGGAGGAGGAGGAGGAGGTTGCACCACCGCGCTTGGAAAGGCGGTCGAAACTCGTTCACGACCTTGCGACTGAACGCGGTAAGGGGGTTGCGACTGCCTCGCAGTCGACCAAACGCCCTCGGACCGCTTCTCCGGTGCCGACTGAGAAGGCACCGAAGCAGTCGAAGGTAGCTCCGTCGAAGCCAACCAAGCTCCTGCCGAAAATGAAGGTGTCCATCCCCACCATATCAGGGTAAACATATTACTTAAGTCTTCCTGTTTTGTACAAGCTTTATCTCTGGTTGATACTTGAATTAATCGACTGATTCTTTGGAACTTCAGAGCTGCAACTTCTGAAACCTCAGGCAAGGCTGAGGACCATGAGATGGAGGACGCAGCAACCTCAAATCCTGGTACTATACTCTTAATTCAGTCCTTAGTCGACTGACTCATGATTTCTAACTTTGATTCTTTTCTGAAGCTCCATCCAATGACATTATCACCCTTCCTGATGATGATGATGAGGATGAAGAACCACTGAGGCATAGGAGGAGCAGGAAGGCGTCTACTGGCAAAGCAGCCCAAGATGTGACGGCGCCCGAGACTGTAGCCACGGAGGGGGAGAACACCACTCGACACACCGTGTCTTTCGCGGTGCCGTTGACGAGTGCCCATCCCACTTCGTCGAGTGCTGGGCAACCTTCACTCTTCACCACGCACCACGTCCCGGAGGACCAAGCTAGCGCTGCTAAGGAAGCGATACGCCAAGCAGGATCATGATGGAGCAGTGAAGACCATCCGGAAGCAAGCCGGGCCGCTTATGATGCCACTCGCTCTTCAAAGCAATGTTCAGGTCGATCGACCACCGCTTTGTCTGTTAGGATATGCTATCAAAAATTTTTCTTTCTCAAATCCATAGCAATCACTTTCATTGGGTGTGTCGATAAAAACTCCGTTTAGCGGGGCACGCTGAGTGCACCCGCCGGTGTAGTCCCCAAGGCTAAGGTCGATCGTTGGCGATCGGCCTTAGGCTTTATAAGTAAGGTTGTTCATCATTCGATCGAGCGAATGGATTTTGAAACCAGTGGGGGCACGCTGAGTGCACCCACTGGTGTAGTCCCCGAGATCGTGGGTCGATCGCCGCGCTGATTACAATCAAGAAGATTTTTTTGGTCGACCGGGTCGACTGCCTTGAATAGAACCAGTGGGGCACGCCGAGTGCACCCATGGGTGTAGTCCCCAAGACTACGGTCGAATGCTTGCATTCGACTGTAGTCTTAGAAACGTATGATTTTTCCCTATTCACTCGGAAGTGAATCATCTTTGACATTTTGTCGATTGGTTCTTCGTAGAAATCCTGTGACCTTGCGGCTCGCTATACTGAACTGGAGCAGAAGCACATTCAGCTCGAGCTGGATCTGAAGCTAGTGCAGGAGAATCTGACGAAGGCGAAGGAGGAGACCAAAGGTATGTTCGGTGAGACCTCGACGACTCCTTTTTCCTCCCATTTGTTTCAAAATCTGACTTTGTTGTAACTTGCAGGCAAGGTGAAGGAGGCCCAGAAGAAGAAGGATCTTGAGCTAGCTGAGAAGACCAAGCTTGCTGACGAGAAGTTAGCTTCACCACCAAGCTTGAACAGAAAATACCAATCAAAGCTGCTCCGCAATTGCCACCAAGGATGTCGATCGATCGAAAACCGACAAGACCACTCTAACCGAGAAGATCAACCAGCTTGACCGGAAGAAGAATGACCTGGAAGGCTTCCTGGGTGGTCTTGCCAAGAAATTGTTCCTTATGCTCGAAGGTAATCTTTTGCACTCGACCAAAGTTTCCAACTGTGGTGCTTACATTCGACCGCTGTCTTGACTCGGCGTTGTGTCTTTGCAGAATTCTGCCGAAACTTTGAAGAGGAAACCAATCAGTTGGAGCCGAACCTTGACCCTGTCAATTCTCCGGTGAATGATGAAGTTGCCATGAATGTCTTCCGACTGGAGTCCCGCATTGCAGCTGTCGTGAACTATCTTGCAAGGCTGAAGGCTGCCACTTCTCGCATTGACTCGACGCTTTGGCCCAGGGCGACACTTCAGAATGACCTCGAGTCGTTGATGACTCGACTAAACGCGGTTCCCGACCGTGTGCAAGAGTGGAAGAAATCCTCGGCCCGGTGTGGCGCAGATGTTGCCCTGTGTCTGGCCCGAGTCCACCGCAAGGACGCACGAGAAGAGAAGTGGCGATTCTCGAGTGGCCAACACCAAGAAACATGACTTCAGTCCTTCATGGAAACTTTCATCGCTGCTGCTACCCGGATCGCAGACGGATCGACCTCGATGAGTTCGTTGTTCTTCCAGCCTCCACGAGAGGGTAAAAACTTTCTTTAAGCCCGACACTTTAAATTTGCCTCGGTATGCCGAGTGGAATTGTAACCGAGAAACCTTAACAGGCTTAATGCTTGAGCACTCTCGGTTCCTTTAGGTATCGACCTAAACTTGGATTTGATGTTTGGATATGATTGCTTTTGGCTCGAATTGTCCTTTGCAGGTTCACATCGAGATGCTCACTGCAGTCGACTTATTTCTTAGGCGAGCACTGGGCTGCAGCTAAGCCCCCGAGTGAGAGGTTTGCTCTTCACTCAATAGGATTTTTATACCTTAGGCGAGCACTGGGCTGCAGCTAAGCCTCCGAGTGAGAGGTTTGCTCTTCACTCGGTAGGATTTTTTATACCTTAGGCGAGCGCTGGGCTGCAGCTAAGCCCCCGAGTGAGAGGTTTGCTCTTCACTCGGTAGGATTTTTATACCTTAGGCGAGCACTGGGCTGCAGCTAAGCCTCCGAGTGAGAGGTTTGCTCTTCACTCGGTAGGATTTTTTATACCTTAGGAGAGCGCTGGGCTGCAGCTAAGCCCCCGAGTGAGAGGTTTGCTCTTCACTCGGTAGGATTTTCATGTTGTATTTGTGGCGAAGCTCAGAGGAGAGGGTCGCAGTCGACCTGTACCTCGCCTTCCTTACAAGCGCACATTGTACTTATGGCGTAGCTCGGAGGAGAGGGTCGCAGTCGACCTGCACCTCGTCCTCCTTACAAGCGCACATTGTACTTATGGCGTAGCTCGGAGGAGAGGGTCGCAGTCGACCTGCGCCTCGTCCTTCTTGCGAGCACACATGGTACTTATGGCGTAGCTCGGAGGAGAGGGTCGCAGTCAACCTGCACCTCGTCCTCCTTGCGAGCGTATGTTGTACTTAGGCGAGTACTTGGACTGCAGCTAAGCCTCTGAGTGGAAGTCTGGCTTACCACTCGGTAGGATTTTTAATAACTTAGACGAGCACTGGGCTGTAGCTAAGCCTCCGAGTGGAAGTCTGGCTTACCACTCGGTAGGATTTTTAATAACTTAGGCGAGCACTGGGCTGCAGCTAAGCCTCCGAGTGGCAGTCTGGCTTACCACTCGGTAGGATTTTTAATAACTTAGGCGAGCACTGGGCTGCAGCTAAGCCTCCGAGTGGAAGTCTGGCTTACCACTCGGTAGGATTTTTATAACTTAGGCAAAACGGATTCGCGGCTAAGCCCCCGAGTGGAAGTCTGACTTACCACTCGGTAGGATTTGTACAAACTTAGGCAAAACGGATTCACAGCTAAGCCACCCACTGGGGGAAAATTTTACTGGACAAAAATAAAAAGTGACAAAAATTATGAAGGAATTATGACACTATTATTTTGAAATCCATGAACTACAGAAGTACTTTATTACAACTCATCCGAGTGAAAAACTTTAAGTGTAAAATGTGCGGAGCAGATCCGCATTCCAAGCTCGGGGCTCTTCGATATTGTGTTCGACGTTATAAAGACGGTATGCCCCGTTGTGGAGAACCTTGGTGACTATGAAGGGTCCTTCCCAGGAGGGAGCGAGCTTATGTTGTTTCACTGATCCACTCGAGAACTAGATCCCTTCCCGGAAGGCTCGACCTCTCACATTTCGGGCGTAAAGGCGACGCAAGTCTTGTTGGTAGATGGTCGAGCGGATCAGAGCCATCTCCCTTTCTTCCTCTAGAAGGTCGATCGGCCCCGACGCGCTTGTTAAGCTTCGCTTCGTTGTAGAGTTCAATCCGGGAGCGCCAGAAGAAGATCACTCGCAAGACTGCTTCAGCTCCATAGACCAAGAAGAATGGAGTTCTTCCGGCCGACCGATTGGGTGTGGTCCGCAATCCCCAAAGCAATCAAGGGAGTTCGTCAACCCATGCTCTAGCCGCATGCTTGAGATCACGATCGACCGGGCTTCAAACCCTTGAGGATTAAGCCGCTGGCTCGCTCGCCTGTCCATTCGACCGTGGATGGGCGATCGAGGCGTAGTCGACTCGTGTGCCTTGAGCGCTGCGTAAATCCTTGAATTCTTCTCGAGTCAAAATTCACCCATTATCCGTGATAATGCTGTGTGGGACTCCATATCCGAACGCCGTACTCGATGAAGGAAACAGCAGTATCAAGCGCCAAGATTCTTGATTGGTTTAACCTCGATCCACTTCGTGAACTTGTCGACTGCGACCAGTACATGCGTGAAACCACTTCGACCTGTTCTCAAGGGACCGACCATGTCCAACCCCCATACTGCGAATGGCCAGACGAGTGGAATGGTCTTCAGAGCTGACGCAGGCTTGTGTGACATATTGGAGTAGAACTGACATCCTTCGCACTTGTCCACTATTTCCTTTGCCATCTCATTCGCCTCGCCAAGAAAATCCAGCTCGGTATGCTTTGGCTACAATGGTCCGAGAGGACGATGGTGACCACAGTCCCCGAGTGGATATCATTGAGAATGATTCGACCTTCTTCCGCATTATGCATTTTGACCAACTCGGTCCGGGCTTTCTATACAAATTGTCCTTTGTTAACGGTAAAGGCTTTGGATCGACGGACGATCTGCCGAGCCTCTTCCTCGCCCTCCGGGAGCTCTTTTTTCGGGATATATGCGATATAGGAATTGTCCAATGGGAGTAACCACTAAAACCTCCATGACCAAGTCGACCACCGCTGGGACCTCAACCTCACCGGATCTGTGGCACTCTTGGGCTGTGGAGCTTCCTCTGTGAAGGATCTTCTTTAATCGACGGAGTGTGGATATGTTCCAAAACACACCACTGAATGGCCTCTTTTTAGAACCTATCTTTGCCAGATCATCCGCTGCTTGATTTTTCAATGGGGATGTGATGGAGCTCCAATCCTCGAACTTCTTTTCTAGCTTCCTCATCGCATTGCAAGATCCAACATGGCTGGGCTTCTCACGCCCCACTCCTTCATCACCGTCGACCACTAAATCTGAATCGCCATAAACCATCGAAGCACGGACGCCGAGTGAGATGGCCATGCTAATCCGTATAAAAGGGCCTCATACTCGCCTCATTGTTGGAGGAATCAAAGTGAATCTGAGCACATACCTAAGCTTATCTCCTCCGGGGAAACCGTAACAACCCCAAAGACCGTAACCATTCAAAGATCTTAGAGCCATCGAAGAACATGGTCCAATGTCCGAGTGAACTTCACCGGCTGTCGTTGTTCAATCCACTCGGCGAGGAAATCCGCTATTGCTCGGGACTTAATGGCTTTTGCCTCAAACTTGATATCAAGGGAAGAAGTTCAATCGCCCATTTCACCACTCGACCAGTTGCATCTCTCACAGTGTAATCTCGATAGTGGGGCGTCACGACGATCGTGATAGAATGATCGAGAAATAATGAGCAACCTTCTTCGTGGTCATGTATATTCCATACACAAGCTTCTGATAATGAGGATATCTCTGCTTGGATGGAGTCAAGACTTCAGACAAATAATACACCGGGCGCTGAACTTTGAAGGCTTTTCCTTCCTCTTCCCGCTCGACCATAAGCACTGTACGGACGACTTGTCCTGTGGCTGCAATATAAAGCAACAGAGGCTCTTTGCTGATTGGAGCAGCAAGCACCGGCTGGGTGGAAAGCAGAGCTTTAAGCTCGGCAAACGCTGCATCAGCCTCGAGTCCACTCAACTTGTCCGCTTTCTTCATCACCGGTAAAGAGGCAATGCCTTTTCACCGAGTCGAGATGAATCGACTTAACGCGCCAAGCATCCAAGAAGCTTCGACATCGCACTCGCAGTATGCTTTCATTCGGAGAATAGTGCCGATCTTCTCGGATTAGCGCCGATCCTCACTCGAAACGAAAACCGAGTAACTTTCCACCAGAACTCCAATGTGCGCTTCGATGGATTGAGCTTGATATCATACCTTCTGAGGTTGGCAAATATTTCGGCGAGGTCGGCAAGCAGGTCGGAACCTTTTCGCGACTTAACGACGATATCATCCATATACGCTTCCACATTCCGACTGATTTGAGTGAGAAGACACTTCTTAATCTTTCGCATAAATGTGGCGGGTGATCAGATTGGTCGAATGTGATGGGTGTTTGGGACCATCTCAGATAACTTGGCTTTGCTGGGGCAACCATGTTCACCTCACGGTTAATGACTTTCAGTCGACTCTTGCTTTCCACATCTGCGAAGATCATCAGAGTGGAGTTGACATGGATATTCTTCCTCACCGCCCTCTTTGTCTCCGCCTTGTCGACTCCTTCTCCTTGTCCTTGGACTGTTTTCCTTGAAACCGCCGGATCGAGTCGACATCGGGCGTAGTGGTGTGCTTTGGGTAAATGATGTTACCTCTTCATCTTTCTTCGTGTGGATGTGACATGGCATATCCATCACGCCGCTTCCTTCTTTATCTTTTACTTTCTTAGGATTCCGTGATCCTTTGGCTTCCCTTGAACTTTCCCCGAAGTTACGCCGTGGCCTCTCCGTGAGCTGCCGGGCTCGGCTTTCGCTTCGCTTCCGATCGAATTTCCTTCTCCGATCGACTTGGCTTGTACTTGCCACTTCGAGTCGGTCTCTTCCTCGCCGCATGCATTTGGTAGCAATCTCCATCATTCGACTTAAGGTCATGTCCCCTGCTCACCAAACTTCGACTCAATTCCTGTTTTGACGCCATCTTTGAAGGCGCAAACCGCCCGATGATCGCACACATTTTCCACAAGATGGTGCGAGTGATCCACCTCTCAATGTACTCTGAGAGTCTCATTGGTCTTCGCACACGACTTGCAGCTCACAAACCAGCTGGTCGCTTGTGTTCCTTCAAAAGTTTCGACGAACACTCGGACAAATCTTCCCAAGTGTATATACTGCTAGGAGGTAATCGATTCAACCACGCCCGCGTAACCTTCCAACATGAGGGGCAATGCTTCATGGCCACCTCGTCATTCCCACCACCAACTGACAGCCACTGGTAATCTTCAAGCCAAGTTTCGTGCTTGACTCCCCGAGGAATTTGTCGACTTCGCTGCCAACCTGAAATTGGGGGAATCATCGCGCTCGATAGCCTGCTAAAACACTCGACCGTAAACATGCACTCGATCGCCAGGGTGCATCTCTCTCGGTCCGCCACGATGGGCTCTGCTCGGTCGACCAAGCCTTGCACGATAATGGATCGCGTCAAGCTCGGTTCCTCGGGTCGACCGAACTCTTCGCCAGATCGAATCGACGCTGTCATCCCGCCGCCGAGGAGCATAAGACCTTTCCTCGAGGGGAAACGGCACTCGACGCTCGCATCCCGGTCGTGTCGGTTCCATATCGATCTCGCCGGTTGTCGCGCTTCTTCCCGCCGCGGGAGGCGATCTGGGGCGTGAGTCGATTGAATAAAGATTCGCAGCGACGGATCGATCGTGAATTCGCTGCGCGATCGCGACACGGCTGAGTTCTCGTCTCCACCGCCGGAGTAAATCTCGATCTGATCAAGCCTCTCCAGCTTCCGACCGAGAAGGCTGGATGGACTCGCTATACGGGTTGCAAATGCTAAATTCTGAATTGGTGTGCGGTATACCGAGTCGGCGGAAGAGTCGATGTCGATCGCTTCAGAACTCGCTGCAAGCTGCCGAAAGTGCTCGCTGAAGGTTCTCCAGCGAGCGCGTTCAGCGACATTGGCCAAACGTGCTCCTCCAAGGCGCGAGCTCGGGGTTTCTCCCGCGATGGGAGTATGCAGGCATCCATGTTCCTGCGACGGCTCTTCTCTCTCGCAGAGAGTCGAGTGTCTCGGCTGGTACTCTTCGTGGTCTTGTGCGGGTCACCTCCACCTCCCGCCCGCCCCCATGGGCGGCCAGAGGACTACGGGGCCGCCGACCATGAGGATTTCCGCCGATCATCGCTATCGCATTCGATGCGCTTCTACGAGCCACCGACGATCGAACAGGCCGTAGAGAGTCTCGCTGGCTCAATCGCCGCGACTTGGGCGGTGGCTGTGTGGCGAGCCACCGCATGCTTCACCCACCGCTGGAGTCTCGACCGACCAGAGCGCTTGCGCTGGTGGGAGACCAGGCGGGTGGCCGATAAAGGAGTCGACCGATATGGGGTCGACGGTTGTCGCAGCAGAACGCCGCGGACACATGCGCGAAAATGCGTCGCACCGCGGATGGGGAGCACATCGATGTCAAGTGGAGCCTCCTGGAGCCACGCGGAGTTGTCGGCGACAAAGGTGAGAGCGCCGAGACGGATCTCGCGCCCCTCGACCAAAACTCCAGCAGTCATCATGATGAAAGTACTCGGAAGTACCGCAACTTCTCCACAAAATCGCTAAAACACCTGCCCCACGGTGGCGCCAACCGTCGTGGTTCTAAGTCCGACAAGAGAGTGGGGGGTAGGTATGGAGAGGCAAGGTCCTAGCTATGGAGAGGTTGCAAGCACAAGCGATGTACGAAGTTCAGCCCTTCTCGAGGAAGTAAAGCCCCACGCCTCTGAGCCCCGAGGCGGTCGAGTGGATTATAAGTATAGGTGTTACAAGAGTGCGAACCCCTCTGCCTGTGGAGGGGGGTGGCTTATGTAGAGTGTGCCAGGACCCCAGCCAGCCCACATAATGAAGGGGTTAAAGTACATTAAGTCTGGGGCATTACTGGTAACGCCCCACATAAAGTGCCTTAACTATCATTAAGTCTATTCAATTACAGTGCCGCTGCAAAGGCAGAGTGCCTTCTGACCTTCTGGTGGTCGAGTGTATCTTCATGGTCGAGTCCTTCTAGTCAGTCGAGTGGGTTCCTCGTTGGTCGACTGGAAGGTGATCTCTTCTAAGGGTGTCCTTGGGTAGGACGTTTAGGTCAGGCCTATGACCCTACCCTAGGTACATGAATCCATCAGCAGGTCCTTCTCGCAAAAGGTTTCGACGGAGCTTATGTGCAACATATCATGCAGTTGGTCTCGGGTGGCCATACTGCCGTTTTTGTGAATGTGCATATTAGTAACTTTTTCGCTAATGGCAGAGGCCTTCGTCAAGGGGACCCTCCATCTCCTGTTTTGTTTAATTTTGTGGCCGATGCCTTCTTTTGCATTCTCTCTAGGGCGGCCCAATTCGGTCATATCCTTCCGGTGGTCTCCCATTTACTCCCGGATGGGGTCTCACACTTGCAATACGCTGATGATACGATCATTATGGTTGAATTGGATGATGCTTGCATTGCCAACCTTAAGTTCATCCTATTATGCTTTGAGGCGGTCTCAGGCCTAAAGATTAACTTCTCCAAAAGTGAGGTCCTAGTTACTGGTGTTGATGATTCGGAAGCCTTGTGAGTGGCTAGGTTACTAAACTGCTCCTTGGGCTCATTCCCCTTCAAGTATCCGGGCCTTCCAATCTCTCCTGTCATGCTTCATGCTAAGGACTTTGCTCTGGCAGTCTCTAAGGTGGGAAACAGGGTTCTTCCATGGCACAGGAGATATAACACCAACGCTGGCAAAGTTGCTCTAATTAACTCCTGTCTTTCATCCCTACCAATGTTCCTTATGGGTTTCTATCTTTTATCGGCTGACGTCCATGCCGGTTTTGATAAACACAGGGGGCTTTCTATTGGAATGCTGTGGACAACAAGCGGAAGTATAGGCTGGTTAAGTGGCAGCTTATGTGTAGGCCTAAAAACCTTGGGGGTTAGGCATTATTAATACGCTGGTGATGAACAAATGTTTGTTAATTAAGTGGTGGTGGAAAATCATGACCAGTGGGGCCGATTCTCTTTGGTTTTCTATTCTTAAGGCTAAATACTTCCCTCATTCTAGTCCGTTGTTTGCCGCGGCTAGGCGCGGATCTCATTTCTGGAAGAACCTTGTCAAAGTCAGACCTCTGTTCCTGGAACAAGTTAAGTTTATCGTGGGTAATGGAACCTCGGTTCATTTCTGGCGTGACTGGTGGTGTGGGGATTCCCCTCTGGCTGTTAGTTTCCCGGTTTTGTTTTCGTACTATCCAAAGCCGGACATCTCCATCGCGGAGGTGGCGGGCGAATAATTGGGATCTGGCTTTGTGCCGCTCCCTGTCTCCTAAAGAGTTGGAAGACTGGCAAAGTCTCTCTGCCCTCTTCCCTTTGCTCTCGGATGCGCTGGATTCTGTTATTTGGCCCCATTCGGCCTCTGGCAGGTTTTCTGTTAAGTCACTATATTCTAGGCTTATCGGTGGTGCCCCTTCGAATAGATTTTCTTGCGTCTGGAGATCAAAGTCCCGCCTAAGATTAAAATTTTCCTTTGGCAAGCTTTCAGAGGTCGTCTTCCTGCGGCTGACCAAATTCGCAAACGTAATGGAACGGGTTCAGAGTTCTGTCACCTTTGCGGTGCTTTGGAAAACACGGAACATGTCTTTTTTCACTGTGTGTTGGCTAAGCTGGTGTGGAGCTGTGTCAGGATTTGGCTCCAGGTTACTTGGAACCCCTTGTCGGTGTCAAAACCGGCGGATCTCGGGTAGGGGGTCCCGAACTGTGCGTCTAGGCGGATGGTAACAGGAGACGAGGGACACGATGTTTTTACCTGTGTTCGGACCTCTCGATGGAGGTAAAACCCACGCCCCGCTTGATTAATATTGATGATATGGGTAGTACAAGAGTGGATCTACCACGAGATCAAGGAGGCTAAACCCTAGAAGCTAGCCTATGGTATGATTGTTGTAATGTATGTTGTCCTACGGACTAAAGCCCTCCGGTTTATATAGACACCGAGAGGGCTAGGGTTACACGTAGTCGGTTACAATGGTAGGAGATCTACATATCCAGACGCCAAGCTTGCCTTCCACGCCAAGGAAAGTCCCATCCGGACACGGGCCGGAGTCTTCAATCTTGTATCTTCGTAGTCTTGGAGTCCGGCGGACGATGATAGTCCGTTGTCCGACACCCCTAGTCCAGACTCCTCAAGAGTCTCTCAACCAGGCTTCAATGACGATAAGTCCGCGCGATAATGTTCGGCATTGCAAGGCGGGTTCCTCCCTTGAATAATCCAGAGAAGATCATGAACACCAGATAGTGTCCGCTCGCAAAATAAATTCCACATTCCACCGTAGAGAGAATAAAATGTACACTAGCTCAATCTGCCGACGATTATGCGGCGTGACATCACACCACTACCAAGCCACCGCTTGAATCATTTTTACTACACCACCTCAAAGACATTTAGCGAAGCGGTTTCCTTGGCACGCCTTGTCGGGCGAGATCGTGTCCCCTTTATTCCGGATTCCCATCAATACGCGCATGGGTAACTCCAACTGCTCCTGCCGCCACGCCTCTATCGAAGGTGAATCCCAAACGGTCACGGAGACGGCTCTTGGTATTTTTCCCTTTATAAGAGGACCAAGGCTTGTCCTTGTTCTTCAATCTCGCATCGAATCTCCTCCTCACTCCCGCCCAACACCCGAGCCTCAGATTCGAGCGCCGGATTCTCAACCATGTCCGCCCGACCTCCAGACCGTGGATGCGGAGGAGGACATATTGAAGTTACACGAGGCTGGGCACTGCCTACGAGGTTTCGCAGACAGGTTGCCCACCCAAGGGTAGGCCGTGGCCTGCCCCGAGCCCGTGAGTTCGTTGTCTTCAGATCCCACCTCCGCTGGGTTTAGGCTTCCCGACGGACCCCTTCGTGAGAGGACTCATGTTCTACTATGGGCTGGACTTTCACGACTTGGCTCCGAGTCCATCCTCCACATCTCCGCATTCATTATCGCTCATGCAAAGCCTTCCTCCGCTACTCCCCACTTCGCCTGTGGCTGAAGACCTTCAAGGTGGAGCCGAAGATGATCGGGGGGCGTCAAGCGGAGTGCGGCGGGGCGGCCATAAGCAAAAAGGCCGATGCCCCGTGGTCCGAGGGTTCCTTCCAAGAGGAACTCGGACTGTGGCAGCAGGAGTGGTTCTACATCACCGCTCCGAAGGGCAGCAGGCAAAAGCCGCCGCCTTCATTCCGCCCGGGACCTCCATGCCAACTGATGTCGTGGGTCAACCAAGGGATCAATTGGGGCCGTTCAAGACGTGCCTCACCGCAGGCCGGATTCGAGACCTCCAAGCGAGGGAGATCGACCTGATCGTGGTGATGCAGGTTATGCTAATCGTGCATCTTCGCCTCGCAAACCCCGCCCTCTCCGCCTATGGGAGTTCAACCCGAGGGACCTCGGATTCTCCAACACTTTATGGGTGCGACACCCGTGGAGATGTACAAGTTGTTCTTCGACCGCAGTGGCGGTCCGAATTAGCCGAGGACGCAGCCTAAGCCGCAATCGCCTGGATACTCGTGTAAATAGATCGAGTTCGACATTCTGCTTATATGTCTTTCTAGAGTTTGCCTCCTGACCCATTACTCTTCACAGGAATGGGTGGCGCGATCAAGGCTGATAAGGTGTCCGGCCCCCCTCCCAGAGATCGCACTGGAGCCCGTGCTGGTCAGAATGTTGGAGGTCGCGCCACACGTAATGGAACGAAGGGAAAATAGAGGAGCTAATATTTCGCCCAAAGGGCGCTCAAGAGGGGGAATCAAGAACCCCTCCGGGGAGAAGAGGACCGCCCAAGATCCGGAGGCCAAAGCCCCTAAGCGTGGGAAGAGATCTTCACTGGGTCCAGGTCCGGAGAGAATCCGGACGCACAATCATCGCTAAAGGATCAGCCTCCAATGAGCCGTGAGTATGAAAAAGGGAGTTAATTAGTAAGGAAATACCTTCATTTATGCTTCTGTGGGTAACCGAAATATTTATATTGTAGTTCAGATCTGCAGCCTTCTCAAATGAGTTCATCGTCGGGGGACCTTCTTCCGGAGATGATGGAGAGTGAAACGCCTCCGTCTGCAGCGCCGTTAGATAAGGCAGGCGAGCCTGAAGTGTCGTCACGGAGGGTATCCCGAGTCCGAGGGGCCGAGAGTTCGCACCCACTAGTATCCGCCGGAGAATCAAGAATCTGCTTGAGAGGGCGCCCATTTCAGAAGATCACCGTGCGTTGATGCGTATGGTGATTGGAAGGATTTCGTCCGCCGAAAGAGGATTGCAATGCCGCTATGAGTTTGCTGGCGGGGTTTGAGGTACGCGAGAATGACGCATCTCTTTGTTTATTGATAGGCTTGCACATGAAAATGCGCCCTGTATAGATAGTAGCCCCTGAGACTCGGTAGGTTGTCGAAAACGACAGCGTGCCGAGGATCGAAATCTAAAGTAATGAATTCGCTGCCCTATGTAGGTGGTGGATAGTCCGAGGGCTAGCCGACTAGTGGGTTTGCCGAAGTTAAATCGGCAACTTGACTTGGCGGATGCGACATCGCACTTGTCAACCGCGACTTGACGAGTCGCAAGGTAAATGAGTTCTCCGCAGCCGCTTTATTAAGGGGTCAAGCCTCCTCCGATAAATTATATGCTGTTGTACAGACGGTGTGCTGTTGTGGAGAGCCTTCGGCCAAACTTGCTCGAGCTAAGGAGCAAGCCCGAAGGAGTGACGCGGCTGCCTCGAGGGCGCCGAGGAGTTGAAAGTCGAAGGGCTGCGCATCGCCTAAGTAGGGCAGGTGGCCGAATTGGCCATGAAAGTAAAGGATGCTGCCGACCGCAATGAGGCTCTTGAAAAGGAGCGCTTATCGGAGCTGGAAGACCTAAAGAAGGCCACCGCCGGTTAAGGATGCCCGCCTACAATGCGGCTATGAAGGAGGAACCGCGCCAGTCGGAGATATCATGGTCGGCAAGCCTTTTCGCTGCGCCGCCGTTTATGGATGGAAAGTATGCTCAATTTGAGCGGTCAGGAGTCCGGAGGATCCGTGATATGGACTTAGCGCAAGTGCGGCCGATGCCGCTGAGCACTTCCGAGCCGGAGGATCACAAGACGGAAGAGCTATACCGTCTCATTTCCATAGTCCGACCGCCACTTTCGCTGATGCATCGTCAGGCGAATGGGCTGAGCTAAATAGATTGTCCGGACTTGCCATGATTGACATCGTGGCCCATGTCCGCCGAGAGGCCCAAGGCGACGAGCTACTTCGCCATCGCAGCAATTCCTTGAGCGGTGCCGCATATAAAGGAGATGAAGCGGTCGGCTCGCATCGAGGGCGCGGATGGCTCTTGCCCGCGTGAAGGCGCACCGTCGGAGATGGATGCCACCGCTGCTGCCGCCAGGTTCGATGAAAGCCGCCTCCGCCGAGCACTATTTCGGGAAGTTATGCGTGGCGCCAGGTAATAGAGTCGCAGTGTTCGAAAAATACCACGCTCAAATGAACGGTTTAGCTTGTAAAACAATGATTATGCTATAACTCGCTTTTTATACTTGTGCGCCCCAAGTAGTAAAACTTCTCCGTCTTGCCGCCACGATACATTTGTATAACTTGAAAGATTGCGTCTTCGGCTTCAGCCCCCACGCACAAGGTGCGGGGTGTTCGCAAAAATAGCACGCCACACTTAATCCGGACGCCTCGGTCCTGTTTAAGGAGGTGGTAGTGTAGCTTAACGAGGCAATCCGGACTATAATGCTTTATCACTTTCACTTAGCCGTGGAGCTCGAGGGTGGGGCTACGATATAGCCTCGTGGCACCGCACATCTCCAAATTCGGGTGCGATGTGCCGACCGAAAACGGTCCTTCGTCAAAGCGGGAATTCTAAACATTCCGGTAGTCGATCGAGTGGTTGACCAGTCTCGCTATATCATGACAGCGGCCGCTTTCATCGAGGTGCTCGCCAAATTAATCGGGGCACAATCGCAGAGTTCTCCGGTGCCGCGTTAGCCGATGATACGGAACATAAGGCAGCAAAACACGTGAGCTGGGCAAACCCAACATTTGACCAAAGACATGATTCGAGCTGATGCATATAATGCCTAATCTCGAGACGCCAACACTCCCTAAGGTGTTCGGTTATGATAATGGGCGTAACGATGCCCTAAGCCCCTAGTGTCCGTGCACGGCATGGTCTTCGACGCGCCGATGCCAAAACGCCAAAGCCGCTTTGGCTATAGGAAGAAACCAAGGAGAATAACAACAAGAGACAAGAAAAAGGTCTACGCAGGTCTTAATCAAAAGAATACTCACAACGGGTCCCTACCGCACGCTCATACCGTGTTCCGCTATGCCGTTATCTCGACGGGTATGCACGTTGTTCATCTCAGAGAAAGAGAGGAACGCTTAGTTTGAAAACAATTGCGCGAAAAAATATTTGTAAAAGAAGAAATATAATAATTAAAGCGGGTTTGTATGAACCCGCTGTTGTTTGAGCGCCGCAGCCCCGTGAAGAGGTATGCGGCTAGGGAGCCCTAGCCCATCAAGCCGGATTCGTTTATCTGAGTCCGGGTCTTTAAGTGACCAGATCAAATGACGCCACGCGGACCGGCATCTTGAGTGTAAGAGACGCGTAATGCGGTATGGCATTGAAGTCGATTAAAAGCCTTTCGTCCCAAGAGTGCTTGATATCCACTTTCAAATGGGACGATGTGAAAATTAATTTTTCGCCGAAAATTGTTCGCGATCCAACACGACTTCTAGTAATATGGAGCCCGTGCACTTGGCGAAGGGCTCGCGCGCTACCTTTGAAGGAAGTGCGGCTGTGTCGGATTTTGGTAGGGTTCATCCTCATCCTACGGATTGTGTTTGAATACAGCAGGTTTAAGTCGCTGCCTCCGCCCATTAGGACGTTAGTAAATTGTAATCCGCCTATTATGGGATTCAATATCGGGAGTCCGCCCCGCTGCTTCAACGCTTCGAATAGTCCGTGGTCGAAAGTGATTGGCTTTGATATCCAGTCTCTATGGTCTGCTAGGTTGATCGCCAAGCTCTTTTTAGAAAGTGCCGCACTATTTTTACGTATTATCACATGAAGTGAGTTTATCGCTTTGACCCCTTGTGGGAAAGTCTTTTGTTTTCCGGTGCTCGCTGGTGGGGTTTATCTTCTTCGCTGACGCCGAGCCCCTTGTGTTCGCATTTAGTCGGCCGGACTGTTTAAAACCCAACAATCCTCGTGGGTGTGATTTGCGTGCCTTCCGGGTATCGTGGATTTGACATATCCGACCCAAAATCTTGTTTGTTGGACAATTCGTCACTGCCATCCTTAAGAGGCTGTGTTTTGTTGTTGGGCCGCGAGCTTTTGAATCCGCATTGACTACCGTGTTTTGGGCTTTTCTTTATTCCGCGCTGCTTTTTCTCGCTACCGTGATTTTCTGCTTTCCATCTCTTATCTCGATGTACTTGGGTCACCGGTGCTGATCTTGCTAGCCAGCTATCCTCTCCCGCATGTAAGCGGTCATGAGGTTTGTTAGTGCGGACATTGTCCTCGGTTTTCTTGACCGAGGTGCCTCGCAAGCCATTCATCTCGACATTGTGCTTGAAAGCTGCTAAGGCTTCGCATCCGGACAATGACTATTTGGTTCTTTTTGGTAAGAAACCTGTTCCAGCACTTCCGCTACCGACTCTCCGGCTGTTGAGTTATATGACTTAGATCATCTCAGATCCGGAGGGCGGACATAAGTCCCTTGAAAATTTGCTCTAAACGCATCCTCGAGCTCTTCCCAACTTCCAACAGTGTTTTCTAGGAGGCTTTAAGCCAATGACGGCTGGCCCTTTGAGCTTGAGGGGTAGGTATTTTATGGCGTGGAGATCGCCTCCTCCGCCATGTGTATATGCAGTATATAATCTTCTATCCGCATCTGTGGTCTGTTGTTCCATTATAGGCCTCTATGTTTCGGGTTTAAATCCTCACCGGAATGCATGTTCCAGACCTCATCGGTGAAACATAGTGGGTGTGCGGCGCCCAGATTTGTGTGTGCCGCTATCATCGGACACTTGACGGTTGCCTTGCTTCTGGGGCCTTCTCTTTGGCCCGTAGATGGACCTGGCTGGGCCATCTATCCTTCCAAGTTCGCTGGTTGGTTTATGTGGCGCTGCCGTCAGATTTGGCCTATCATCCGCCGCCTATCCAACCAGCAGCCTCTTTATTTTTGGACGGTGGAGGCTCTATGGCCTCCTCGTCAATTCTCGTAGCAACTTGCGCTCGGTAGCTTCTTTGATTGGTGGCCATTGCCGATTTATCTCGCGGTTTTGAGCACTTTTCTCCATCTCATTCTCGAGTGTGTCTTCCGCTGTTTTGATCCTCCGCTTTTCCTTCTTCAGCTTCTTGCAAGATCGACGAGTCTTTTCCGGGGTTCTTGCTCTCCGTGGTGTATCCGACATGAGATCATCCGGACCGCTGCTTTCGCCGGCCTCGACTGATTATCCGACTCGCCATGTTCGGACGGTTGCTTATCTGCATGTTCATCGTCCATTTGTGAGCCCTATCAGATTACGGGCTCCTTTGGAGCGTTGTTGTCGCGGAGGCGGGTCTTAGGGCGGCGCTGCGCGCCGCTTTTGGTCGCTTATCGGCGGGTTATCTTCGCCGCGCCCGCTGATCCTCGTATCGCTTCTCCTTTGGGGTGTCCACCATGTATATGTCATGTGACGAGGTGGTCCTCCGCGCCTTATAGGCTCCGCTTGTTCGCCTCCGCATCGCCGCCCATTCCGCCGATGTCTTTGGAGTCATAGGCTAGCATGTCGGTTAGATCGCCGACAGTGGTTACAAAGTGGGTGGTGGGTGGGCTTTGATATCTCCGCCGCCTCGCATCCCAACCATCCCGCCATAGTCCGCCGGGCTCTCCGATAATGAGAGATGCTTTAGTGAATTCAGGATGTCGCCAAAAGGCGTAGTATCGAAGATGTCCGTGGCGGTGAATGCCATAACCGGCGCCCAATCCGATTTGATTGGTAGGGGCGCGGGAGGTTCGGAGTCCGGCAAGGAGTCCGCACTCGAATCATAGATTTCATGGGGACAAGATTATTGTCCGGCTCCATCACCGTGGAAGTTGAAGCCCCCGAGGCGGTGTCTATCCACCGATCCTCTATCCGGGCGATCGGCTCGCCGGAGCGGATTCGTGTGCGGCCACCAAGGCACTGTTCGGCGGCAGAGCTAGATCATGCCCATCGCTACAGTGCGGCGCGCTTGGCTGTGGCTCAGGTCCGTCGAAGATCAAGTCTCCGTGACATCGGCCGTGAAGTTTAGGCTTCCGACCGACCACGGCCAGGGCGAAGCTTCGATCTGCTCTAGATGGCCAAGCGATGAAGCCCGCAGCGCGGCCGCCGAATATTAAGATCTGTCCGGGAGAAAAGTCTCACCGACAGCGTTGTTGGTTGAAGATGCCATAGAGCCTATCGGTGACGACACGCAGGAACTCTCAATGAAAGCACCAATGTCGGTGTCAAAACCGCGGATCTCGGTAGGGGTCCCGAATCTGGCGCCTAGGCGGATGGTAACAGGAGACGAGGGACACGATGTTTTTACCTGTGTTCGGGCCCTCTCGATGGAGGTAAAACCCACGCCCCGCTTGATTAATATTGATGATATGGGTAGTACAAGAGTGGATCTACCACGAGATCAAGGAGGCTAAACCCTAGAAGCTAGCCTATGGTATGATTGTTGTAATGTATGTTGTCCTACGGACTAAAGCCCTCCGGTTTATATAGACACCGAAGAGGGCTAGGGTTACACAGAGTCGGTTACAATGGTAGGAGATCTACATATCCGTATCGCCAAGCTTACCTTCCACGCCAAGGAAAGACCCATCCGGACACGGGCCGGAGTCTTCAATCTTGTATCTTCGTAGTCTTGGAGTCCGGCGGACGATGATAGTCCGGCTGTCCGGACACCCCTAGTCCAGGACTCCCTCACCCCTCTTCCTTCTCTGAGCTTAGAAACCTTGCCAAAGTCTTGGTTGGGGTCACCAAGAGGGTGTTCTTGGTTGGTTTGGGTGCCTTATGTTGGGCTTTATGGACCATTAGGAACAAATTTACCATTGAGCATATCTTTCCATCTAAGGCTGCTGAGGTTCTTTTCAAATCATGTATACTCTTGCACAAGTGGAGATTATTGACTAAAGATGAAGATCGGGAAGCCGTGGACTTCCTCATCTCCAAAATTCAGGCTTCGCCGTCCCACATCTCCGGGCTGGATCCTGCCGTCTGATCTCGCTTGTCGCTGATTCGTCCTTCTGGTTGATGTCTTCCTTCCTCTTTCCGGCCTGCGCGAGTATGGCAGGCTGCCATGTACCCCTTAAACCTTTGTTCGCCTGGTCCAGGTTTTCTTTTCGGTGGATTTTTGGTGTTTCGCCAACTGTTCGTGTTTGTGTTCGGGCTTGTGACGCTGCCTTCTGGCTTTATTTATAAAGTCGGGCTTAGGCCTTTTCTCTAAAAAAATACACATACAAATGTAATCATAGCATATACATACAAATAGTCTCATCAAATCATGTCATCATCATAATCATCATCCAACACAAAGTGGTCTCTCGTCATCATCTCGAAAATAGAGATACAAGTGTCGATTACTTGCAACTACATCGTCATCCATCTAAACAATGATATATGCGAGAAGAGCTATCACTATGAGTGAGAGCGGAACTATGCAGTACATGAGTTCGTATCCCTCTCTCGCATTAGCGTGAAACTAAACTAACTACTGGTTGTCACTCGACAACCGAAAACCGGTACACCTGGGCCTGACACTCCGGCCACTCGTCATATACTCCCGGCGTAGCACTTCTTCGCCATCGATGATCTATGCACCTGCATCGTCACATGAATCGATGATATGCAACATATATAGTTGAGCAATAGAAAGAGACAGACTTGGCAAAAGTAGAAGCAACATATCATAAGCATTAATAACAAAGTTCATCGTACCCAAAATGCCCTAACTAGAGTGATCTTCGCTAGTTGAGGAGGACGGTTTAATTACATCACAAATAAAGTTTCGTCATGCATAACTCAAAGTTTTTTCATACATAAAGTATGGACTAAACGGACACATTGTCATATATCGACAATCACTCCAACATGTCGTGCCATCCATCCAAGTCAGGGGATAGTTCCCAAGCTTAGTGAAAGGCTTCAGGTCGAGACGATGAGTGGCTACGCATGTTTGGACGTCTTCCCGCGACATTTTTCCTTCTTCGTAGAACATCCCTGTTTTTTTGATGACCTCCTTCATGATGATTTAGGCAAGTTCGCGCTGGATGTGATAGAACTCAGCTCGAAGTCGATGATCCTCGATATCTCCTAAGTTCTTTGCCCATTGCAGAATATGGGCATCACCGGATCTAGGTGACATGCGAAGGTTCTGGTGATCCCGTCTGTACTCCAGCATGTGTTGTAGGACATAGAATCCATCATTAAGAGAATCACTCGGTTGCTGGATGCAGCAAAAGTCGGTCTTATGGATGAAGGCGGGCCTGCCATCCCTTCTCTTCTTGTCCTTGACCTCTCCACCCCGTGTGCCGTAGTAAAACATAGCACTGTCAAGAACAGACTTGATGTGGGTGTAATCCTTTTTGTAAATGTTCTTCGATGAGTCCAAGTAAAGAGCGTGGGAGTATCGGGGGTAGAGGATGATGAGGATGGCGCGCCCGCCGCTGCGCAAAATAAGTACACCTCAAATTAATTAGCCTCCACCATGCAAATGAATGATTGAAATCGAAGGAAGGATATCTGTGCGGATGACTTACAGGGGATGATAAGGCATGAGAATCGCCTCCTTGTCCTTATTGGCGAGCATGAAATTGACTATGTACTCCCTCGCGTATTGACGGTGCTCTGCGTAGACTCCCAAGAAGCCCTCGTGCATGAAGTATGGGTCAACGACACATATATGAGGTATCTTCTCAACCCCGATGAGGTAGTTCATGTGCAAGGCATAAAGGCAGACAGACGTAAAATCTAGCTTCTTCAAGTGAAACATGCCGAAGATGTAATCGAATCGAAGGAAGAACTTCTCCGCGGGGAATGTTTCGACGTACGCCAATTGTCGCGACACGTTAACCACGTAGAGTGGGTATCCTGGATTTTTTGAGGCGATGAGGCCTTTCTCTATCCGCAACACATCATCATGAAGTCTCCTTAGATCGCCGAATCTAGCCCCTAGCGCTGCTTTAGGTAGGATTGGTTCACCAGGGATATGCCATTTTGCTGCACCGGGGATATCTATACGGTCTTTAACCCGAGGCTACTGAGGCGGCTGGATCATAGAAGAAGCTTTGTTGCCTTTCATCGCTCTCTTCCTAGGCTTCTTTGCTACCGGAAGGTCGTCCATAATACGTTCAGACTCCGGAGGCGGCAATTCATGCACCGACCCATGACGCTCAAACCCTAAGTAGGCGCCAGTATTGAAATACTGTTGAGTGTCATCGTCATCCTCATACTCATCTATGGCGACGTCACCAGCGACTAATGGAGCCTCTTCCTCACCCCGTCCGCTATGACCCAGCACGACAACTGACGCTAATTGGGTAGGTGGGGTGTTGATGTTCATACCTAACTGCGTGCTTGTGGGTGTGCTCCCGGCCGCCTCCCGGTCGGCCTGCAAAGACATGTCTGCGACCTGAGACATCCGAAAGGCAACGGAAACGGGAGATTATACATTTATTGAAGAGGGCCGGCGTGATAGATACCGTGAGGGCATCGAGCTCAGCCAAAGACGAAGCACCGCCGAGCACGCCCAAAGGCCGGAGCCGCGCCGAGCAAAGGGAGCCGTGCGGGAGCAGTGCGAGAGCAGCCTTTGGTGCAATGCTAGCCGAGCTGCTGCCGAAGAAGTCAGCAAGGGGAAAGTCCGCTATATTTTTTTCTGGATTATGCCTGCTCCAATTGAAAACAGCCGGAACCAAGACAGTAGAAATATCTGCAACCACCTGTTTTGCGGCAGCTCGCCGCTATGCGATCGCCTCGATGATTTCTTCTCAACCGCAATCTCAACCTTCTTGTCGATGTTTTCTTCAGTTAACCTCCGTCTTTCCTTTCTCTCCTCCGTGGTCTCACGGTAGTACTTCTTCCACGTGGCGCCGTCTCCGACACCATGCACGCATCCATACGACGGCCGAGTCTCCACCGGGAGTCCTTTCAATATGTTCAACACCCGGTTGAATGGAGTGTCCCACTTGGGCCTCGCCAACGCCTCAGATGGCGAGTCGCTTTTGGCCGCAATCCTATGCTGCTCTTTTTGCAAAAGGCACAAGGATCATTTACAAATATGACTAACGTGCAGTCGAATTGATCAGAAACTAAAATTACCAGCAGTCTCATGAACTCCATCGTGACTGGGTCCATCTCGAAAACCTTCTTGACTAAGTCCCAATGGTGTCGTGCCTTGGATCGGGAGGCGGCGGTCCTGGGCGGGCTCGGGCAGCGGCGGTGAGGTCGTGGGCGGCGGCGGTGAGGTCGAGGGCGGCGACGGTGAAGTCGAGAGCGGCGGCGGGCGACAGCGGTGAAGTTGAGGGCAGCCTTGGGCGGCGGCGGTGAGGGCAGGCTCGGGCTCGGGCGGCGCGATCGACGGCAACAGAGGAGTTGGGGGAACAGGGAGGAGAGGGGGGAAATGAGGACTTAGCAAAATTTCGAGCCCAGGGGTGGTTAAGTCGAACTAGCAGTAGCGCTGTTTCGGAAACGCGCTATAGCTAAGTTAGCTATAGCGTGTTTTAGCGAAACACGCTACTGCTATAGGAAGCAGTTATTTCTTTTGTTTATCCTTACATTTTCTTTCTTCATTTCTCTGTTTCCTACTTCTTTCATTTTCATTTACTTTTTTTTTTCATTTTTCATTTTTTCTCAGCAGTAGCGCTCTACGCAGGAAATGCGTTGCAACAACAACCACAGTGGTAGCGCGCTTTACGCGGAATTGCTACTATTATTCCTAGCCTACCGCCAACACGGTGGGAATTATAGTAGTAGCGCTTTTTGCTGCACACGCGCTACTGCTATAGTTGTAGCTATAGCGCGCTTTTCTAGAACGCGCTACTACAAAGTAGCAGTAGCACCCTATTTTAACCAGCGCTACTGCTATACCTCTGTGTATAGGCTTTTCCGCAGTAGTGACATGAAGACATTTCAAAAAAGAATGAGCACTTCTTAAAATTATATGAATATTTTTAGAAGACATGAAAACTTTTAAAAGTTGTAGGAACATATTTAGTAAAATAGGTAAAACTTTTTTCTTTAACTATATGAATATTATATATATGTGAGTATTTTTTTTAAATACATGATGAATATCCTTTAGTATAGGATGAACATATTTGAGACACAATATACACTATTATAAATGCCTGAACATTTTTAAATTACAAAATCTATTTTCTTAAATGCATGAACATATTTGAATACACAGTGATTTTTTAAATATCCAGTGAACATTTTAGTACGTGGTAAAGAATTTTATAAAATTACTAAATAAAATATTTTCCTAAATAGTTTTTAAAATATTTTTGAAATGTACATAAAAAGGGGAAAACAAAAAATATATTTTGTGGAGAAAACCAAAGTGCGACATCTAGGTAAACTGTGGCGTGCTACACGGACGTGTCTTTGTCACGCTTTATGCGAGAGGAAAGAACCCATTGCCTCAAGGACGCTCTAATGTGCCGGACATGCGCAGGAGGTGAACTGGCTCCCTAGCACACCTTATTTTTTTATTAATTATATTTATATTTCTAAAATGGAATATATTTTTATTAAGTTTCAAAAAATGCTAATCTCTTGTTTAAAAATGTTCATGCAGTGCGAAAAAATGTAAGCACAACTGTGGTTTTTTTGATAGCATTAAAGAAAATATTTGTGTCATTTCAAAGATATCCCACGTTTCAAAAATATGTTCGTGATATTTTTGAAAAATAGTCATACAATGCAAATAATGTTGACGTAATCTAGAAAAATAATTTTACCATAAAAAATGTTTATACAATGTAAAAGTATATCCGCATGGTTTAAAAAATGGTTGTATCATCCAATAAATGTTTATACAACGTGAATTATCTTCACGGAGTTTAAAAAATATTTCGTACCATTCAAGAAAATGTTCATGACATTTGGAATAAAAATTTTACACATTTAAAACAAAGGAAAACCTTAAGGGCCTCATTCTTAGGCTTGGAGAATGGCTATTATTCAAAAAAAGTTGATTTTTTTGAGAAATTATTATTCAAAAAATGATGTATGTGTGGATTTGAGCAATAACATCACATCAGGCCCGCCTTCATTGGACAGATCAACTTTACAATGGACAAAATTCTCAAATTGTTGATGCATCAATGGATAATCATTATCCCTGAGTGTCACTTGTGGTCAATAATGATAAGAACCGGTAGGAATCTGGTTATTCATCTCCCTATATGTAATCGAAGACACACGAAAATCCAGGAAGAAAAAGGATACTGGCTCTTGAGGAGATGAATGCAATGGGATGCCTAGTAAGAGCAACTATAGCAGAGACGCCGTATCCCCCAAATCGCTAAATAACCGTCAGTTTGACCAGCAAGACTCGAAAACCGGTCTAGAAGAGAGGCCATATCGGTCTCGGCCTACAATTTGTTTCAAGCACACTTTGGTAGCGCCCACGAGCCTCCATATTTAGAGGATGGGAACACTCATATGGAGCGCTCCCAAAACCAAACCATCAACATGATGGGGAAGTTTCTACCCGTTTTCTTACTCCTGCACCCAGTCTTGTCGATGGCGCAACTGTCATCAAGACTGTCATTCCACTCCTACCAATGGAGGGATCGTTTCTCTATCGGGAATAGTGTGCACCAATGGTCGTCGCCGTGTTTGCACCCACGCGCAGCAATTCTGCCCATGTTTCTTATTGGAGAGTGCCCATTCATGGCTATATAAATCGAACCACTCCTACTAGGCGGCACCTACCTTCCCTTTCGTCAGCACGAGTGCCAATCTATATCACCCTTCGCATGCACGACTCCATCTTCCCCTTAGCCGACGTCACTTCATCGTCCCATCGGTGGGCCCACTCCTGTTGGGAAGCACCCATCTCCCCCCTTGTTGGCTCCACTCCATATTCCCTTTCGCCCGCGTTACTACATCTCCTTCCTCGTTAGGGTCACTTCATCTTCCCCATCGGCCATGTCGCGGTGGCTGACACCTCCTCGCGGACCTTTCCCCGGCGAGACCGAAGATGACCGCGATGAGAGTGAGATCTATGAGATGGCATGGGACTATTCTGAGTGGGCTGAGCAGGGTGCGCTCCATTAAGCTGGACCAACCATTGGGCGGGCGCGCCTCCCCGCCACCCACCGCTACCTTGTCCGCATGACAACGACCGCCTTTGCAAAAATGGAAACCGTGCTCATGCAGTGCTTAAAAGATGTGGTCTTATCCCACAGCTAGAATGCATAAAAAGTTTGTAGATCACATGAATGTGGAAGTGGAAGCCGCTGAAGGATCCTCCGCTTGCGATGTAACTTCCAAACAGAGAAAGTGCTCGAACCAGATGGTGAGAAATATATGTTTTCAAATAAGAATTAGTTCTTATTAAGACAATGGCAAACGGGGACCAATGGAGGAATTTTTGGAGGCTCAAGTTACAATGATTCTACGTTTGCCACTGGGCTCCAGAGTTTCCATAATTTCTATGGATTAGCTTCATTTGGGCAATCCCAAATATGGCGCATATGCTAGAGTTGCTCTAAGCTTGTGGTGGGACAAATTGAACAACAATGGTTACTAGGAAGATTTTCACTACTTCTTTCCTATGTGCAAGGTGAGATTCTTCAAAGAACTGACCATCACCACTAGGAGTAACAATACTTAGTTCTTAAACCATGACCCCTGGTGCTCGAAACACTTCCTTCAAGCATTCCACAACTTAGACATGTGCTGATGACTCCCAAGAGTAAGTGAACGAGCCACCTAAGACCGATGAGACTTCTTAACCCAAATACTTAACAAGCAAGTAAAGGTTGAGGGCACACAATTTTTCTACATGTGTTTTTCATATGTAGAGTTTAGACTCTTCACTTTTATTTCCATATACCTTTTCCGTGAGTTAATATGGCACATGAAATCCATTCGCCATCTTCGAGGCTGACATTCTTGAAAATGAAGAGAACAAGGAAAAATGTGACATATATATGGGAAATAAAGAAGATAGTATAAAGATTCATGTATCATAAATGAAGGGTTCCCATAGATGAGTACTCAAAGTATAGTACATACTAACAGAAGTAGCTCATGTGACCTTGATTTTCGGCCACATACATATCTACCGGATGAAAATCTTGGGGATCCCACATCCCTTTCAATTAATTGTGGTTGTACTAACACTAGATCATACATCATACATTTCATGTGCTAGTAAGGTTGATTTCTTTTTGTGAAAACTTATCTACTGGACATAATCAGAACGTTTTTCTAAACATGTTTTGTGATGATTATAACAAAGTGGATTGCCAAAAAGTAAAGTAGCTACAAGCATTTTGCACAGATCAAAAATCCACCATAATGCTAAAAGAAGACTTGATTTCTGATTTCTCCGCACACAAAAATTTAAATAATAATGAAAGACAACAAGAATATGTAGAAAAAGGTAAGAGAACCAAAGTTATGAAGTGGTGTGTACAAGAACCATTCACCTCTTTCCGAACTAGAGCAGCAAGCAATAGATAGACATAGCTAACTTGAATCTAATGACCCACGGAATGTGCAAGCTGTATATGTTGAGTTGGAATAACAACCAAACTACCAGGATTGCTGAGAAAAACATGATTGGCATATTTAAAAGTGTTATCATCAGAGAATCGTAATCTCTCACTTTATCTTCGGATGTAAGCTTGATGGTGCAAAATCGCATGCCATCCAGTTCTAGCGGAATGGGAACTAGGTACCATATCTATTTTGTAATGGCCATGTCTACTATATACGGTTCTATAGAGGACAATCGTGCGCAGGAAACTCATGTGGGAATACCTATAGCTAATAGGGCCCATTCTTGCCTTTGATATTCGAGTTCGATACCTCTTCCATGGCCTGAATGGCAAAACCATTTTTTCCTTTTCTTGCCATGCCCAATTAAAGCTTTCAAATCTCACATAGTTGGCCAAAGAAAGTTTTGAAGCCGCCAGCTTCAAATTTTGATATTGCCAACATATTTGTCATGTGTGTAATTGTCTCATGTTTCTTGCTGTACCGAATTTGACTTTGTGATCAATCCTTTACAGTCGCATATAGATTATGTGTTTGAAGGCCTTGAGAAGCTAACAAAGCTCTGAAGCTACAGTTTATTTCTTTTGTTTGGCAACCGAAGGGTGAGATTCACAGACTATTGTGAAAAAAGATCTTGTGTAGTGTTTCTTGCATCACCTATCGTTTTTAAGTCCATGATGATACCCAATCATCTCTAAATGTTTTCTCTATAAGGCTAATGAAAGAAAAATTCAAGGAGAGTTTCTATCTTGAGGCTTTTTCATGATGTTAACCAAAAGAGGCACAATGAATGTTACGAGAGGGATGGTCTATCTAGATACTTGGAGCTGATCACGTGGTCATGGATGCTCATTCAACCACTACAGAAATCATATCTTTATAGTTTTTTCTTTGAGATTGTTAAACTTTGTGAAAGGAGTGTTCCAGAGAAAAACTCAAGGCATCCTTTTATTTCTATAGAAATTATCTCTTTATAATTTAAAGAAGTTGTAACAATGATTGAAATTTATGGCTGATGGTTCCTAATAATTCATGGTAACAATTCATGCTTGTGTCATCGTGTGAGAACAATTCATGCTTGTGTCATCGTGTGAGACCTTGGAGGCTTCAGGCTCGGATAAGTTGGATCAAGGGCTGAATAGGATCTGAAGTGTGCCCTGTGTATAAATAAAAAAACAGAAAAATCCTGAACATGCCATGGCCCAACCTAGTTTGTCAGCAGTGAAGCTCTGTCCCATCTATTCTCCCACTAGCAAAGAAGTAGATATGAGACCTCAAGGAGATCTACCATGAGAAACAACAAGAGTAAAGAAAGAAATTCTAGACCACCACTAGATTTATATGTATCTGCTTGAACAATGAACACCAGAATATGAACCAACAAACTTTTCCTAATAGGAAAAGAGAACCAGTTGAATGCGTACAACTTTATCAGATGTAGGCTCGTAAGTTGTGATCCACAGTTGTAAATCTGATTTTACATGATTTAGTAAACTTTATATCACTTACTGCTGAAAACATATATGCAATAATAGGCAATCCATATCCTTCAATGTTGCTTGTTCCTTAATAATATGAAATGGGTACCCAAGACCAATCAGATACAACGGTTACATGTTAGGACAATTATGCATCACGTGATATTCAGTAATAGTAAGGGTTTAACAAATACATCGTTACTATTGATTAATCCACTCCCTCTATTTGTAAACGAAGAATGTTTGGCACGTTTAACATTTGCACTTGAATGCTTTTTTGTATGTATACTGTAGTAAAATATATTGATTTTTAAATATTTTCTTATTTTAATGATATTACGAATCTAATGTTTTTCTTATAACGTACTAGTCAAAGTTAGAAAATCTCAAGGGCATGCGCAATTTTTAGGGAGCCATGTATTTACCAATTGAGCTGGTGTATATCATGATGGTCTTCAATTGATAAACGTTCTCTATCCTAGACGGAATCTCTTAATCTTTAATCTGGCCAAGGCAAAAGCTTTGACTTAAGCTACAACGCGAAGGGGACATGAAGAGAAGACTCACATGATTGACATATTTACATTAGAAACAAACTTGGGGTATCACACACAAAGTTAATAGTCCCTCCTATGGTGAAGACTACATCAATATTAAAGATCAATCAACAAGCCACCTAAAGTCCGATGACCACGATGGAGGATCTGACGGTAACACAAAATCACAGGTTGATCACAAGTTGGAGCATACATACTTGCACAACACTGCTTCATCCTTAGAAGCATAGAGTTCCTCAAAGCAGCAACCATTACAACTATGAGCTACAACAATACATTTTGTACAACACATAGCCCATGTTGGAAACACAATTTGGAAATCATCTACTCTTGAAATCTATCATGATGACTCCTAATCCTGAACAAATGAGCCTACTGAGACTGATGAAACTTCTCAACCTAAATACATAAACAAATGATTGGAGAGCAGTAGTTCATAGTTTCTACTATATGTTTTATAGTTATGTGAAGTTTAGACTTGATGTATTGCTTTATGAGTGCACTTTTTATGTGCATGCTCATCCTTTTGTTTCCACTTTCTGGATTGTTGTGAGCCTTGGTGTTGTTCCTTTGATATGATAATGTACTACTTTATGGACTAATCAGTGCCCTCATTGGGTCGAGAGGTCGGAAGCAATAAAAGTTTCTTGAATATAAAACGTCATACAGTCACAAGTAGGGATGCAGGTGGGGAAGGTTGGCAACCAATACCATAGTACAAATATAGTGTTAATTTAGGCAAGTGATGAGCCAATTATTATGAGTAATTGTTGAGTTTCACGGGATGAAGTGGGATGTTGTTGCGCCCCTTGTTATCAGGGTCATCATGCGGTCCAGATCTTTTTGAATTGTTTGGATTTCTTACCACTCGTGTCACGTGGCGTGGTCCGGATCATTGGAAAATGGGGCCAATGCACCTGAATTGGAAAAACATTTACAAATAAAAAAGAGTCAATATTTCTGAAACTTTTTTGTAACAACATGGCTTAGAGTATTACTCGTCTTTTTGTGGAGGAGTGAATTTCATGGTACCCTCGTCCTAAAAAAATCACAAGTCCAAAATATATGAATAGTGTTGATTTTGGTTTTTCCCCATCTAGAATACCACAGTAGTCATTCTTTCATGAAACTTTGCACGCGAGTATTACACTACGTTATACTTGTTACAAAAAGGCTTCAGATATTTTTTTTTACTCTTTTCTATATTTTAAAATTACTTTCCAATTCGGGTCCAATGGGACCCGAGACCCATTGGTCATTTCCGGGTCATCATGCATCCATGAAAACAAGAAATGAGCATTGGCTAAACTCCGAGACACATTGCGAATGGAAACCACAAGGAGGCAGATAGACAAGCTCTGTGGTCCGCTGCCACTGTGGTAGAGGCACCGTCCGCCTGGAGTACGGGGCATGGATAGCAACTACTCCCTCTGTAAATTAATATAAGAGTGTTGAGATCAAGTAGTGATCTAAACGCTCTTATAGGGAGTACTACATTACGAGGGAAAGTTTTGTCTGACGAGCGCAAATGCTACCATTACCTAGACCGTTTGGATTCCCTGGGATTTGTATTTCCTTTTCTATTTTGCAGGAAGCATGGATCATATACATAAGGAATACAAGGTTCGGTCAAATCATGCAGGTCTGCTGGGACCAGGCGAAGTAAATGCATGTGCCAAAAATGTCTTTCGGCTTTCTACTTTCCCATTTTCTCTGCTGGAGTTCCCCCTCATCTCACATTTCTGATTTCTCTCGATCACTCACCGGCGACAAGTGACGTTTACCAGCAAGGCAACTACGTTCTCTAGTCTTGGGTGTCAAGAAGATCTTAGACCTCCCTTTATTAAGATCCAGAACTGCCCCCCCCCCCCCCGTCGTCCTCCCCCTAGGGCGACTCGGGCGGCCAGAAACCTAGCCGCTGCCGCCGCAAACTCCCTCCTCCTCTCTCTCCGCCGTCGCCGGAAGACGCCGCCGGACTAAGCCCGGGGCCGACGACGGTGGCGGGGGATCCACTCTCTCGCGCGTCTCTGGGGTGGGGCGGACCCCAAGGCGTGTGGTGGCGCGACCGATCTGGGATCTGCGGCGCGGTGGATGGCTACAGGCGGCGGGAGGCCGGCCCGTCCTCGGACGGCGACGGCTTGGCGCGGCGGAGGCTAGGGCTGTGGGCGCTGCGGATGGCCCTTCGGGCGGCGGCGGCGGCTGCGGTCGGCTTGGCTGCGGTGGCGTGCATGATGCCTTCAGATCGGCGACGGCGGCGTGGAGGGCCTGGTGGTTTCCTCGGCGGCACCTCCGATCAGATCTATTCTGACCAGTGCAGCCGGCGGTGGTGGTCATCTCTTCCGTCAGAGGTGGTCGGCCTGAGGCTGGATGTTCGAATCTTGGGATCCGTCATCTAGCACCAGCTGCGATTCGGGAAGACGTAGTTGCCGGTGAAAACCGAGCCGACGGCGGGCGATGGTGGCGCTCCACGCCGTTCCCTTGATGAAGGCATCGTCATGTGACTACCATCGACCCACTCGTATTGCTCTGGGGGAAACCCTAGGATCTGGTGTTCCAGACCGGACGATGGCGGCACTGCGGTGTTGTTTCTCTCTTGGGAGCATCGCTTGTGGAGCAAAGGCCGAAGTCGAGGCGGGAGGTGGAGCGGCTTTGTCTTGCATGAGCTTTGGTGGAGATGTCAAGTCATGCCCGACCGACAAAGTGCTACGCTTGGTCATGCTCGGTCGGTAGGTGCTACGCACGACAGATCCTCCAAGGGCTTCAAGTCGTGTCGGCTGGTGGTACTTGGCAGATGGCGCCAGTGTATCACATGGCACAGCGACGTGTTCAGCTGTTTGCGCTACAGGAGGAGGTGCCGTTGGGCACCGTGGTGGCGTCGACTATAGCTGTACCGAGCAAGGTTGATGCATCAAGACAATTCTCAAGATGGAGCGGTGGCAGTTGGCGGTGGCGGCCTCGAGAGCATGCCGACCAGTGTGTGCCCTGCACCTGCAAGTGGCTAGGTTGGGGTCTCGTGTCTTAGATGTTAGGCCTGGCTGCGATGTCTGCTTGGTATTAGGCCCAGCTATCTCGCGCCTTCATCAATCGGATAGGTGTAGCGACAGCTTTGTTGTTTAGATGGCGGCTTTAGTCTTACTGTTGTATGACTTTGTAAGGTCTTGTGAGAATAATTAATAAAGTGGCCGTATGCATCGTCCAGATACAGAGGCCGGGGTCATCCTCCTTTTCTAAAAAAAGCAAGGCAACTACGTTAGGCGAGCGCCAACCAAATATGATGGTATTAGTGCAGCGGGGAACCATTGGTAGGCGGTTATTTATGTGCATCGATGTGGCTTAGAAAGTTTTTTTCTCGAAAAAGGGATATCCCCGGCCTCTGCATCAGAGCGATGCATATGGGCACCTTTATTACCAAACAAAATAGTGCGACAGAGGTCTCAAAGTCTCAAACAAAGAAGAACAAAAAGTGTTCGCAAAGAGCTAAAGAATAAGAATAAAGCCACAACCGGCTAGCAAGATAAAGATAGGAAAACTAATTGCCTATCCTATTACATGACCGCCATTCAAACCGGTTGAAAATAACCCATACTACCATCTCCCATCGGATAGATCCGGTAACCAAACGCTCCCTGGCCTCCGTCGGAGTGAGTAGCGACCACATATGGATCAACGCAGTGGCTCGGAAGATAACATGCAAAAAATGAGTATTTGTTGTTATGTTAAAGACCAAATCATTTCTGCAATTCCAGATAGCCCATAATAAAGCACATACTCCTACACGAATGTGTTTCACTGTTTGGGGCTCAATCCCATCTAGCCACGTCCCAAATAACATGTTGATATTATTCATAGGAGTAATATTAAAGGCTATGTGAACTCTCTGCCAAAGAATTTTTGCCAAAGGACAATCAAGAAAGAGGTGTTTGATGGATTCATCCCGATCACAAAAGCTACATCTAGCGGATCCAATCCAGTTGCGTTTTATCAAGTTATCCTTAGTTAAAATGACTTGTTTGTGTACAAACCACATAAACACTTTAACTCTCAAGGGTACTTTGACATGCAAAATATGTTTCGAAGTAGGAATAAAGCTAGAATTAATAACATCCAAATACATGGATTTGACCATGAACTCTCCATTCCTAGTCAACTTCCAACACAACTGATCGGGTCGTTGAGTTAGTTGGACATCCATCAATCTTCTCACAAGATGGAGCCAAGCTTCCCAAGGTTTCCGGCTAGCGCTCTCCTGAAGTGAATATTGAGAGGCGTGGACTGATATACTGTCTCAACAGTTGCGTCTCTCCATTGAACAATGCTATAGAGAGAAGGATATTGAAGCGCGAGGGGCGTGTCCCCTAGCCATGTATCCTCCCAAAATCTTGTAGAAGTACTGTTACCGATAACAAACTTTGTCCGATTATGAAATACTGATTTAACTCTCATTAGTCCTTTCCAAAAAGGCGAATCCATCGGCCTCACTGTCACCTGGGATAAAGTTTTGGAATGTAGGTACTTATTACGCAGAATCTTTGCCCATGTAGCCCCGGTCTCACCAGATAGCATATACAGCCATTTGCTGAGAAGACATTTGTTCTTCACCTCAAGATTTTTGATACCTAGACCCCCTTGGTCCATCGATCGACAAATAATGTCCCATTTAGCGAGTCTATACTTCCTCTTCAAGTCATCACTTTGCCAGAAGAAACGGGACCAATAGAAATCAAGTCTTTTCCGAACTCCAACTGGTACCTCGAAAAAAGACAGAAGAAACATGGGCATGCTTGTGAGAAACGAATTAATGAGAATTAAACGGCCTCCATATGACATCAATTTGCCCTTCCAGCAACCTAGTTTCTTCTCAAAACGATCCTCAATGCACTTCCATTCTCTGTTTGTTAGCTTTCGATGGTGAATTGGTATACCCAAATATGTGAAAGGTAAAGCCCCCAACTCACATCCAAACAATTGCTTATATGCCTCTTGTTCCTCATTGGCTCTTCCAAAATAGAACAATTCGCTCTTGTGGAAATTAATCTTTAGTCCAGTCAATTGTTCAAATAAGCATAACACCAGCTTCATGTTTCTCGTGTTTGCCAAGTCATGCTCCATAAAAATGATAGTATCATTTGTGTACTGTAGGACAGAAACACCTCCATCAACTAGATGAGGCACCAGACTACCTACTTGACCAGCATCCTTAGTCCTCCCTATTAGAATCATCAACAAGTCGACTACAATGTTGAACAGAATAGGTGACATCGGATCTCCTTGTCTCAGGCCCTTATGTGTTTGGAAAAGTGACCTATGTCATCATTCACTTTAATTCCAACACTCCCTTTTTGCGTGAAAGTTTCTACCTGTTGTCTCCAGGCTTGATCAAATCCTTTCATGCGCAAAGCCTGTTGAAGAAATGACCATTTGACTTTGTCGTACGCCTTTTCGAAATCCACTTTGAAAACAACCCCATCTAGTTTTTTCGTGTGAATTTCATGGAGCATTTCATGGAGGACCACAACCCCTTCTAGGATGTTTCTGTCCGGCATGAAGGCTGTTTGGGACGGCTGCATCATAGAGCGCGCAATCTGTGTGAGTCTATTTGTCCCAACCTTGATGAAAATTTTGAAACTTACGTTAAGAAGGTGGATCGGCCTAACTGCTCAGTTCTCACAGCCTCTGCTTTCTTAGGAAGCAAAGTAATAGTTCCAAAATTCAGATGAAACAACTGAAGTTGTCCAGAGAATAAATCATGGAACATCGGTAGCAAGTTCCCTTTGATAATATGCCGAAAAAATTTATAAAACTCCACTGGAAATCCATCCGACCCCGGAGCTTTATTATTTTTCATCTGAGAAATAGCTTCAAACACCTCTTTCTCCGAAAACGGGGCAGTTAAAATATCGTTCTCATTGGCAGCAAGTTGAGGGACATCCTCAATCCTCGAATCATCCAGGGACACAAAATTATCCTCCGGAGGCCCAAAAAGCTGCTTGTAGTAGTTGGCAATGTATAATTTAAGGTTTTCCTGTCCCAAGATCGTCCCCTCGTCTTGCTCAAGCTGAAAGATTATTTTCTTTCTATGTTTGCTTTTAGCAATCATATGAAAGAATTGAGTGTTGGCGTCCCCTTGGACAACTTTGCGAACCTTAGCCCGCAATGCCCACTTCAATTCCTCTTCCCACAGGAGTTCTTTTAATCTCATCTCCACGTCTACTTTAGCATGAAGTTCCATGGAATCTAGGATTGTGGACTCGCCTTTTATATCTAGGGCCTGAATAAGAGTAACTAGCCTTTCCTTTTCAACCTTATAAATCCCACTGAGATGCTTAGCCCACCCACATAAGAAACTTCTCAAGTGTCTTATCTTATTCTGCCATCTCTCAATAGAAGTCCTTCCTCCTGCATCTTTAGCCCATTCCTTGGCTATTAGACCGAAGAAACCTTCTCTCTCAAACCACGCTAATTCGAAAGAGAAAGTATTTTTATTCCCCACATGCGTTGCCTCACCAGAGTCAAGCAGTAAAGGGGTGTGGTCTGAGATTCCGCGCGATAACGCCTGGACTGTTACTAGAGGAAACTTCTGTTCCCAGTCAACACTCGCGAGGACACGATCGAGCTTCTGAAACGTGGGGGTTGGCAAAGTATTAGCCCAAGTGAATTTTGTACCCGAAAGCTCTATCTCTCTCAGATCCAAGCTTTCAATAATAGTATTAAACATGAATGACCACCGGCCGTCAAAATTGTCATTATTCTTCTCGTCGCTCCTTCTAATAATATTAAAATCACCCCCAACTAAGATTGGAAGCTGCCCATACCCGCAAATATGGACAAGATCCGCCAAAAAATCTGGTTTGAGCTTTGGCTGTGCGGCCCCATATACCGCCACCAGTGCCCAATTAAACCCATCGGCCTTTGATGTAACCCGAAACTTGACGTGAAATCTCCCATAACCACACTTCGGACTTACAACGTCTCGCATATAACCCCAAGTAAGATCCCACCTGATCTTCCTCTCGGGGGGAGGCAGTGCCAATCAAAATCGACACCTCCCCATAACGTTGTTAGGAATTGCGGGGAAAAATTACCCCTTCCTGTTTCAGAGAGGGCAATAAAATCCAACCTATGCTCGTTAGAAGCATCCGCTAGAAATCTTCTTTTAGCCAAGTCTCTCAGACCTCTGCTATTCCAAAAAATTCCTCCCATAACTCATCGCAATTTTTTTAGTCGTACGGATCCTAGAGCTTCTGCGCATAGCCGACGCTGGATAAATCTTGCGCTTCCACTTGCACGTAGGCTTGTGTTGATCCTCCACCCGGTCCTCACAACCAGGTTCCGTGGACCTAACACTCTGATCCTCGATGGGTTCACTATGCCCAAGAGGTAGAGAATCATCCTCCTCCTCAGTCTCAGGGAGGGATGGGGCAAGATCTGCACAGAAAGTGTCTAACACTCTGACTCCCAACGCATCGATGTCGGATTCGTTCATGGGTTTTAACAGCTTCTAAGTTGTGAATCATATCTAAAGCGCGATTTGCTTCAATATCCAGGAGATCATTAACAGAATTAGAGATTTCACTATCATTACTACCTAGTGAAACTCCTAACTGATTTGCATTATGAATAATCTCATCATTAGAAAAATGTAGAATGGAATTGGAAGTGTTGACCAACATACCAGTAGTGACCTCAATGTCACAAAGCTTGGCCGCCCGCTTGGCGCACCTCAGCTGCATGTCATCAACATCCGGCTGGTCCTGGAGACGACAGTTCATCCGCCGCCCCTCAGTAACAGGATCCGGGATGCCTCCAAAAGCGATGACCTCCTCCTGAGTGGCCTTGTTAGGGATAAGGCCACAAGCACCACCCCCAACGCGCGGCCAGGCTACATCACCTAGAGAGGCGCCAAGAGCCGCAGGCACCGGCCTCGACGAGCGCGGGGGAGGAGAGCACTGGGCCACCTTCCCACGCTCGCCACCTGACGCGGCGAGCACTGACGTCATCCCACCCAAAGGCGAGCGAGGCGGAGTGAGTGCAGGGTCCGGCTGCCCACACTCCCCACCCGACCCAGCCTGCAAACAGGCGGGTGACGCGACCACCTTGGTCGGTGTCAACCGGAGCATCCCCAGCATCTGTGCAGGTGATAGCCGGCCCTCGGGAGCAACAACCATCGCAGGCACTGCCGCCCTGACCTCCACAGGAGAGGAGGGAGCCGAGGCATCCAGCCGCCTCCCTCGCCCGACCACCGCAGGAGAGGAGGGAGCCGAGGCCTCCTGCCCGGGTCCTCCTCCCAATACGGTTACGTCACTGATCGGCGACACCGGTAGCTCCGCCGCAGTCCTCATATGTGGCGAGACATCGGAAGGAGAGGGGAAGCGAGGGGCCACCTGTCCATGATCCTCCCCCCTCAACCAAAGTCACCAGAGTAGCGGATGTCTCCATGCACCCATCAATAGATCCATCAGCCGCTGCATAGTCTAAGGGAGGGAGTGTGCACTCTAGCACATCATCAGACTCCACTCGATTGCTCCATAGCCTAGGAGGAGCAGAAGCTGGCTCAAACGAACCGAATCTCAGAGTGCTCATAGGCACCATAGCTGAAGAAGCAGCCCCAGTCCCAGGCGTCTGCGAGGTGGAACTCGGACTGTTGGACGACTCATGCCCAACATCATCCCCTCGCGCTTCCGTGTTACCTGATCCATCATTCCTATCATGCATATCCACATCCGTCCCTGCCAAATCCTCAGCAAAAATATATATCTCCTCAAACTCAATCTCAAGGTTAAACACCTGGCCCCGATAAGTCCACTTAACCACGTCAGGCATGAACTCAATATCGAGGACACTCACCAGCAGTCGGGCCACTCCGTTGCTCGAGTAAAGACCATGTCCACCTTCTCGGTTTTCTTGACCAGAATCCCCAAGCTAGCCGCAACCCTAGCATCCTGAAGCGGCTTGGATGGAGCCCCTGAGAAACGCAACTAGACCTGAGTGATGGGTTTGCCCTGCGGCTCAACTCTCTTCCGCTCATGGAACTCGAGGATGCACTCAGTGCCAGGAACTCTGCACAACCCAAAGCTGAGAAGACGCTCCAAGTCCTCTGTTGTAGGGAAATCGACCGTATACGTGTTGGCCTCGAGACGAGTGAGCTCCCACTGAAAAATGCGTGGAGCTAACTCACTGAGCCAGTGTATAATCTGCCTCAGACACATCACCCTTTGTGACAATGACAATCCCCGTGGTTGTGCTTTGGGGTTCCTCTGGTAGCTCCCTCACACTAGGAGACTCAAAAAACATCAGCTCAGCACAATAGACTCCATAGATGGTAATACTCGGCATGTGATCACGCAGAATCGGACACTCCCCCATGTCATGCGCTGGCTTGAGACAGGTATCACATAACTCAGTTACACACTCAGCAATAAAGTGGCCCCTCTCTCCACAACGGTAGCACAACATCTTCTCCTTTTTACGAGCCCACTTGGAAGCTCTATCCGCATCAGACTTGTCGGTGGCACCGACAGCACCTGTGAGCACAGGCTCAGTCACAGGTACGTCAGCGTTAGCCAGCGCCATCACCGCTTCCATAACATGGCCAGACAACTCTGACGTCAGTCCAGAAGCAACCACCTCCGAGGATGCCGTCGGCTCCACAACAATAGGCGGTGGAGGTTGGCGGTAACGATCCCGACCACCGCGACCATCACGACCACCACGATGACCTCGGTAACCACCTCTCTGCCGGTAGTCTGGGCTAGATGCCCCCTCAACAAAACCTCCCGAAGGACCGTAAAAAGGTCTCTCAGCAGTGCCATCACTCTGCCATGCATACCCACGCCCCCCTCCCGTCGACGAGGAACCGCGATGTTGGCCCTCACCATAGACGTCATAGCCATCGTCATCCCACTGTCCCTGAGGTGGTCCGTTACCATCACGGTTAACCGGGAAATGAGCGTGTCCAGCGCCTACATCGCCCACATGCTCAGGTTAAGGCGGCGGATCCTGCGTCTGCACCGGCCCAGGCCGTTGCTATGGCGGTCGAGCAACAAAGTGGGGCGGCGGTGCAGCCCGGTTCTACTGCCCAAGCGCTAGCGTCTGCTTGCGAGGCACAACCATCACCGTCCCTGGCGGCTTCGGCTAGGACCCTGCCCATGCCCCGCCGCGGCATGCGCGGGAGCCGGAACAGCCGCCCAGGAGCTGGCGGCCTAGGTCCCATGGCGCCACCACCGCGACCCGCAGCGGCAAGCCCAGTCCCAGCGGCCACTGGAGCTCGCTGACCCGGGTTGCCTCCACCACGACCCACAGCGGCCGGCCCGGTCCCAGATGCCACCGAAGGGTTCAGAACCGGCGGTGCTCCACCACCACGTCCGCCCGACGCGGTCCCGGCAACCGCCGGGGGCTTCGGTCCAGGAGAACGCCCTCCACGCCCCGCCATAGCCTCGAGAGGAGGAACACGAGCAGCACCGCCAGGAACACACCTCGGGAACCCGGGAACAGCGCGGTGTCGGCGAACCCTAGGCGCAGGCAGCAGAGGTGAACAAGGACGAGAACGACGATCCGAAGGTGTGTGTTGGCGCCACCTCTCCATGGCGCCGCTCCTCTTCTACCTGTTTCTCTCATGGTTACTCTCAAGAACACACTAGACCTGGGCACACACCAACGCACCCATATACCAAGGAAGAAGATCATAGGGCCTTTGCCTAGAGCACTCCCTTGGTGACCATGGCTACATTGTGCTTTTGGCCACTCAACCATTTTTCCATTCACTCAAAGGAAACCATTTATACAGGGACTCGAGACTCCATGGTACTTGCAGCCACAACCACCATGCACCACTCACGCCACTAACTACCCCTATTCTTATGCTCATGTCCAGCTTCACCACAACTTCCAAACAACCCGGCCGTCCATCTAGCTAGCTAACCAACGACCTGCATGCATCCATCCCAGAGTGCGTGCTAGCTTTCCTCAACAGTCGGCCTCTAACCAGCTAACTACATGGATGCAACTAACTAAGCAAGATTACTACTAACATTTTCCCTCTTAATCTTGACTTGCCGTCGCCGGAGTTGCTGCCGAGGAACGTCCCTTCTTCATCTCCGGGGCAGCCGCACGCTCGCCCGCCGGAGTTGACATTGCTGCTCCCATCACCGTCGTCATTGCCACGGCCGCCGCTGCGGCCTCCACACTCGACGTGAACCACACAGCATGCATCTTCTATGCACGAACGCTGCAGCCTCTCCTTCTTCTTCCTCGGCGACACACGCCAAGCTCCTTCTCCACCCACACCAGTTACAACACACGCGGGAGGTTTTATACCATGGACACTCCAAGGGCATGAACCTACGTCCCCATCCATGCGGAGCACTCGGTCCAGCCCGCTCAGTCCGCGCCCCCGACGCGCACGCACACATCCCGGTCGCGTCGAGCCCGCAACAAACCGACTCACGCACCCCCACGTTCGCCAACAGACTGGCTACACACACACAAGTCCGACCAAGCCTGGACATAACTCGGACAGTGCCCATACACTAGTCAGAACATGCACAGACTATGACCAGACACGCACACCACGATCACGACGCAGCTCGAACCGCATCTAATGGCATGTACAATGGTTGATAAGATAGTCTTATATTAAGTCTTGCATGTAAATTAGAGATGACAAAAAAGCATGTCTACAATGGGTCATTTCTTAGCCTTATCTTCAATAATTAGTTGTTCCTAAAAACATGGTGAGACAAATTATGCTAAGAGATCATCTCTTGTCTTTTCTTAAATAAGAGACGACATGAAAGTGCGTTATATCGACTAGAGGGGGGTGAATAGGCAATTTTTATGAATTCTTCACTGAGGAATTTGCTGGTGAGGAAATTCCTTAGCGAAGAACTACTTGCAGCGGAATAAGTACTCAGAGGTAAACATAACAGGATACAAACATAGTCATCATGCTAAAATGAAGACTAGCACAGAGTACAGAAAGCGTAAACACATGATAACAAGATGAAGACGGACAGACTGAAGAAATTGAACTAAGGAATTTGTGAAAGTCTTCAGTCAAAGTCTTCAAGCACAGATATGAAAAACATACAACACAGTAATGAGGAAATGAAAGAGTTGAGGAAATAGAACCAGTTAGTTGGTGAAGACAATGATTTGGTAAACCAGTTCCAACTGCTGTCTCAGTTGTACGTTTGGTTGGAGCGGCTGAGTATTTAAACTCGAGGACACGCAGTCCCGGACACCCGCCTCGAGCCGCAACTCAGACACCCAGTCCTCACCGTATTCTCCTTGAACTAAGACCACACAGGCCTCGTCCAATCACTCGTGGTAAGTCTCCAGGTGACTTCCAAACCTTCACAGACTTGGTCACTCGGCGATCCACAATTCTTCTTGGATTCTCTAGACCTTGACGCCTAACCGTCTGGAAGAAGCACAGTCTTCAAAGGTAACAAGCATCGGATCCACGCAAGATCAATTTCTTCAGTGATGCTCAATCACTTTGGGTTTGTGCGGGGTTTGGTTTTGGGATTTTCCTCACTTGATGGTTTTCGCCAAAGTCCTCTGGAGGATGGGTTGCTCTCGATGACAAGTGTCAAGTTCTCTCGAGCAGCCAACCAGCTAGTGGTTGTAGGGGCGGCTATTTATAGCCTAGGAGCAGCCCGACATGATAAGACATAAATGCCCTTCAATGATATGACCATTAGGTGGATAAGATATTTTGGACAACCGCGCAAGAGACAACAATAGTCGAAATTTGACTCTCAAATTCCTCGTATTATCATGTTCTCACTGTAGGCAATTCAGACTGGCAAATTCCTAACTCCTCGGTCGAAAGAAGTCCTCAAGGACTGTAAGAACTGCGTCTCACATCAAGAAATTGACTGAATCAGATGAGATTTCCAATGGCTTCACTCAAGGGATTGGTAGGTGTAGGATTTTGAGTTGAGCATCACATGGAAATTTTTCCTTAGTATTTCCTCGACCCCCTTTAACAGTACGGTGTTTCCTATGACTCATGAAAGAGAAAATGGAGCTACGAAAACAAAAGTCTTCACGCTTCATATTCCTCGAATGAATACTAAGTCTTCAAGGTCACACCAATTTCTTCACTTTCAAAGTCTTCTAAAGTCTTCGAAATATCAAAGTCTTCATCGAAGAACTTCATTTTAGGGTCGACTTTCTCTCAGAAATATCAAACTCCTCATAGACTTATAGACCTGTGTACACTCACAACGATCAATCACTTAACCTATAAGTCTTCAATACACCAAAATCACTAAGGGCACTAGATGCACTTACAATCTCCCCTTTTGGTGATTGATGACAACATAGGTTAAGTTTTCAACGGGGATTAACATATGAAGTGTAAATACTGATATTGAGGAATTTGATTGCAAGATATAGAAGAACTCCCCCTGAATATGTGCATAGTGAGGAATTTGCTTTTGAGGCAATGCACATTTGAAGAATTGAATCATGGAGATCTCCCCCCTATATCTTGTAATTCATACACGCATTTGATATATGATATGAAGAATTTGAAATGCATGATGAAATATGGTGCCTGATGAGACTCAGCATGCGTGCAATAATATTAACGAGGAATAAGCATGCAGAATAACACATCAAAAGTATCAAAGCACAGTGCATCAAAGTCAGAGCACAATGCACCGTCCAAAAAGTATCAGGGCACCATCGGATGTAAGATTACAACTCGATCAAATAAAAAGTTTCGGAAGAACGAGAGTTGTAACTTAACAAAACGCCCATAGTATAAACCCGCTTGAAGACTAACTCAGATATCTCCCCCTTTGTCATCAAATGACCAAAAAGATCGAAACTGAGGACTAACCCCCCTGAAGAGTTTCAAGTCGATGGAGGAGCGCCAGCGTTGTCGGGGTTGTTCGTTGAAGTAGGGCCTGCCGCATGTCGCCCAAATCTTCATGCTCATCGGCCACGCGATGAAGAATAAAACCGCCACCGATCAGAACTCGACTCTCTTGAATTTCTTCGAGGTGGTGCGCACCACCAAATGCTTCCCGAGACCCATGGTCTTCGCTTCTTCCATGAATATACATGAGTGAGAACAGCCCAAAAGCGGTTGAGGGTTTCATGAAGGTGATACTGATTTTCTTCACCGCATTATGGGTTGAGGTCATGTTGTGAAGAATTGCAGCAAACCGACGCTTCACCCATTTGTGATTGCGATCAACCTTCCGATGAAGACCGAGGAGTAACTCACGGTCATCATCACCACGGTGCTTTGTTGCTTGAGGCTTTTGCTTGGTGATGTATTTGCGGCGGTGGTCATGTGTTGCGAAATCGCCATTGGTGGAGTAAGATGTAGCTAGACGGAATTGACCATCCAATGGACGAGTGCCTTCATCGATCACAAGAGCTGCCTTGCCCTTATCATCGATGATGAAACCGGTCGCTGAGGACTTCGATCGCGCAAGTAGCTACCATGGTTCAGAGTGTCGAGATTGTAATTCAAAGGAAGATCTTGCCCTTATGAATCTCATAATCCAAGGCGCATAGGGCTTCAGCTCAAAAGGTGACATAGCAACATTAGCCAGAGTCCTCATGAAGAAATCATGGAAGTTGACGGGAACACCATGAATGATGTTGAAAAGCATGTTCTTCATGATGCCAACGACATCTTCATCATTTGAGTCGAGGCCTTTGATAGGTCATTGTCTTCGTCAGGATGCGATAGACAGTCCGAGGCACATATAGCAATTCCTTGACGAGGAATTTGGTTCGTGGGGCTTGCCCTGGCTTCAAAGGCTTCATGAGCACTTGCATATAATGATCTGTCAGTTCGCAGTCATTGTAGATGCAACGGGCACTGGCATGGGGAGGATCAAGAGGAAGGACACGAAGCAATTCAGTTGCTGGTGCCTTATAGTGAGTGTTTTCTGTCATCCAATCCAGTACCCATGAATTGACATCTTCAGCATCTCCGGTGATATGCAAAGTGGCATAGAACTGAAGAATGAGTTCTTCATTCCAATCACAGATATCAGTGCAGAAGTGCAGTAGTCCTGCATCGTGAATAACTCAGAGGACCGGCTCGAACCACGGCAGAGATTCCATATCCACATGAGGAATATGTTCATGATCGAAGATTTTGTCCTTGTCAAAGATCACTGAGGAATAGAAGTTGGCTTGAGTAGCAGTCCAGAAACGTCTCTTCCTTATGCCAGCAGAGTCATATGGATTGTAATCAGTGAAGAACACATGCTCAGAAAAGAAGTCTTCAGCCTTGAATTTTTGCTTGCTAGAGAACGGATTCTTCGGTTTGGGCAGAGGAGTGTCGATGATTTGCAAAGACAACCTCAGAATGACGATCTCAGTGCTTCAGTGAGGAATTTCTGGTTCCTCTTCTTGTGCAGTTTGGGGATCAGCAAGAAGTTCTTCAAAGACTAGCGGCTGGAATTTCTTCATGAATGCATTTATGTGGGATGAGTTTCTTCAGAGCCCATTTGAACAGTTGTAGCCGGGACCGAGGAATTTGTTGAATAGGAGTGAAGAGAGGAGTATTGGGATGCTGATTTTCCCAAAAGTCATCGTTCATCACTGGTGTAGTGCATCCAATATCCACATCTTCATCTTCGTTTTCAATTTTCTCAACACCAGCCTCTTCAGCTATGAACTGAGGCATAGGTGAGGAAATGACTGGCGTTGAAGGGAATGTTTCCACTTCAATTTCTTCATCAAACTGCTCTGAGGTAGCAACAGAATGATTTTCTTCATCAGATCCGCTTGGGATCTTGTAGTCTTCTCCATAAGGAACAATTTCCTTGGATGACATGGAGGAAAGCGGAATGGCATCAATAGGATTTTCAAGCGAGCTGGTCACTGGCTTCATTTTCTTCGCGGCCGAAGAATTTGACGCAGCTGATGTCTTCCTTTTCTTCATTGCAGCTCGCTCTGCAACCTTGGTCTTCTTCACTTCATAAGCAGAAGGAAGAATTGGAGTTGGTGTTGGCGCAGGAGGAGCTGAGGACTGTGGTTCATTTTTCGCAGCGAATCGTGCAGATTGCCTCGATCTTCTTCAGCTTCAGCGCACCACTAGTGGATGCCCAGGAATTTCTTCAATGGCCGGAATGGAGTCATCAGCCCCGAACTTGTATTCTCATCAAGAGGTTGAAAGTCATCAGCAAGTCTTGGCATGTTCTTCAAAGAGCTGAGCAGAGTCTCAGAGTTCGAGGATTTTCTTGTTGCGATGGGGCTGCAATAGTTGTCATTTTCTTCGTCAAATTGATTTAATCTCACTTTGGCTCCTTGCCAATCAGCATTGTATGCATCAAATCTTTGCCGAGGGCTTGATCTCAGATTGAGCCTTGAGAAGTTCTTCGTGTCGGTCGACAACGTTCTTCTTCGTAAGCTTCTCCTTTCTAGCTTGTGCTCTCTTTATCTCACGAGCCTTTTCAAACTTCCATTTCTCTTGAGAGATGAAATGGGTCAAGATATGACTTTGACCAGAGTCGAGGCGATCAGCATTGGAGTGTTTGGATCCTTATGCCATAAGTCAATATAGTCGAGGATCTTCTTCGGATCCGTAAGCGAGGCACAGTGTTCCTTTGGCTCTGCGGCCTTTGCTTGTCTGTCTCGATGATTTCGCAAGTTCTTCATCAGAAGCTTCATCATCAGTGGGCACTTGGAAAGCAACCTGTTTCTTTCTTGGACTTGACCGAGGACCGCGTCTAGCTGTTGCTTTTGTCTTCAGTAGAGTGGGGCCTGATGAGGACATTGGTGCAGCTGAGGAACTCGCTGAGACACCAGAAGCAATTGAGAAACCCTGAGTCCTTTGACATGTAGCCAGATGCACAGGAGTTGAGAACTTGGAGGGAGCTGCTGAGGACTTTGGTGGAGCAGCGGTAGTCTAAGGAATTTGCCGTGAGGGCGCGGCTGAGGAACTTGGCCATGAGGGCGCTGATGGTGAAGCACTTGGCTTGCGAGCAGGCTTCTTCGGCATTGATTTCCTCGGCTTGACCGAGGTCTCAGCGGCAGCAGCAGCAGCAGAATCCTCATTGAATTTCCTCACTGCCTCCTTGGCTTGTCTTGCCAATTTTGCTTGGCGCCTAGCCCATTCTTCAGGAAAGTCTTCACCACTTTTGATGCTAGTGGGATCAGCGACTTGGCCAGATGCCAATGGAGCTCTTGGGCATGGAGGATTTAAGGCTAATTTCTTCATGTACTTTGGAGTAACATATCGATATTCCTCCATTCTCGTGCCCATCTTCGCTCAATCCTCCGAATGCGCACTTTGCGCTGATTCTTGTTTTCTTTGCCAAACTTGGCTTCATCAGTGTGCAATAATCCTTGTATATTTCATCGGGGATCTCGAAGCGATCATGACCTCCGGTTTCTTTCCTCCTTTCTGCGGTCTCTTTCCTTCACCATTTTCTTCAGATGAGGAATTTGAACAATTGAACACTCAAGAAGTATGCAGTTTTTCTTCGAGGAACGCTGCAAATGAGTTAAGTTGATGAGAACCTAGTGATTCAGCAATGGACATGAGTACCTGTGAACAGAGTGTAGGTGCAAGGAATTTGGAGAGGTCATATGCGTTCTCAGAAGATTTTTCGAAAAGACAAGTTTTGAGGACTTTGACCAGTTGAGCCTTGAGGAATTTCACTAAGCGTTCTTGTCTTAGGTTCCAGAGTTGTACAGATTGAAAATCCGCACAATTGAGGAATCTTGAAGAAATGAGTGCTTAGAGAGATGGATCAAGAGCATACAGTGTGTGAGGTGTTCATATGTGAAGATTTGAAGAATAAAACACCTTTGAAGATTTTCAGAAAAGTTTGAGAATAAAAGCGAGTAATAAAAGTGACTTTTAATTACCCGAACTGAAGAACACGACGAACAGAGATGAACAGCGATGAAGTTCATCAAGTTAGATCTCCCATGCCCTAACTTGGCAGAGGAAGACGGCTACGGCGGCGGCAGAGTGAAGATTTCCGCAGCCGGCGCGAGTACGACGGCGACGAGGTCGAGACAGTGAAGCTCTTCCTCACCGGCGGCGATGGAGTAGCGGCGGTGCTAGGGTTTGAGGAGAGCTCGAGCGAGAGACAATGACCGAGCGGAGTAAATGAAGTAAGGAAGGGGAGAGGGGTATTTATAGCCACGGTAAAAACTGTTCGCCTGAAGATTTTGGGACGAACATGCCCCTGCCCTTTCTTCTTCATGCGACATGTGTCACCCACGTACTGTGCAGATGAGATCGTGTAAGATCGTGGGTGAATAAAATAATGCATCGTGGGATGCAGAATGGTTTGAGTGGTAAAACCAAAAATCTAGATAAGATTTGTTTTAAAGTTTCGCTCGCAATTTCTTCAGCTGACAAGGACACAGTGAAGACTTTGAACGAGTTTCAATCAGAATGCACTTGAAGAATTTGTGAATAGATTGGGTTGAGTGTAGAATAGAGGGGGAAGGGTCCGATCACATTCACATAGCAGAAATCACAACTTGAAGAAATAGCAATAAGTGAATGCTGTAGAGGACATAAACTCATATATATATATATATATATATATATATATATATATATATATATATATATATATATATAGCCAATGAAGAAAAACGATGGAAACAGTGAAGATTTTGCCAAGTTGAAGAATTTGAAAAACTGAAGACTTTCAAAATGAGGAAAACTCAAATTGAAGATTTTCAACTTTTGTGGTGGTGTGACCCACAGATAAGAATGATGATTTCAGACACCGCAGTATAATTGTCGAGGATTCGAGAATCAAATTCTTCATTAATTTCTTCACACTTAGAGCGTTATTCTTCATTGATTGAAGAAAACGCTTTCTTCATGTGTTGCACATCTAAGTCATCAATTCTGCATAAGGGTTAGGATGTGTGTCCTTTTCAAAGAACATTCGAAGATTCTAAGATATTTAGCTCACACCGCAACTTGCTAAATCTCTTCTCGTCCTAGGGCTTAGTGAAGATATCAGCTAGCTGTTCTTCAGTCTTCACATGCTTGATGGAGATGTCGCGCTTCAACACATGATCATGAAGAAAATGATGACGAATCTAGATGTGCTTAGTCTTCGAGTGCTGAACTGGGTTGTGAGCAATCTTGATGGCACTCTCATTGTCGCAGAGGAGAGGCACATTCTTCACGCTGACGCCATAGTCCTTGAGGGTTTGCTTCATCCAAAGCAGCTTGAGCACAAGATGAGCCAAAGCAGCAATGTATTCAGCTTCAAAGAAGAGATGTGATACGCAGTCTGCTTTCTTCGAGGACCAATGCACCAAAGATCGTCCGAGGAAATAACAAGTGCCGATGTTGACTTGCGGTCCACACGATCACCAACATAGTCGAGTCGAATATCCAATGAGATCAAAAGCAGAGCCCTTGGGGTACCATAATCCTAGTGTTGGTGTGTGAGCTAGATATCAAGAATATGCTTCACAGCCTTATGGTGTGATTCCTTCGTGCAGCTTGAAATCGGGCACACATGCAAACACTAAGCATTATATCCGCCTAGATGCACATAGGTACAATAAGGAACCAATCATGGAGCGTATACCTTGTGATCAAGTCAATACTATTTTCATCAATTGCATAGATGGCCATTTGTGGGCATAGGAATTTTGACGCCTTTGCAATCTTGCATGCCGAATTTCCTCAAGACATCTTTGAGGTATTTCTCCGAGATATGAATATGCCATTGCGCTCTTTTAATTTGAAGACCTAAGAAGAATTTCAACTCTCCCATCATAGAAATTTGATATTCTTCACTCATCATATAGGCAAATTCATCACTATAACGTTGGTCAGTACAGCCAAAGATAATATCATCAACATAAATTTGGCACACAAACAATTCACCATCATATGATTTAGTAAAAAGAGTAGGGTCGAGTGAACCAAGTGTGAAGCCATTCTTCACGAAGAATTCCTTCAATGTATCATACCACGCCCGAGGGGCTTGCTTGAGGCCATAGAGAGCCTTATTGAGTCTGAAGACTTTGTCAGGATTCTTGGGATCTTCAAAACCTGGGGGTTGAGCAACATATACTTCTTCCTCAAGCTTACCATTGAGGAATGCACTTTTCACATCCATTTGATATAAGATGATATCATGATGGTTAGCGTAAGCAAGTAATATCTAATAGCCTCAAGTCTAGCAACAGTGCAAAAGTTTCATCGAAATCAATTCCTTCAACTCGTGTGTAGCCTTGAGCTACTAGTCGTGCTTTATTCCTCACCACAAGGCCATTTTCATCTTGCTTGTTGCGGTAGATGCACTTTGTGCCAATGATATTATGCTTGCGAGGATCTCGGGCGATTGACCAATTCCTGACATTGTTCATCTCGAATCGATGTAATTCTTCTTGCATAGCCCTGATCCACTCCGCCCGTAAATGCTTCATCTACCTTAGTGGGCTCTGTGATAGAGACAAAAGCATAGTTCCCACAAAAGTTAGATAAATGTGATGCTTTTGAGCGTGCGAGAGGACCTGGTGCACTAATGTCATCGATGATCTTCTCCACTTGCACTTCTTTTGCAACGCGTGGATGAGTTGGTTGTCGCCGAGGATTTTGATCAGCATTTTCTTCAAACCATTTTCCTCATCATGTTCTTCGTGCATCAGCTCGACGTTCTTCATGAACAGGAATGAATTCTTCAAAGAGATTATTCAATGAATGACATCCTCGCTTGCCTTGAGCTTGATAGCATCTTCAAAAGTGCTGGTTCATCTAACACAGAAGGTAGGTGCTCTCTTTGCGAGCCACTAGTTTCATCGAACCGCACATCTACAAAGGTCAACAATCTTGTGAAGAACAATGTTGAAGACTCTATAGGTGTGCGAGTCCTTTCCGTAACCAAGCATAAAACCTTCATGTGCTTTCGGTGCAAATTTAGAGTTGTGGTGAGGATCTCTAATCCAACATTTAGCAATCAAGACTTTGAAATAACTCACATTGGGTTTCTTGTCGTGAGGAGTTCATAGGCAGTCTTCTTGAAGAATTTGTGAAGATATACTCTATTGATGATGTGGCAAGCAAGATCAATTGCATCAATCCAAAACGCCGAGGCGTTTTGTATTCATAAAGCATAGTGCGAGCCATCTCAACAAGAGTTCTGTTCTTGTGCTCCACGACGCCATTCTCGCCGAGGAGTATAGGGAGCAGATAACTCATGAGTAATACCAAGTTCATCAAGATATGCATCAAGACCGAATTCTTGAACTCAGTTCCATTGTCACTTCGATATGCTTGATCTTCACACCAAAGTTGATTGAAGCCCTCGAGGAAAATCGCTTGAAGACTTCCGCACTTCATGTTTGTAAGTAACAATGTGTACCCATGTATATCGAGAATAATCATCAACAATGACAAAACCATATAGAGATGCATCATTAGTGACTGCTGAGTAATGATTAGGTCCGAAGAGGTCCATGTGAAGCAATTCGAATGGACGGGTAGTGGTCATGATAGTCTTCGCTGGATGCTTGGCCTTGGTCATTTTTCCAGCTTCACATGCTCCACATAAGTGATCCTTGAGGAATTTGACATTCTCAATGCCAATGACATGCTTCTTCTTCGCAAGCGTGTTCAAATTCCTCATGCCTGCATGACCAAGTCGTCGATGCCATAGCCAGCCTTCTGAAGCTTTTGCAAGTAGACATACGGGTGGTTGTGGTCCTGTAGAGAAATCAACAATATACAGATCTCCTTTCCTAAAGCCTTCGAAGACTTTGGAATTGTCAGCTTCCGTAATCACAACACAGCGATATTTGCCGAAGACAACAACCATATCAAGATCACAAAGCATTGAGACTGACATGAGATTGTATCCTAAGGACTCAACAAGCATGACTTTGTCCATGTGCTTATCCTTAGAGATAGCAACCTTACCAAGACCCAATACCTGACTTTTGCCTTTGTCAGCAAAGATGATATGCTTTAGAGGTGACGGTGATAAGGGAGCATCCATCAATAGATTCTTGACACTAGTCATGTGATTTGTACATCCACTATCGAGGACCCATTCAGTGGTTTTGGGTTGATCATCCTGCAGATGAATTAGTGTAACTTACAATCTCATATGCTTCATCAGTGAAGAATATGATATCAAGTTCATCAGATGAATTTCATCAAGAAGTAAACAGATATAGCAGTATGAGGACGTGTGAAATGAAAATTCATTTCATCATGATTTGCCTGCGTCCTTTCAGGCAATTTCGTCAGGTCCCCAGCAAATTCTTCAGACGTTAGAGCACGTCTGGAGACCTGACCCTGCAGAAACCACCCACATCTGGAGGGGTGGCAAATAGTTCATCATTCTGCGAGCACCATATGAGAAAGGTGGCAAAGATGCCAAACCATTTCGCTTCACATAAGAGGGGTTAGGGTAAGCATATGAATAAGCAGAGTAATTCCTTGAGGACTTATGAACATAATGGTTTGAAGAATAATGCACATATTCATAGCCCTTAGCTCTACCATGCGACACTGAGTTGTTAGCACGATGATAATCATATGAGGACTTTGATCCATGTGAAGAATTTGGTCCATATGAGGATTTGGATCCATATGAAGAGTTTGGTCCATATGAAGAATTTGATCTGGGGTTCCTATTCTTCACAGGTGGTGTCATGAGGACATTTACCTGAAGATTTTCAACATAACTTTTGGGAACCCAGATTTTCTTCATAGGGGAACCGTTCCTGCAGTTAGTGCCAACATATCTAGCAAATACTTCACCATTCTGATTTTTGAACAGTTTATAGTTGGAGTCAAATGACTCATCAGAAGAATGAGGAGATTCACATGTAAAGCCGGATAAGTTAGATGGATCAATCGAGGTCCCTTTGCAGCAACCCATGAGGTTTTGGGGTACTTTCAGATTCCAATATGTTCCATCAGCATTGAGTTTCCTCTCAAAGGCAATACCCTCTTTCCTAGGGTTTCTGTTGAGGATCTGCTTTTTGAGCACATCACAAAGTGTCTGATGTCCTTTGAGGCTTTTGTACATGCCTGTCATGTATAGTTCCTTCAGCCCTGCATTGTTAGTGATGCTAGCAATGTCCTCAGATGAGGAATTAGTGATAGCAGAGGCAGATGAAGGATTTGTAACAGTTGAAGCATTTGAACATTCAGGTGAAGAATTAGCAGATTCACGTTCAATGCACTTTAAGCATGGGGGAACAAATTCTTCCTGAGAAGCGCTGATTTGTTGAGCTAGTAATGAATCGCGCTCCTTCTGAAGATCTTCATAACACACTCTTAGCTTCTCAAGATCTTCCTTTCTTTGAAGAGATTCAAGAGAAAGCTTCTCGTGATCAGTCAAGAGGGTATTATGTTGATCTTGAAGGGCGTCAAACTTGGAGTGAATTCTCTGAAGACATTCACCCAATGCTTTTGACTGATCCATTTCTTTGCGCAACATATTATCACTTTTTTCTAGCATATCTTGAGTTTGTTCTAAAGCCGTTTGTTGTTTAGTGGCAATGCAAATAAGTTTGGTATAGCAGGATTCAATATCATCATCAGATTCATCATTGTCAGATTCATCATTATCGATTCATTATCACCGACTCGGATGAGGAGCATTCGTTACCTCAAAGACCGCTTGCCATGAGACAAGATGCGAAGATGATGATTCGGCTTGAAAGTCATCGCTTTGAGAGATTCCTTGAAGTTCTCAAACCAGGATCATGACGAGTTCGATGACCTTCATAGACATCGAGATTCGGTCCCGATGAGCTTCAATTGCTAAGATGCATAATTAGCCCGAATTGATCTCCGGATAGGCGTGGAGTAGATGATATCCTTCGCTATGATGTCAAGTCGAGTATACTTGCGAATATCATTAGCATTTGCCATCTTGCATAGATCAGAAGACCAATCTCAAAGTGACGGTCCACAACTCATTGTTCCTTGCCATGAGGCGCTTCCTCATCATGGCCTTCCACTTGGGATAGTCATGACCGTCAAAGATAGGGCATGTCACTTTCTTCATACTGCGGTCGACATAACTAAAACTTCAAAGTGTTAAACCTAAATCACACGTAACAAGGGAGTACCTTGCTCTGATACCAATTGAAAGTGCGTTATATCGACTAGAGGGGGGTGAATAGGCGATTTTTATGAATTCTTCACTGAGGAATTTGCTGGTGAGGAAATTCCTTAGCGAAGAACTACTTGCAGCGGAATAAGTACTCAGAAGTAAACATAACAAGATACAAACATAGTCATCATGATGAAATGAAGACTAGCACAGAGTACAGAAAGCGTAAACACAGGATAACAAGATGAAGACGGACAGACTGAAGAAATTGAACTGAGAAATTTGTGAAAGTCTTCAGTCAAAGTCTTCAAGCACAGATATGAACAACAAACAACACAGTAATGAGGAAATGAAAGAGTTGAGGAAATAGAACCAGTTAGTTGGTGAAGACAATGATTTGGTAAACCAGTTCCAACTGCTGTCTCAGTTGTACGTCTGGTTGGAGCGGCTGAGTATTTAAACTCGAGGACACGCAGTCCCGGACACCCAGTCTCTGAGCCGCAACTCAGGACACCCAGTCCTCACCGTATTCTCCTTGAACTAAGACCACGCAGCCTCGTCCAATCACTCGTGGTAAGTCTTCAGGTGACTTCCAAACCTTCACAGACTTGGTCACTCGGCGATCCACAATTCTTCTTGGATGCTCTAGACCTTGACGCCTAACCGTCTGGAAGAAGCACAGTCTTCAAAGGTAACAAGCGTCGGATCCACGCAGGATCAATTTCTTCAGTGATGCTCAATCACTTTGGGTTTGTGCGGGGTTTGGTTTTGGGATTTTCCTCACTTGATGGTTTTCGCTCAAAGTCCTCGAAGGATGGGTTGCTCTCAGATGACAAGTGTCAAATTCTCTCGGAGCAGCCAACCAGCTATGGTTGTAGGGGGCGGCTATTTATAGCCTAGGGAGCAGCCCGACATGATAAGACATAAATGCCCTTCAATGATATGACCGTTAGGTGGATAAGATATTTTGGACAGCTGGCGTGCAGCACAGCAACGGTCGAAAATTTGACTCTCAAATTCCTCAGGGCTATCATGTTCCTCATCGTAGGCAATTCAGACTGGCGAATTCCTAACTCCTCGATCGAGCAAAGTCCTTAGTGACCGGAAGAACTGCGTCTCACATCAAGAAATTGATGAATCTGTATGAGATTTCCAATGGCTTCACTCAAAGGATTGGTAGGTGTAGGATTTTGAGTTGAGCATCACATGGAAATTTTTCCTTAGTATTTCCTCGACCCCCTTTAATAGTACGGTGTTTCCTATGACTCAAGAAAGAGAAAATGGAACTACGAAAACAAAAGTCTTCACGCTTCATATTCCTCGAATGAATACCAAGTCTTCAAGGTCACACCAATTTCTTCACTTTCAAAGTCTTCAAAAGTCTTCGGAATATCAAAGTCTTCAATCAAGAACTTCATTTTTAGGGTCGACTTTCTCTCAAATATCAAACTCCTCATAGACTTATAGACCTGTGTACACTCACAAACGCATCAGTCACTTAACCTATAAGTCTTCAATACACCAAAATCACTAAGGGGCACTAGATGCACTTACACGACAAGCCTTATCTTACGATTTCTCTCTCCTCCACCTCATCATTTATCCTACGTGGCACTCTTAAGATAGAACCATTGTACATGCTCTAACACGCCCTGCACGCGCATGCACACGCGCCCGACGTGTCTCGCCGTGGCTGCTACCGCCTGACGCCATGGTGTGCCTCCAGCACGAGCCGCCGTGCAACGCGGCCACCTCGTCGGTCGCTGTCGCGCCCGCCGCCGATGCAGCTACCGCCACACTCCACCGCGCTGCGCCCCGTCGAGCGCCACTCGCTGCCACCATGGCAGCCCGCAGCTCCGTGCACCACTGCGCTGCATCTCAGCGCCACACGCACGCCGCAGCCATGGCCTCCATGTCCGCCACGCTCGCGGTGCTCGCCGCGGACGCCACCGGCGATGATGACGGACCCCACGACGAACTGGCTCATGATACCAATTGTTGGCGCCACCTCTCCACGGCGCCGCTCCTCTTCTACCTGTTTCTCTCATGGTTACTCTCAAGAACACACTAGACCTGGACACACACCAACACACCCATATACCAAGGAAGAAGATCATAGGGCCTTTGCCTAGAGCACTCCCTTGGTGACCACCGTGGCTACATTGTGCTTTCGGCCTCTCAACCATTTTCCCATTCACTCAAAGGAAACCATTTATACAGGGACTCGAGACTCCATGGTACATGCAGCCACAACCACCATGCACCACTCACGCCACTAACTACCCCTATTCTCATGCTCACGTCCAGCTTCACCACAACGCCCAAACAACCCGGCCGTCCATCTAGCTAGCTAACCAACGACCTGCATGCATTCATCCCAGAGTGCGTGCTAGCTTTCCTCAACGGCCGGCTACTAACCAGCTAACTACATGGATGCAACTAACTAAGCAAGATTACTACTAACAATGTGCATATGTGGCTCAGAAAGTGCTCGTATCCGTCTCTCAACGGTGGCGGACGTAGTGTGTGAGGATCCGACGCCTCCCCAGAACCCGGCGACCATAATGCTTGGTTCCAACATTTCCCACTGTCTCCACATCTATCCCAACGCTCTTCATCTGTGTAGCCAACCATGTAGGTTGCCCATGGAGGTTGCCGCTCGGTGGAGCTGGAGCACACACTGCGGTCGCCAATCTAATAAGGACGTCGACGGTGAGGAGTTTGCCCATGGATGCCTCATGTGCTTGGTTTTGTTACAGATTTGTTCCAAATCTTGTAATTGGTAATTGCTAATCTCTCGATCTTCATCTTGTTTTTGCTCCGAATGGTGTCTGACGAAAGAAAAATCACAGGGATAGTCTGAAAAACAAATGTCAACTCGGGTAGTCTGAAAAACAAATGTCAACTCGGGCTAACCTCCCATCAGCTATGTGTTAGCACCTGCATTCACCATACTAACGGGGGGCTAATGGTGTGGTTTGGTTACAAGTTCCCCTTTAAATGTTCATCCTCTAGTCATCGTGTCTAGCTTGCAGTTTGAGACAAAAACACCATGCATACGGATATCGCCATGATGGTTGTGGCCCACTCAATGGCCCAGTCGTTGGAATATCATGCCATATGCGACTTCACTGAGCGGCATGGTGCAAGGACTACCTAGTGTCGCGGTAGAGATATGTTGTGTCGTAGCCAACCATGGTGCAAGGAGGAAGTGCGGTGATATTCCTAGACACATGCTCTTTTGTTAGCCAAAAGTGCATCACATACGTGCAGTGAACTACTAGACACCAGGGTGGTCTTTGCGCTTACAAAGAGGATGCAGAATCCCGATCCCTCTCACTCCGAAAAATCGATATGACCATTGTTTGGACCATAATATCGTATCCACAAACTGCACAAATTGCGGGTCTATCTACATTATATGTTCCACCCGGTGGTTGATCACCATGCATGTCTCTGCTTCACAACTATATATCCCCTCCTATGCTTCACTTCCTTCTCATGGCTACGAGGTATGGTCATGATCATGAGCCTTTCATTTTTTTGGAAGTACAATATTGAACACTAATGAAAGCTTTTCCTATTTAGTATTTGCACATTGTTGATCAGGAATCATGTTATTAATTTCAAAAATATTATCTACTTCTCTTTCGGTGTTGTCCTTGTGAGTTTTGAGAGGTTTTGTTCATAAATATGTCTGTATGGTAAAATGCACAACTCCGTACAACATTTACACGAGCACATGTGTGCCCACTTCACACAATAAAAAATAAAATACAATATGAGGTATTAGTCCACCCACCTGTCCATCCTCCTTGGCCCTACCAATAAGAACTGCCAACATATCTACCACAATATTGAACAGGATGAGAAACATTGGGCCCCCTGTCTTAGACACTTTTGTGTCTGGAAATAATGATCCGTGTCATCATTTATCTTGATTCCCACGCTGCCTTTTTATAAAGGATTTGACCCGCTTCCTCCAAGCATCGTCGAAACCCTTCATACGAAAAGTCTATTGCAGAAATGGTCATTTAACTTTGTCATATACCTTCCCAAAATCCACTTTGAAGACAACTCGATCCAGTTTATCCGAGTGGATTTCATTCAATGTTTCATGAAGAATGATCACACCCTCCAAGATGTGTCGACCCGGCATGAAATTCGTCTGAGTCGGCTACACCACATTATGCGCAATCCAAGTAAGGCGATTTGTACCAACTTTTGTGAAAATCTTGAAACTCACATTAAGCAAACTTATCGACCAGAATTGCTCAATACGAACTGCCTCCTCCTTCTTTCACAACAACATGATCATTCGAAAGTTTAGGTGAAATAATTGTAGTTGTCCATTAAACAAATCATGGAACCTGGGCATCAGGTCACATTTAATAGTATTCCAACACCGCTTATAGAATTCAGCTGAAAAACTCCGGGCCCGGTGCCTTATTATTCTTCATTTGTGCTATCGTTTCGAACACCTCCTTCTCTGTGAGAGGTGCCAATAAAATCTCATTCTCATATGTCCCTAATTGAGGCAAATCCCCAACCACATGCTCAGTAAGCGATACAAAATTCTCCTCCGGTGCCCCAAATAGTTTTTTGTAGTAGTTTGAGATATACAATTTTAGGTTCTCGTGACCTACAGTTGTACCCTCATCCTGTTCCAGCTGGATAATTTTCTTCTTCCTATGTTTTCCATTCATAACCAGATGGAAGAACTATGTATAATTACCCCCTGGACCACCTGACAAACTTTGGCTCTAAGTGCCCATTTTATTCTTCTTCTCTGAGAAGCTTTCGAAACTTCTCCTTGTCTTCTCTCTTAGCCAAGCGATTGGTATCATCTAACAAACTGGGCCCAACCTTCAAGTCTAGCTCCTTAATAAGCTGAAGGAGCTTTTATCTTTCCACTTTATAAACAACACTTTCATTTTTTGCCCAGCCCTACAAGAATTGACGTAGATGTCTAATCTTATATTGCCATTGTTCAATATTCGACTGACCTCTAGTCTCATTAGTCCATTCCCTGGCTATTAGCTTGATGGAACCCTCCCTCTCGAACCACGACAACTCAAAAGAGAAGATATTTTTGTTGCCTACATGGGTAGCAACACCTGAGTCAACAAAAAATAAATGAAGATGCAGCTGGATGAATTAGTTTTGAACAATTCTATTACTATGTACTCCCTCCGTTCGAAATTACTTGTCAAAAAAAGATAAAAATGGTATTTACAATTAAGATACATCTAGATACATTTATTTTTTGGACGAGTAATTCCGAGCAGAGGGAGTATTACGTACTAATCTTACAAAAACTTTATGCATCAGTTCAATCGGATGACGGTTGGGTAAACACGTTGGGTGGTTGCAATCCAAATAATTAGCGAGTACGTACGTAGGAATTTTGTGCAACTTGTAAGTGGAGTTAGGATTTCTGATTAATTAGTTTGGTGGACGCGTCCAGACAACCAAACAGACATAGCTTGCATATGACATGTCTGATCAGTTTGATGCAGCCTGTCTCTGGTGAAGTTTTGAAGGATCGGTACCTCGGATTATTTATGTGCATCTAGGCTCTTAAATGTTTTCACCTCTCACAATTCTTCCTTGTTTATTTTACGACTCTTTCTTGCTATTCTACATCTATAAATATCTACATACATGCTTCTCTGTTTAGCCATGTAACACACAAGATCAATCCTCTTTCGGCAAGACGCACGAGTGTCTTAGATGACCAAGTGGGGGCAGAAATTTGCTTTGCTTTGCTTCTTCGGAACGGGCGGCATCAAGAAGCATGTTAACAGTCTGTGAATCCCATCAAGTGTCATGAGATACAGTTCCATATGAATGCATGGCCACTTCTGTAGTAGGTCCTAGCTAACCAACTGCTCCTGCACCGAGAAAATGTACAGATCATCGGCTAATACTCCCTCCATAAATTAATATAAGAGCGTTTAGATCACTATTTTAGTGATCTAAATGCTCTTATATTAGTTTACAGCTCGATAGTATAGCACGGTCCGCCGTGCCCGCTACACCCGCACGCGCGTGGATAGCTGTATTATTTTCGTCCTGATGGGTGCTATTTATTTTTAGGAATTATTAGGAGGCCAAATGATTGTGACATGTATATCTCAACGTTTAACGTTGTGAAAGTTTTTTTTCAAACTAAGCGTAGCTTAGATGGATAGATTCCTTGTGGTGGAACCAATCCACAGGGTTAAATCTCTAGACTTGGTACTGGTGCTTGCATTTTTCTGAAATTATTATTTAAGGTTTTCTGGCGATGTTCGTTCAGATGGAGGAGATGTTCCTGTCGACTATGAAGACACCCGTGGAGACTTCGTCAATTAAGATGTTGCGACGGTTCAATATCTCGGATATGCTCGTAGGGATAGGATGTGCGTGTGTGCTTTCGTGGGAGAGAGCATCTACATTTTTACTATGTTAAAAAAGAATTATTTTTTCACAAAAAGAAATCATGCTGGAGAAGTGGTGATGCAGGTGGGATCAAATGCCATATATTAATCTTAGGAAAAAACTAACGCCCACACGTGTGGCATCTTGCACATCGCCCACACGCCTCCATCACCACTCATTTTGTCACGTATAAACAGATGACATCAACAAAAATCTTTTTGGTTTTTTGGCTTAAAAATGTTTTATCTCATAATTAAAAAATCGAATTAAAAATCCGTTTTCACAAAAAATTTGCCTCGACGAGATCTTCAAAACTAGACCCCATGTTGATATGTTTCGACGAAATTTTATTTTGCCCAAAAATTGCCATGATGTTTACACTGTAGTTGCCATAGTGCTTAAACTAAAGTTGACATGTGGTAATTTTAGTTTGTTGAGCATGGCAATTTTAGTTTTTTGATGATGACAATTCCAAAACTTTAACCATGTAAATTATTTTTTGTATGAACCATGGCAATTTTAAGTGCATGTATCATGGTAATTTTAGTTTATGATTCATGGCAAGTCTAGTTTCTTAAGTCCCCGTTTTATAATATGTCAAAATTTATTTTTAAATATAGAAGAAAACAGCTGAAACATATCATAGCAACTTCGGTGTCAACATCATGGCAATTCATGTGCAATAGACATGGCAATTCATGGCAACTTCGGTGTCAACATCATGGCAAATTCGATGTCCATATCATGGCAATTCATGTGCAATAGACATGCCAATTTTTAACAAAAAAAAATCGTCAAAATATATTGATATGAGATCTAGTTTCGAAGATCTCGTCCCGAGGGATTTAATGGTGAAAACTGATCTTCAATCGGATTTTTCATTTAAGAGATAAAATATTTTAAAAACTATAAATCTAAAAAAATCCCACACGCATGCATGCGGTGACGTGGCACAGTCTGTGTGTTATAGGGGGACGGCGTGTGGACGAGTTTGGCTCCCACCACACGTGTGGGCGTTAGCATTGTCCTAATCTTAAGGAAAGAAATCATAGCCCATACATGCCACCTCATTCTGGCGGACCTGCAACCTCCGTCCCACACGGCAGTAAGCCAGAAGTGCAAATGGGCTCATGAGGCTTAAATCTAGCCACGCATAAACTATGTAGGTGATAAGAGACATCTTGCTCTCACTAGATGTAGGGACCTCCGGTGCTGCCACCGCCCAGATGCCGGCGCCCTCCACCGCACCATCGGCCGCCGCCTACACCCCGGAGGAGATCACCGGGGTCCTCAACGACCTCCTCACAGCCGTCCAGGGGATCCGACTGTAACTGGCCAGCCCTTAGGGGCTGCCGCCGCCCCTGCCACCGCCGGGCCGCCGGCCCTACCGTGGTACTCGCCGCATCCAGGGGCCTCCTCGACATTCGCTGGGACGCTGCAGCCCACCGCAGCCGTTACCGCCGCCGCCGCTTCGCGATGGCGGCGCCAGCTCCCACCGTGCCTCCAGCGCCCATCACCGCCCGCGCCGCCTTGGCTGTCGTGGCAGCCACCGCACCAGTGGCCTTCGCCGCCGCTTCGCCGAAATACCTGCAGCTGCCATCCATCGCCCAGGCCTGGCTGAAGTGGCAGCGCCGCTCCTGGCGGCCTCCGCCATGCCCGGCGCTCTGCCACAGCAGCCGCTGCCGCTGCCCGGTGCGCCACCGCAGCAGCCACCACCTGTCAGCTCTGGCCGCACATCGACCGCGCCGGCGGGAGTCCCGCTCCACCAATTCCAGTCGCCGTCAGCGCTTCCATCTTGGATTGCTACCTGCCACATGTCGGCGGCGGTGAGGCTGCAGGCTGCTGCGCGCAGCCTCCTAGCACGTCGGGCGTGTGCGGGAGATGCGTGGTCTGCAGCTGCCGCTCCTCCAAGTTGCCCTTTACTGCGCAAAGAATGTCGATCTCATCCACTGCGTCGGGGATCTTGGGCATGCGGTTCCCCCCACGGGCGGCGGGCATGCTGTTTTCCCCGTGGGCAGCGACCTCAAAGTCTGCGACATCAGCGGTTGGGGGTGCACCCCTCCTCGCCATTCTCCATCGCAAGCCCTCCACTCTTCCCTGTGCGGTGCAGAACAACAGCCGTCCGGCAAGGAGAAGGCATGGTGTCACCGACAACAGCGCACCGTGTAGCACCACTGCATTCCATCACCGTCCGTCGCGAGGGCGCCTCTGCTGGTCACTCTTGCAACCACTTCCAGATGGTCATACACATGCACTACTTTTGTCCAGGTGGTGTCCATGGGATCCAAGTGGCTGTACACGTGCACGTCCGACGTGCGGATGGTGGCCACTTTTTGTTAAGGGTCCAAAATAAAGCGTCACAGTCCATTTCAGGTTAAGAATAATAAAACAAGCCGAGATGTAAAAGGCTTGTTTTTAGGTGTTAGGTTTGTGTTACGTCGAGTCATGGTTATAAATTGGTTAGGCTGCAGCTCGAGGACAAGCTGCATGTGTCCAGGTGGGGTGTAGTGTTAGAGTACGTAATGGGCCTAATGGGCCCGTTAGTCTTAGGGTTAATTAGAGATAAGGGTCGCTTACTTAGGGGTCAAGTAAGCCTTGCTTGGGAGTCAAGTAAACCTCTCTATATAAAGAGAGGAGATGTATCAATCTAATCAAGAAAGAATTAAGAATGAAATCCCTTCCCTCTTGCCCGGCCATGGGCAAAAAGGTCCCCGGCCGGCCCTCTCGCGCCCTCCTTCTAGCAGCGCAATAACATATGTTGTGTCGTAGTCAATCATGGTGCAAGGAGGAATTGCGGTGATATTCCTAGACACAAGCTCTTTTGCTAGCCAGAAGTGCACCATGTACGTGCAGCGAACTACTAGACACCAGGGTGATCTTTGCACTCACAAAGAGGATGCAGAATCCTGATGCCTCTCACTCCGAAAAATCGATATGACTATGGTTTGAAGCATAATATCATATCCACTAAGTACAAGAACTGCAGGTCTATCGACATTATATGTTCCACTCAGTGGTTGATCCCCATACATGTCTCTGCTTCACAACTATATAGCCCCTCCTATGCTTCACTTCCTTCTTATGGCTACGAGGTATATGCTCATGAGCCTTTCATTTTTTGGACAGTACAGTACTGAACACTAATGAAAGCTTTTCCTATTTGGTATTTGCACATTGTTGATCAGGAATCATGTTATTAATTTCTAAAATACTACTCTTCCAGGGTTGTCCTTGTGAGTTTTGAGAGGTTTTGTTCATATTTATGTCTATATGGTAAAATGCACAACTCCGTACAACATTTACACGAGCACATGTGTGCCCACTGCACAAAATAAAAAAAATACAATATGAGGTATTAGTCCACCCACCTGTCCATCCTCCTTAGCCCTACCAATGAGAACTGCCAACATATCTGCCAGAATATTGAACAGGATGGGAAACATTGGGCCGCTCTGTCTTAGACACTTTTGTGTCTGGAAATAATGACCCGTGTCATTATTTATCTTGATTACTACGCTGCCTTGTTTTATAAAGGATTTGACCTGCTTCCTCCAAGCCTCGTCGAAGCCCTTCATACGAAAAGCCTGTTGCAGAAATGGTCATTTTAACTTTGTCATATACCTTCTCAAAATCCACTTTGAAGACAACTCGATCTAGTTTATCTGAGTGGATTTCATTCTAGGTTTCATGAAGAATGACCACACCCTCCAAGATGTGTCGGCTTGGCATGAAATCCGTCTGAGTCGGCCTACACCACACTATGTGCAATTCGAGTAAGGCAATTTGTACCAACTTTTGTGAAAATCTTGAAACTCACATTAAGCAAACATATCGACCGGAATTGCTCAATACAAACTGTCCCCCTTCTTTGGCAACAACGTGATCATTCCAAAGTTTAGGTGAAATAATTGTAGTTTTCCATTAAACAAATCGTGGAACTGGGCATCATGTCACCTTTAATATTATTCCAACACCGCTCATAATTCAGCGGGAAAACTATCCAGGCCAGGTGCCTTATTATTCTTCATTTGTGCTATCGTTTCGAACACCTCCTTCTCTGTGAGAGGTGCCAAGAAAATCTCATTCTCATATGTCCCTAATTGAGACAAATCCCCAACCACATGCTCATTAAGCAATACAAAATTCTCCTCCGGTGCCCCAAATAGTTTCTTATAGTAGTTTGAGATATACAATTTTAGGTTCTCGTGACCTACAGTTGTATCCTCATCCTGTTCCAGCTTCATAATTTTCTTCTTCCTATATTTTCCATTCGTAATTAGATGGAAGCACTATGTATTATTATCCCCCCGGACCACGTGACGAACTTTAGCTCTAAGTGCCCATTTTATTTCTTCTTCTCTGAGAAGCTTTCGAAACTTCTCCTCGGCTTCTCTCTTAGCCAAGCGATCAGTCTCATCTAACAAACTGGGCCTAACCTTCAAGTCTAGCTCGTTAATTAGCTGAAGGAGCTTTTATCTTTCCACTCTATAAACGCCACTTTCATTTTTTGCCCAGCCCTGCAAGAATTGACTTGCCATTGTTCAATATTCGACTGACCTCTAGTCTCATTAGCCCATACCTTGGCTATTAGCTCGATCGAACCCTCCCTCTTGAACCACGACAGCTCAAAAGAGAAGATATTTTTGTTGCCTACATGGATCGCAATACCTGAGGGTTAACAAAAAATAAACGAAGATGCAGCTGGAAGAATTAGTTTTGAACAACTCTGTTACTATGTAGTACGTACTAATCTTACAAAAACTTTAGGCATCAGTTCAATCGGATGACGGTTGACTAAACACGTCGGGTCGTTGCAATCCAAATAATTAGCGAGTACGTACATAGGAATTTTGTGCAACTTGTAAGTGGAGTTAGGATTTCTTATTAATTAATTTGGTGGATGCATCCAGACAACCAAACAGACATAGCTTGCATATGACATGTCTGGTCGGTTTGATGCAGCCTGTCTCTCGTGAAGTTTTGAAGGAGCGGTACCTCGGATTATTTATGTGCATCTAGGCTCTTAAATGTTTTCACCTCTCACAATTCTTCCTTGTTTATTTTACAACTCTTTCTTGCTATTCTACATCCATAAATATCTACATACATGCTTCTCTGTTTTAGCCATGTGACACACAAGTTCAATCCTCTCTCGGCAAGAACGCACGAGTGTTAGATGACCAAGTGGACGCAGCAATTTGCTTTGCTTTGCTTCTTTGGAACGGAAGGCATCGAGAAGCATGTTAATAGTCTGTGAATCCTATCAAGTGTCATAAGATACAGTTCCATATGAGTACCTGACCACTTCTGTAGTAGGTCCTAGCTAACCCACTGCTCCTGCATCCAGAAACGTACAAATCATTGGTTAATACTCCCTCCGTCCACTTTATATTAAAGTTAGTACAAAATTAAGTCACTTGTTTTGGATGGAGGGAGTACTACATAATAGCGCGCTCTGCCGTGCCCACTACACCCGCACGCACGTGGATAGCTGTATTATTTTCGTCCTGATGGGTGCTATTTATTTTTAGGAATTATTAGGAGGCCAAATGATTGTGACATGTCTACCTCAACGTTTAACGCTGTGGAAGTTTCCTTTTTCCAAACTAAGCGTAGCTTAGATGGATAGATTTTTTGTGGTGGAACCAAATCCACCGGGGTTGAACCTCTACAATTGGTACTGGTGTTTGCATTTTTCTGAAATTATTTAAAGTTTTCTGGCGACGTTCATTCAGATGGAGGAGATGTTCCTGTCGACTACGAAGACACCCGTGAAGACTTCGTCAATTAAGATGTTGCGTCGGCTCAATATCTCGGATATGCTCATAGGGATATGATGTGCGTGTGTGCGTTCATGATGAGTGAGCATATGCATTTTTACTGTGTTTAAAAAGTTTTTTTTACAGAAAGACATGATGCTGGAGAAGTGGTGATGCAGGTGGGATCATATGCCTTATATTAATCTTAAGGGAAGAAATCATAGCCCGTACATGCCACCTCATTCTGGCGGACCTGCAACCTCCGTCGTCCCACACGGCAGTGAGCCAGAAGTGCAAATGGGCTCATGAGGCTTAAATCTAGCCACGCATAAACTATGTAGGTGATAAGAGACAGCGTGCTCTTACTAGATGTAGGGTCATCTTATCCAATCTAACATATGGCGTGCCAATCCTAGAATTCTAAACTTGTGAGAGAAGGGAAAACCATGCTCCCAACACTAGGCCTCATACTCCTTTTGTTAAGACAAGGGGAATACTTTCCATTTTTGTTAATTAAAAAGAAGATAATTGCTTCGTTACTTAGAGGAAAATCGGGAGAAAACGTGCACAACCCATTGACCGGGCGCACAAGTATTTTGTACCACCAATAGATAGTTACTCCATTCGTCTCGCCAAACGAGTTGGTACTGGTCACTCCTTTTCAGTTTATTGGGCTCTAGGGGCGGACCCAGGAAAAAAAATAGTGTCCCATGTATATGTATAACGTTAACAAGTTTTGTAATAAAAGATTATATTCAAGCGTGACAGTGAAAATTCTTACCAATAAAATATCTCACTTGAAAAATAAAGTACCAAAGGCCTCAAGCTATGAATAAAATACCCACGGACAAGAAACATACGACATTAGATCTCGGTTGCCTACAAAAACAAAACATTAATTAGTAGCATATAAAAATTGTTAATAAAAATAAAACATTAATATCTAACACAAAAATTGTTAACAATGATGCATAAAATTAAGAACCATACATTTTAAGTGGTTTTATGTGTTCTTTTATGGCATCGGAGCAACCAATTTCTGCATCAATTGTAATTTTAAGAAACATTTCCATTTCCTATTGTATTCTGAAAAATGTAAATTCAATATTGTGTTAGATAATTTATATTTGCACCAAGAAGATCGGAACAATAAAATCATATATATTTGACACTTCAATTGCATGGTTATAGAATTAATCTTACTCCCCATTCACTTTTGTAAGACATTTAAGACAACTGAAATTGAACTGTTTTGGGTGTTATCCTAAATGTCTAAAACATCTTAAAAGTGAACGGAGGGAGTACTTGGCATTATATCTCTGCTACCAGCCCAAGTACCACAAAAAAATTATTTATGGGTGCCCAGCTGAATATGTGCTATACATGTACGTGCAACACAATTTTTTCCTCGCTGTTGTGTACAGGTGGTCATATGTGTCACTTATTGCGAGCAATTTCGATCACGCGCTGGAGTGAGTGGGTCTGGCCCAGCGAGGCATCGTACACACATTCAATCGGGTACTAGTTCTCGGGGCTTGTTTATTTGTTGCTCATAGCAAGTTGGAAGGAATGCTCGTCCATGCAGCCCCTTGTACACGAGGCAAGTGGGTCATAGCTACTTCATCTGCTTACACTACTTATTGCCCTACACACATCACAGTGGCGCGGCGGTGTTGAATTCTGCAGGTGCAAGTGCCTTCCCTTTTTTTTGTCGTTATGTATATATATGTAGTTTATTTTTATTTATACTAGTTGTGTAAAAAATGTTGGCCGTGTTAAAAACAATGTCCACTCATGTATTAAAATATGTTCATTGTGTATTTAAACAATCATGTACTTTTCAAATATTATATATGTATAAAATCATGTTTCAGAAATATACATTGTATATTAAAAAATTGGACATCAAATATGTATTTGAAAAATGTTACTCATGTATTAAAAATGTTAAACATGTACAAAATAATGTTATAGATGTATACAACTAGTGTACTATGCGCATGAAAATAATAGACATCAAATCATGTAATTAAAGAAAAAATCATGTATTTGAAAAATGTTAAACATGTTTAGTAATAATGTGTCGGATATATGCCAGAAATGTATAATGTGTTTGAAAACACTGGACGTCAAAACATTTATTTGAAAAAAATGTATACTGTCTTTGAAATGTGTTAAACACATATAGAATAATGTTTCTGATGTATTCCAATAATTAATAATGTATATGAAAAAGTAGATAAAAACATATGTATGAAAAAATGTTAATAGTTTGTTTTAAAAATTTAGCATGTGTACAAAAATATTTATGATGAATACTAAAATGTACAATGTGTATGGAAAAATATACTTCAAAGATATATAATTTTTAAGAATATTATTCATGTCTTTAAAAACTATTAGTCATGTGTAAATATAATATGTCGAATGTGTAAAAAAGTATACAATTTGTATGAAAAATAGGCATAAACACATATATATGATAAAAATCTTAATCATGTATTTATAAAATGGGAAACATGTGTATAATGTTTATACAACGTATATATAAAAGTGAAAGATCGAGGATGTCGCCTAGAGGGGGGGGTGAATAGGCACTTTAAAATAATTACGATTTAGGCTAGAACAAATGCAGAATAAACCTAACGGTTAATTTGTCAAGCACAAACCTACAACAACTAGGCTCACATATGTGCATCAACAACTTATGCTAAGCAAGGTAAGTAACTATGTGATAGCAAGATATATGACAAAGAACAATATGGCTATCACAAAGTAAAGTGCATAAGTAAAGGGCTCGGGTAAGAGATAACCGAGGCACGCGGAGACGACGATGTATCCCGAAGTTCACACCCTTGCGGATGCTAATCTCCGTTTGGAGCGGTGTGGAGGCACAATGCTCCCAAGAAGCCACTAGGGCCACTGTAATCTCCTCACGCCCTCGACAATGCAAGATGTCAGTGATTCCACTAAGGGACCCTTGAGGCGGTCACCGAACCCGCATAAATGGCAACCCTTGGGGCGGTCAACGAACCCGTACACTTTGGCAACCCTTGGGGCGGTCACTGAACCCGTCAAAATACTCAGGCGATCTCCACAACCTAATTGGAGACCCGACGCTTGCCGGAGCTTTACACCACAATGATTGAGCTCGAACACCACTAACCGCCTAGGGCGCCAAGGCACCTAAGAGGAACAAGCTCTAGGGTGCCCAAACACCCAAGAGTAATAAGCTTCTCAAACTTCACTTCCATGTATCACCGTGGAGAACTCAAACCGATGCACCAAATGCAATGGCAAGGGCACACGGAGTGCCCAATTCCTTCCCCAAATCCCACAAAAGCAACTAATGCTAGGGAGGAAAATGAGAGGAAGAACGAAAGAAGAACACGAAGAACTCCAAGATCTAGATCCAAGGGGTTCCCCTCACTTAGAGGAGAAAGTGATCGGTGGAAACATGGATCTAGATCTCCTTTCTCTTTTCCCTCAAGAACTAGCAAGAATCATAGGAGGGATTGAGAGTTAGCAAGCTCGAAGAAGGTCAACAATGGGGGAAGAACACAAGCTCAAAGGATAAGTCTCAATGGGGAAGAAGACCCCCTTTTATAGGTGAGGAGAAATCCAACCGTTATCCCCCCACTCAGCCCGCACGACGCGGTACTACCGCACGGAGCTGCGGTACTACCGCGGTTGGCTGCGGCACTACCGCTGCAGGTTGCGGTACTACCGCATGTGCAACACTGGCTAGATGAAGGCCTGTTGCACAGGGCAACGAGCGGTAGAACCGCCGGAGCGGTACTACCACGCGCCCTACGGTACTACCGTAAGGCAGGCAACACTAGGCGCAGAGAAAGCACGGAAGTAAAAATTACTTCGTACCTACTTCGGCGAGGAGGACTGCGCAAAACTTCGATCACGGTACTACCGCACACGAAGAGCGATACTACACGTATGGCGCGGATGTAAAAAATACATCCGCCTTACTCCGCTCATGTTGCTAAGCTCGGCGAGCCCACGGTACTACCGTGCTGCGGCGCTGGTATTATTTAGGGCGCGGATGTAAAAATTACATCCGCCCTACTACTGCTTCGAAAGCAACAAGCGCTGGCTGAGGTCACGGTACTACCGCTCCCACAGAGCGGTACTACTGTGAGCACCTACAAGATTATCATAGGGATCATGCGGTACGGTACTACAAGAAGGGCTCGGTACTACCGCTCCGGAGAGTAGTACTACCGCATGCCCCAGATCAGCAACACTAGGAATCCTTCATTTTGCAGAGAAGACAACAGAGGGAAACAATAAAACCAGAACTGTCATAACTTCTGCGAAAGAGCTCCGAATTGAGCAAACTCAAGCTTGTTGGTTACAAGACAACGAGTAGCATCAAAACAAAGACTTTTTATAGTAAGAAGAGGTAGGGAAGGTAGCTTAACAAACAAAGGAGTGAAACCTCCAACAGAGAAGAACCGGCATACCTTCCAACATCGAAAACATCATAGAAGAAGCATGTGAACTCCGTTTTCGATGAACTCGAGCTTGTCATAGAAATGACCATAAGCTCCAAATCTTGCAAGGAGAAGAACCAAACAAGAACCAATAAAGATGATGCAAGGATGCAATAGTTTGAGCTCTCTACGAACGATACGACCAGGCAACTCATCAAGAGCCCCCCACTACTGGAATCTGGCCCCTTGATAGTACGGCAATCGATCCTATAACCCGGTCTCCCACAACTACCATGAGACTGGTAAAATAGAAAACCTATCAAGGGCAAACCTTTGCCTTGCACAAAGTCCACTTGAGCTAGATGATGACGATCTACTCCTCCTAAAGATGGACCACCTTTCTTGATTGCGTTGGCTCGATGAAGACTAGTTGATTGCTCCCCCATACTCCACTATGGGTGAGCCACTCTTCCTCTCATCTTCACAAGTCCATTGTCACCACAATGGACGGCAAGCTTCAAGCACTTGATCTCTTCGTAATGCATCACTTGAACGTGCACACCGCAACCTAACCCCACAAAGAACTCTCACGAAGACCATGGGTTAGCACACAAAGCGTAATGGACAATGATTACCATACCATGGGATCACTTGATCCCTCGGTACATTTTGTGCGCTTTGTGTGTTGAATCTTTCCAACTCTCTTCATTTGGATGATGTCTTGAAGGTATACATGAATGATCACATAATCTTCTTCTTCAAGACATGCTTGCAATAAACTCAACACTCACATGACCGATCTTTGGATAATTTCTTAATAGCACCGTAGTCATCACAAACTCTCCTTGAAACCAACAAATGGATTCCAAGAAAAGCCTATGGACAAACCCTTTAAATATAACTCAAGGCAACCATTAGTCCATAGAGATTGTCATCAATTGCCAAAACCAAACATGGGGACACCGCATGTTCTTTCAAAAAGTAGCCGTCAAAACGATATATTTGACAAAAATGTTAGTCATACATTTCAAAATTGTTCAATGTGTACAAAGAATGTGTTTCAGATGTATGCGAAAAATGTTTCACTTATTTGCAAAATGCTAATGTGTAAAAAAAGTTCCTGTTCTATATGACAAGATAAAATAAAATAACTCGATGAAAATCGACATATACAAAGAATAACGAAGAAAAGTAAGAAGGAAACAAAAAACCAATAAGGAAAAGCAATGCAAAAGAGTGGAAACAGGGAAACCAACACGGAAACAAAGACTAACGAAAAAACCCATTAAAAACATAATACGAAACAAAGAATACCGAATAAAAAATCCAAACAAATTTTTTCGAAAAAGTAAAACAGTAAAAACTGAGAAATAAACAAATAAAAACAATGAAAACTAATGATAGCAAAGAAAATAAATTAAAAAACCAATGAAAACCATGGAAAACAATAAAGAAAAACACAGAAAAGAAAGAAATGGACAAATAAAAACCAGTCTATCAAATAAACACGGAAAAAAATGAAACTTATACCGAGCGAGCGAGTGTCATCTCTGAAACATGTGAGCGAATAAAAATACATCAAACCAGCCTGACACATTAGGTACGCTAGGAAATAAAATCCTTCAGCCAGAGCTCCTTCTATTTTGCCACAAGCGAGATATAATTCTCGTGCTAACGCTCACTCGGACTTGTGGCGATTGGGTACTGGACTGTTTGTTTGACATATGCAGCAAGTTGACTGTAAAAAAAACATTTGACGCTTCAAACATTCTTTTTGAATAGTTCCATTGTAATAAAACAAATTCACTAATTTCAAAAGTTTAAATTTCAAAGCTGTTCATGCATTAAAGAAAATAATTAAATCAACAAAGCAGTTTATGATTTCCAAATTGTGTAGAATTTCAAGGCATGTTCATGAATCCCAAATCATGAATTAAAAAAGGCTCACGCATTCAAAAAATATCTGTGCATTAAAAAGATCTTCGTGAATTCAACTTATATTTGTGGAAAATTCAAAAAATGTCCATGCATTGGAAAAATATTTATGTATTCAATTTTCTTAGGTATAAAAAAACCATGAATTCAAAAAACATTCTCGTATCTGAAAAATGTTCATGACTGAAAAAGTGTACGGGGATTTCAATTTTTTTATTAATTCCTCTATTTTTATGGTGAATTCCAACTATGTTTGCAAGTTAAAAATAATTTCGGGTATTAAAAAATGTTCACATCTACAATAAATTTACGCTAATTCAAATCTTATTCATGAATTCAAATATTCTGGTCAATTCAAAAGATAATTCTGAATGAAAAAAGTTTGCGAATTTGACAAATAAAGTGTCAAAAAGAGAAGTGAAAAGAAAAAATAGAAATAATGAACCGATTAGAAACCCAGAAATTGACAGAGAAACACATGAAAAAAGAGCTGACAACCTGTCCGCGCGAGAGCTATGTCTCGCCGGTATACATCCTAAACATTTTCCTATACACGTTTAGAAAATTTAAGGTGCAATATTAATATTTTTAAAACCATTTGTAACTTTTCTTTAAATATGACATACATTTTGGTTACATAAAAAGTTATTACATCTATATAAAATTTTTTTTTCTAAATGTCACGTAAAATTATTTGATATGTGTGCATTTTTTAATTGTCAAAAACATATATCACAAGAATGATTAGCATTTTCGTATATACATTTACATTTTTTAGTGTTTACATTTATATTTCTACATTTATCATATACATCAGAAACATTTCCTACACATGTTTGATATTTTCTAAATGCAAGATTAATATTTTCTATGTTATTAATGGACTTAATTTTGTATTTTATATATTTATAATTTATTTGTAATATATGTAAAAGTATCATAAAGAAAAAAGGAAATAAAAGCGTGAATTAAAAAGAGGAAAGGCGCATGACTTCAGCATGAAATCAGCACGCTGGGCAGAGTTTCGGCTCCTGCAGGCGAGTCGTGCTTAGGCATCACAGTAGGCGACATATAGCGGTGCCCATGGTTCCGACCTAAAGCTGGAATACAACACCCAACTACTATTAGCCGCCTGAAACGTCAGTAATATAGTGTACCTAAATGGGCCAGCCCAATTAGGTCTTTCTATATTATTATTATTTTTGAACCTTCCCATGATTGCTTTGCCGGTTTTTCTGAGATGTTTTTCTTCTGATTTTACCTAGTCATGAGTTTTCTCGGTTTTAACACATACATTTTACATCTTCCTTTGATTTTTTAGTTTTTTCTTTATGTTTTTCGTATCCTTTTTATTTTTTCTTGGTTTTTATCAAATTCGCTAATTTTTGACACTTTTGAATCTTTTTTCAGAGTTTTATGAACCTTTTTCAAATACATGAACTCTTCTTAAATTCATTAAAAAATCAACTTCGGTCTTTTTTATGATTTTTTTTCTAAATTCAAATCTTCTGTTCTTTTTTGTATACTTTTCCATGTGTTGAACAGTTTTTTAAATTGTGATTTTTTTCAAATTTGTGAACTATTTTTCATGAACTTTTTATTATTTATTGAGTTTTTTTAATGTATGATTTTCTTATGATTTTTGTGAGCCTTTTCTCTTTCTTTTGAAAAAGTCACCTGTCAATTCTTCATGGTTATCAGTTAACGGTCATCAATTGCAGGTCCACTAGCTAACTGATTTTAAACAAAATGCAGCTGGGCCGGTCCATATGCTCCCGCGAGTGAGTGCCTGTTATCTCTGCTGGCGCCAATTAGGCGCAAGGGTTATATATTATTTGTACTGATTTTTCTTATCGGAATAGCGTACGGGCGAGCTAATCACGTCGGCTTATTAGAGGCGAGCTAATGGGCCGGCCCGATTCGCTCAGCGTTGGCGATTCTTATTAGGAACGGTTACGGGCGAGATATAGCCCTGTCAGATTTGTCGGACGTAATATGTAGTTTTTATTAATCTAAACACACTTTATTTATTACTCAATAATGTTTCTGGTAATACAAGAAAGATCAGGAGGGTTCACGAGCCAGAGATCACGCCTTATCTCTAGACCGAAAGCATGTCTAGCAAGGCTATCTGTCTCGAAATTGGTATCACGCCCTTCATAGATGAAATAACACTGTTGGAACTGATTCGAAGTAGCCATTATCTCCCTGATGATGCTAGCATGTGTTCCTCCAATTCCGTGCTTAATGTCATAGATGGGTTAAGAGCTTGAGCCATAGCCTCTCGACAGGCTAGTGCTTCAAGAGACGTTGGATCTGCAATACCGAAGATCCTTATGGCCGAGGCGCCTAGATAGACACTTGATGAATCTCTGCAAACTGCACTAAAAGCTCCCTCATTTGCTTCACGCGACACTATGTCATCCACTCGAATCTTGGCGAAACCTTGCACTGGCGGGATCCATCTTGCTCGCTGTTGTCTTGTCACAGGGGTTGCTGATATCTATTTCTTTCTAGGTTTGCAATACTCCAGCTCCTTAATATATTTCGTTATGAAACTATGAGTGGCATGAGGGCTCTGAAATATTTGCTCATGTAGAGCTTGCTGACATACATCTCGTATGGCCCAAAGAGTGAGAAGAACTTGAATGAAGTTGCCATGTGGAAGTTGTTCCATTAATGAGGAAATCCATCTTTTGGTGTCAGGCTCTTGAACTCCATTTAGTACGCCTAGGAGTACACCCACGAGCGAGGGGCAACGATTGGCCTAGTTACGGGCTTACGTGCGCCCGCTTTTCTGTTTTCGTTCGCTGTTTCTTTTTTCGTTCTTTTTTGGGGTATTTGTGTTTCATATTTTTTTTGTTTTATGTTTTTCTTTTATTTATTTATTTATTTATTTTACTTTACTTTACTTTACTGTTTCTTTCTCACATCTTGATTTTTGCACTTATTATTTTTATAGCTTTTGAACTATAAATATCGGTTAATATACGGTGAACATTTTTTCAAATGCACATTGAACTTTTTTTTATATACAGTAAACTTTTTAACATATATGGTGACCATTTTTGATATTCGTACTGAATTTTCTCATATGTGGTGAACATTTTTTAACATACAGTGAACTTTGTTAATACGGATTGAACTTTTTTAAACACGTAATAAATATTTTTTTCAATGTATTTTCTAATTTTAATATTATTTAGCTCGGTAAAATAACCAGAAATCGGTTTCTTATGAACACCAAAGAGAAAAAGTAACAAAGAAAAATCACTCGGAATGAGCTCGCCATAATGTGCCAGCCCATTTTTGCCCGGTTCAAGTGATGAGTGCATTAATTGAACGACCGACCCCTCTAAAAAATTTGAACTAGCGTCAATTAGGAGCTCCTAATTTGCTCGCCCCCCGCGTGCAGGTCGGGGAATATGAGCACTCCCTCGACAGCGCATGCCCGTCTCCCTACATGGGCGTGGCCGCGAGGTCAACCACGAGCGCGGAAGGGCGCCATTCTGACGGGGGAAAACGTGTGCAGCTACTCCGCCATTGTCCGGAGGACGCCGGCCGCCGCTGGTGGCGCTCACGATTTAGCCAGCAGCAGCACGCACTCCAGGGACGGTCACTAGTCACTACGACCACCACTCCACCGTGTACACACGCATTTCTACTACACTTTTATGCTGGCTTCTTTCACTGGTTTGGAACCGCATCATCTCGTCATGGCTGGAGTTCTTCTGCAAAGTTTGGTGTGGGCTATTCTGCAGCTCGGGGAGCCTAGCCTGATGGACAAAATATTCTGTCTTGAAGAAACAAAAACGTGGATACTACGTCATAAGTGGTCTGGACAACTTCACAGACTGTCGTCGCTACAATTTACTACTCCCTCCGATCCATATTACTTGCCACTGGTTTAGTACAAAGTTAGTACAACTTTGTACTAAACCTACTACTTGTCGCCAGTTTAGTATAAAGTTATACTAACTTCATACTAAACAAGCGACAAATAATATGGATTGGAGAAAGTAATAAATAAATTTAGACTTGCTACAACAGTCAGATCAGAATACTGAAAACCAGCCAAACTTTAAGCATCAATATCTAACCGATCTTCATGTACCCATATCAGAGAAGATAACGAATGGAAGACCACCATCAACACATTACACATCATGAGAAGAGCTTTGTTAATGATATTCCTAATTCTATAAACTTCAACTTTCATTGCTAAATGCTCCTTATGTGAGAAAAACTAAACATTAAATGGAAAAGCTTCTGCATAAAACCCTGAATGATGACCTCAGCCTGCGCCACCAAGATCACACCGAAACTCGGATGCATCTGCCTCTGTGCTACCACTTCAACATCCATAAGATTGGCATCATTCCTCGTGTCCTTTAACGATGTGCGAAACCCTAGCACAACCAACATACTCAACTTCTCGATTTAGACTGATGTTGTCATCCTCGTCGTATGGAAAAATTTGGCAGCTAGGAATGCATGAGTTTTAGGGATATCAATGAGCATGTCACAATCATCGTTAAAACTATAGTTAGTGGCATGACTCTCTCGCCTTATTAGATTAAAGAAACCGATTGAGTAATGGCACTCAGGTCGGGAACGCTCACCACCCCAACTTTATTGATCGGGAAACGATAGAAAACATGAGAACAACGTCACACAAATAGTAGATATACGCTGGTTGGGAAGTATGATGTGTGGAAGCACACAACTCACACATTCAGAAGTCACTTGAGACATATACTCTAGAAAGCTTGTGAGTAATATCATGCGGATTTTGCCTTTGACAAGACCACCTTCCTCCTTAGGAGCATATAACGGTACAAGTGTGGAAATCCTGCAGTCATCCAGATGAAACGAAGAGGTGTCTTGTCAGATAATACATATGTATACCTTTGGTCAATAATTGTAAAGAAAGCGTACCTGGAAAATAGATACCCATTAGAAGAACAGATGCATAGTGGTAGTTGAAGGAGAAATTCCATTTATTGGGCATTTGAAGGCAGTATTTATTGGAGGCCTGACAACAGTCACCCACAATATTTAGAACTGGTAAGCAAAACTCTCATTGAAGTAAATAACATGGAGCTCCTCATGTCTTCAGTTATTCATATTACCTTCATGTAAGGCATTGTGACGTATATGAGGCCAACTTCACTTAGCATACCGATAGGATAGAGTATGAGGAACATGTTATACCTACAAACAATCGGTACAAAAACAATGAAGCAATGTAAATATACTAAAACAATAATACGTCTAAGATGTGAGATCTTTGTAGATCCAATACCAACCTAAGCCATAATAGCCAGAAATGTGCAAATCCAAATGTCTCCTTCATACCATAGTAAGGATATCTGATGACCTACAAATCAATAGCAATTTTACCATAATTATGATCAAATAAAGAAAATTTGAAAATCCTGTATTGATTAGGTTCAACATAAGAAGTGTCACAACTTCTGGTCTTGAGTTAGTGATCTTCAAGCATTATTGTGACATGAAGAACCAGGAGTTGCTTTTTAGCGTCTTATGTTGATTCTGCTTTCTAAATTGATGATGTTTCACTTGATTAATTTAGTAAATATTTGTGGAAGCAACATATACCTCAGCAATGGACCATGCTAGGATCAAGGAAGTAACAAGAATATGAGGGCGCGTCTGCAAGACAAGTGTGCTTATTGATCAGGCAATATAGTTGAGAAACCAAATATTTATTTGCTTATGTTCCCATTAATCATACGTGTAGAATACCTATGTGTTAAATATTCCTAGGTTTGACCATAGAAAGGAAATTACCAACATCGACAATATTAATTGATACTACTTCACAAATCATAAATATGCCTACATGGGCTCCACTTTTGAATTTATAGTGCAATTGTTGCCATTGTATTATTCTTTATGGAAGTATTACCATGGGCTATTTGATGATCAGAAATAAAAAGTGATACATGTGTACTTTCAGGAGTTGCAATAGAAGTTTGTATCGATATTTTCTCATTTACCAATTGCCTTTAAATCCAGAACTTGTTTTGTGCATCACAAAGAGAAAATGATGTTTTTTTATCTATAGCTCCAGACTTGCTTAGTCATGAGTTGTTCATATTGATACCTCGGGAAAGCTCCACAAGACACCCCATGCAACAAACATCCTTCCAATAAGTTGTAGAATTGTTGCGGAGACAGGAGACTTCACAAGCCCTTTCATGAATTCAGTATTCAAAAGAGTGATTAAAAAATAACATGATACTGTATAACTAGAAGATAATGAAGAATCCTTACCTACAAGTGAATGAACAATCTATGCAAAAAGCAGTGCCGGCACCATGCAACACCAAAAGGGTTAGCAACTCATAGTCATCATGTTCAAAGAATAAAAACCTATAAAATTTGAACTAAGGTACCATTAAGAGTTTAATACAAATTGCTCCCGGTGAAGAAAAGCGCCACAAGAATCATCAAAGTACTTTTTGACATTTTGGTCAGCATGCCTCCCATGTTGTCATCCAAAAATCAAGGCAAACCTCTAAATTGGAGTTTGTACCCTTGCAAGAGTGATTGCATGTTTAACTGATCATCTATACCAATTTCTTGGCAGGTTATCTTCAAAACTACCACATCAAACCTTACATGGTCATTACTTCTGCGTGTGAATGCTCAGGAGCATATAGACTTTTGGTTCAACTATCTAGAGACGGTCGCACGAGAATTATTCAACCAATTTGGCCGGCGAGCTAGTAATAGATTATGTATCTGAGTCATTTAACGTGATTATCGACCGACTATGTATCCGAGTCATTTTTTTGACAAGCGAGCGAAGGCTAAAACAACAAGAGAGATATGGAGTTTGTATGGAAATAATTTTCTAAGCCTGCAATAGGCCCACATGTTAGCATAGTCAACCAAAAAAATGAAGAAACGTTCTGCACCAGCGAGTGTAGTGTATGATTGATGTACCATGTACCTTGTCGGTTCACACGACCAGTCTCCCTAATGACGAATAAGCAAGAGAAATACACACCGACAAGAAGACATTACGAACACTAAGTTGCCCAAGTTATCTGAGACAGGAGTATATATGAAAGTGTGACTATAGCAGGCGTAGGGGAGCGTAGCGTACCATCTATTTTAAACCTAATTTTTTGAACAAATTATGCACCTATGCAAATAATTAGTACTTTACGAAGATAAAAGGTAAGAACCATAGTGCATAACCGACATGAAAAAGAATACCAAACCTCCATTAAAGCGGCAGTCTGTGTGACCAGTAGCGGCCGCTCGATCACGGTGTAGATAGCCTCAGGCCTCCTCTCCAACAATGCCAATGTTGCGTAGCACAACACCTGTGCCCTGCATGATCGGAATTTAAGTGCTCAATCAAACAAAGTAATAATTGACCTCTTTTTCATCCGTCAAGGCATAATTTTGGTCTTGCATGACTTTGCTTTTTGCCAGCGTGATTCTTTATGCGTGTATGTTAGTGTTGACTGTGTGCAGCCTAGTTATGTAGAGATCAGGTGTGTTCATTGTGTTTATATATATTCCTCATAATGCTAAATTTTGAGTTAATAAATTTCATCCTCTGCCAAATAACAAACGGCCAGATCTGTCTAGAAGTTAAAAACAACAGCTAGAACAACTGACCATCCGAAGAACGCAGCCCAATTATAGACAGAGAGGTAGAGCCGGCGCACCACCGGTCCAACATTAGCCTCCATTGCAGAGCTGCCAGGAAGAAGCAAAGATATTGGATGTGCACTTAGGCCCTGAATTACTTACCCTATAGCTGCACACACATTGGATGCACTTAAATACTACAAGTATCTTTGGTTGTGGCTTTCTCGGACTAGTATTGGGATTGGAATGTTAGCACCGCTCAACCTGATTTAGCTTTGAGTTGAGGACATAACTACAGGAGTTTGGTAGAGATGGTTGGGGAGTGCTAGGGGGAGCGATTGCAGCTGCAACCACCCTGCCATACCATACACGTGATTAGATAATATCATCACAACAGCAAAAGTGAGTGATGGTGCATATATGTCCATACAATAACTTATGTTTTCCTTTTGTTCTTCACATGTATACTGTACACGTGCAAACCATATCGTAACTAGGTGGTCCTTACACGAGTTTGATTCAGAGAAAGCTGGTTATCATGTACTCGTACGATCTTATATTTCTTTACACAGGAAGTACTCTTGAAAAGGAAATGTGTGTAAATGGCGTACAAAACTGAACCGAAGCATCTTAATAGCATGTCCTGATCCGGGGGTCATCCTCCTTTTCAAAAAAAAAATAGCATGTCCTGATGACACAGAAGTTTGGGAGTGACTTCTTCCTCCCTTCTCAAAGCCTGCCGCCGCCCTAGCCCTATGTCCGCCCGCCAACCACTTCCTTTTCTTATTTTTGCCGCTGCTTTGGGATTAGGGTCAGACAAAACCTCGACACCGATCAATGACGGCAGCGCTAGGGAGGTGTCCGCTCTGTTTGCCTTAGACGACAAGATGTGATTTACGGGTTGCGTCAAGAGAAGGCGGGTATAGCTGCGCACTAGTATTGATATCTTTCCGGAGCTTAGCTGGTAGCCACTGAAGGTGAGGTTCCAGACTATATAGAAGATCGGCCGTGCATTTGTGGCTGCGATGCCTTCAATAGTTTTGTGGGCAGTAGTGACGAGCCATCTTCGTGGTCATTTGCGTCCCTGCGAGGTGGTCCTCTGCTCTGGCACGCATATGCTGTCGTCGACAGCCGCTCTAGTTGGCTAGAACTGCCCCATTTGTCGCGATATTGGCCAGACGATGATTGTCGCCGATGGCTCAGAGGGTCTTGGACCTTTAGATTCGGCGGCAACGATGTTCCTCCTTGGTATGTTTGTCGGCCGATTCTATCGTCATAGTCGAAGATGGCGGAACAAGAGTTGGTGACAGTGGTCTTGTCAGATGCAGATCTACCACACCGACTGTCACTCGCTAGGATGATGCGGGACTACCAGCGCGTCCCATCTTGGGATTTTTTGGGTTCAGTGACTTTCCTTTCTTATCAATCTTTGTTACGTGTGTGATGACGACCTTCACCATTTGGAGCCTTTGGTGGCGATTGAATCTTGTTGCGTTTGTGTGGCTTCTCACGTCAAAACCGTCCACCACGACTAAATCTTGTTGCGTTTGTGTGGCTTCTCATGTCAAAAACGTGCATGCACATAGCTGTTGAGATTGCAAAAAGTAGTGGCAACAATGCATGATGGCTTTGATTTGGTGGTGTTTCTCGAGTACCCAGTCTTATTTCCCAGAGTGAAAACCCTAAATATGTCAACACACCACATACAACGTCCCACTCTCCGTGGAAGAGCCTAAGTCGGTGGAAGCAACCCTCCTGGTGGTAATAGGTGGTCCAAGCGGTCACTGCTACTGGACACGACCATTCCCAACGAGCACGACCAGCGTACTATTGTACGAGCACCGACGCTGGATCCATGGATCCCGGCGTCCTCCAGCAAGCCACACACTGTCACAACTAGGGACATGCCTACAACATTGTTACACTTAGAACCAGGCCCTATGGAGACGGATATCCCGGTGGTGGCAGGTGTTCATAGCAGCCTCCACGTCGTCTTAGAAAATGAGGGTGAATGGGGCGGCGAGATAAGGCATCCGGTTCTTTCGATCTCGTGATATGTCATTTGTGCGTGTTTGCTTTTAATGTAGTTTGAATGTGGCTCGTTATCTATCCTATATCATCCTTCTATCACCTACTCCCTCCGTTCACAAATATAAGATGTTTTGAATATGTCAGTATGCACTACAAACAGACTGAAATGAGTGAACAATCGCACTAAAATGTATCTACATACATCTCGTTTACAAAAAAAATAGGACATCTTATATTGTGTACCAAGGGAGTACTTTTTATTCCTCCTAATTTTATGCATGGGTGTGTTCCCATCACTATATTTGTTACAATAGTTTATTAAACAAGAAGACCAATAATCTTATCAGAAAACCACATTATTGTATAACATCTTTGAGAGAAACACAACCAAGGATATACAAATAACATTACAAGGTAAGAAAAGATTGAGTACAATATTTCCTGTGGTATACAGGTACAATGGAGATGATAAATTATAACAGTGAAGCTTGCCTTTTATTGTATTTATTTTAGAAATCAAAGAGGGTAAAAAAGATCCTATTGTTAGCCCATTTCAAGTGTCTCTCAACTGCTTATTGCTGTGACCTGCCATCCGTGTATTGCCGGTGCTTGCTTTTGAGGAGTTACTCACTCCCGGGGGAAACATGAATCTCAACATAGTGGATACTAGGGATCAAGCCTTAACAAATTGACTCGATTACATAAGAAAATCTCATCCATCTATATCATCGTCCAGCAAGCCTATACAGGAATCACTCACTCTCGGAGGTGAGCATCATGGAATTGTTAATGGAGAAGGGCATGGATAAATCCATCAATTTCAAGTTAAACTGTTAACATCATCATAATCCTCAATCTCTTAGTCAGGGCGATGACCCATGTTCTCCAATAAGGCCTTGTACAATGGGAGATGCTTAGAGAGATGCTTAGAAAAATAAACCGAATTTTTTTAAAGCACCGGTGCCTATTTCTACAGGAGAGACGCGTAGTTAAGCGTCTATCCTGTACAAATAAGCACCGGTGCTTAAGAAATGCCTGGTTTATTTTTCTAAGCACCTCCCCTAAGCATCTCTCATTGTACAAGGCCTATGAGGCTAAGGTTGTCGTAGAATCCCTCATCAAAGGACCATGTAGAAAGCATGTACTTCGAAGTCATGGTACATGGGATCATTTACCCTATATCGATGTACCTGCCCACTGTGTGCACTAGCTATCGATGACCAAATTATCTATATCGTGTATATGAAGGTACACAAAGTGGATTTTGTAGGTTCAGTTGTGACACAAGGATCTCATTAACAGAACTGGCAAGAAATTAGAAGTTTGGGACACACAATGTAACTAGGTTTAGGATCCCGAGGTTACTAACATCCCACCTTCTTGCTTTTTTGGATCTCTTACTATCTCAATGTAAGATATATTACATGTGTTTGTGGTGGCTAACATGAGATAAACCCTAGTGTTCTACAATCTTGCAATCAATCTAGGATTCTCGGTGCAATGTCGATGTACATAGCTTCAAACCACATGATGGTGTTATTGTTAATATCAAAATTATCTTTCTATTGGGCCTTATGGTCCTTTGTATAGGTGTCCCTTATTGTGGGTTCCAAGTAGTAGAAACCAGATCAACATGCATACATCATATGACAAGGAATTGTCTTCCTTATTCTTGATGAACCCAGAGTCCTAGACTCGTGTGATCTTTCTAATGCGCCCTGGTTCCACATCTCGAACACCTCTAGCTAGTTAGAAGATTCTAGAATGCCTTCTATCTTATACACACATGCCTTCTGTGGTCTTCTTTTGTCTTGTATGCACGCACGTACTTATATATAATAAGGGTACACATGTTGATAGCCACCATTTGGGTCCCGTGACTCACATAAGAGGATGTTGTTTTTTGGTGGCAGAGTGAAGGTGTTCCTGATGACCCACAAGTATAGGAGACCGAGACAGTCTTCGAGGGTAGTATTTCACCCAAATTTATTGATTTGACACAAGGGGAGCCAAAGAATAATTATGAGTCTTAGCAGTTTAGTTGTCAATTCAAACCTGGAAACTAATTTCTCTGCAGCAAAATGTTTAGTAGCACAGTAGCATGATAGTTTGATAGTAGCAGTTACAGTACCAATAGTAATAGTAATAGTGGAAGTAGCAGCTTTGTAGTGATTGTAGAAGCAGTAACAACAATAAAAACTTAGCAAAGGCAATATGAGCAAAGCGTAGGCTTTGGATCATCGATGGATATTTGTATGGATTACATTCATTATATAACAACCACAACCTAGAGCGATACACAATAACTCCAATTCATCAATTCAATGTAGGCACGTATTACATATATAGTCATACATGCTTATAATAAGAACTTGCATGACATCTTTTAATAGAGAACCGGAATAAAGCATTAACACATGGTGAATATATAAACTCCTCGGATTACAGTCATCCCTAGAAAGTATCCCAATTATTGTCACCTTGGGGTCTACGGTTCATAACAATAACAAGTGCATACAACTAGCAGATATATAGGATCAAGAACTCAATATTCATGAGAATATAGATGGTTCAGATTTGAAATCATGGCACTCGGACCTTAGTGACAAGCATTAAGCATAGCAAAGTCATAGCAACATCAATCTCATAACATAGGGGATACTAGGGATCAAGACCTAACAAATTGACTCGATTAATTGACAAATCTCATCCCACTCCATCACCGTCCAGCAAGCCTACAAAGGAATTACTCACTCTTGATGGTGAGAACCATGGAATTGTTGATGATGACGACGACGACGAATTCCCCTCTCGAAGCCCTGAACAGACTACAGAACAACACTCCCGATGAAGAACAGGAGGTGACGACGGCTTCGTATCGTAAAACATGATAAAATTCTTCTTATTTTTCTCTCAGGAAAACGGAATATATAGGCTTGGAATTAGGTCAGATCGAGCCTCGTGGGATCCACAAGACATCAGGGACACGCCATGTTGTCTTGTGGACAACAGGTGCCCCCCCTGCGGTGGATCTTCATTCCCGTATTTATATTTATTCAACAGAAAACCTTCGCAAAGTTTCGTCTGACTCTAAGAACTTTTATTTCTACACAAAAAAAACACAATGGTAGTTCTACTGAAAACAACGTCAGTCCGGGTTAGTTTCATTCAAATCATGCAAATTAGAGTCCAAAATAAGAGCAAAAGTGTTTGGAAAAGTAGATACGACGGAGGCGTATCAGTTCCCACCCAAGAAACCATCTTTACCTCCCAGATTTAGAGCGTCGACAACATCGATCGCTGCCACCACGTTCACCCGACATACGCTCCTCTTCATCCACTCATGTATTGAAACCTTTTTTTTGCCACCTCCTTTTGAACCAAGACTAGAAGTGTACCCATGGTTGGACTTGCCACACCACATGAAATAGCCTCATGCAACACATTGGATGGATGGTCCACTCTCGTCCCACTGGCCAAAGTGAAGACTAACATATGGATGCCGCTAGAACGTAATGGGGGTGATTCATGAACGGGAGGCTGGTTTGCCTTCCTGCCATCCCAAGGTGAAGATGTCGTCCGTTCAAGCACCGACCGCATAGAGGTCGAGCAGTAAATGAAGGAACATGGTACATCTAGGAGGGTATTTATATTGCTTTAGAACAGGAGGAAAAATCATATTCCTAATGGGATTATTTATGGTACACACACATCCGGAGACATACATACCATAGTGCATTATCTAGAACTTAAGTAGAGGCATTACTTATTACAACCACAAATATCGTATGGATGAAGTGAAGCCATCGGTGCACTACATTCCATTCAACATAATGCACATATCTTCATCCTGATCAATTCCTATTTGAACACATCTACCAGGTAGCGATGGATGCAATCTGCCCATGCTCTATCAACATTTTGGATCAACTGGATGCACTTCCAGATGGCATTGTTGCACTTGTAACCAGATCCAAACCCAATGGTTAAAACTCGGTCTCCCTTCCTCATTCGGTCGTTAGCTTTAATGTACGCCAGCTCATACCACAAGGAGCTACTTGATGTATTCCCATATCGGTACAGTGTCATCCTTGACGGCTCGACATGCTCATATGATAGGCCGAGGCTTCTTTGAACTCCATCGATCACTGCTCGTCGACCAGCATGGATGCAAAAATGCTCGAAGGCTTTGCCAAGTCAGGGATATACACCTCCGTCCTCGCATTGAATAACTTCCGTGTGATGGAGTAGAATAAAAATGACAATAGTTCTAAGTTTGGGAGAACAAGTCGTCCAATTATGGTGAGATTGTCCTTGAGAGCCTTACTAGCAATATCCAAAAGGTCTTTTGATAGATGAATCCCTAGATAACCCCCATCATCTTCTTGTTGGGATACGCAACGGTAGGAATTGTCTTCGGTGCCAGTGGACTTCCGTGTGATGTGCAAGAGCTGAAAGCGAGCTTTTGTTCTCGAGGTTGAAAGGAGCACAGCAGCACCGCCAGTGCGGAATAATGCATTGGTCACCAGCATCTCATGCTTCCTCCCCATGTAGTACCGTCTAGTTAGGATCTCTGTGGACACCACCAATGCATGTGCACCATAAGGCATCGTTTATGAGATGTTCCTTGCAAGATCCACACCAATTATCCCTACGCTGCACCCCATCCCAAAGAGCTGTGCAATCTGGATGTCACCCCAAAGCTTGAATTTTCTCATGATCATGTCAGCAAGGGATGGAGTTGGGTTGAAGAGGCTACAGTTGACGATGAGTATGTCGATCACATTTGGGTTGAGGCATGTCTTCACTAATAATTCATCAATAATAGTGAATATGACCATTTCTGCCTCATCACGAGTTTTTCTTAGACATTGGTTTGGAGGAATATACCATCCGCTAGGGGATAATAAGTCTCATTACCGAGACCTGATCTCTCAAGCATTCGTTTCATGAAGTGGACAGTGTTTTTATTAGAGTTGGGAAATAACCGGATGTGTTCGAGGAAGGTGGCCATTGGGACACGGTAGTTGCTAGGTCGGAAGCAAGCATAATCGATAAGGTATACAACATGAGGACGGTGGATAAAGTAATGCAAGATTGTGATAGATGATAAGAAGGTTGCCATGAAGAGGTCCACGGTCGGAGGTTATGGATCCAGGCAAGAATCTTATTAGGGCCGAACACCACTATAGCTTTGAGTATGATGGTGGCCATGAGTGGCAGTATGATTAGAGCATCTCCAGCCGCCCCCCCTCCAGGGTCTCAAAATATCGTCGCCTGGGGGCGAACGGCCGCTAAAATCGGCGTGGGGGCGATCGACTTCCCAGCTGCCGCCCCCACGCGCTGCTTTCGACCCACTTTTGGCGCAAAATTTGCCCACTTTTCATCCCAGTTTCGGCGGAAATTGGCCCGCTATTGGCGAAAATTGGCCTATATTCGCCGTGCTTCGACGCAAATTCAACAGAAGATATTTTTATCACATAGTTCATCATAGAAAATCAATCAAAATCAAATAGTTAAATACAAATCATATAGTTCAACAAATAAAAACTCATATTTGTTCACACGCCAAGCTAGGCGTTGCCCTTGAGCCTTCATAGGTGCCCCACCAGATCTTGCTGCAGTTGTTGATGCACCAGTGGGTCTCGGATTTCCTGACACATATTGAGGAATGTAGTCCAGGTTGTTGGTAGGTGATGATAAACTTGGGCAAGAGGACCCTGCTGGTAATATGGTTCAGTGTCAAACACTGGCTCTTCCTGCTCGCTCTCAATGATCATGTTATGCAAGATGACACAACAAGTCATGATCTCTCACATTTGATCTTTCAACCAGGTCTGAGCGGGGTACCGGACAACAGCAAATCGAGATTGAAGCACACCAAATGCCCGCTCGACATCCTTCCTGCAAGCCTCCTGAACCTTTGCAAAGTGGGAGTTCTTGCCTCCTGGTACAAGGTTTGAGATAGTCTTCACAAATGTGGACTATCTTGGATAGATGCCATCTGCTAGGTAGTATCCCTTGTTGTAGTGCCGCCCATTGACCTTGAAGTTCACCGGATGAGATGACCTTCAGCAAGCTTGGCAAAGACAGGGGAGCACTGCAGTACGTTGATGTCATTTTGAGTTCCTGGCATACCAAAGAAGGAGTGCCAAATTCAGAGGTCGTGTGTGGTCACTGCCTCAAGTACCACACTGCAACCGCCTTTGGCGCCTTTGTACATCCCCTGCCAAGCAAATGGATGGTTTTTTCCATTTCCAATGCGTGCAGTCGATGCGTCCAAGCATGCGAGGAAATCCTCTTGCTGCATTCTGTGCTAGGGTCCGAGCAGTGTCTAGCATTGGGTGATCGCAAGTTGCGGTCCAAACACTACCACCACTGCCCTGCAGAACTTGTAGAAACACTCAATGGTCGTGGACTCGGCCATGCGCCCATAGTCATCGAGTGAATCACCGGGAGCTCCGTATGCAAGCTTCCTCATAGCTGTCGTGCACTTCTGGATTGAGGTGAATACAAGTGTGCCGGTGCAATCCTTTTTGCATTTGAAGTAGCTGTGAAACTCCCGGATGGAATTCATAATCTTGAGGATAAGCTTTCAGCTCATCCGATAACGGCGCCGAAATACTTTGTCGTCATGCAGTGGAGCGTTGGAGAAGTAGTCGGAGTAGAGCATGCAATAGCCTTCCAGTCGATGTTGGTTCTTTGCTTTCAGCCGCCCCGACGCCGAGCCACCTCGCTGCAGCTTTGCATTGCTCACAAGCAGGCCGGCCAGGGCGGCAAGGACCATGAGATGCTCTTCATCCTGGACGTCGGCATCGGCTTCCTTCTCCAGCAGCGCCGCGAGCGCCTCCTCGTCGTTCGAGTCCATCACCGAGCAGACAAATCACCGAACACCTGGCGGGCATGGTGGGTGCACAGCCGTCGGTATCCCACCCTGCATGGCCGGAGCACTGGAAAACTCGCCCAGGAAGGTGGTGGAGAGGTTGCCGCGGCGAAACCCTCTCTCTTTCCCGACGGGGAATGGCCTATCTAGCAATGGTGCCGGGTGGGCGGCGCCGGGATCGACTAGGCGGCGGGAGGGCGTGCACATGGGGGCAGGCGAATCTGGACGTGCAAGATGACTTTTCGCTTGACAGTGTGGCCCAGACACGATTTTCCCTTCCACCGGAGCCCCTAAGCACCCCCCAGTGTGCTGGGTTCCGCCTGGAATCGCCGGGCCCAAAAATGGGCCAAGCCGGCGGATTTCGGCGTCTTGGGGGCGCGACTATTTTTTTTTCCGATGCCAACGCGAAAAAATTCGCCCTAGGGGGCCTATTGGGGCCGCGGCTGGACATGCTCTTACATTGAGAAAGTTCTTCATGACGAAATGAGAGAGTAGTCTTAGGTGCCTAAGATTAGGTGATGACATAATGTTGTTTCTTCAAGACTTATGGCTCTATCTTGTGCTGGTTTATGTTTAGAAAATGAGGAGGCGGAGGAGGGGAAGCCTGTCATGGGCTTTAAGCACCAGTTGAGGCCACTCCAAGTATTTTTCGGTAGTTCACCCTGCAAACAGGGACGGAGCCAGGATTTCGACATAGGGGGGAGTTTCACACTAAGTCTCATACGCAATGGCTATGGTGTAAAAAAAATAGGGCCTGGTCTAATAGAGATGACATGGTGTCAACATACCCTTTTTGTGTCTATTCATTGCATTCACATGGTCAAAAATTGATAAAAAAATTGACAAATGACAAAACAAATTCACAACACTAGAAACACCGGATAATCTTAAGAAATAATAATTTGTAATAATGCAATGTGGGTAAATAATATATTACCTAATTTCATTATTTATTGGAATTGGCGAGATGGACCTCACTGGCTCAATACAGTCCCAAAATCAGAATCGAAAATTTATGAATCAATTCTGATCTCTTCTTCTTCATGTTTACACAAGCACAAGTAGGAGTGTTATAATTGATTCTAAATCTGTCTGATTATACTTCTATAATTTTGAAAGCAAAGAACTAATCTTATGTGAGAATCAAATACCTTTTCCCCTTGTGTGGTTGTTCTTCATAAGTGTGTCCGCTCTGCTGGGAACCGGCGACATGTGCGTGGATCGACACCTGCGTATATCCCGGCGAAGCGGCGATCCCTTCCCTTCTCCGCTCCCTCGATGGTGAGCCGATCGAGAGATCAGATCGCATTAGCCATCAGGTGTCAGTTTTGATAGCAGCAGCGGCTTGGAGAGATTAGCGATATGGGAGTGCGTAATCAGGTCGTGGCTGCGTGCTGCAATTAACAGGCCACTTTTCCTTTCACGATGGCCTGTTAGGCAATATTCTTTATAATGATTTTTTATTCTAGCGTGCAATGGGCTGTACATGGGTTGAAGCTTTCAGGTTAATGGGAAAGGCGTGAGGAAGGGATAGGGTTTGGGTAGTTTGATTGCACTCACATGCATGTCATGTGTTTTTCTGTCTCGAGATTGGTATTTCACATGTTAATTAATTACCATGAGCTGATTAAATCATATATGCATGAACGAACAAGCTTACTACACGAGCGTTCGACTAGCTAGCCGGTCACCTGCTTGTGGAAATACGATCTCACATGATTTGGGGTGATACGGTCGGACATGTGGCGACCAATGGGATCAGATATGTACAAACCTTTGGAGAAGGGATGCACAAAATTATTTTCATTGCTTGGGCAACGGTAGATCGGCATACGCGTATGCCCGTGGCAAGCGGAGCTAATGTTGCATCCCCCAACATCCACCTACCGTCCTTCTCACCACGGCGCATGAAGCTGCTAATTTATAACAGACACCACAGTTCGCACATGTGGTGTCCATGCACGCATGTCCCCGGTCATGCACAAACATGGGCTACATCTATGTGGTTGTGTGGACGTACTCCATCTCCCCATGTGAAGTCCTTGTACGTCTAGATCGTGTCATTATATCAAATGGCCGTGAAGCACTGTGTGGGACATCCCTTGGCAGTCAGGCACTGGACCAGTTCCCTCCATACTACATCTGTTTCATATGTAGTGCATATAGATTTTTTTAAAAAAAGTTAAGCCTCACAAACTTTGACCAAGTTTGTGAAAAAAAAACACTTATATTTAGAATACCAAACATTTTTCATTAGATTCATCATAAGATGTAGTTTCATATTTTATATATTTGGTATCGTAGATGTAAATAGTTTTCTCTCTAAACTTGATCGCATTTTGCAAAATTTAACATTTCAAAAAATAAATAAATCTATATGCACTACATTGTGGAATGAAGGGAATACTACATACATACATGCACTTTTTTTTCTTTTGCGAGGACAGACATGCACTATTTGTTGATGTTCACAATGGGTGCAGTGGTGCTTCTCTGCTATCAAGCGTATGGCAATCCAATTGCACATCCCTCGTATCTCCGCTTTACAGATAGATCTAGCTCCATAGTAGAAAAACTCTCAACTCAATAATAATTAAGTTTCTCAACACTAAATAGAGGTCATTTTCTGTCAGCTCAAATTTACAAAAGACATTATATGATGGTGCACATCGAGACAGTTTTGATTAATGAACTCAGGGACCGCCTACATGCATGGCAACCATGCTAGTTAACCACCGTTCTTGGCAATCAGCAAAGTTTGAGTTTGAGTTTTTGTTCTAATTTGATATGTTACTTGTTTTTTTTTGAAAAAGGAGAACATACCCCCATCCTCTCCATCGGTTGATGTTGTTAGATTTTATGGGCCTTAGCCCACTAAATCTTGTGTCTCCGCCCAATTAAAATTCTAAAGAAATAACAAAGGTTGTTCTAAAAAAAAGGTCCCTTTAGCTTTCATGGCAATTGTGTAAGTTTAACATCACACTGTTAGACTGTTAGTGAAGTAGAAGAAACACCAATATTAAAGGTGGGTTGTTCTACTACACCTTTTCTTCGCAGCGAAGGAGCCACACAGCCCCGTTTTCGTTACGAAATTGGAGTTTGGAGTACAACTAGTTGCAGGTCAATAAGAGAAACACTACAGATCGATACCTCAGACAACGAAACAGGAGCAAAAGAAAAAACCTACATCCCTGGATATCTAAACAACATCTAAGGATGCTAAACACATAAACTCCCACTAAAGGAGAGCAGACCAACAACATCAGTTCTACAACCTCCACAGCCAGCATATACGACGAGTGCTCACTCATAGGCTGCGCCGTGTGAATCGAGTTTGTGCTAATGTCATGCACCATGCTGGAAGAACTATTTTTTTAAATGGCAGTACTCTAGCTATGTCTACAATGCCTATGGTGCATATGAGTATGTGCTAGATGTTCCTAGTCCATCATACGTGATTTGTCATGTCAGTAATCTTGTGATGATAGTAATATGAATTTAAGCTTAAACAAAAATGACCTAATCTCCTAACACAAATACAACCACGTATTATTAATTATTAAAAAAAACCTCGCATGATGCCAATCAAATCGGTTTAAAAAACCGAGGCCATCCACGAAGGACAAGACTGTATCAGCATCTTCAAAACCTGTCGGATTTGATTCTTTGCAAGCATCGCTGCCACTGAGAACACTGGAGATTACTGGGAGGGCTGCACGTCGTTGATCCATGAGGCATTAGCCACTCGCCAGGTCTATGTCCTCTATGCTTGAGATATCAGACCTCTGCAACCCGCAACTCCACCACCAAACGCGGCCGATGCGCCGCCTAATTGTGCCCATATATTGTAGGCCTTCTCGGACCCAGATGTTGGCTCGACGCTCCTAGAAGAAGCCCTTCGTGCCGCCACGGAACAACCACTACGCTACACATGCTCGTTATCAGCATAGCCTCCAGAAGCACCACCTAAAGTGGGATCATGCTGAAGGCCCATAATAGCCAGGATTCACCCCAGTGACTCCAAGTAGATACTCCCCACGCCGGCATGGATCAAACCCCATGCTGCATGCGCGCACCTTCGGCACAACCTCCAAATGCATCGTACTTCCCATCTTCGACCCAGAGCCCATGAAGTCAGGCCGAATCAACGCAATAGTGCCCCGTAACTCCACAACACCACATGAGTCCATCGTCAGCCGTACCGGGCATGCCTCTGCATCGTTTCCTATGACAGATAACATCGACTCTGCCTGAGCCGGGGGCATGCCGCCATGTAGAACATCCATGTCTACAACGTGTGAAGCCGGTAGTCAACACACCCCGTGCAATGTTCCACTCTCCGTGAAGGAGCCCGAGTCAGCAGAGGTGACCATTTGGACATGGGTCACCCCCAGCAAGGACGACCAGCACACTATTGCACGAGCACTGGCCCTGAATCCATGGATCCTGCCGTCCTCCGGCAAGCCGCACGCTGTCACGACTTGGGTCACGCGTCCACCATGGAAACCCGTTGAATCAGGCCCTATGGAGACGGCCCTGTCGGTGCCGGCAGGTGTTCGTAGCAGCCGTCGTGTAGTCTTACAAAATGAGGGTGAATGGGGTGGCGAGATCAGCGATCCGATTCTTTCGTAGCCATCTTGTGATATGTCAGTTGTGCATATCTGTTTTTAGTGTAGTTTGAACGTGGCCTGTTATCTATCCTATTTATGATCATCCCTCTGTCACCTACTCCCCCGTTCACAAATACAAGATTTTTTTAGATATTCCAGTATGGACTACATAGGGAACATTAGACCGGGCAAGGTAGATGCAACAGTACAACTTTGAAAATGGATAAGTGGCAGGTGGCTGCGGCGGCCTCATACCCGGCAGGTGTCCTGGTTGAGGAGCACGCCAGACTGGTGGGTGCCTATACCCGGCAGGCGTCCTGGTTGGGACCTCAGTCTTAGATGTTAGGTTTGGTTGCGAGGTCTGTTTGGTATTAGGTCCAGACTATCAGCGCCCCTTTATCAACTGGATAGGAGTAGCGACAGATGTTGCGTAGACGGTGGCTTTAGTCTTACTGTTGTATGACTTTGTAAGGTCTTGTGTTAATAATTAATAAAATGGTTGTATGCATCATCCAGATGTAGGGGCTGGGGGTCTTTCTCCTTTAAAAAAAACTACATAGGGAACAAACACACTAAAACGTGGATTCACAAAAAAGTTAAAACATCTTATATTTATGAACCAAGGGAGAAATGTAAGCTAATATAAACTTTTTAGATCACTAGATGTAGTACTTTTTAAGCCTCCTAATTTTAGGCATGGGCGTGTGCCCATCACTATATTTGTTACACTAGTTTATTGAACAAGCAGACCAATAATCATATCAGCAACCACATTAATTAGTGTATAACATCTTTGAGAGAAACACAACCAAGGATATACAAATAACATTAGAAGGTAAGAAAAGATTGAGTACTATATTTTCTGCGGTGTACAGGTAAAATAATGGAGATGGTACATTATAACAGTGAGGCTTTGCCTTCCCTTGTACTCCCTATTTATTTTAGAAATCAAAGCGGGTAAAAAAAGAAACAAAGCATCCTTTTGTTAGCCCGTTTCAAGTGTCTCTCAACTGCTTATTGTTGTGACCTGCCATCCGTGTATTGCCGGTGCTTGTTTTGGGGGACTTGATCTGGACTGGATAGCGGTGGATGCACCCTGCCCATGGTCCATTGGTGTTGGGGGCTGGAGCGATGCACTTCCACACCACACTATTGCATTTGAATCCCGAGCCAAAGCCGATCATCCATACACGATCACCGCGATGCATACGGCCCTTGGCCTCAATGTATGCTAGCTCATACCAAGTTGAGCTGCTGGATGTGTTTCCGAAGCGGTGCAGGGTCATTCTCGACGGCTCAACATGCTCGTTGGACAAGCTGAGGTTGCGTTGAACCTCATCGATGACTGCAGTCCCACCCGCATGTATGCAGAAATGCTCAATTGCTGTGAGGAAGTTTGGTATGTACACTTTAGAACGCCCGCTTGACAGCTTTTGTGCCACGAAGGACATTGCAAACAAAAGTTTTTCTGAGATTGGGAGGACGATGGGTGCAAGGGTGGTGATGTTGGCTTTGAGAGTTCGGCCGGCAGCGGCGATAAGGTCCTTGGAGAGATTGACACCCGTGTGCCCCTTGTCATCCTCCTCCCGATGAATGCACTTGTATGAGTTGTCATCTGCCGCGGTGAGCGTACGCACGACTGACATGAGCCGGAGTCGGGCTTTGGCGGCGGATGTGGACAATAGCACGGCCGCTCCGCCCATGCGGAACAGGCAAAACGGCAGCAGCATAGCTCGCTCATTCCCATCATAAAGGAGGGGGGATAGAGTTTCCGTAGATACCACCAATGCTCGTGCGCCTCGGCGCGCGGTCTGTAGAAGGTTCCTTGCAGCCTCAACCGATATCAGCCCAGCACTGCACCCCATCCCAGATAGGTGCACACTGCGGATGTCGCCTCGCAGCTTGTACTTGTTTATTATCATATCGATGAAGGACGGTGTGGGATTGAAGCCGCTGCAGTTGACAACTAGTATGTCGATAGTTTCAGGAGAGACGTTTGTCTTGGAAAATAATTCGTCAATGGCTGAGAAGACCACGAGCTCAGCCTCTTCGCGGGCGGCCTCTAATGTTAAGTACTTCTTCCATGGGATATAGTGGACTTGTGTGGGCAAGCAGGTCTCCTCGCCGAGCCCTGAGCTCTCAAGAAGCCGCGACATGAAACGAATGCTCCGCTCGTTGAGCGTAGTCGATTGGCGTGCGCACTCCAAGAATGCGGAAAAGGGGACGCGGTTCAGATGAGTGCCATGGAAGCAGGCGTAGTCGACGAGGTACACCTTCCGTGGTTGTGATAATAGATACATAGTAACTGCAGAGGCTGGGAGGAAGCATGACAAGAAGAGGTATGCAGGTGTAAGGGCTCTGAGCCGACCCAGGATCTCATCGGGTCCGAGCCTTGCTACCAAAACAATAGTGGCTGCCGCTATTGGTACGGTCACCACGGATAGGAAGTTGTCTACTACAAACTTGAAGAGAAATTTGAGGTTCTTCCAAATTCCTGATGAACTCATGCTGCCAAAGCGCAAACATGTGGTTCTATCTGTGTGCGTGTGAGTGTTGTGAATGTGAAGATAGACATGTCTTACATATAACAACTGGTTTTATTGCTACCAACTACCAACTAATTGTGCAAATGAAATGTGTCCATTAATACGGTGGAGCGTTAACAATCACATGTTTTTTATATATCACCGAACTAAACATATTGTGCCAAATAGCCCAAACAGACATTAAGATACCCAAACCATTCTGATAAGCCTTGGCTCAGTGGTTGGGTATGCGGTTGTGCAGCCCAACGACCCGAGTTCAATTCCCAGAATTGACAGGTGATGCACAGGGGTTTTCCCCCGTTTATTGAGGATCAAGCTTGATGTGTGGTGGAACCACTCATCAATAAATATTTACTCATTTAAAAAATTCTGAGGACCATGTTTATCTTGGTACTCATACTAAAATGGCCGTATGCATCCTTAGTTGGTGCAGAGGCCGGGAAGTGAAAATCTCCCCATTTTTCATTCCTTTTCTAAAAAAAAACCATTCTGATAACGTGTAACATGATACTTGGATTTTTTTCCCTCGGCCGATATTTGATATTTCTGATAACGGGAACTCTTGCTAGAAAGGTGTAACACAACAGGACCATGTGGTTGTGAGGCCAAACTGGTGCCCCTGGGCTTCTTTTAGTTCTTCTTGTACCACCACTGATGAATGATGAGAGCTCGTCAGTGATGCTTTTTTGTCAACATTGACGGGCATCCAGTGGAGGGGTTTAAGCGCCCTCCACTGAAGAACTATTCTGTACTAGTTACAACGACAACGGCTAGGGCTATTGGCACAGTTACCATCTCTAGAAAGTTATTCACGCTGATCTTGTTCACATATTTGAGGTGGCGTGCACGCACCTGTGTTTCTGGGCGCGCGCGGGAGAGGCTGTAGGGATAGAATATGGCTGGTGCCCGGTACCGCGGTCCCATATACAGACGGGGAAAACCAACTGATTTAATTGTTATCAACCAATCCATGTGTTTTTTATGGATCATTCCTTTGACACTTCAACAAACTAAGCATGTCATGTGTTTCTGTCTGAACTATATCACATTTTTCAACCTGCGAATTCCCAACCTGCCTTGGCAAAATTAATGGGGCAGTAGTATGGTGGCAGCTTATCTATGATAGTCATTTTCTTCGAATTAAGGGATCCCCAATTTCATTTCTCGAAGAGAATGTTCCCTGCAGGACTGTTCCAGAATTATGATACATATCCAAAATAAAAGGACAGACACAAAGACCGAATAATTCTGACTACATTATAAAGCCATATAGGAAAGTTTTTACATTCCACCATCACAATAATCAGAGCAAAAAGCCTACATGAAGGCATTTTTCTACTAAAAAACGGTCTTCCCTTCATCCGGCAAGCTGCAGAACCCTTCTTTCTACTAATCAGCTGCAACTCGCAATTTGTTGCACCTCTACTTGTATGCCTCGTAGTTCTTTTCACTTATACTATGGATTCCAACAGTAAATTAATTTATAACATGTTCATTTTTCTCTATCATCTCTTAGCCAACAAAAACGCGTAGCAAAAATATAGACCAAGACTAAGCTTATTATCAAAAACATGGTGAAAATTTAAGACTAACCTATATAACCTTGGATGGACACAGATTGCATAAAGTACTGTCTCTATTCACTTTTATACGACGTTGTAGACAATTCAGGCAGCGCGCAAAACAGTTCAATGTCAGCTGTCTGAAATGTCTTACAAAAAAGATCAGAGGGGGTATTAAAAAAGAAGTACATATCGATCATCCAGATCACTGCTTAAAATGAAATAAATGTAAATTCAAACTCAATTTTTTAAAAGAAGATAGAGAGAGAAACGATTATGAATGACCTCACCGCGTACTCAAAACTGAAGCCCTGTGAACTGAACCACCTTTTGCTAGACTGTGCGGTGGGGATGCTCCAATGCCAAGCCAGTCACCAGATTAGAATAAAATTTCTAGCACTTTTTAAAATTATTGGAACCTTTGTAATAGGACTTGCGATGTTCTGCCCTGAGATTGATATAAAAAGAACAGTATTCAACTTATTAGCCATAGTTCAGAAGCAGTGTTTGACAGGCTTGCTACATATTTGTATGTCTGTCTTCCAAGCAAGCACATCAAAAGTTGATCCCTGTTGAAATTTTTCTTTAGCTGCTGTCAAGGTTGATCGATCACATGCCAAATGAAACAGGCAGGCACACGGATTCACCAGAGAGAGGACTCTAGCTAGATAAAGCAAGAGCTGATAAAGCAAGAGCTAGATAAAGCAAGCACTACCCAAGTCTGACAAGTATTCACAAGTTTACGACAAAAGAAACAAAAGTCATGTCTAACAAACTGCCCTCGCGTGTTCTTTTGTCTACATACCCTCTGCAGTATATTTAAGGACGTCAAAAGTTCATTCTCAATTGAAATCTCAACAAAAAGCCCCAGCTGATTTAGGTTGCAAAGGTTACACCAATTCAAGAGCAACATTTCTCCTTTAGCTGCTGACATGGTTGATTGATCACATGCCAAATTAAACAGGCAGACACACAGATATATATGCACTAGAAAGAGTATTCTAGGCAAAGCAAGAGTTGATATGATTCATACATGACTTACTGAAGTTGTGTCTACGGTCGACATAGTGTACAAGATACTCGTCAAGGTTGTAGGGTCTGGCATCCGGAGTATAACCCTGTGTCATATCGTAGACGAACTTGTGCTTGGCTGCAACCCTCCTGTGGTTCTTCTTCTTGTTGATATGATAGATGCTGAACCCATAAGATTGCTGATGACGGCAGCCTAGGTATACTGAGTCGGCAGAAATGGAGGGGAATGTCTCCGTGGAGATGTGCAAGCAGTGCGTCAGGCCGACAAACACCGCGTTCTGACCAAGGCTCCTGACGGGGACCAGCCTCCTGCCGGCGATGTCCACCTCCAACAGCTCAATGCGGCTGGTGATGCCGTCCACTGTGAATAGCTCCTTTCGATTGTATGCCTCAACGCCGCCGAACCGCTCCATGCCTCTCCAGTACCGCACCATCAGCATCCTCCCACCGGTGCCACGGACCAGGAGCGAGATAATGTGATTGAACCAAATGTAGTCTTTCTCGGCAAAGCAGCGCTGGTCAACCACCTCCACCAGCCGAGGTAGCGGCTGCAGCTCAAGAAGGTAGACCGAACCCTCTGGCGAGCTGATGTAGCAGCGTCCTCCGAGGGACAGCAATGTGCGGAATAGTACCTTGCGACCGCTGTCGTGCATGGGGTGGGAGATCTGGCCTGGGCTGACCAGCGTCCAGTGCGCATCGCCGGGTTTGGCGAAGATGATGGTGGCTACACCGGCTCTCAGGCAGAGCACGAGTGTGGGCGGGGAGGTGGAGTCGTCAAAACATGCGCCATTGATCACCCTCGGAATAACGCGAACGGGATTCTGCAACAACTTCGGGATGTAACCTTCACTATAGGGGGGAACGGCGACAACGATGTTGGAGACGGCTGGGAACTCGGTGACGGTGTTGGTGAGTGGGTCGAGGAGGTGAATGGCCTTGGTGGGCTTGTGGAAGAGGACGAGGAGGCCGTCGGCGGCGCCGATGTGGCAGTGGGTGGAGAGCGCGGGGAGGTGGACGCCGAGAGATGCCGCAGTGGCCAGGTTGAGGAGGCGGCGGTGGGGCTCGGCCTCGTGGTTCATTGAGAGCACCATCCAGTTGCGGGGGCGGAAGCGGCTGTCCAGGAGGCCTGCTGTGCGCGGGTCGGCAGTGAGTCCGCGCCATGGCCTGCACACGGCGCGGAAGCGTAGGTACTCGGCCACGTCGAGGGAGAGCAGCCGGCCGGAGATCTCCTCGACGAGGTCTAGAGGAAGCAGGTTGGCCCAATCCCTCCATTCCTCCGGGCCGAAGTGAACCTGACGACGCGCTTCTGTCGTCTCTATCGCCGATGATTCATCCGTTGCGCCAAGATTGGCCAGTCGATCGCGCTCGGATGATTCTGCCATGAGGCAGAGCCGTCGGCGCCGCGCTCGTGTCATCATCCCGTGAGATCCGTCGCCATCGGATCCCGCAGCCACGGGAGCGACGGCGAGGTTCCGGCGCAGCGACCGTTGCCTCGTCATCGTAGCCGCCTGGTGTGGTCGGGACTCGGGAGGCGGGGCGCAGGTTTGGCGGCGGCGGCGGAGACAGGGAGGAGGGAGGCAAATATGCGGGCGGGAGTCCGGCGTCGCGAGTGCCTGCGGGCTTCTTCAGTTGAGAAATGCGGCCCATGGACTACAGCACTGGCCCTTTACTACTGAGTACACACACACTGCCAAAGTATATTTCCTTGCTGCGAACAAACGCTTTTTTTTTTTTGAGTTGGAACAAACGCTCTTTTTGGGTAGCTTCTGAAAAAGGACACACACTGCCAAAGTATAGCGTTTAGGTTTTTTTAATTGAAAGAAACGCTCTTTTGATGATGCTTGGGTAGCTTGACATGCGTGATACTTAATGATCCCTCTTTTCTTATTGTAAAGGACGTACCTCAAGTTTCAAATGAATAAATTGTGGTTTTGACTGTGAAAAAGAAAGACATGCTTGATACCGCGTCCAATTCTTGGGAAAACATGCATTGGCTTGGGTATAAGCCGAGTGCCCTTTTCGTGTACTCGGCTTGGACCTGTTTAAGCCAAGTACAATCCATGAAAAAACATGGCAACTACAGGGCCCTCGATATATATTGGACTAACCCGTGTACGCCTCAAAAAACCATCGTCTTACAGGGAGCACTTGACATATGTCCAAAACAACACTCAGCTTATATCGATGCTCGACAAGGGAACTGCCACGTGACATTTTCACTGCACTTGACGGGCCCGTGACGGTGGGCGCTATAAGCCCATCGCGGTCTAACGGCATACTGGGCTTACAAAATTTCTTTTCTTTCTTCAAAATGGCAAAAATGCGTGGAAGAGCGTAGGATATTGCTAAACAGTATAACTCAGCGAGCTACGACGTCTCACAGCGATTTGACCTCGTGAGCCGTCGGTGTGTCCCTGTGCGGCCTGGTTGGCGAACGTGCATGGGCTGCTGCTCCTGGGATTGACCTGGGCTTCTTCTAATCAATCGGGCCAAGAAATTACTAAGTGGGCCTCAATTCTTTCTCTGCCCGTAGAGAGAGACCAACTGGGAACAGCAGCCTGCCAACATAAAAGGATGCAACATCATCTCGCGCTGGTGAAATGGTGACGGGGTTGACTTTTCTTTTTTCTTTTTTTACAAGGAACCCTTGCTTTTCATCTTCCGTTATGTTTGAGCCCTATTCTTCTTTGTAATTCTCCTTTGGCATAAGATTGTGTGAGCTTGGCGCTAGACTTCAGTTTTTTTTCTTTCCGAGTTGACTTCTGCAGTTTTTGTGTTGCACTATATATCAACTATCAACTTTAGCAATTAAAAAAATATTAGCATTAGTTTTCAGAGTTGTCTCAAACATTCAGCTGGGGATCTATCAACTTAATAGCCCTCCTAGATATATTAGCAGTTTGCACGGTGTTCAACTCGTGTGCAACTATGCCAATAACATCCACATATCTTTTACAAAGAAGAAGAAGAAGAAAAAACAACTACCTTATCATCAGAAATGGAGCATATAAGTTACTATTACTTCAGCTACTTAAATAGATCATGCGATTTTGCATGCTAGGGCCTGACTTAGATCAGTTCGTCTTGGTACCTTACGTTAATATATGAGATGACTGCTCATCTTATTTTCGTCCAGAAGTAAGGTCTCTATTTTGTACACAGGCATTATGTATAGTCTGTTGAAATGCAGGCTTGCTAAGTTCTTTTATTTCGTTGCTATGGTCCATATTTTCTGAAAGGTTTCTACTATTCATATTTTTCTTTTCTTTTTTAAATGAACGGGCGCGGCAACGCGCGCCTTCATGGTCTAGTGATTAACAAAGATCAGGTAGCTAGGACACGATGAGCGCAATTAGCGGAGCCCCTGTCGTGGCGACCCCGGGGCAACCCCATGTCGAACGGGAAGATCCCGGCCGGACGGTGGGATCTGCCGAGCCAGAGAGAGATGTGATCGTGAGCGATGAAAGAAGGAGGCATCAGGCGCGGGTGGATCCGCTGGGGTTACGGGAGGATTGGATCAAGACTAGGGAGGCGATTCGGAAATATGCAAAGAAAAAGATATCAGCCATGAATCCAAGTCAATAGATCTCAGGTAATCCGGGGAGGCCTTTGTGTGTGGGTCTTGATTGAATCAAGTGCAGGATAGGGGATATGAGAAAGGATCTGTACGCTGGTAATTTAGGAGGAAACCAAGAATCCAGGGAAAGTGAGATTGGAGGTCAACACGCGAAGGATCCGCCAGACAAGGGAAAGGAAAATAATCACCAATTAGCAAATCCAGGGATCATAGATGGGAAGGAAAATCAAATTGTGCCCTGTACGGAGATACAATCATCATTAGGGGAGAGAGGATCAGATGGTATAAAGCTTCAGATTGGGGCGGACCTGACCTCCACACACCCTTCGCAGAATAACATCAAGAAGAGCGTGCTAACCATGGCTGATCAGAGCAACCGCAGGGACAAGGCGCCAATGAACCCTGGTGGTGAGGTAGCCGCCATGGGCGACTCGGAGCTGGGCTCGAGGCCACTAGTCCATGGTGTTGGGGAACGTAGCAATAATTCAAAACTTTCTACGCATCACCAAGATCAATCTATGGAGATTCTAGCAACAAGAGAAGGAGAGGATGAGTGTATCTTCAAACCCTTGAAGATTGCGATGCGGAAGCGTTACAAGAATGTGGTTGGTGGAGTCGTACACATAGCGATTCAGATCGTGGTCGATTCCGATCTAAGCGCCGAACAGACGGCGCCTCCGCGTTCAATACACGTACAGCCCGGGGACATCTCTACGGAGGAGGAGGAGGAGGTGTTGGAGGAGGGAGAGGGCTGCGCCAGGGGAAGGGTGTGCGGCTGCCCTCTCTCTCCCTCACAATATATAGGGTGAAGGGGGGTGGAGGAGGCGCCCTAGGGTTCCCTATGGGAGGGGTGGCGGTCACAGGGGAAACGCTAGATGGGTTTGGGCGCCCCCACCCCTAGGAAACTTGCCCCCCAAGCCGGGAGGGGCGGCTGCCCTAGGGGAGGCGCCCCCACCTCTCCAGGTTACATGAGAGGGGTTGGGAGGGGCGCACAGCCCCTTAGTGGGCTGGTGTGCCCCCTCCCATTGGCCCATAAGGCCCCCCAACGCTTGCCGGGGCCTTCGAAAACACCTTTCGGTCACGTTGGACATCACCCGATACTCCCAGAACAATTCCGGACTCCAATACCCTTCGTCCAATATATCGATCTTCACCTCCGGACCATTCCGGAGTTCCTCGTCACGTCCAGGATCTCATCCGGGACTCCGAACAACCTTGGGTAACCACATACTATTTCCCATAACAACTCTAGCGCCACCGAACTGAAAGCACATTTGCTCCCTGGGTGGTTTTGGTAATTAATGACAACATACTTTGTGGTTGGACTAATGCTTTTATCAAGTATGTTTCAGGAAGGTCAATCACATTGGCTGGCAAAAGGACTGAAGAGGTGGACCCCTCAAGATGCTAAGGCAAGCATTGGCAAAAGCTCAAGACTCCATTTTTGGTTTAGTGATCCAAGATCACATTGAGTCCATAGGAAAGCCAATACTATTAAAAGGGATGAGGTTATGTTAATGATCCGTTGCTCAAAGTGCTTAGTGATACATCTCCCAAACCATCAGCAATCTTTCATTCCAACATACACTCATAAGTAATCTTGGTCCCACCGATTTCCTAAACTCACCACACCAAATGAACCACCTCACCACAAAGCCAAACCCTAGTAATTTCGGATTTTCCGATTCCAAACTCGGTCTCACCGAAACTAGTGTTGCCAAGCTTCAGAATCTTCATCATCATATCGGTGTCACCGAGATGATAAAGTCGGTCCCACCGAGATTGGCAAACCCTAGTCTTTGGAAGAATCGGACTCACCAAGATTGTATTTTCGGTCCCACTAAAATCCCAACGCTCACAAGATTTGAACTTTCGGTCTCACCGAGTTGTCAACTTCGTCCGACCGAGATTGGTCAAATGTGTGTAACGGTTGGATTTTGTGTGGAGGCTATAAATACCCTCCACCTCCTCTTCATTCGTGGAGAGAGCCATCGAAAGAACTACCACTCCTACCTTACATTTCGAGAAGAAAACTACCTACCCTTGTGTTGAGATCAAGTTGCTCCACTCCCACCATATGAAACTTGATTTCTAGCCTTCCCAAGTTGCTTTCCACTCAATCCTTTCTTCCACCACAGCCAAATCAGTGAGGAGAGTTGAGTGTTGGGGAGATTATCATTTGAAGCACAAGAGCAAGGAGTTCATCATCATCAACACCATCTTTTACCTTTTGGAGGGTGGTGCCTCCTAGATTGGTTAGGTGTCGCTTGGGAGCCTCCGTCAAGATGTGGAGTTGAACCAAGAAGTTTGTAAGGGCAAGGAGATCGCCTACTTCGTGAAGATCTACCCGAGTAAGGCTAGTCCTCCGTGGCGTATGCCATGATGGCATAGACAAGGTTGCTTCTTCGTGGACCCTTCGTGGGTGGAGCCCTCCGTGGACTCTCGCAGCCGTTACCCTCCGTGGGTTGAAGTCTCCATCAACGTGGATTGACGATAGCACCACCTATCGGAACCACAAGAAAAATCTCCGTGTCTCCAAATTGCGTTTGATCTTCTCCACCTCTCTTTACTTCATGTGCAATTTACTTTCCGCTGCCCATACTCTAGAATTGCATGTGTAGTAAGCTACTTGACTTGTGTGATATGCTAAATCTGCTACAAACTTGTCTTTGTCAAAAGGCATAATTTTTATCTTGTCGAGTAGTCTAATCACCCCCCCTCTAGACACTCTTACCTTCAACAATCCTACAATTGGTATCAGAGCTTTGGTTTCCATTGCTTTGGTTTGCACACCATTGGAGGAAGATGGACGTGTCTACGTTTGGGAGTGTTAGCCATAGAGTGCCTATTCTTGATGGAGTGTCCTATAACTCGTGGAGGATTGAAATGCTTATTATCTTTAAGATGTATAACTTGCGCAAATATGTTGAATCCCCATATGTGCCTCCATTTGACCCCTTGCACCCTACTATGGATGAAGAGCTTGATTTGCTTCGTAACCTTAGAACTGTAAATCTTATCATTAGAGGTTTGCCCGATAACTTGCTTAAGCTCGTCACAAACTTTGAGTGCGCCTATGCTATGTGGAAGTTCTTGGAAGAACTTTATCCGGACTACTCTTTGAGAGGTCTTGATGAAATTCTATACAAGACTATTGAATTTGATATGATGCTTTAATGATCCCAACTTTGATAAATGCTTCTTTGAGCTTCGTGATCTTATGAAAAAGAAGGGTGATCCCGGTCTTATCAATGTTCGAATTAGAAATGCTCTTGTATTGCATTCCGATGATTATTGTCACATTGACAAAACTAATGCAAGTTGTTGTCAAATTGACCTAGGAGTTGATGATGAACAATCTATGGGTCGATATGATGATGAGCATGAGCATGATGACGATTACTCTGATTCGGACACCGAGCTAGACAAGATCATGAAGAGTCTCAATCTTATGGCGAATCTGAGAGACTACATATCCGGTGGAAAAGAGTGGATTCTTGATAGTGGATGCACCGATCACATGACTGGAGACGAAGACATGTTTCGAGAGCTTGCAAAGAACGATGGTCCATGCAAGTATGTGACTTTTGGGGACAACTCCAAGGGTAAGGTACTTGGCCTTGGTAAGGTGGCCATATCTCATGATAGCTCTATTCAAAATGTCATGCTTGTTGAATCACTTGGATACAATTTACTTTCCGTGTCTAGATTAGCTGACTTTGGATTCAATGTGCTATTCACCAAAGTAGATTGCCAAGTCTTTCGTCGTGACAATCATAACATGGTTTTTACCGGCATCCGTAGAGGTGATTTATATATTGTTGATTTCACTAAAAAAGCTCAACCTAGAACTTGCTTCATTGCTAAATCTGCAAAAGGTTGGTTATGGCATAGAAGGCTTGGACATGTTGGTATGCGTAATCTGGACAAGGTAATCAAAGGTGATCATATTCTTGGTGTTAAGGATGTTCTCTTTGACAAAGATAGACTTTGTAGTGCTTGTCAGGCAGGAAAACAAGTAGGTGGAAGTCATCCCGTGAAGAACATCATGACCACAAGGAGACCGCTTGAGCTTCTTCATATGGATCTCTTCAGTCCCAATGCTTACAAAAGCCTTGGTGGTAACTCCTTTGGTCTAGTTATAGTTGATGATTATTCCAGATTTACGTGGGTATTTTTCCTTGATGACAAATCGCAGGTTCGAGAATCTTCAAAACCTTTGCCGAAAGGCCCAAAATCAATTTGAGGTGAAGATCAAGAAAGTTCGGAGGACAATGGAACGGAGTTCAAGAACGCCCATGTGGACTCTTTTCTCGATGAGGAAGGATTCTACATGAGTTCTCGGCTACGTACACACCTCAACAAAATGGAGTTGTTGAGAGGAAGAACCGAACACTCATAGAGATGGCGAGAACGATGCTTGACGAATACAAGACACCGAAGCACTTTTGGGGAGAAGCTGTCGAGACAGCTTGTCATGCTATCAACAGGCTTTATCTTCATAAGCTTCTCGGCAAGACTTCATACGAGCTCCTCACCGGTAACAAACCCCAAGTGGGATACTTTCGTGTCTTTGGTTCAAAATGCTATATCCTTGATAAGCATCGTCGGTCTAAATTTGCTCCTAAAACTCATGAAGGCTTTTTCCTCGGTTATGGATCAAACTCCCACACCTACCGTGTCTACAATAATTTCACCCGAAAGGTTGAAGAGACGGTAGATGTGAAGTTTGATGAATCTAATGGCTCGCAAGTAGAGCAAATGCCTATTGATGTAGGAGACAAGGACCCATCGGAAGCCATTCAAGATTTATCTATTGGAAAGATCCGTCCCATGGAAGTGAAGGAGAGTACCTCATCTACTTATGTGGAGCCCCCTACCTCACGGCAAGATGAACCTCAAGGCAACATGGAGGCTTCCACAAGTGGAACTCACCAGGATGAGGAAGTGCAACAAGAAGATCCACCACAACCTCCTTCTCCACCACCTCAAGTCAACACCAACAACAATGAAGAAGAAGAAGAGGAAGATGAGGATGATGAGGAAGCTCAACCACGACCACAACAAAAGCTATCTCGAGTTCGAGCAAGAGTCAAGAAGAATCATCCCGTGGAACAAATGATGAACGACATCGACTCCGGGAGAATTACTCGCTCTAAAACTCGCTTAGCTAACTTTTGTGAGCATTACTCATTTATCTCTAGTCTTGAACCTATGAAGGTAGAAGAAGCACTTGAAGACCCGGATTGGGTGAACGCTATGCACGAAGAGCTACACAACTTCGAGAGGAACAATGTATGGACTTTGGTAGAGAAGCCCAATGATGATCAAAACGTCATTGGAACCAAATGGGTGTTTCGGAACAAGCAAGATGAAGATGGACAAGTCATCCGCAACAAGGCTCGTCTCGTAGCTCAAGGTTACACACAAGTCGAAGGTATGGACTATGGTGAGACCTATGCCCCCGTTGCTAGACTTGAGTCCATTCGCATTCTTCTTGCTTATGCCAACCACCATGATATTACTCTCTATCAAATGGACATTAAAATTGCTTTCCTAAATGGTGAAATTGAGGAGGAAGTATTTGTGAAACAACCTCCCGGATTTGTGAATCCTAAAAAGCCTAATCATGTTTACAAGTTGCACAAAGCTCTTTATGGTCTTAAACAAGCCCCTAGAGCTTGGTACAAATGCTTGACTAGCTTTCTTCTTGAAAAAGGATTTGAGATTGGCAAAATAGACTCAACGCTATTCACGAAAAGGGTTGATGGTGAACTATTTGTGTGCCAAATATATGTTGATGATATTATCTTTGGTTCAACTAACCCTCATTTTAGCGAGAAGTTTGGAAAGCTCATGTCGGAGAAGTATGAGATGTCCATGATGAGTGAACTCAAATTCTTCCTTGGGTTGCAAATCAAGCAATCTAAGGAGGGTACCTTTGTCTCACAAACAAAGTACACCAAGGATCTCTTCAAGAAGTTCAACATGCAAGAAAGCAAAGGTATGAGAACCCCCATGCCTACTAGTGGACATAATGACTTGACTAAAGATGGAGAACCTGTTGATCAAAAGGTTTATCGATCTATGATTGGTTCTCTACTATATCTCTGTGCTTCTCGTCCTGACATAATGTTGAGTGTATGCATGTGTGCTCGATATCAAGCAGCCCCTAAAGAATGTCATCTTAAAGCTGTTAAAAGAATTGTGAGATATTTGATACACACACCTAACTTTGGCATTTGGTATCCTAAGAGGGCCTCTTTCGATCTTGTTGGCTATTCCGACTCGGACTATGCCGGAGACAGGGTTGATAGAAAGTCAACTTCGGGTACGTGTCAATTCCTTGGTCGATCCCTTGTATCGTGGTCCTCCAAGAAACAAAATTCGGTATCATTATCTATCGCCAAGCGAATATATAGCTGCTGGTTCATGTTGTGCTCAGTTGCTATGGATGACACAAACGCTTAAGGATTATGGGATACATGCGAGACATGTTCCCTTGCTTTGTGACAATGAGAGTGCGATTAAGATTGGACACAATCCTGTGCAACACTCTCGTACGAAACATATTGAAGTTCGTCACCATTTTATTCGTGATCACATTGCTAAGGGTGACATCAATCTTAAGCATGTTCGTACTGACAAACAACTTGTGAAGGAAATATGCCCTAGAGGCAATAATAAAGTTATTATTTATTTCCTTATTTCATGATAAATGTTTATCATTCATGCTAGAATTGTATTAACCGGAAACATGATACATGTGTGAATGCATAAACAAACAACATGTCACTAGTATGCCTCTACTAGACTAGCTTGTTAATCAAAGATGGTTATGTTTCCTAACCATGAACAAGGAGTTGTTATTTGATTAACAAGGTCACATCATTAGTAGAATGATCTGATTGACATGACCCATTCCCTTAGCTTAGCACACGATCGCTTAGTATGTTGCTACCGCTTTTATCCATGACATATACATGTTCCTGTAACTATGAGATTATGCAACTCCGTTTACGGAGGAACACTTTGGTACTACCAAACGTCACAACGTGAATCGGGTGATTATAAAGGAGTACTACAAGTGTCTCCAAAGGCGATGTTGGGTTGGCGTATTTGAGATTAGGTTTTGTCACTTGATTGTCGGAGAAGTATCTCTGGCCCTCTCGGTAATGCACATCATCAAGCCTTGCAAGCACTACAACTAATGAGCTAGTTGTGAGATGATGTATTACTGAGCGAGTAAAGAGACTTGCCGTAACGAGATTGAACTAGGTATTGATACCGACGATCGAATCTCGGGCAAGTAACATACCGATGACAAAGGAACAACGATGTTGTTATGCGGTCCGACCGACAAAGATCTTCGTAGAATATGTAGGAACCAATATGGGCATCCAGGTCCCGCTGTTGGTTATTGACCGTGAATAGTTCTAGGTCATGTCTACATTGTTCTCGAACCGTAGGGTCCGCACGCTTAAGGTTTCGATGATGCTTATTATGAGTTTATGTATTTTGATGTACGAAGGAGTTCGAGTCCCGGATGTGATCACGGACATGACGAGGAGTCTCGGAATGGTCGAGACATAAAGATTGATATATTGGAAGCCTATGTTTGGAGTTCGAATGGTTCCGGCGAAAACGGAATTTATCGAGTACCGGAGGTTACCGGAACCCCGGGAGGTAAATGGGCCTCGATGGGCCTTGGTGGAAAGGAGAAGGGCAGCCCAAAGGGCTGCGCCTCCCCCCTTCCCTAGTCCTACTAGGACTAGGAGAAGGGCCGCCCCTCTCTCTCTTTCCCCTCAGGAATCCTAGTCCAACTAGGATTGGGGGAATCCTACTCCCGAGGGAGTAGGACTCCTTGGCGCCCTCCTGGCCGCCGCCCCCCCCCCCTGGCTCCTTTATATACGGGGCAGGGGGCACCTTGGGACACACAAGTTGATCGTGAGATCGTTCCTTAGCCGTGTGCGGTGCCCCTCCACCATATTCCACCTCGGTTATACTGTCATGAAGCTTAGGCGAAGCCCTGCGCCGTGAAACATCAAGATCGTCACCACGCCGTCGTCTTGACGAAACTCTCCTCGACACTCGGCTGGATCGAGTACGAGGGACGCCATCGAGCTGTCGTGTGTCAAGAACTCGGGGCGTCGGAGTAACGGCGCGGATCGGTCGGATCGCGAGGAGAACGTCGACTACTTCCTCTACGTTGTGATCGCTTCCGCTTGGTCTACAAGGGTATGTAGACAACACTCTCCCCTCTCGTTGCTATACATCACCATGATCTTGCGTGTGCGTAGGAAAATTTTTGAAATTACTACGTTCCCCAACAAAGGCATCCGAGCCTAGGTTTTTCTATGGTTTGATGTTTTGCACGAGTAGAACACAAGTGAGTTGTGGGCGATACAAGTCATACTACCTACCAGCATGTCATACTTTGGTTCAGCGGTATTGTGAGATGAAGCGCCTGACCGACATTACGCGTGACGCTTACGCGAGACTGGTTTCACCGCCATGAGCACTCGTTGCTTAAAGGTGACTGGTGGGTGCCTGTCTCTCTCACTTTAGTTGAACCGAGTGTGACTACGCCCGGTCCTTGAGAAGGTTAAAACGGAGTCTATTTGACGAAGTATCATTGTGGTTTTGATGCGTAAGTGAGACTGGTTCTTGCTTAAACCCGTAGCAGCCACGTAAAATTTGCAACAACAAAGTAGAGGACGTCTAACTTGTTTTTGCAGGGTATGTTGTGATGTGATATGGTCAAGACGTGATGCTATATTTTATTGTATGAGATGATCATGTTTTGTAACCGGTTATCGGCAATCGGCAGGAGCCATATGGTTGTCGCTTTATTGTATGCAATGCAATCGCCCTGTAATGCTTTACTTTATCACTAAGCGGTAGCGATAGTCGTAGTAGCATAAGTTTGGCGAGACGACAACGATGCTGCGATGGAGATCAAAGTGTCGCGCCGGTGACGATGGTGATCAAGGTGGTGCTGCAAGATGGAGATCGTGAAGCACAAGATGATGATGACCATATCATATCACTTATATTGATTTGCATGTGATGTTTATCCTTTTATGCATCTTATCTTGCTTTGATTGACGGTAGCATTATAAGATGATCTCTCACTAAATAATCAAGAAGTGTTCTCCCCGAGTATGCACCGTTGCCAAAGTTCGTCGTGCCCAGACACCACGTGATGATCGGGTGTGATAAGCTCTACGTCCATCTACAACGGGTGCAAGCCAGTTTTGCACACGCAGAATACTCGGGTTATACTTGACGAGCCTAGCATATGCGAGATATGGCCTCGAACACGAGACCGAAGGTCGAGCGTGAATCATATAGTAGATATGATCAACATAAGATGTTCACCATTGAAAACTACTCTATTTCACGTGATGATCGGTTATGGTTTAGTTGATTTGGATCACGTGATCACTTAGATGACTAGAGATGTTTTCTAAGTGGGAGTTCTTAAGTAATATGATTAATTGAACTTAAATTTATCATGAACTTAGTACCGATAGTATCTTGCTTGTTTATGTTTGATTGTAGATAGATGGCTCGTCTTTGTTGTTCCGTTGAATTTTAATGCGTTCCTTGAGAAAGCAAAGTTGAAAGATGATGGTAGCAATTACACGGATCGGGTCCGAATTTGAGGATCATCCTCATTGCTGCACGTAAGAGCTACGCCCGGATGCACCGCTAGGTGACAGAACTCTTCTTTGAGCAACGCCGGATGTTATGAACGTCTGGCGAGCAAAGTGATGACTACTCTATAGTTCATGTGCCATGCTTTACGGCTTAGAACCGGGACTTCAACGACGTTTTGAACATCATGGAGCATATGAGATGTTCCAGAGTTGAAGTTAATATTCCAAAGAATGCCCGGATTGAGAGATATGAAGTCTCCAATAAGTTCTATAGCTGCAAGATGGAGGAGAATAGTTCATTAGTGAGCATATACTCGTAATGTCCGGGTACTACAATCACTTGACACAATTGGGAGTCAATCTTCCGGATGATTGTGTCATTGATGAATTCTCCAATCACCGCCACCAAGCTACAAAGGCTTCGTGATGAACTATAATATGCAAGGGTTAGTAAAGACTATGCTCGAGCTCTTCGCAATGCTAAAGGCTGCGAGGTAGAAATCAAGAAGGAGCATCAAGTGTTGATGGTCAATAAGACCACTAGTTTCAAGAAGAAAGGCAAAGGGAAGAAGAAGGGAATCTCAAGAAGAACAGCAAGCAAGTTGCTGCTCAGAGAAGAAACCCAAGTCTGGCCCTAAACCTGAAATCGAGTGCTTCTCTTGCAAGCGGTCGTCATTTGAAGCGGAACTGCCCCAAGTATTTGGCGGATAAGAAGGATGGCAAGGTGAACAAAGGTACATGTGATATACATGTTATTGATGTGTACCTTACTAGAGCTCGTAGTAGCACTGGTATTTGATACTGGTTCTTGCTAATATTTGCAACTCAAACAGGGACTACTGATTGCTTAACTCGCAAAGGACGAGGTGACGATCTGCGTGGGAAATGGTTCCAAAGTCGATGTGATCGCGGTCGGCACGCTACCTCTACATCTACCTTCGGATTAGTTTTAGACCTAAATAATTGTTATTTGGTGCTGCGTTGAGCATGAACATTATATCTGGATCTTGTTTGATGCGAGACGGTTATTCATTTAAATCGAGAGAATAATGGTTGTTCTATTTATATGAGTAATATCTTTTATGGTCATGCACCCTTAAGGAATGGTCTATTTCTTATGAATCTCGATAGTAGTGATACACATATTCATAATGTTGAAACCAAAAGATGCAGAGTTGATAACGAAAGTGCAACTTATTTGTGGCACTTGCCGCTTAGGTCATATCGGTGTAAAGCGCATGAAGAAACTCCATGCCGATGGACTTTTGGAGTCACTTGATTATGAATCACTTGGCACTTAAGAACCGTGCCTCATGGGCAAGATGACTAGAACACCGTTCTCGGTACTATGGAGAGAGCAACAGATTTGTTGGAAATCATACATACTGTATGTATGTGGTCCGATGAATATTGAGGCTCGTGGCGGATATCGTTATTTTCTCACCTTCACAGATGACTTAAGCGGATATGGGTATATCTACTTAATGAAACATAAGTCTGAAACGTTTGAAAAGTTCAAAGAATTTCAGAGTGAAGTTGAAAATCATCGTAACAAGAAAATTAAGTTTCTACGATCCGATCGTGGAGGTGAATATTTGAGTTACGAGTTTGGTCTACATTTGAAACAATGCGAATAGTTTAAGCAACTCACGCCACCCGAACACCACAGCGAAATGGTGTGTCCGAACGTCAGAATCGTACTTTACTAGATATGGTACGATCTATGATGTCTCTTACAGATTTACCGCTATCGTTTTGGGGTTATGCTCTAGAGACGGCCGCATTCACACTGAATAGAACACCGTCGAAATCCGTTGAGACGACACCTTATGAACTATGGTTTGGCAAGAAACCAAAGTTGTCGTTTCTTAAAGTTTGGGGATGCGATGCTTATGTGAAAAAAAACCTTCAACCTGATAAGCTCGAACCCAAATCGGAGAAATGTGTCTTCATAGGATACCCAAAGGAGACAGTTGGGTACACCTTCTATCACAGATCCGAAGGCAAGACATTCTTTGCTAAGAATGGATCCTTTCTAGAGAAGGAGTTTCTCTCGAAAGAAGTGAGTGGGAGGAAAGTAGAACTTGATGAGGTAATAGTACCTTCTCCCTTACTTGAAAGTAGTTCGTCGCAGAAACCAGTTTCTGAGACACCTACACCAAGTAGCGAGGAAGTTGATGATGTAGATCATGAAACTTCAGATCAAGTTACTACAGAACCTCGTAGATCAACCAGAGTAAGATCCGCACTGAGTGGTACGGTAATCCTGTTCGGAAGTCATGCTACTAGATCATGATGAACCTACGAACTATGAAGAAGCGATGGTGAGCCCAGATTCCATAAAATGGCTTGAAGCCATGAAATCTGAGATGGGATCCATGTATGAAAACAAAGTGTGGACTTTGGTTGACTTGCCCGAGGGTAGGCAAGCAATAGAAAACAAGTGGATCTTCAAGAAGAAGACCGACGCCGACGGTAATGTTATCGTTTATAAAGCTCGACTTGTCGCAAAAGGTTTTCGACAAGTTCAAGGGATTGACTACGATGAGACCTTCTCACCCGTGGCGATGCTTAAGTCCGTCCGAATCATGTTAGCGATTGCGCATTTTATGATTATGAAATTTGGCAAATGGATGTAAAGACTGCATTCTGAATGGATTTACGGAAGAAGAGTTGTATATGATGCAACCGAAGGTTTTATCGATCCAAAGGGAGCTAACAAAGTGTGCAAGCTCCAATGATCCATCTATGGACTGGTGCAAGCATCTCGAGTTGGAATAAACGCTTTGATAGTGTGATCAAAGCATTTGGGTTTGTACTGACTTTTGGAGAAGCCTGTATTTACAAGAAAGTGAGTGGGAGCTCAGAGCATTTCGATCTTATATGTGGATGACATATTGCTGATCGGAAATGATATAGAATTTCTGGATAGCATAAAGGGATACTTGAATAAGAGTTTTTCAATGAAAGACCTCGGTGAAGCTGCTTACATATTGGGCATTAAGATCTATAGAGATAGATCAAGACGCTTAATTGGACTTTCACAAAGCACATACCTTGACAAAGTCTTGAAGAAGTTCAAAATGGATCAAGCAAAGAAAGGGTTCTTGCACGTGTTACAAGGTGTGAAGTTGAGTCGGACTCAATGCCCGACCACCGCAGAAGATAGAGAGAAATGAAAGATGTTCCTATGCTTCAGCCATAGGCTCTATCATGTATGTAATGCTGTGTACCAGACCGATGTGTGCCTTGCTATAAGCCTAGCAGAAGGTACCAAAGTAATCCAGAGTGGATCATCGGGACAGCGGTCAAGAACATCCCGAATACCGAAAAGGACTAAGGATATGTTTCTCAGATATGGAGGTGACAAAGAGCTCATCATAAACGGTTACGTTGATGCAAGCTTTGACACCGATCCGGACGATTCTAAATCGCAGACCGGATACGTATTTACACTAAACGGAGGAGCTGTCGGTTGGTGCAGTTCTAAACAAAGCGTCGTGGCGGGATCTACATGTGAAGCGGAATACATAGCAGCTTCGAAGCAGCTAATGAAGGAGTCGGATGAAGGAGTTCATATCCGATCTAGGTGTCATACCTAGTGCATCGGGTCCAATGAAAATCTTCGTGACAATCTTCGAGCTATTGCCTTAGCAAAGGAATCCAGATTTCACAAGAGGACCAAGCACATCAAGAGACGCTTCAATTCCATCCGGGACTTAGTCGGGATCGGAGACATAGAGATTTGCAAGATACATACGGATCTGAATGTTGCGCACCGTTGACTAAGCCTCTTCCACGAGCAAAACATGATCAGCACCAAGACTCCATGGGTGTTAGGATCATTACTATGTAATCTAGATTATTGACTCTAGTGCAAGTGGGAGATCAAGGAAATATGCCCTAGAGGCAATAATAAAGTTATTATTTATTTCCTTATTTCATGATAAATGTTTATCATTCATGCTAGAATTGTATTAACCGGAAACATGATACATGTGTGAATGCATAAACAAACAACATGTCACTAGTATGCCTCTACTAGACTAGCTTGTTAATCAAAGATGGTTATGTTTCCTAACCATGAACAAGGAGTTGTTATTTGATTAACAAGGTCACATCATTAGTAGAATGATCGATTGACATGACCCATTCCCTTAGCTTAGCACACGATCGCTTAGTATGTTGCTACTGCTTTTATCCATGACATATACATGTTCCTGTAACTATGAGATTATGCAACTCCGTTTACGGAGGAACACTTTGGTACTACCAAACGTCACAACGTAATCGGGTGATTATAAAGGAGTACTACAAGTGTCTCCAAAGGCGATGTTGGGTTGGCGTATTTGAGATTAGGTTTTGTCACTTGATTGTCGGAGAAGTATCTCGGCCCTCTCGGTAATGCACATCACTGAAGCCTTGCAAGCACTACAACTAATGAGCTAGTTGTGAGATGATGTATTACTGAGCGAGTAAAGAGACTTGCCGTAACGAGATTGAACTAGGTATTGGATACCGACGATCGAATCTCGGGCAAGTAACATACCGATGACAAAGGAACAACGTATGTTGTTATGCGGTCTGACCGACAAAGATCTTCGTAGAATATGTAGGAACCAATATGGGCATCCAGGTCCCGCTGTTGGTTATTGACCGTGAATAGTTCTAGGTCATGTCTACATTGTTCTCGAACCGTAGGGTCCGCACGCTTAAGGTTTCGATGATGCTTATTATGAGTTTATGTATTTTGATGTACCGAAGGAGTTCGAGTCCCGGATGTGATCACGGACATGACGAGGAGTCTCGGAATGGTCGAGACATAAAGATTGATATATTGGAAGCCTATGTTTGGAGTTCGAATGGTTCCGGCGGCAACGGAATTTATCGAGTACCGGAGGTTACCGGAACCCCGGGAGGTAAATGGGCCTCGATGGGCCTTGGTGGAAAGGAGAAGGGCAGCCCAAAGGGGCTGCGCCTCCCTTCCCTAGTCCTACTAGGACTAGGAGAAGGGCCGCCCCTCTCTCTTTTCCCTCCGGGAATCCTAGTCCAACTAGGATTGGGGAAATCCTACTCCCGAGGGAGTAGGACTCCTTGGCGCCCTCCTTGGCCGGCCCCCTCCCCTGGCTCCTTTATATCACGGGGCAGGGGGCACCTTGGGACACACAAGTTGATCGTGAGATCGTTCCTTAGCCGTGTCGGTGCCCCTCCACCATATTCCACCTCGGTTATACTGTCATGAAGCTTAGGCGAAGCCTGCTTGAGTGAAACATCAAGATCGTCACCACGCCGTCGTCTTGACGAAACTCTCCCTCGACACTCGGCTGGATCGAGTACGAGGGACGCCATCGAGCTGTACGTGTGTCAAGAACTCGGGGCGTCGGAGTAACGGCGCCGGATCGGTCGGATCGCGAGGAGAACGTACGACTACTTCCTCTACGTTGTGATCGCTTCCGCTTCGGGTCTACAAGGGTATGTAGACAACACTCTCCCCTCTCGTTGCTATACATCACCATGATCTTGCGTGTGCGTAGGAAAATTTTTGAAATTACTACGTTCCCCAACAACTTGCTGATATCTTCACAAAACCCCTTGATGAGAAAGTGTTTTGTCGCTTAAGGAGTGAGTTGAACATCATTGATGCTTCAAACTTGGAGTGAAAACTCCATTGATGCATGCGAGGCATGAGCCTACTTGACTAATCCTTGATATTTCTCTTATGATGATGATCATATGTCTTGGACACATTTGCCTCCTTGTATTGCATCTAACTCCTTGCAGGTACTTGGATGATCTACATTCCACAAGATTATCACACACTCAAATCATGAGTAATCTTGTCATTGACCAAGTATCTAGCTCTTTGGGATGTTGAGTTCAAGGAACAAAATTCCACATATCCTTTTTGACACCTTATACATCTAGTATTTCACTCTTGTCATCCTGGATATTCTTGAGTATTTCCTTGCTTGCCTAACCCATGTAGGAAGATGAACTATACAATTGGAAATGATGCTCTAACTTCACATTCAATGAGCACCTACATCAAGTTCACCTACATGAGCAAAGCAACAACAAGCCCAAGGTATGTTCTTCACATCTTGAAGGAGCTTAGCTCAAAGTCATGAGTACAAGCAGCTTCATAAGATGTGATCACATCAAATGCTTAATCGAAAAATGGCAACCCCATTTTGAGCTTAAACGATGAGTATGACCTATGATCAAATGTTCTCATTTGACTCCTAAGTCAAAATACTCAAACATAGGTGACCTAGTCGCCGACCCCTATCTAGATGAAGTACATATGTTTTTTTGCAATCTTTCTAGTTGCTCTTATGTTTTCTCATTGTGTTTTCATCAAAAAAAACACTTCATCTAGGAATCTTTTTCATTTCTATTCTTCTGTCTTTGTGAATATCTTTTTGGCTCTGATCAATTCCTTGAAAATCTTTTACAAATTCATTGCAAATCCTTTGAAACATTCCTTGCAAAGTGAGCTGAATTATTTCAGATTTCCTTGAATTAAACTCAAGTCACCGACTTAAAAATTTCGGTCGACCGAAAAGGATCTGCCCTAAGTCCCCGACTTTCGGACCCACCGATCCATCTAATTCGGTGTCACCGATTTTCTTCAGGATATCATCTTCTGCAGCTCCTCAATGATTCTCTATCGTGTGTCTTATTGCCCGCCAGTGATTCTTAAGGATCCGACTTCTTTCCTTCCATCTTCCCCGACCTTTCTAGTCTGCTGTCCTTTTCGCACTTGATGTCAAAGGGGAGAAGATTTAGGGGAGATAAGGGGAGAAGAGAAGATTTAGGGGGAGAAGAAGAGCAATCTTACCTTAAGGGGGAGAGAATCACATCAAAGCTTTGCCGTATTTCATATTGGATATTACATTTGGCATCATTCTTTTGATTTTGCTTTCATTTCTTTCACAATTGATATCTTATGGAAAGCAAAATCTCTCGAGTTAATTGAAAATCTTTTAGTTTTGGGAGACACGTTTGTGATTCAAGCTTGTGCTCAATATGAGACACTCCTTATACATGTCATCCCTGGCTTGGTACTCTTGATGCTCTTCTTTGTTGGTTGAAGAAATACTCTTGTGTTATCTAACCTTGTTTTTCCCAAGTTTATTTCTTCAGGTACAATGCCAAGGAGCCTCAAGGTAAGTATACGCATCCTGCAGAATGTGCATGATGGTGACTTGCTTGTGAATACTTGTTTGCAAGAAATCACCATGCACATATGCATTATCACTCACTTCTTTTCATCTGCTCCGATGCATATAGCCAAGCTGCATGTAGCACATCCTGCTTTTCTCTCTAGTGTGCTTGTGGTAGTCCAAAACCATAATTTATGAAAATCTTGCACACTTGTAGGGGGAGCCTGTGTACTACATGTTTGTCAAAGCTTTAGTGATAATTCTGTCTTTCCTTGAAGAAGCTTTGATGTCTTGTTTTGTGTGTTGCCATCAATTACCAAAAGGGGAGATTGAAAGCACATTTGCTCCTGGGTGGTTTTGGTAATTAATGACAACATACTTTGTGGTTGGACTAATGCTTTTATCAAGTATGTTTCAGGAAGGTCAATCACATTGGCTGGCAAAAGGACTGGAGAGGTGGACCCCTCAAGATGCTAAGGCAAGCATTGGCAAAAGCTCAAGACTCCATTTTGGTTTAGTGATCCAAGATCACATTGAGTCCATAGGAAAGCCAATACTATTAAAAGGGGATGAGGTTATGTTAATGATCTGGTTGCTCAAAGTGCTTAGTGATACATCTCCCAAACCATCAGCAATCTTTCATTCCAACATACACTCATAAGTAATCTCGGTCCCACCGATTTCCTAAACTCAGTCACACCAAGATGAACCACCTCAGCCACAAAGCCAAACCCTAGTAATTTCGGATTTTCCGATTCCAAACTCGGTCTCACCGAAACTAGTGTTGCCAAGCTTCTGTAACCTTCTGTCATCATATCGGTGTCACCGAGATGATAAAGTCGGTCCCACCGAGATTGGCAAACCCTAGTCTTTGGAAGAATCGGACTCACCAAGATTGTATTTTCGGTCCCACCGAAAATCCCAACGTTCACAAGATTTGAACTTTCGGTCTCACCGAGTTGTCAACTTCGGTCTGACCGAGATTGGTCAAATGTGTGTAACGGTTGGATTTTGTGTGGAGGCTATAAATACCCCTCCACCTCCTCTTCATTCGTGGAGAGAGCCATCAGAAAGAACTACCACTCCTACCTTACATTTCTGAGAAGAAAACTACCTACCCTTGTGTTGAGATCAAGTTGCTCCACTCCCACCATATGAAACTTAATTTCTAGCCTTCCCAAGTTGCTTTCCACTCAATCCTTTCTTCCACCACAGCCAAATCAGTGAGGAGAGTTGAGTGTTGGGGAGATTATCATTTGAAGCACAAGAGCAAGGAGTTCATCATCATCAACACCATATTTTACCTTTTGGAAGGTGGTGCCTCCTAGATTGGTTAGGTGTCGCTTGGGAGCCTCCGTCAAGATGTGGAGTTGAACCAAGAAGTTTGTAAGGGCAAGGAGATCGCCTACTTCGTGAAGATCTACCCCGAGTAAGGCTAGTCCTCCGTGGGCGTATGCCATGATGGCATAGACAAGGTTGCTTCTTCGTGGACCCTTCGTGGGTGGAGCCCTCCGTGGACTCTCGCAACCGTTACCCTCCGTGGGTTGAAGTCTCCATCAACGTGGATTGACGATAGCACCACCTATCGGAACCACGAGAAAAATCTCCGTGTCTCCAAATTGCGTTTGATCTTCTCCACCTCTCTTTACTTCATGTGCAATTTACTTTCCGCTGCCCATACTCTAGAATTGAATGTGTAGTAAGCTACTTGACTTGTGTGATATGCTAAATCTGCTACAAACTTGTCTTTGTCAAAAGGCATAATTTTTATCTTGTCGAGTAGTCTAATCACCCCCCCTCTAGACACTCTTACCTTCAACGATCCTACACGAACCTTAAGTGTGTAGACCCTATGGGTTCGGAAACCATGCAGACATGACCGAGACGTTCTCCGGCCAATAACCAAGTGCGGAATCTGGATACCCATGTTAGCTCCCACATGTTCCACGATGATCTCATCGGATGAACCACGATGTCAGGGATTCAATCAATCCCGTAAACAATTCCCTTTGTCAATCGGTATGTTACTTGCCCGAGATTCGATCGTCGGTATCCCAATACCTCGTTCAATCTCGTTACCGGCAAGTCACTTTACTCGTTCCGTAATGGATGATCCCGTGACTAACTACTTAGTCACATTGAGCTCATTATGATGATGCATTACCGAGTGGGCCCAGAGATACCTCTCCATCATACAGAGTGACAAATCCCAGTCTCGATTCGTGCCAACCCAACAAACACTTTCGGAGATACCTGTAGTGCACCTTTATAGCCACCCAGTTACGTTGTGACGTTTGGTACACCCAAAGCATTCCTACGGTATCCGAGAGTTGCACAATCTCATGGTCTAAGGAAATGATACTTGACATTAGAAAAGCTTTAGCAAACGAACTACACGATCTTGTGCTACGCTTAGGATTGGGTCTTGTCCATCACATCATTCTCCTAATGATGTGATCCCATTATCAATGACATCCAATGTCCATGGTCAGGAAACCATAACCATCTATTGATCAACGAGCTAGTCAAATAGAGGCTCACTAGGGACATGTTGTGGTCTATGTATTCACACATGTATTACGGTTTCCAGTTAATACAATTATAGCATGAACAATAGACAATTATCATGAACAAGGAAATACAATAATAACCATTTTATTGTTGCCTCTAGGGCATATTTCCAACAGTCTCCCACTTGTACTAGAGGCAATAATCTAGTTCACATCACTATGTGATTGTAATGAATCCAACACCCATGGGTTTTGATCATATCTCACTTGTGAGAGAGGTTATTAGTCAACGGGTCTGAACCTTTCAGATCCGTGTGTGCTTTACAAATCTCTATAGTGCTCCCACTCACTTCTTTGGAAATACAAGTTTCTCATAAACTTTGTATAAACCCAAAACCTTTGATCATCTCATCAAAGCGTATATTCCAACTCCGAGATGCTTACTCCAGTCCTTAGAAGGATTGCTGGAGCTTTGCATACTTGTTAGCATCCTTTAGGATTGACAAAACCTTCTGGTTGTATCACATACAACCTTTCCTCAAGAAAATTGTCGAGGAAACAATGTTTTGACATCCTATCGGCAAGATTTAATAAATAATGCAGTAACTGCTAATACAATTCCAACAGACTCTTAGCATCGCTACGAGTGAGAAAGTCTCACCGTAGTCAACTCCTTGAACTTGTCGGAAAACATCTTAACGACAAGTCGATCTTTCTTAATGGTGATACTTACCGTCATTGTCCGTCTTCCTTTTAAAATCCATCTGTACCCAACAGCCTTACGACCATCAAGTAGTTCTTCCAAAGTCTATACTTTGTTTTCATACATGGATCCTCTCGGATTTTATGGCCTCGAGCCATTCATCGGAATCCGTGCCCACCATCGCTTCTCCATAGCTCGTAGGTTCATTGTTGTCTAGCAACATGACCTCCAAGACAGGATTACCGTACCACTATGAAGTACTCCCTCCGTTCCTAAATATAAGTCTTTCTAGAGATTTCAATAGGGACTACATACGGAGCAAAATGAGTGAATCTACAGTCTAAACTATGTCTACATACATCCGTATGTAGTCCCTCTAGAAAGACTTATATTTAGGAACATAGGGAGTAGTATGCATCCTTGTCGACCTATGAGGTTTGGTAGTGACTTGATCCGAAGTTTCATGATCACTATCATCAGCTTCCACTTCAATTAGTGTAGGCGCCACAGGAACAACTTTCTGTGCCCTGCTGCACACTAGTTGAAGTGACGGTTCAATAACCTTATCATGTCTCAACCATCCTCCCACTCAATTCTTTCGAGAGAAACTTTTCCTTGAGAAAGGATCCGGTTCTAGAAACAATCACTTTTGCTTCCGGATCTAAATAGGAGGTATACCCAACTGTTTTGGGTGTGCTATGAAGATGCATATATCCGCTTTGGGTTTGAGCTTATCAGGCTAAAACTTTTCACATAAGCGTCGCAACCCCAAACTTTTAAGAAATGACAGCTTCGGTTTCTCTAAACCATAGTTCATACGGTGTCATCTCAACGGAATTACATGGTGCCCTGTTTAAAGTGAATGCGGTTGTCTTTAATGCCTAACCCACAAAGATAGTGGTAATTTGATAAGATACATCATGGTATGCACCCCATCCAATAGGGTGCAGCTATGATGTTCGGACACACCATCACACTATGTTGTTCCAGGCGGTATTAGTTGTGAAACAATTTCCACAATGTCTTAATTGTGTACCAAACTCGTAACTCAGATATTCATCTCTATGATGATATCATAGACATTTTATCCTCTTGTTACGACGATCTTCAACTTCACTCTGAAATTACTTGAACCTTTCAATAATTCAGACTTGTGTTTCATCAAGTACATATACTCAGAATCTACTCAAATCATCTGTGAAGTAGGAGCATAACGATATTCATTGCGTGCCTCAGCACTCATTGTATTGCACACATCAAATGTACTACTTCCAACAAGTTGCTTTTTTATTCATCTCACTGAAAATGAGGCCTTTCAGTCATCTTGCCCATGTGGTATGATTTGCATGCCTCAAGTGATTCAAAATCAAGTGAGTCCAAATGATCCATCTGTATGGAGTTTCTTCATGCATATATACCAATAGACATGGTTTGCATGTCTCAATCTTTTCAAAAATGAGTGAGTCCAAAGATCCATCAAACAAGGAGCTTCTTCATGCGTTTTATACCAATATGACTCAAGTGGCAGTGCCACAAGTATGTGGTACTATCATTACTATCTTATATCTTTTGGCATGAACATGTGTATCACTACGATCGAGATTCAATAAAACATTCATTTTAGGTGCAAGACCATTGAAGGTATTATTCAAATAAACAGAGTAACCATTATTCTCCTTGAATGAATAACAGTATTGTGATAAACATAATCCAATCATGTCTATGCTCAACGCAAACACCAAATAACAAGTATTTAGGTTTAACACCAATCTCGATGGTAGAGGGAGCATGCGATGCTTGATCACATCAACCTTGGAAACACTTCCAACACATATCGTCATCTCACCTTCAGCTAGTCTCCGTTTATTCTGTAGCTTTTTATTTCGAGTTACTAACACTTAGCAACCAAACCGGTATTTCAATACCCTGGTGCTACTAGGAGTACTAGTAAAGTACACATCATAATGTATATCCAATATACTTCTGTCGACCTTGCCAGCCTTCTCATTTACCAAGTATCTAGGGTAGTTCTGCTTCAGTGTCCGTTCCCCTTATTTCAGAAGCACTTAGTCTCAGGTTTGGGTTCAACCTTGGGTTTCTTCACTAGAGCAGCAACTGATTTGCCGTTTCATGAAGTATCCCTTCTTGCCCTTGCCCTTCTTGAAACTAGTGGTTTTACCAACCATCAACAATTGATGCTCCTATTTGATTTCTACTTTTGCGGTGTCGTGAATAGCTCAAGGACCATCATATCTATCCCTGATATATTATAGTTCATCGAAGCTCTAGTAGCTTGGTGGTAGTGACTTTGGAGAACCATCACTCGATTCAAGTGATTGTAGTACTCAGACAATCTGAGCACATGCTCAATGATTGAGCTTTTGTCCCTTAGTTTGCAGGTTAAAAAACTTGTCAGAGGTCTCATACCTCTTGATGTGGCCACGAGCCTGAAATCCTAATTTCAGCTCTTGGAACATCTCATATGTTCTGCGACGTTTCAAAAATGTCTTCGGTGCCTCAATTCTAAACCGTTTAACATTACGCACTGAACTATCACGTAGTCATCAAAACGTGTATGTCAGATGTTCGCAACATCCACAAACGACACTCGAGGTTCAGCACACCGAGCGGTGCATTAAGAACATAAGCCTTCTTTGCAGCAATGAGGACAATCCTCAGTATACGGACCCAATCCGCATAATTGCTACTGTCAACTCTCAACTAAATTTTCTCTAGGAACATATCTAAAATAGTAGAACCAAAGTGTGAGCTACGACATAATTTGCAAAGACCTTTTGACTATGTTCATGATAATTAAGTTCATCTAATCAAATTATTTAATGAACTCCCACTCAGATAGACATCCCTCTAGTCATCTAAGTGATACATGATCCGAGTCAACTAGGCCGTGTCCGATCATCATGTGAGACGGACTAGTTATCATCGGTGAACATCTTCATGTTGATCGTATCCACTATACGACTCATGTTCGACCTTTCGGTCTCTTGTGTTCTGAGGCCATGTCTGTACATGCTAGGCTTGTCAAGTCAACCTAAGTGTTTTGCATGTGTAAATCTGGCTTATACCCGTTGTATGCGAACGTTAGAATCTATCACACCCGATCATCATGCGGTGCTTCGAAACAATGAACTTTCGCAATGGTGCACAGTTAGGGGGAACACTTTCTTGAAATTTTAGTGAGGGATCATCTTATTTATGCTACCTTCGTTCTAAGCAAATAAGATGTAAACATGACAAACATCACATGCAAATCATAAAGTGACATGATATGGCCAATATCATCTTGCGCCTTTGATCTCCATCTTTGAGGCGTGGCATGATCACCTTCGTCATCGGCATGACACCATGATCTCCATCATCATGTCTTCATGAAGTTGTCTAGCCAACTATTACTTCCACTACTATGGCTAACGATTAGTGATACGTCTCCAACGTATCTATAATTTTTTATTGCTCCATGCTACTTTATCTACTGTTTTGGACTATATTCGGCTTTATTTTCCACTTTTATATTACTTTTGGGACTAACCTATTAACCGGAGGCCCAGCCCAGAATTGCTGTTTTTTGCCTTTTTCAGTATTTCAAAGAAACAGAATATCAAACGGAGTCCAAACGGAATGAAACCTTAGGGATCGTGATTTTCCAACCGAACGTGATCCAGGAGACTTGGACCCTACTCCAAGAAGTCTCTGAGGAGGTCACGAGGGTGGAGGGCGCGCCCCCTGGGCACGCCCCCCTACCTCGTGGGCCCCTCGGAGCTCCACCGACGTACTCCTTCCTCCTATATATACCTATGTATCCCCGAACGATCATAAACAGGAGCCAAAAACCTAATTCCACCGCCGCAACCTTCTTTATCCACGAGATCCCATCTTGGGGCCTGTTCTGGAGCTTCGCCGGAGGGGGCATCCACCATGGAGGGCTTCTACATCATCACCATAGCCCCTCCGATGAAGTGTGAGTAGTTTACTTCAGACCTTCGGGTCCATAGCTAGTAGCTAGATGGCTTCTTCTCTCTTTTTGGATCTCAATACAATGATCTCCCCCTCTCTTGTGGAGGTCTATTCGATGTAATCTTCTTTTTGCGGTGTGTTTGTCGAGACCAATGAATTGTGGGTTTATGATCCAGTATTATCTATGGAAAATATTTGATTCTTCTCTAAATTCTTATATGTATGATTGAGTTATCTTTGCAAGTCTCTTCGAATTATCTTTTTTGGTTTGGCCAACTAGATTGGTAGTTCTTGCAATGGGAGAAGTGCTTAGCTTTGGGTTCAATCTTGTGGTGTCCTTACTCAGTGACAGAAAGAGTTGCAAGGCACGTATTGTATTGTTGCCATCGAGGATAACAAGATGTTTTTTTATCATATTGCATGAATTTATCCCTCTACATCATGTCATCTTGCTTATATGCGTTACTCTGTTTTTACTTAATACTCTAGATGCATGCTGGATAGCGGTCGATGAGTGGAGTAATAGTAGTAGATGTAGAATCGTTTCGATCTACTTGTTTTGGACGTGATGCCTATATACATGATCATTGCCTAGAGATACTCATAACTATGCTCAATTATGTCAATTGCTCAACAGTAATTTTTTCACCCACCGTAGAATACTTATGCTCTTGAGAGAAGCCACTAGTGAAACCTATGGCCCCCGGGTCTATTCTCATCATATCAATCTATATCACTTTATTTACTTGCTTTGTTTTTACTTTGCCTTTACTTTTACTTTGCATCTATCTATCAAAATACCAAAAATATTATCTCTATCGATCTCACTCTAAGTGACCGTGAAAGGATTGACAACCCCTAAGCGTTGGTTGCGAGTTGCTACCGTTTTGTGTAGGTACGAGGGACTTGTGCGTGGTCTCCTACTGGATTGATACCTTGGTTCTCAAAAATTAAGGGAAATACTTACGCTACTTTACTGCATCATCCTCTCCTCTTTGAGGAAATCCAATGCAGTTCTTAAGAGGTAGCAAGAAGAATTTCTGGCGCCGTTGCCGGGGAGGCTCACGCAAGCAAGTCAACCATACCATGTACCCATCGCAATCCCTATCTCTCGCATTACATTATTTGCCATTTTCCTCTCGTTTTCCTCTCCCCCACTTCACCCTTGCCGTTTTATTCGCCCCTCTTCCATTCGATCTTGTGTCTCCATGTACCATCTTTTTTTTGCTTGCATCTTCGCTTGCTAAAAGTTTATGGATCCTCATCCACTTGCTAATCTCTTTAAGAGATCCAATTATGTTGAACCTATTGCTAGTGAGTTGAGTGCACTAGATTATCTTTATGAGGTTTTGCTTGAAATTCGTGAATCTAGAAATTGTGATGAAGTACTTTATGAAGAGATTCACGATAACTCTTTGAATAAAAAACATGATTGTAATGATTTTACTATAAGTTCTCTTAATGACAATTGTGCTAATAATATGCAAAACCCTAAGCTTGGGGATGCTAGTTTTGCTATGTCTACTATTTGTTGTAATGATTGGGGTGATTCTTCTTATGATCTTGAAAATTTATTTAAGCCCCATGATGAATATGAGATTGGTAATAGTGTTTACAATAATATTGGAAGTGGGTTTGGAAGAGTGTCAACTTTAGATCCCACATATTTGGAGAATGTTCAATCTTATGGTATTTTTGATAAAAGTGGGTTTGGAGAGGTCATGACTTTAGTTAATGTTAATCCCACTATTTTGGAAGAGTGTCAACTTTACATGCATGTGGATCGTGTTGAGAATATGTTATGTGATAGCTATTTTGTTGAATTTGCTTATGATCCTACATGTAATTATTATGAGAGAGGAAAATATGGTTGTAGAAATTTTCATGTTACTAAATTACCTCTCTTCATGTTGAGATTGCTATCATCTCTTTGTTCTTCCTTGCATATACTAGTTTTTGTTTGCCTTGCAAATTTTTTTGCTTATAATATGCCTATGGATAGGAAGTATGTTAGACTTAGATGTGTTTGTCACGTGTTTCATGATGCTCTCTTTACGCTTCAATTCTTGTCTTTCTTGTGAGCATCATTAAAATTCTCAATGCCTAGCTAGGGGCGTTAAACGATAGCGCTTGTTGGGAGGCAACCCAATTTTATTTTGTGTTTTTGTTTTTGCTTCTGTTTAGGAATAAATAATCCATCTACCTTATGTTTGGATGTGGTTTTATGTTTTAATTAGTGTTTGTGCCAAGTAGGACCTATAAGATAACATACGATGATAGTTGATTTGATTCTGCTGAAAAACAGAAACTTTGCGCGCACGAATTTAGTTATGATAAATCACGGGAACGTGCTTTTGCGTTGATTATTTTTGCTTCTGATCAATAAACAAATTGTCCAGGACTTACTATTTTTGTAGAATTTTTAGAGTTCCAGAAGTTTGCGTTAGTTACAGATTTCTACAGACTGTTCTGTTTTTGACAGATTCTGTTTTTCGTGTTTTGTTTGCTTATTTTGATGAATCTATGGCTAGTAAATTAGTTTATAAACCATAGAGAAGTTGGAATACAGTAGGTTTAACACCAATATAAATAAAGAATGAGTTCATTACAGTACCTTGAACTAGTCTTTTGTTTTCTTTCTCTAATGGATTATGGAACAAGGAGTGGCAAGAGCCTAAGCTTGGGGATGCCCATGGCACCCCCAAGATAATCCAAGGACACCAAAAGTCAAAGCTTGGGGATGCCCTGAAGGCATCCCTCTTTAAATCCACTTCCATCGGTAATTTACTTGGAGCTATATTTTTATTCACCAACATGATATGTGTTTTGCTTGGAGCGTCTTGTATTATTTGTGTCTTTGCTTGTTAGTCTACCACAATCATCCTTGCTGTATACACCTTTTGAGAGAGCCATACATGAATTGGAATTTGTTAGAATACTCTATGTGCTTCACTTATATCTTTTGAGTTTGATAGTTTTGCTCATAGTGCTTCACTTATATTTTTTGAGCGTGATAATTTTTGCTCTAGTACTTCACTTAGATCTTTTAGAGCACGGTGGTGGATTTGTTTTAAAGAAACTATTTGATATCTCATGCTTCACTTAGATTATTTTGAGAGTCTTTAATAGCATGGTAATTTGCTTAATGTTAATATACTTGGTGTTCAAGATATGTGAAACTTTCTTTTGAGTGAATTGAATACTAAGATAAGTTTGATGCTTGATAATTGTTTTGAGATATGGAGGTGATAATATCAAAGTCGTGCTAGTTGGGTGATTATGAATTTGATAAATACTTGTGTTGAAGTTTGCAAGTCCGGTAGCATGCACGTATGGTTAAAGTTGTGTAACAAATTTGAAACATGAAGTGTACCTGGCTTGTGCATCCTTATGAGTGGCGGTCGGGGATGAGCGATGGTCTTTTCCGACCAATCTATCCCCCTAGGAGCATGCGCGTAGTACTTGAATTTTTGATGACTTCTAAATTTTTGCAATAAGTATATGAGTTCTTTTGACTAATGTTGAGTCCATGGATTATACACACTCTCACCTTTCCACCTTTGCTAGCCTCTTCGGTACCGTGCATTGCCCTTTCTCACCTTGAGAGTTGGCGCAAACTTCTGGTGCATCCAAACCCCGTGATATGAAACACTCTATCACACATAAACCTCCTTATATCTTCCTCAAAACAGCCACCATACCTACCTATCATGGCATTTCCATAGCCATTCCGAGATATATTGCCATGCAACTTCCACCACCATCATCATGACATGCATTACTTTTGTCATATTGCCATTGCTGAAAGTGCGTTATATCGACTAGAGGGGGTGAATAGGCGATTTTATGAAATTCTTCATCGAGGAATTTGCTGTGAGGAAATTCCTTAGCGAAGAACTATTTGCAATGAATATGTACTCGAGAGGTAAACATAACAGATTACACACATAGTCGGCATGATGAAATGAAGACTAGAATAGAGTACAGAAGCGTAAACACGGGATAACAAGATGAAGACAAACAGATGAAGAAATTGAACGAGGAATTTGTGAAAGTCTTGATCAAAGTCTTCAAGCACGATATGAACAACATGCAACACAAAATGAGGAAATGGATGAGTTGAGGAAATAGAACCACCGGTTGGTGAAGACAATGATTTGGTAAACCAGTTCCAACTGCTGTCTCGGTTATGCGTCTGGTTGGAGCGGCCGAGTATTTAAACTCGAGGACACACAGTCCGGACACCCGATCTCGAGCCGCAACTCAGACATCCAGTCCTCACCGTATTCTCCTTGAACTAAGACCACGCAGCCTTGTCCAATCACTCGTGGTAAGTCTTGGTGACTTCAAACCTTCACAGACTTGGTCACTCGGCGATCCACAATTCCTCTTGGATGCTCTAGACCTTGACGCCTAACCGTCTGGAAGAAGCACAATCTTCAAAGGTAACAAGCGTCGGATCCACGCAGATCAATTTCTTGATGATGCTCAATCACTTGGGGTTTTGTGGGTTTGGTTTTGGGATTTTCCTCACTTGATGATTTTCGCTCAAAGTCCTCGGAGGATGGGTTGCTCTCAAATGACAAGTGTCAAGTTCTCTCGAGCAGCCAACCAACTAGTGGTTGTAGGGGCGGCTATTTATAGCCTAGGGAGCAGCCCGACATGATAAGACATAAATGCCCTTCAATGATATGACCGTTAGGTGGATAAGATATTTTGGTCCGCCGGTAGCAGACAAAGAACGGTCGGAAATTTGACTCTCAAAGTCCTCGGGGCTATCATGTTCCTCCTTTGTGTAGGCAATTCAGATCTGGCGAATTCCTAACTCCTCGATCGAGCAAAGTCATCAAGTGACTGTAAGAACTGCGTCTCATCACATCAAGAATTTGACTGAATCGTATGAGATTTCCAATGACTTCACTCGAAGGGATTGGTAGGTGTAGGATTTTGAGTTGAGCATCACATGGAAATTTTTCCTTAGTATTTCCTCGACCCCCTTTAACAGTACGGTGTTTCCTATGACTCAAGATAGAGAAAATGAAACTACAAAAACAAAAGTCTTCACGCTTCATATTCCTCGAATGAATATCAAGTCTTCGTGGTCACACCAATTTCTTCACTTTCAAAGTCTTCAGAAAGTCTTCAGAATATCAAAGTCTTGATTGAAGAACTTCATTTTTAGGGTCGACTTTCTTTGTAAATATCAAACTCCTCATAGACTTATAGACCTGTGTACACTCACAAGCGCATCAGGTTACTTAACCTATAAGTCTTCAATACACCAAAATCACTAAGGGCACTAGATGCACTTACAATCTCCCCCTTTTTGGTGATTGATGACAACATAGGTTAAGTTTTCAACGGGGATAAACATATGAGGTGTAAATACTGATATTGAGGAATTTGATTGCAAGATATAGAAGAACTCCCCCTGAATATGTGCATAATGAGGAATTTGCTTTTGAGGCAAAGGCACATTTGAAGAATTGAATCATGGAGAACTCCCCCTATATCTTGTAATTCATACACGCATTTGATATATATACTATGAAGAATTTGAAATGCATGATGAAATATGGTGCCTGATGAGATTCAGCATGCGTGCAATGATATTTAACAAGGAATAAGCATGCAGAATAGCACATCAAAAGTATCAGAGCTCAAATATCACATTCAGAGCTTAGTGCTTCAAAAGCATCAGAGCATAACGCGTATCAAAATCGAGCATCGAAGCACGATCAAGAGTATCGAGCACGCAGTGCAAAGTCAAGACAATGCACCGTTCAAAAGTATCGAGGCACCATCGGTTTAAGATTACAACTCGATCCAATAAAAGTTTGGAAGAACGAGAGTTGTAACTTAATAAAACGCCCATAGTATAAACCGGCTTGAAGACTAACTCAGATTTCTCCCCTTTGTCATCAAATGACCAAAAGGATCGGCCGAGGACTAACGCCTCAAGATATTCAAGTTGATGGAGGAGCGCTAGCGTTGTCGGGTTGGTTGTTGAAGTAGGGCCTGCCGCAGTTGTCTTCCAAATCTTCATATTCATCGGTTTAGCGATGAAGAATAAGAACCGCCACCAAATCAGAACTTTGACTCTCTTGAATTTCTTCGAGGTGGTGCGACCAGTCATAAGCTTCCTCAAGACCCATAGTCTTCAATTCTTCCGTGGAATAGACATAATTAAGAACAGCCCAAAGCGGTTGAGGGTTTCATGAAGGTAGTCTTGGTTTTCTTCACTGCATTATGCGTTGAGGTCATATTGTGAAGAATTGCAGCAAATTGGCGCTTGACCCATTTCTGATTGCGATCAACCTTCTGATGAAGACTGAGGAGTAACTCACGATAAGTCATCACCCTGGGTGCTGTGGCTTGAGGCTGTTGCTTGGTTGAGGTATTTGCGGCAGTGTCATGCGTAGCAGAATCGTCATTGGTGGAGTAAGATGCAGCTTTGCGAAACTGACCATCCAATGGACGAGTGCCTTCATCAATTACAGCTGCTGCCTTGCCCTTGTCATCAGATGATGAAATGGGCGCTTGAGGACTTCAATGGGCGGCAGGAAGCTGCCATGGTTCAGAGTGTCAGCCTTATAGTTCAGTGAAGATCTTGCCCTTATGAATCTCATGATCCAAGGCGCATATGGCTTCAGCTCAAAAGGTGACATTGCAATATTGGCCAGAGTCCTCATGAAGAAATCATGGAAGTTGACGGGAACGCCATGAATGATATTGAAAAGCATGTTCTTCATGATGCCAACGACGTCTTCGTCATTTGAGTCGTGGCCTTTGATTGGACTCATTGTCTTCGTCAAGATTCTATACACACCGAGGCACATCAACAAATCCTTGACGAGGAATTTGGTTCGAGGGCTTGGCCTGGCTTCAATGGCTTCATAAGCACTTGCATAAAGTGATCGATAGCTCACGTTCATTGTAGAGGCAACGAGCGATTCATGGGGAGGATCAAGAGGAAGGACACGAAGCAATTCAGTTCTTTGGTGCCTTGTAGTGAGTATTTTCAGTCATCAATCCAGAACCCATGAGTTGATGTCTTGACATTTCGGTGATATGCGGGGTGGCATAGAATCAAGAATGAGTTCTTCATTCCATCCACATATATCGGTCAGAAATTTAGCAGCCTCGCATCGTGAAGAACACGAGTATCTTGGCTCGAAGCACGGCGGTGATTCCATGTCCACATGAGGAATATGCTCATGGTGAAGATTTTGTCCTTGTCAAATAGCACCGAGGAATAGAAGTTTGCTTGTGTTGGAGTCGAGCGTCTTTTCCTCATTCGAGCGAGTCATAAGGATTATGGCGATGAAGAACACGTGCTCAGAAAAGAAGTCTTCAGCCTTGAATTTTTGCTTGCTTGAGAATGGATTCTTTGGCTTGGGCAGAGGAATATCAGTGATTTGCAGCACAACCTCTGGAATCGCGAGCTCGTGTTCTTGGTGAGGAATTTCTGGTTCCTCTCCTTGTGCAGTTTGAGGATCGTGATGGGTTCTTCAAATAGCTAGTGGCTGGAATCTCTTTGTTGATAGACGATGTGGGATGAGTTTCTTCAGAGCCCATTTGAACAGTAGTAGCTGGTGACTGAGGAACTTGTTGAAGCGGAGTGAAGAGAGGAGTATTGGGATGCTGACTTTCCCAAAAGTCATCGTTCATCACAGGTGTCGTGCACCCAATATCCACATCTTCATCTTCTTTTTCAATTTCCTCAACACCTGCCTCTTCAGCTGTGAACTGAGGCACGGGTGAGGAAGCAACAAGAGTTGAAGGGAAAGCTTCCACTTAAATTTCTTCATCAAGCTGTTCTGAAGTAGCAACAGATTGATTTTCTTCATCTGATCCGCTTGGGATCGTGTATTCTTCTCCAAAGGGAACAATTTCCTTGGATGACATGGAGGAAATGGGAATGGCATCGATAGGATTTTCAATCGAGCTGGTCATTGGCTTCACTTTCTTCGCAGTCAAGAATTTGATGCAGCTGATGCCTTCCTTTTCTTTCTTCGCAGCTCGCTCGCAACCTTTGTCTTCTTCACTTCATAGGCGTAAGGAAGAATTGGAGTTGGTGTTGGCGCAGGAGGAGCTGAAGATTGTGGTACAGTTTCTTGAGCACAACTGTGCAGTTGCCTGTTTCCTTGATTCTTGAGCGCACCACTAGTGGATGCCACAGGAATTTCTTCAAGAATGGAATGGAGTCATCAGCCACGAACTTGTGTTTTCATCAAGACGCTGAAAGTCATCAGCAGATCTTGGCATGTTCATCGGCAGGCTGAGCAGATTCTTCAGCCTGAGGTTTTTCTTGTTGCGATGGAGCTGCGACAGTTGACATTTTCTTCGTCAGAGTGACGAATCTCACCTTGGCTCCTTGCCAGTCAGCATTGTAAGCATCAAAATCCTTGCTGAGTGCTTGGATTTATGAATGAGCTTTAAGAAGTTCTTCAGGAGTCAAGTTGATGATGTTTTTCCTCAGAAGCTTCTCCTTTCTGGCTTTTGCTCTCTTCAATTCACGAGCCTTTTCAAATTTCCATTTCTCTTCAGAGATGAAATGGTTCAAGATATGACTTTGACCAGAGTCGATGGCAGATCCGGAAGAGGAGTGTGTGGATCCCGATGCCACAGTCAATGAAGTCAAGGATCTTCTTCGGATCCAAAAACAGAGGCACACTTGTTCTTTTGGCTATAGCGGCCTTGGTCAGTCTGTCTCTGATGATTTCTTCAAGTTCTTCATCAGAGGCTTCATCATCGAGGGAACGTTGAATGCAACCTGTTTCTTCTTTGGACTTGGCGAGGACCGCGTCCAGCAGCTTGCTTTTGTCTTCAGCAGAGTGGGGCTGTTGAGGACATTGGTGCAGTGAGGAACTTGCTGAAACACGAAGCAATTGAGAAACCCCGAGTCCTTTGACAAGTAGCCGATGCACAGTGTTGAGGACTTGGAGGAGCTGCGAGGATTTTGAATGAGCAGCAGTGATCGAGGATTTTGCCGTGAGGGCGCAACTGAGGAACTGGGCCGTGAGGGCGCTGACGGTGAAGCACTTGGCTTGCGTGCAGGCTTCTTTGGCATTGATTTCCTCGGCTTGACCGAGGGCTCAGCAGCAGCAGTATCCTCATTGAATTTCCTCACTGCCTCCTTGGCCTGTCTTGCCAACTTGGCTTGGCGCCTGGACCATTCTTCAGGAAAGTCTTCACCACTCTTGATGCTAGTGGGATCTGCGATTTGGCCAGGTGCCAAAGGAGCTCTTGGGCATGGAGGGTTCAAAGCGAATTTCCTCATGTACTTAGGAGTGACATAGCGGTATTCTCGCCATTCTCGTGCCCATCTCCTTTCTATTCTCTCAGATCGCACTTTATACTGGTTCTTGGTCTCCTTGCCAAACTTGGATTCATCGGTGTCGATAGTCTTTGTATATTTCCTCAAGAATTTCAAAAGCAGTCATGACTTCGGTTTCTTTCCTCCCTTCTGCGGTCTCTTGCCTTCGCCATTTTCTTGGTGAGGAATTTGAACAATAGAGCACTCAAGAAGTATGCGCAGTTTTTCTTCAAGGAACGCTGCAAATGAGTTAAGTTGATGAGAACCTAGTGATTCAGCAGCGGACATGAGTACTGTGAACAGAGTGTAGGTGCGAGGAATTTGGAGAGGTCATATCGTTCTCGTAAGATTTTTCAAAAGAAACAAGTTTTGAGGAATTTGACCAGTTGTGCCTTGAGGAATTTCACTAAGCGTTTGTCTTAGGTTCGAGTTGTCTGATTGAAAATCCGCACAATTGAGGAATCTTGAAGAAATGAATGCTTAGGGAGATAAATCAAGAACATATAGTGTGTGAGGTGTTCATATGTGAAGATTTTGAAGAGTAAAAACACCTTTGAAGATTTTCAGAAAGATTTGAGAATCAATGTGAGTAATAAAAGTGACTTTTAATTACCCGAACTGAAGAACACGACGAACAGAGGTGAACTGTAGAGAAGTTCATCACGTTAGATCTCCCACGCCCTAACTTGGCAGAGGGAGACAGCTACGGCGGCGGCGGAGTGAAGATTTCCACGACCGGCGTGAGTATGACGGCGATGAGGTCGAGGCAGTGAAGCTTTTCCTCACCGGCGGCGATGGAGTAGCGGCGGCGCTAGGGTTTGAGGAGAGCTTGAGCGAGAGACAGCGATCGAGCGGAGTAAATGAAGTGAGGAGGGTAAAAGGGTATTTATAGCCACGGTGAAAAACTGTTCGCCCGAAGATTTTGGACGAACATGCCCCTGCCCTTTCTCCTTCACGCGACGTGTGTCACCCACGTACTATGCAGATGAGATCGTGTAAGATCGTGGGTGATTAAACTAATAAATCATGGGATGCGGAACGGTTTGAGCGGTAAAACCAAAAATTTTGGATAGGATTTGTTTAAAAGTGTCGTTCGCAATTTCTTCATTTGTCAAGGACCAAAGAAGACTTTGAGCGAGTTTCAATCGAACGCACATGAAGAATTTGTGAATAGATTGGATTGAGTATAGCATAGAGGGGAAGGGTCCGATCACATTCACTTAGCAGAAATTGCAATTTGAAGAATTAGCAATTTGAAGAATTTGAAAAACTGAGGAATTTCAAAAATGAGGAAAAACTCAAATCGAAGATTTTCAACTTTTGTGGTGGCGTAGCCCACCGTATAAGAATGATGATTTCAGACACTGCGTACAATTGTCGTAGGGTTCTGAGAATAAAATTCTTCATTGATTTTTTCACACTTTAAAGTGTTATTCTTCATTGATTGAGGAACAACGTTTCTTCATGTGTTGCACATCTAAGTCATCAATTATGCATAAGGGTTAGGATGTGTGTCCTTTTCAAAGAACATTAGAAGATTCTAAGATATTTAGCTCACACCGCAACTTGCTAAATCTCTTCTCATCCAAGGGCTTGGTGAAGATATCAACCAGCTGTTCTTCAGTCTTCACATGCTCGATGGAGATGTCACCCTTCAACACATGATCACGAAGAAAATGATGACGAATCTGGATGTGCTTAGTCTTCGAGTGCTGAACTGGGTTGTGAGCAATCTTGATGGCACTCTCATTGTCGCAGAGGAGAGGCACATTCTTCATGTTGACGCCATAGTCCTTGAGGGTTTGCTTCATCCAAAGCAGTTGAGCACAGCATGAGCCAACAACAATGTATTCAGCTTCAGCGGTAGAAAGTGATACGCAGTTCTGTTTCTTCGAGGACCAACAGACCAAAGATCGTCCGAGGAAATGACAAGTGCCAGATGTTGACTTGCGGTCCACACGATCACCAAAGATAGTCGAGTCGAAATATCCAATGAGATCAAAAGCGAGCCCTTGGGGTACCATAATCCTAGTGTTGGTGTGTGAGCTAGATATCGAAGAATATGCTTCACAACCTTATGGTGTGATTCCTTCGTGCAGCTTGAAATCGGGCACACATGCAAACACTAAGCATTATATCTGCCTAGATGCACATAAGTACAATAAAGAACCAATCATGGAGCGGTATACCTTGTGATCGAAGTCGATACCGTTTTCATCGATTGCATAGATGACCATTTGTGGGCATAGGAATTTTGACGCTTTTGCAATCTTGCATGCCGAATTTCCTCGACATCTTTGAGGTATTTCTCTGAGATATGAATATGCCATTCTTGCGCTTGTGAAATTTGAAGACCTAAGAAGAATTTCAACTCTCCCATCATAGACATTTGATATTCTTCACTCAACATATAGGCAAATTCATCACTATATCGTTGGTTAGTACAGCCAAAGATAATATCATCAACATATATTTGGCACACAAACAGTTCACCATCATATGATTTAGTAAATAAAGTAGGGTCAAGTGAACCGGGTGTGAAGCCATTCTTCATGAAGAATTCCTTCAGTGTGTCATACCACGCCCGAGGGGCTTGCTTGAGGTCATAGAGAGCCTTATTTAGTCTCAAGACTTTGTCGATTCTTGGGATCTTCAAAACACGGGGTTGAGCAACATATACTTCTTCCTCAAGCTTACCATTGAGGAATGCACTTTTCACATCCATTTGATATAATATGATATCATGATGGTTAGCATAGGCAAGTAAAATGCAAATAGCCTCAAGTCTAGCAACAGTGCAAAAGTTTCATCGAAATCAATTCCTTCAACTGTGTGTAGCCTTGAGCTACTAGTCGTGCCTTATTCCTCACCACAAGGCCATTTTCATCTTGCTTGTTGCGGTAGATCCACTTTGTGCCGATGATATTATGCTTGCGAGGATCTGGCGGTTGACCAATTCGGACATTGTTCAGCTCGAACTGATGTAATTCTTCTTGCATAGCCTGAATCCACTCCGGCTCGAAATGCTTCATCTACCTTAGTGGGCTCGAGATAGAGACAAAAGCATAGTGCCCACAAAATTAGATAAGTGTGAAGCTTTTGAGCGGGTGAGAGGACCTGGTGCAATGATGTCATCGATGATCTTCTCAACTTGCACTTCTTTTGCAACACGTGGATGTGGGTTGTCGCCGAGGATTTTGATCAGCATTTTCTTGACACCATTTTCCTCATCATGTTCTTGGTGCATCACTCGATGTTCTTCACGAACAGGAATGAATTCTTCAAAGATTCTTGATGAGGAATGACATCCTCGGTTGCCTTGAGCTTGATAGCATCTTGGTGCTGGTTCATCTAACACGAAGGTAGGTGCTCTCTTTGCGAGCCATTAGTTTCATCGAACCGCACATCTACAAAGGTCGACAATCTTGTGAAGCACAATGTTGAAGACTCGAGAGGTGTGCGAGTCCTTTCCTAACCAAGCAAAAACCTTCATGTGCTTTTGGTGCAAATTTAGAGTTGTGGTGAGGATCTCTAATCCAACATTTAGCAATCAAGACTTTGAAATAACTCACATTGGGTTTCTTGTCGTTGAGGAGTTCATATGCAGTCTTCTTGAAGAATTTGTGAAGATATACTCTGTTGATGATGTGGCGAGCAGATCAATTCCGTCAATCCAAAAACGCCGAGGCGTTTTGTATTCATCAAGCATAGTGCGAGCCATCTCAACAAGAGTTCTGTTCTTGCGCTCCACGACGCCATTTTGCTGAGGAGTATAGGGAGCAGATAATTCATGAGTAATACCAAGTTCATCAAGATAGGCATCAAGACCAGAATTCTTGAACTCAGTTCCATTGTCACTTCTGATATGCTTGATCTTCACACCAAAGTTGGTTGAAGCCCTCGAGGAAAATCGTTTGAAGACTTCCTGCACTTCATGTTTGTAAGTAACAATGTGTACCCATGTATATCGAGAATAATCATCAACAATGACAAAGCCATATAGAGATGCATCATTAGTGACTGCTGAATAATGATTAGGTCCGAAGAGGTCCTTGTGAAGCAATTCGAATGGACGGGTAGTGGTCATGATAGTCTTCGCTAGATGCTTGGCCTTGGTCATTTTTCCAGCTTCACATGCTCCGCATAAGTGATCCTTGAGGAATTTGACATTCTCAATGCCAATGACATGCTTCTTCTTCGCAAGAGTGTTCAAATTCCTCATGCCTGCATGACCAAGTCGTCGATGCCATAGCCAGCCTTCTGAAGCTTTTGCAAGTAGACACATGGCTGGTTGTGGTCCCAGTAGAAATCAACAATATACAGATCTCCTCTCCTAAAGCCTTGAAGACTTTGGAATTGTCGACTTCCATAATCACAACACAGCGATATTTGCCAAAGACAACAACCATATCAAGATCACAAAGCATTGAGACTGACATGAGATTGTATCCTAAGGATTCAACAAGCATGACTTTGTCCATGTGCTTATCCTTAGAGATAGCAACCTTACCAAGACCCAATACCTGACTTTTGCCTTTGTCAGCAAATATGATATTCTTCAGAGGTGACGGTGATAAAGGAGCATCCATCAATAGATTCTTGTCACCAGTCATGTGATTTGTACATCCACTATCAAGGACCCATTCAGTAGTTTTGGGTTGGTCATCCTGCAGATGAACTAGTGTAACTTACAATCTCATATGCTTCATCGGTGAAGAATATGATATCAAGTTCATCAGATGAATTTCATCAAGCGATAAATGATATAGCGAGATGAGGATGTGTGAAATGAAGGTTCATTTCATCATGATTCGCTGCGTCCTTTCGAACATTTTGTCGGTCCCAAAGAAATTCTTGGATGTTCGAGCACGCCCGGAGACCTGACCCTACGAGAAGAGATTAGTTCTTTTCTTCACCACCCACATCCGGAGGGTGGCAAAGAGTTCATCATCCTGCGAGCACCATGTGAGAAAGGTGGCAAAGATGCCAAACCATTTAAGCTTAGCATAGGAGGGTTAGGGTAAGCATATGAATAAGCGAGTAATTCTTGAGGACTTATGAACATAATGGTTTGAAGAATAATGCACATATTCATAGCCCTTAGCTTTACCCTGCGAGACAGATTTGTTAGCATGATAATAATCATATGAGGACTTTGACCTAGTTGAGGAATTTGATCCTCGTGAAGAATTTGGTACATGTGAGGATTTGGATCCATATGAAGAATTTGATCTGGGGTTCGGTTCTTCACTGGTGGTGTCATGAGGACATTCACCTGAAGACTTTCAACACAGCTTTTGGGAACCCAGATTTTCTTCATAGGGGAACCGTTCCTGCAGTTAGTGCCAACATATCTAGCAAATACTTCACCATTCTGATTTTTGAACAGTTTATAGTTGGAGTCAAATGACTCATCAGAAGAATGAGGAGATTCACATGTAAAGCCAGATAAGTTAGATGGATCAACTGGAGGTCCCTTTGCAGCAACCCATGAGGTTTTGGGATACTGCTCAGGTTTCCAATATGTTCCATCGGCATTCAGTTTCCTCTCAAAGGCAATACCCTCTTTCCTAGGGTTTCACTTGAGGATCTGCTTTTTGAGCACATCACAAAGTGTCTGATGCCCTTTGAGGCTTCTGTACATGCCTGTCATGTACAATTCCTGCAGCCCTGCATTGTTAGTGATACTAGCAAGGTCCTCAGATGAGGAATTAGTGATAGCAGAGGCAGATGAAGAATTTGTAACATTTGAAGCATTTGAACATTCAGGTGAAGAATTAGCAGATTCACGTTCAATGCACTTTAAGCATGGAGGAACAAATTCTTCCTGAGAAGCGCTGATTTGTTGAGCTAGTAATGAATCGCGCTCCTTCTGAAGATCTTCATAACATACTCTTAGCTTTTCAAGATCTGCCTTTCTTTGAATAGCTTCAAGAGAAAGCTTCTCATGATCAGTCAAGAGGGTGTTATGCTGATCTTGAAGGACGTCAAGCTTGGAGTGAATTCTCTGAAGACATTCACCCAAGGCTTTTGACTGATCCATTTCCTTGCGCAACATATTATCACTTCTTTCTAGCATATCTTGAGTTTGTTCCAAAACCGTTTGTTGTTTAGTGGCAACACAAATGAGTTTGGTATAGCAGGATTCAATGTCATCATCAGATTCATCATTATCGGATTCATCATCACAAGACTCGGATGAGGAGCATTCGGTTACCTCAGCACCATTTGCCATAAGACAAGGTGCGGACGATGATGATTCTCGCTCGAAAGTCATCGTTTTGAGAGATTGCTTGAAGTCCTCAAAACTGGGATCATGACACGTTCGATGACCTTCATAAACATCAGAGATTCGGTCCCAGATGAGCTTTGAATTGCCCAGATGCATAATTCGCCTGAATTGGTCTCTGGATAGGCAGGAGCAGATGATATCCTTTGCTATGAGATCAAGTCGAGTGTACTTGCGAATATCATCAACATTCGCCATCTTGCATAGATCAGTAAGACCAATCTCAGTGACGGTCCACAGCTCGCTGTTCTTTGCCATGAGGCGCTTCTTCATCATGGCCTTCCACTTGGGATAGTCATGACCGTCAAAGATAGGGCATGTCACTTTTTTCATACCTACGGTCGACATAACTAGAACTCCAGGTGGTTAAACCAAAATCACACAGAACAAGGGAGTACCTTGCTCTGATACCAATTGAAAGTGCGTTATATCGACTAGAGGGGGGGTGAATAGGCGATTTTTATGAAATTCTTCACTGAGGAATTTGCCTGTGAGGAAATTCCTTAGCGAAGAACTATTTGCTGCTGAATATGTACTCAGAGGTAAACATAACAGATTACACACATAGTCGGCATGATGAAATGAAGACTAGAGCAGAGTACGTGAAGCGTAAACACGGGATAACAAGATGAAGACAAACAGTGAAGAAATTGAACGAGGAATTTGTGAAAGTCTTGATCAAAGTCTTCAAGCACGATATGAACAACATGCAACACGAATGAGGAAATGGATGAGTTGAGGAAATAGAACTAGTCAGTTGGTGAAGACAATGATTTGGTAAACCAGTTCCAACTGCTGTCTCGGTTATGCGTCTGGTTGGAGCGGCCGAGTATTTAAACTCGAGGACACACAGTCCGGACACCCGATCTCGAGCCGCAACTCAGGACACCCATCCTCACCGTATTCTCCTTGAACTAAGACCACGCAGGCCTCGTCCAATCACTCGTGGTTAATCTTCGGTGACTTCAAACCTTCACAGACTTTGTCACTCGGCGATCCACAATTCCTCTTGGATGCTCTAGACCTTGACGCCTAATCGTGCGGAAGAAGCACATCTTCAAAGGTAACAAGCGTCGGATCCACGCAGATCAATTTCTTGATGATGCTCAATCACTTGGGGTTTTGTGGGTTTGGTTTTGGGATTTTCCTCACTTGATGATTTTCGCTCAAGTCCTCGGAGGATGGGTTGCTCTCAAATGACAAGTGTCAAGTTCTCTCGGAGCAGCCAACCAACTAGTGGTTGTAGGGGCGGCTATTTATAGCCTAGGGAGCAGCCCGACATGATAAGACATAAATGCCCTTCAATGATATGACCGTTAGGTGGATAAGATATTTTGGTCCGCCGCCAAGACAAAGAACGGTCGGAAATTTGACTCTCAAAGTCCTCGGGGCTATCATGTTCCTCCTTGTGTAGGCAATTCAGACTGGCGAATTCCTAACTCTCGATCGAAGAAGTCATCGATGACGGAAGAACTGCGTCTCACATCAAGAATTTGATGAATCTGTATGAGATTTCAATGACTTCACTCGAAGGATTGGTAGGTGTAGGATTTTGAGTTGAGCATCACATGGAAATTTTTCCTTAGTATTTCCTCGACCCCTTTAACGATGACGGTGTTTCCTATGACTCAAGATAGAGAAAATGAAACTACGAAAACAAAAGTCTTCACGCTTCATATTCCTCGAATGAATATCAAGTCTTCGTGGTCACACCAATTTCTTCACTTTCAAAGTCTTCAGAAAGTCTTCAGAATATCAAAGTCTTCAGTTGAAGAACTTCATTTTTAGGGGTCGACTTTCTCTGTAAATATCAAACTCCTCATAGACTTATAGACCTGTGTACACTCACAAACGCATCAGTTACTTAACCTATAAGTCTTCAATACACCAAAATCACTAAGGGGCACTAGATGCACTTACAATTGCATGATCTTGTAGTTGACATCGTATTTGTGGCAAAGCCACCATGCATTATTTTCCATACATGTCACTCTTGATTCATTGCACCATCCCGGTACACCGCTGGAGGCATTCATATAGAGTCATATCTTGTTCTAAGTTTCCAGTTGTAATCCTTGTGTTGTAATCAATGGAAGTGTGATGATCATCATTATTAGAGCATTGCCCAAATAAAAAAAGAAGAGAAAGGCCCAAAAAAAAGAAAAAGAAAAGGCCCAAAAAGAAAAAAGAAAATAAAAGGGCAATGCTACTATCTCTTTTTCCACACTTGTGCTTCAAAGTAGCACCTTGTTCTTCATGTAGTGAGTCTCATATATTTTGCTTCAAAGTAGCACCTTGTTCCTCATGTAGTGAGTCTCATAAGTTGTCTTTTTATACTAGTGGGAATTTTTCATTATAGAACTTGGCTTGTATATTCCTACGATGGGCTTCCTCAAATGCCCTAGGTCTTTGTGAGCAAGCAAGTTGGATGCACACCTACTAGTTTTCTTTTGTTGAGCATTCATAGCTCTAGTGCATCCGTTGCATGGCAATCCCTACTCATCATGTTGACATCAATTGATGGGCATCTCCATAGCCCGTTGATTAGCCTCGTCAATGTGAGACCTTCTCCTTTTTTGTCTTCTCCACACAATCCCCATCATCATATTCTATTCCACCCATAGTACTATATCCATGGCTCACGCTCATGTATTGCGTGAAGGTTGAAAAAGTTTGAGATTATTTAAGTATGAAACAATTGCTTGGCTTGTCATCGGGGGTATAGAAGTTGGGAACATCTTTGTGTCATGAAAATGAAGCATAGCCTAACTATATGATTTTGTAGGGCTAAACTTTCTTTTGCCATGTTATTTTGAGAAGACATGATTGCTTTGATTAGTATGCTTGAAGTATTATTATTTTTGTGTCAATATGAACTTTTGTCTTGAATCTTTCGGATCTGAATATTCATATCACAATTCTGAATATTCATATCACACTTAAGAAGATTTACATTGAAATTATGCCAAAGTATCACTCCACATCAAAAATTCTTTTTAATCATTTACCTACTCGAGGACGAGCAGGAATTAAGCTTGGGGATGCCTGATACGTCTCCAACGTATCTATAATTTTTGATTGCTCCATGCTACATTATCTACTGTTTTGGACTATATTGGGCTTTATTTTCCACTTTTATATTACTTTTGGGACTAACCTATAAACCGGAGGCCCAGCCCGAGTGCGTTTTTGCCTTTTTCAGTATTTCGAAGAAACAAAATATCAAACAGAGTCCAAACGGAATGAAACCTTCGAGATCGTGATTTTCCAACCGAACGTGATCCAGGAGACTTGGACCCTACTCCAAGAAGTCTCCGAGGAGGTCACGAGGGTGGAGGGTGCCCCCTGGGCGCGCCCCCTACCTCGTGGGTCCCTCAGAGCTCCACCGACGTACTCCATCCTGCTATATATACCTACGTATCCCCGAACGATCAGAACAGGAGCCAAAAACCTAATTCCACCGCCGCAACCTTATGTATACACGAGATCCCATCTTCGGGCCTGTTCCGGAGCTCCACCGGAGGGGGCATCCACTATGGAGGGCTTCTACATCATCACCATAGGCCCTCTGATGAAGTGTGAGTAGTTTACTTCAGACCTTCGGGTCCATAGCTAGTAACTAGATGGCTTCTTCTCTCTTTTTGGATCTCAATACAATGTTCTCCCCCTCTCTCGTGGAGATCTATTCTATGTAATCTTCTTTTTGCGGTGTGTTTGTTGAGACCGATGAATTGTGGGTTTATGATCCAGTATTATCTATGAAAATATTTGATTCTTCTCTGAATTCTTATATGTACGATTGAGTTATCTTTGCAAGTTTCTTCGAATTATCTTTTTTGGTTTGGCCAACTAAATTGGTTGTTCTTGTAATGGGAGAAGTGCTTAGCTTTGGGTTCAATCTTGCGGTGTCCTTACTCAGTGACAGAAGGAGTTGCAAGGCACGTATTGTATTGTTGCCATCGAGGATAACAAGATGGGGTTTTTATCATATTGCATGAATTTATCCCTCTACATCATGTCATCTTGCTTACGGCGTTACTCTGTTTTTACTTAATACTCTAGATGCATGCTGGATAGCAGTCGATGAGTGGAGTAATAGTAGTAGATGCAGAATTGTTTCGATCTACTTGTTTTGGACGTGATGCCTATATACATGCATTGCCTAGATATACTCATAACTATGCTCAATTCTGTCAATTTCTCAACAGTAATTTGTTCACCCACCATAGAATACTTATGCTCTTGAGAGAAGCCACTAGTGAAACCTATATCCCCCGGGTCTATTCTCATCGTATCAATCTATATCACTTTATTTACTTGCTTTGTTTTTACTTTGCCTTTACTTTTACTTTGCATCTATCTATCAAAAATACCAAAAATATTATCTCTATCAGATCTCACTCTCGTAAGTGACCGTGAAGGGATTGACAACCCCTAAGCGTTGGTTGCGAGTTGCTATCATTTTGTGTACGTACGAGGGACTTGTGCGTGGTCTCCTACTGGATTGATACCTTGGTTCTCAAAAACTGAGGGAAATACTTACGCTACTTTACTGCATCATCCTGCCGGTTGTCATACTCATAAGCCTACGTACCCCGAAAACATCCAGGAGCAGACGAAACACAATTTCCACCACCATAACCTTATGTATCCGCAAGATCCCATCTTGGAGCCTTCGCCGGTGCTCCGCCGGAGGGGGAATCGACCACGGAGGGCTTCTACATCAACATCCTTGCCCCTCCAATGAGTTGTGAGTAGTTTACCATAGACCTACGGGTCTATAGTTATTAGCTAGATGGCTTCTTCTCTCTTTTTGGATCTCAATACAATGTTCTCCCCCTCTCTTGTGGAGATCTATTTGATATAAACTGTTTTTGCGGTGTGTTTGTCCAGATCCAATGAATTGTGGGTTTATGATCAAGTTTATCTATGAGAAATATTTGAATCTCTTCTGAATTCTTTTATGTATGATTGAGTTATCTTTGCAAGTCTCTTCGAATTATCAGTTTGGTTTGGCCTACTAGATTGATCTTTCTTGCCATGGGAGAAGTGCTTTGCTTTGGGTTCAACCTTACGGTGTCCTTACCCAGTGACAGAAAGGGTTGCAAGGCATGTATTGTATTGTTGCCATCGAGGATAACAAGATGGGGTTTATATCATATTGGTTGAGTTTATCCTCTACATCATGTCATCTTGCTTAATCGTTACTACATTACGGTGAACTTAATACTCTAGATGCGGGCGAGAGTCGGTCGATGTGTGGAGTAATAGTAGTAGATGCAGCAGAGTCGGTCTACTTGTTGCGGACGTGATGCCTATATACATGATCATGCCTAGATAATCTCATAACTATTAAGCTTTTCTATCAATTGCTCGACATAATTTGTTCACCCACCGTAATACTTATGCTATCTTGAGAGAAGCCACTAGTGAAACCTATGGCCCCGGTCTATCTCTTATCATATTTGGTTCCAATTTACTTTTATTTGCATCTTTACTTTTTGCATCTATATTATAAAATACCAAAATATATTTATCTTATCTTTTTATCTCTATTAGATCTCACTTTACATGAAGTGGCCGTGAAGGGATTGACAACCCCTTTATTGCGTTGGTTGCGAGTTCTTTGTTTGTTTGTGTAGGTGCGTGGGACTTTTGAGGAGCCTCCTACTGGATTGATATCTTGATTCTCAAAAACTGACGGAAATATTTATTGCTGCTGTTGGAAATATGCCCTAGAGGCAATAATAAAAGTATTATTATATTTCAGTGTTCATGATAATTGTCTTTTGTTCATGCTATAATTGTATTATCTGGAAATCATAATACACGTGTGAACACATAGACCACAATATGTCCCTAGTGAGCCTCTAGTTGACTAGCTCGTTGTGATCAACAGATGGTCATGGTTTCCTGACTATGGACAGTAGATGTCGTTGATAATGGGATCACATCATTGGGAGAATGATGTGATGGACAAGACCCAATCCTAAGCATAGCATAAAAGATCGTATAGTTCGTTTGCTAGAAGCTTTGCCAATGTCAAGTATCTCTTCCTTCGACCATGAGATCGTGTAACTCCGGTTACCGTAGGAGTGCCTTGGGTGTATCAAACGTCACAACGTGGCGGGTGACTATAAAGGTGCATTACGGTATCTCCGAAAGTATCATTGGGTTGACACGGATCGAGGCTGGATTTGTCACTCCGTATGACGGAGAGGTATCTCTGGGCCCACTCGGTAATGCATCATCATAATGAGCTCAAGGTGACAAAGGTGTTGTACGGGATCATGCATTACGTGCGAGTAAAGTGACTTGCGATAACGAGACTGAACAAGGTATTGGGATACCGACGATCGAGTCTCGGGCAAATAACGCACCGATTGACAAAGGAATTGCATACGAGGTTTGATCGAATCCTCGACATCGTGGTTCAACCGATGAAATAATCGAGGAGCATGTAGGAGCCAACATGGGTATCCATATCCGCTGTTGGTTATTGCCGAGAGTCGTCTTGGTCATGTCGCATGTCTCCCGAACCCGTAGGGTCTACACATAAGGTTCGGTGGCGCTAGGGTTAGTAGGAAGTCAAGTATGTGACTACGAATGTTGCTCGAGTCCGGATGGGATCTCGGACGTCACGAGGAGTTCGGAAGGGTCCGGAGGTAAAGAATAATATATAGGAAGTGGTATTTCGCCATCGGGAATGTTTGAGGTCTCCCAAAATGTCTGGGACCACCGGAAGGGTCCTGGGTCCACCGGTGGGGCCACCTATCCGGAGGGCCCCATGGGCTGAAGTGGGAGGAACCAGCCCATAGTGGGCTGGTGCGCCCCTAGGCCCACCCCTGCGCCTAGGGTTGAAACCCTAGGGGTGGGGCGCCCACTGGCTTGGGGCACTCCACCCCCTTGGCCGCCCCCCCGGAGATTGGATCTCCAGGGCCGCCTCTCGGGGCCTATATAAAGGGGGAGGAGGGGGCTGCAGTACCCATCTCCAAGGCGCAGCCCCTCCCCTCCCCAACACCTCTCCTCCTCCGTAAGAGCTCGGCGAAGCCCTGTCGGAGCACTGCTTCTCCACCATCACCACGCCGTCGTGCTAGCGGTGGAGCTGTCTTCCTCAACCTCTCCTTCCCCCTTGCTGGATCAAGAAGGAGGAGACGTCTCCCGTCCCGTACGTGTGTTGAACGCGGAGGTGCTGTCCGTTCAGCACTTGGACATCGGTGATCTGAATCACGTTCGAGTACGACTCCATCATCACCTTGCAAGCTTCCGCACGCGATCTACAAGTGGTATGTAGATGCAAACTCTCTCCCGTTGCTCGTTGCTTAGATGAACTCATAGATGGATCTTGGTGAAACCGTAGGAAAAATTTTAATTTTCTGCAACGTTCCCCAACAGTGGCATCATGAGCTAGGTCTATGCGTAGTTTTCTAATGCACGAGTAGAACACAATTTGTTGTGGGCATTGATCTTGTCATCTTACTTGCCTCTACTATTATTTTCTTGCTCAACGGTATTGTGGGATGAAGCGGCCCGGACCAACCTTACACGCGCTTCGTGAGACCGGTTCCACCGGCTGACATGCACTAGTTGCATAAGGTGGCTGGCGGGTGTCTGTCTCTCCCACTTTAGTTGGAGCGGATTCGATGAACAAGGCCCTTATGAAGGGTAAATAGAAGTTGACAAAATCACGTTGTGGTGTTTTTGTAGGTAAGAAAACGTTCTTGCTAGAACCCAATCGCAACCACGTAAAAGATGCAACAACAATTAGAGGACGTCTAACTTGTTTTTGCAGCGATTGATCATGTGATGTGATATGGCCAGAAGTTGTGATGAATGATGAATTGTGATGTATGAGATCATGTTCTTGTAATAGGATTCACGACTTGCATGTCGATGAGTATGACAACCGGCAGGAGCCATAGGAGTTGTCTTTATTTTTGTATGACCTGCGTGTCATTGAAGAACGCCATGTAAACTACTTTACTTCATTACTAAACGCGTTAGTCACGAAGTAGAAGTAGTCGTTGGCGTGACAACTTCATGAAGACACGATGATGGAGATCATGATGATGGAGATCATGGTGTCAAGCCGGTGACAGGATGATCATGGAGCCTCGAAGATGGAGATCAATGGAGCTTTATGATATTGGCCATATCATGTCACAACTATATAATTGCATGTGATGTTTATTATGTTTATGCATCTTGTTTACTTAGGACGACGGTAGTAAATAAGATGATCCCTTACAAAATTTCAAGAAGTGTTCTCCCCTAACTGTGCACCGTTGCTACAGTTCGTCGTTTCTAAGCACCACGTGATGATCGGGTGTGATGGATCCTTACGTTCACATACAACGGGTGTAAGACAGTTTTACATAGCGAAAACACTTAGGGTTAACTTGAGAGCCTAGCATGTACAGACATGGCCTCGGAACACGGAGACCGAAAGGTCGAACACGAGTCGTATGGAAGATACGATCAACATGAAGATGTTCACCGATGATGACTAGTCCGTCTCACGTGATGATCGAACACGGGCTAGTCGACTCGGATCGTGTAACACTTAGATGACTAGAGGGATGTCTAATCTAAGTGGGAGTTCATAATTCTGATTAGAACTTTATTATCATGAACTTAGTCAAAAACCTTTGCAAATATGTCTTGTAGATCAATGGCCAACGCTAATGTCAACATGAACTTCAACGCGTTCCTAGAGAAAACCAAGCTGAAAGATGATGGCAGCAACTATACAGACTGGGTCCGAACACGAGGATCATCCTCATAGCTGCCAAGAAACAATATGTCCTAGAAGCACCGCTAGGTGACCCACCTGTTCTCCCAAAGACCGCAAGGCGATTTGAACGTTTGGCAGACTCGTTCTGATGATTACTCCCTCGTTCAGTGCGGCATGCTCTACAGCTTAGAACCGGGGCTCCAAAAGCGTTTTGAGCATCACGGGGCATATGAGATGTTCGAAGAGCTGAAACTAGTTTTCCAAGCTCATGCCCGGGTCGAGAGATATGATGTCTCCGACAAGTTCTATAGTTGTAAAATGGAGGAAAACAGTTACATCGGTGAGCACATCCTCAAGATGTGCAGGTTGCACAACCGTATGACCCAGTGAACATAAACCTCCCGGATGAGGCGGTCATTGACAGAATCCTCGATCGCTCCCACCAAGCTACAAGAGCTTTGTGATGAACTACAACATGCGGGGATGGTAAAGACCATTCTGAAGTGTTCTCGATCTTGAAGTCAGCAGAGGCTGAAATCAAGAAAGAACATCAAGTGTTGATGGTCAATAAGACCACTAAGTTCAAGAAGGTCAAGAGTAAGAAGAACTTCAAGAAGGGCGGCAAAGATGTTGCCGCGCCCGTAAGCTTTATTGCGGAAGAAGTCAAAGAATGGACCCAAGCACGAGGTGAGTGCTTTTATTGCAAGGGAAGGGTCCTTTGAAGCGGAACTGCCCCAAATACTTAGCGGATAAGAAGGCCGCAACACCAAAGGTATATTTGATATACATGTAATTGATGTGTACCTTACCATTACTCGTAGTAACTCCCAGGTATTTGATACGGTGCCGTTGCTCATATTTGTAACTCACAGCAGGAGCTGCGGAATAAGCGGAGACTGGCGAAGGGCGAGGTGACGATCTTGCGTCGGGAATGGTTCAGTCGATGTGATCGCCGTCGGCACACTGCCTCTACATTTACCCACGGGATTAGTTTTGAACCTTAATAATTGTTATTTAGTGCCATGTTTGAGCATGAACATTGTATCTGGATCTCGTTTAATACGAGATGGCTACTCATTTAAGTCTGAGAATAATGGTTGTTCGATTTATATGAGAGAGATGTTTTATGGTCATGCTCCGATGGTCAATGGTTTATTCTTAATGAATCTCGAGCGTAATGTTACACATGTTCATAGTGTGGAAGCCAAAAGATGTAATGTTGATAACGATAGTCCCACATACTTGTGGCACTGCCGCCTTGGTCACATTGGTGTCAAGCGCATGAAGAAGCTCCATGCTGATGGACTTTTAGAGTCTCTTGATTATGAATCGTTTGACACATGCGAACCATGCCTCTTGGGCAAAATGACCAAGACTCCGTTCTCCCGAACAATGGAGCGAGCAACCAACTTGTTGGAAATCATACATACCGATGTGTGCGGTCCAATGAGCATTGAGGCTCGCGGAGGATATCGTTATGTTCTCACTCTCACTGATGACTTGAGTAGATATGGATATGTCTACTTAATGAAACACAAGTCTGAGACCTTTGAAAAGTTCAAGGAATTTCAAAGTGAGGTAGAGAATCAACGTGACCGAAAGATAAAGTTCCTACGATCAGATCGTGGAGGAGAATACTTAAGTCACGAATTTGGTACACACTTAAGGAAATGTGGAATCGTTTCACAACTCACGCCGCTGGAACACCTCGGTAAACGGTGTGTCGAGCGTCGAATCGCACTCTATTGGATATGGTGCGGTCTATGATGTCTCTTACCGATTTACGCTATCATTTTGGGGATCGCTCTAGAGACAGCTACATTCACTTTAAATAGGGCACCGTCTAAATCCGTTGAGGCGACACCGTATGAATTATGGTTTGGGAAGAAACCTAAGCTATCGTTTCTAAAAGTTTGGGGATGCGATGCTTATGTCAAGAAACTTCAACTGAAAAGCTCGAACCCAAGTCGGAAAAATGCGTATTCATAGGATACCCTAAGGAAGCTGTCGGGTATACCTTCTACTTAAGATCGAAGGCAAGATCTTTGTTGCCAAGAACGGATGCTTTCGGAAAAAGTGTTTCTCTCGAAAGAAGTAAGTGGGAGGAAAGTAGAACTTCGATGAAGTACTACCTCTCGAGCGGGAAAGTGGTGCAGCGCGAAACCGTTCTGTGATACCCACACCAACTGAAGAGGAAAACAATGATGATGATCAAGGTACTTGGATCAAGTTGCTCTTGAACTTGAAGGTCCACAAGGACACGTTCCACACCGAGTGGTGCGGCAACCTGTCATGGAAATCATGTTGTTAGACAACAATGAACCTTGAACTATGAAGAAGCAATGGCGGGCCAGATTCCAACAAATGGCTTGAAGCCATGAAATCCGAGATAGAATCCATGTATGAAAACAAAGTATGGACTTTGACAGACTTGCCCGATGATCGGCGAGCGATAGAAAACAAATGGATTTTTAAGAAGAAGACGGACGCGGATGGTAATGTTACCATCTATAAAGCTCGACTTGTCGCTAAGGGTTATCGACAAGTTCAAGGGATTGACTACTGACGAGACATTCTCTCCGTGGCGAAGCTAAAGTCCATCCGAATCATGTTAGCAATTGCCGCATACTATGATTATGAGATATGGCGATGGACGTCAAAACGGCATTCCTTAACGGACATCTTAAGGAAGAACTGTATATGATGCAGCGGAAGGTTTTGTCGATCTTCGAATGCTAACAAAGTATGCAAGCTCCAGCGATCCATTTATGGGCTGGTGCAAGCATCTCGGAGTTGGAACATTCGCTTTGATGAGATGATCAAAGCGTTTGGGTTTATCTTGAGACTTATGGAGAAGCCTGCGTTTACAAGAAAGTGAGTGGGAGCTCCGTAGCATTTCTCTGTTATATGTAGATGACATACTCTTGACGGGAAATGATACGAAACTCTGGACAGCATTAAGGCCTACTTGAACAAGTGTTTTCAATGAAGGACCTTGGAGAAGCTGCTTACATATTAGGCATCAAGATCTATAGAGATAGATCGAGGCGCCTCATAGGTCTTTCACAAAGCACATACCTTGATAAGATTTTGAAGAGGTTCAAAATGGATCAGTCCAAGAAGGGTTCTTGCCTATGTTACAAGGTGTGAAATTGAGCTCAGCTCGATCACCGACCACGACAAAAGATAAAGAAGAGATGAGTGTCATCCCTATGCTTCAGCCATAGGATCTATTATGTATGCCATCTTTGTGTACCAGACCGATGTAAACCTTGCTGTAAGTTTGGTTGCAAGATACCAAAGTAATCCCGGCAAGGAACACCGGACAGCGGTCAAGAATATCTGAAGTACACGAAAAGGACAAAGGACATGTTTCTCGTTTATGGAGGAGACGAAGAGCTCATCGTAAAGGGTTACGTCGATGCTAGCCGACTCAGATCTGGATGACTCTAAGTCACAAACCGGATACGTGTATATGTTGAATGGTGGAGCGATGGCTGGTGCAGCCGCAAGCGAGCGTCGTGGCGGGATCTACGTGTGAAGCGGAGTACATGGCAGCCTCGGAGGCAGCGCATGAAGCGATTTGGGTGAAGGAGTTCATCACCGACCTTGGAGTCATACCCAACGCGTCGGGCCGATCAAACTCTTCGTGACAACACTGGAGCTATTGCCCTTGCCAAGGAGCCCAGGTTTCACAAGAAGACCAGGCACATCAAGCGTCGTTTCAACTCCATCCGCGAAAATGTTCAAGATGGAGACAGAGATTTGCAAAGTGCACACGGATCTGAATGTCGCAGATCCGTTGACTAAACCTCTCTCGCGTGCAAAACATGATCAACACCAGAACTCTATGGGTGTTCGATTCATCACAATGTAACTAGATTGGTGACTCTAGTGCAAGTGGGAGACTGTTGGAAATATGCCCTAGAGGCAATAATAAAAGTATTATTATATTTCAATGTTCATGATAATTGTTTTTTGTTCATGCTATAACTGTATTATCTGGAAATCATAATACACGTGTGAACACATAGACCACAATATGTCCCTAGTGAGCCTCTAGTTGACTAGCTCGTTGTGATCAACAGATGGTCATGGTTTCCTGACTATGGACATTAGATGTCGTTGATAACGGGATCACATCATTGGGAGAATGATGTGATGGACAAGACCCAATCCTAAGCATAGCATAAAAGATCGTATAGTTCGTTTGCTAGAAGCTTTGCCAATGTCAAGTATCTCTTCCTTCGACCATGAGATCGTGTAACTCCCGGTTACCGTAGGAGTGCCTTGGGTGTATCAAACGTCACAATGTAACTGGGTGACTATAAAGGTGCATTACAGGTATCTCCGAAAGTATCTGTTGGGTTGACACGGATCGAGACTGGGATTTGTCACTCCGTATGACGGAGAGGTATCTCTGGGCCCACTCGGTAATGCATCATCATAATGAGCTCAAGGTGACCAAGGTGTTGGCCACGGGATCATGCATTCTGATGCAGTAAAGTGACTTGCCGGTAACGAGACTGAACAAGGTATTGGGATACCGACGATCGAGTCTCGGGCAAATGCATCCGATTGAAAAAGGGAATTGCATACGTGGTTTGATCGAATCCTCGACATCGTGGTTCAACCGATGAAATCATCGAGGAGCATGTAGGAGCCAACATGGGTATCCAGATCCGCTGTTGGTTATTGCCCGAGAGTCGTCTCGGTCATGTCTCAGATGTCTCCCGAACCCGTAGGGTCTACACACTAAGGTTCGGTGGCGCTAGGGTTAGTAGGAAGTCAAGTATGTGACTACCGAATGTTATTCGAGTCCGGATGGGATCCCGGACGTCACGAGGAGTTCGGAAGGGTCCGGAGGTAAAGAATAATATATAGGAAGTGGTATTTGACCATCGGGAATGTTTGGGGTCTCCGGTAATGTCTGGGACCACGGAAGGGTCCTGGGTCCACCGGTGGGGCCACCTATCCGGAGGGCCCCATGGGCTGAAGTGGGAGGAACCAGCCCATAGTGGGCTGGTGAGCCCCCAGGCCCACCCCGCGCCTAGGGTTGAAACCCTAGGGGTGGGGCGCCCACTGGCTTGGGGCACTCCACCCCTTGGCCGCCGCCCACAGATTGGTTCTCCAGGGGCGGCCTCTGGGGGCCTATATAAAGGGGGGAGGGAGGGGGCTGCAGTACCCATCTCCAGGCGCAGCCCTCCCTCCCAACACCTCTCCTCCTCCGTAAGAGCTCGGCGAAGCCTGCCGAGTATCTTGCTTCTCCACCATCACCACGCCGTCGTCTGCCGGTGGAGCTGTCTTCATAACCTCTCCTTCCCCTTGCTGGATCAAGAAGGAGGAGACGTCTCCGTCCGTCACGTGTGTTGAGCGCGGAGGTGCTGTCCGTTCAGCACTTGGACATCGGTGATCTGAATCACGTTCGAGTACGACTCCATCATCACCTTGCAAGCTTCCGCACGCGATCTACAAGTGGTATGTAGATGCAAACTCTCTCCCGTTGCTCGTTGCTTAGATGAACTCATAGATGGATCTTGGTGAAACCATAGGAAAATTTTTAATTTTCTGCAACATTCCCCAACAGCTGCATCACCCTCTCCTCTTCGAGGAAAACCAACGCAAGCTCAAGACTTAGCAAGAAGAATTTCTGGCGCCGTTGCCAGGGAGGTCTTCACTCAAGTCAAGACATACCAAGTACCCATCACAAACCCATCTCCCTCTCATTTACATTATTTGCCATTTGCCTCTCGTTTTCCTCTCCCCCACTTCACCCTTGCCGTTTTATTCGCCCTCTCTTTCCCAATCTCCTCCTCTCTTTTCGCTTGCCTTTTTCTGTTTGCTTGTGTGTTGGAGTACTTGTTGCCATGGCCGAATCAAAAAGAACTTAGGGCTCTTTCCTCGGTTCTGGTACCTTGGATAACCCCTCTATCCTCTCTAAGCTCATAAATAATGATGCTATAGAAAGACCCACCGGGGTCACCAATGAGAGCTTGAATAATTTTGATGAGGATGACTCTCGACTTTTTTGCTATTTACTTGAAGAGTCTTTAAAAGATGCTTGGGATAGGTTATTAAGGATTCTGGCTAGCTATGTGCCACAATATCAAATTGAAGATTACTTAAAAAGTTTCTATGTTGGCTTGCCCGCTTCTTTTAAACAAGTTTTAGATTCTATTTTTGAAGGAGGTTTTCTCGAAGGGGATGCTATAGATACTTATGAAAAAATGAAAACCATATTTGAGCATCCTATGAATGATAAGGTTGAATCAACTACTCTCTTGTGCTTTTATCAAAATGAAATTATTAAAGAGATGAAGTCTAGTTTAGAGGCAAACTTCCGTAACGTGTTTAATCTTACTTCTTCCATTAATGGCCATGTGCTTACCTTAAATAGAAGAATGAGTGTCATAGAAAGGATATCCTCCTCTCCGAGTGCCAAAGATGGCACTCGTTAGATCTATCTTTGCTTTTATGCCTAGCTAGGGGCGTTAAACGATAGCGCTAGTTGGGAGGCAACCCAATTTTCTTTATGTTTTTTGTTTTTGCTCCTGTTTAGTAATAAATCCTGCATCTACCTTCTGTTTAGATGTGTTTTTATATTTTAATTAGTGTTTGTGCCAAGTAGAACCTATAGGATAACCTATGATGATAGTTGATTTGATTCTGCTGAAAAACAGAAACTTTGGCGCACGAATATAATTTTGTTAAATCACAGAAACATTCTTTTGCTTTGATTCTTTTTTCTGCTGATCAATAAACAAATTTTCCAGAACGTCCTATTTTGGTAGGATTTTTAGAGTTCCAGAAGTTTGCGTTAGTTACAGATTTCTACAGACTGTTCTGTTTTTGACAGATTCTGTTTTTCGTGTGTTGTTTGCTTATTTTGATGCATCTATGGCTAGTAAAATAGTTTATAAACCATAGAGAAGTTGGAATACAGTATGTTTAACACCAAAATAAATAAAGAATGAGTTCATTACAGTACCTTATGTGGTGGTTTTCTTTTCTTTCACTAACGGAGCTTATAAGATTTCCTGTTGAGTTTTGTGTTGTGAAGTTTTCAAGTTTTGGGTAAAGCTTTTATGGACTATGGAATAAAGGGTGGAAAGAGCCTAAGTTTGGGGATGCCCAAGGCACCCCAAGATATTCAAGGATAGCCAAAAGCCTAAGCTTGGGGATGCCCCGGGAAGGCATCCCCTCTTTCGTCTTCGTTCATTGGTAACTTTACTTGGAGCTATATTTTTATTCGCCACATGATATGTGTTTTGCTTGGAGCGTCGTGTATTATATTAGTCTTTGCTTTTTAGTTTACTACAATCATCCTTTCTGTACACACCTTTTGGGAGAAGCCTACTTGATTAGAATTTTCTAGAATACTCTATGTGCTTCACTTATATCTTTTGAGCTTGATAGTTTTTGCTCTAGTGCTTCACTTATACCTTTTAGAGCACGGTGGTGTCTTAATTTTGAAGAAATTTCTAGTCTCTCATGCTTCACTTATATCTTTTCGAGAGTCTTTTAGAACAGCATGGTATTTGCTATGGTTACAAAGTTGGTCCTAGAATGATGAGCATCCAAGTTGGGTATAATAAGAACTATCATAGAAAAAGAATTGGATGCTATGATAAATATGATGCTTGATAATTGTTTTGAGATATGGAGGTAGTGATATTAAAGTCATGCTAGTTGGGGTGATTATGAATTTAAAGAATGCTTGTGTTGAAGTTTGTGATTCCCGTAGCATGCACGTATGGTGAACCATTTTGTGATGAAGTTGGAGCACAATTTTATTTATTGATTGTCTTCCTTATGAGTGGCGGTTGGGGACGAGCGATGGTCTTTTCCTACCAATCTATCCCCCTAGAAGCATGCGCGTAGTACTTTGTTTTTGATGACTTCTAAATTTTTGTAACAAGTATATGAGTTCTTTTGACTAATGTTGAGTCCATGGATTATAGGCACCTCACCCTTCCATCATTGCTAGCCTTTCTTGTGCCACACAACTTTCGCCGGTACCATACACCTACCATATACCTTCCTCAAAACAGCAACCATACCTACCTGTTATGGCATTTCCATAGCCACTCCAAGATATATTGCCATGCAACTTTCCACCGTTCCGTTCATATGACACGCATTACTTTTGTCATATTGCTCTTTGCATGATCATGTGGTTGACATTGTATTTGTGGCAAGGCCACCTTCATAATGTTCATACATGTCGCTCTTGATTCATTGCATATCCCGGTACACTGCCGGAGGCATTCATATAGAAGTCATATCTTGTTCTAGCTTTGAGTTGCAATTCTTGAGTTGTAAATCCATAAAAGTGTGATGATCTTCATTATTAGAGCATTGTCCTAGTGACGAAAGGATGATGAAGACTATGATTCCCCCACAAGTCGGGATGAGACTTCGGACTTTACAAAAAAAAAGAGAAAGGCCAAAAAAAGGCCAAAGAAAAAAAGAAAAAAAAATAAAAAATGAGAGAAAAAGAGAGAAGGGACAATGCTACTATCTCTTTTTCCACACTTGTGCTTCAAAATAGCACCATGATCTTCATGATAGAGAGTCTCATATGTTGTCACTTTCATATACTAGTGGGAATTTTTCATTATAGAACTTAGCTTGTATATTCCAATGATGGGATTCCTCAAAAATGACCTAGGTCTTCGTGAGCAAGCAAGTTGGATGCACACCCACTTAGTTTCTTTTGTTGAGCTTTCATATATTTATAGCTCTAGTGCATCCGTTGCATGGCAATCCCTACTCACTCACATTGATATCTATTAATGGGCATCTCCATAGCCCGTTGATACACCGAGATGATGTGAGACTATCTTCTTCTTTTTGTCTTCTCCACAACCACCATTCTATTCCACATATAGTGCTATGTCCATGGCTCACGCTCATGTATTGCGTGAAAGTTGACAAAGTTTGAGATTATTAAAGTATGAAACAATTGCTTGGCTTGCCATCGGTGTTGTGCATGATTAAATACTTTGTATGATGAAGATAGAGCAACAGCCAGACTATATGATTTTGTAGGGATAACTTTCTTTGGCCATGTTATTTTGAGAAGACAAGATTACTTTGATTAGTATGCTTGAATTAATATGAACTTTTATTTTGTATCATTTGGATCTGAACATTCATGCCACAATAAAGAAAATTACATTGAGAATTATGCTAGGTAGCATTCCACATCAAAAATTCTCTTTTTATCATTTACCTACTCGAGGACGAGGAGGAATTAAGCTTGGGGATGCTTGATACGTCTCCAACGTATCTATAATTTTTGATTGTTCCATGCTATTATATTACCCCTTTGGGATGTTTATGGGCTTTATTTACACATTTATATCATTTTTGGGACTAACCTACTAACCGGAGGCCCAGCCCGTATTGTTGTTTTTTTGCCTATTTCAGTATTTCGAAGAAAAGGAATATCAAACGGAGTCCAAACGGAATGAAACCTTCATGAGCGTGATTTTTGGAGCGAACGTGATCCAGAGGACTTGGAGTGCAAGTCAAGAAGCAGCGAAGCTTCCACGAGAGGAGGCGCGCCCTATAGGCGCGCCCCCACTCTCGTGGCCCCTCAGCGTCCACCGACGTACTTCTTCCTCCTATATAAGCCTCGTGCCCGAAAACATCCGGGGCAGCGATTTAAACATAATTTCCACCACCGTAACCTTCTGTATCCGCGAGATACCATCTTGGAGCCTTCGCCGGTGCTCCGCCGGAGGGGAATCGACCATGGAGGGCTTCTACATCAACATCCTTGCCCCTCCGATGATTTGTGAGTAGTTTACCACAGACCTACGGGTCCATAGTTATTAGCTAGATGGCTTCTTCTCTTTTTTTGGATCTCAATACAATTTTCTCCCCCTCTCTTGTGGAGATCTATTCGATGTAAACTCTTTTTGGGCAGTGTTTGTCGAGATCCGATGAATTGTGGGTTTATGATCAAGTTTATCTATAAGAAATATTTGAATCTTCTCTGAATTCTTTTATGTATGATTGAGTTATCTTTGCAAGTCTCTTCGAGTTATCAGTTTGGTTTGGCCTACTAGATTGATCTTTCTTGCCATGAGAGAAGTGCTTAGCTTTGTGTTCAATCTATCGGTGTCCTTACCCAGTGACAGAAAGGGTTGCAAGGCACGTATTGTATTGTTTCCATCGAGGATAACAAGATGGGGTTTATATCATATTGCTTGAGTTTATCCCTCTACATCATGTCATGTTGCTTAATGCGTTACTCTGTTCTTATGAACTTAATACTCTAGATGCGAGGAAGGAGTCGGTTGATGTGTGGAGTAATAGCGATGATGCTGCGCGAGTCGGTCTACTTGTTGCGGACGTGATGCCTATATACATTATCATGCCTAGATAATCTCATAACTATTCACTTTTCTATCAATTGCTCGACAGTAATTTGTTCACCCACCGTAATACTTATGCTATCTTGAGAGAAGCCACTAGTGAAACCTATGGCCCCCGGGTCTATCTCTTATCATATTTGCTTCCAATTTACTTTTATTTGCGTCTTCACTTTTTGCATCTATATTATAAAATACAAAAATTATATTTATCTTATCTTTTTATCTCTATTAGATCTCACTTTCGCAAGTGGCCATGAAGTGATTGACAACCCCTTTATTGCGTTGATCGTGAGTTCTTTGTTTGTTTGTGTAGGTGCGTGGGACTTTTGAGGAGCCTCCTACTCGATTGATACCTTAGTTCTCAAAAGCTGAGGGAAATACTTACGCTACTATTGCTGCATCACCCTCTCCTCTTCGTGGAAAATCAACGCAAGCTCAAGACATAGCAATGTGCCCCCTCCCCTTGGCCCATAAGGCCCACCAATGCTTGCCGGGGCCTGCGAAAACACCTTTCGGTCACGCTGGTCGTCACCCGGTACTCCCAGAACAATTCCGGACTCCAATAACCTTCGTCCAATATATCGATCTTCACCTCCGGACCATTCCGGAGTTCCTCGTCACGTTCGGGATCTCATCTGGGACTCCGAACAACCTTCGGTAACCACATACTATTTCCCATAACAAGTCTAGCGTCACCGAACCTTAAGTGTGTAGACCCTACGGGTTCGGCAACCATGCAGACATGACCGAGACGTTCTCCGGTCAATAACCAACAGCGGGGTCTGCATACTGCTATGTCTTGAGCTTGCGTTGGTTTTCCTTGAAGAGGAAAGGGTGATGCAGCAATAGTAGCGTAAGTATTTCCCTCAGTTTTTGAGAACCAAGGTATTAATCCAGTAGGAGGCTCCTCAAAAGTCCCACGCACCTACACAATCAAAAAAAGAACTCGCAACCAATGCAATAAAGGGTTGTCAATCCCTTCACGGCCACTTGCGAAAGTGAGATCTATAGAGATAGTATGATAAGATAAATATATTTTTGATATTTTATAATATAGATGCAGAAAGTAAAGATGCAAATAAAAGTAGATTGAAAGTTTATATGATAAGAGAGAGACCCGGGGGCCATAGGTTTCACTAGAGGCTTCTCTCAAGATAGCATAAGTATTACGGTGGGTGAACAAATTACTGTCGAGCAATTGATAGAAATGCTAACAATTACGAGATTATCTAGGCATGATCATGTATATAGGCATCACGTCCATGACAAGTAGACCGACTCCTGCCTGCATCTACTACTATTACTCCACACGTCGACCGACTCCTGCCTGCATCTAGAGTATTAAGTTCACAACGAACAGAGTAACACATTAAGCAAGATGACATGATGTAGAGGGATAAACTCAAGCAATATGATATAAACGCCATCTTTTTATCCTTGATGGCAACAATACAATACGTGCCTTGCCGCCCCTGCTGTCACTGGGAAAGGACACCGCAAGATTGAACCCAAAGCTAAGCACTTCTCCCATGGCAACAAAGATCAATATAGTAGGCCAAACCAAACTGATAATCCGAAGAGACTTGCAAAGATAACTCAATCATACATAAAAGAATTCAGAGGAGATTCAAATATTTCTCATAGATAAACTTGATCATAAACCCACTGTTGGGAAACATAGTAATTTCAAAAAAAATTCTACGCACACGCATGATCATGGTGATGCATAGCAACGAGAGGGGAGAGTGTTGTCCACGTACCCTCGTAGACCGTAAGAGGAAGCGTTATGACAACGCGGTCGATGTAGTCGTACGTCTTCACGATCCGACCGATCCAAGCACCGAACGTACGGCATCTCCGAGTTTAGCACATGTTCAGCTCGATGATGATCCCCAGACTCCGATCCAGCAGGGTGTCGGGGATGAGTTTCGTCAGCATGATGGCGTGGTGACAATAATGATGTTCTACCGTTGCAGGGCTTCGCCTAAGCATCGCAACGATATGACAGAGGTGGAATATGGTGGAGGGGGCACCGCACACGGCTAAGGAACGATCACGATGATCAACTTGTGTGTCTTGGGGTGCCCCCCTGCCCCCGTATATAAATGAGCAAGGGGAGGAGGCCGGCCAGCCCTAGGGGCGCGCCAAGGAGGGGGAGTCCTCCTCCTAGTGGGAGTAGGACTCCCCTTTCCTAGTCCCACTGGGAGGAAGGGGGAAGGAAAGAGAGGGAGAGGGAGAGGGAAAGAGGGGCCGCGCCCCCTCCCCTAGTCCAATTTAGACTCCCCATGGGGAGGGGCGCCACCTCCTGGGCTGCTGCCCTCTCTCTCCCCTCAGGCCCACTAAGGCCCAATACTTCCCCGGGGGGGTTCCGGTAACCCCTCCGGCACTCCGGTTTTCTCCGAAATCACCCGGAACACTTTCGGTGTCCGAATATAGTCGTCCAATATATCAATCTTTATGTCTCGACCATTTCGAGACTCCTCGTCATGTCCATGATCACATCCGGGACTCTGAACAACCTTCAGTACATCAAAACTTATAAACTCATAATAAAACTGTCATTATAACGTTAAGCGTGCGGACCCTACGGGTTCGAGAACTATGTAGACATGACCTAGAACTGTTTCCGGTCAATAACCAATAGTGGAACCTGGATGCTCATATTGGCTCCTACATATTCTACAAAGATCTTTATCGGTCAAACCGCATAACAACATACGTTGTTCCCTTTGTCATCGGTATGTTACTTGCCCGAGATTCGATCGTCGGTATCCAATACCTAGTTGAATCTCGTTACCAGCAAGTCTATTTACTCGTTATGTAATGCATCATTCCGTAACCAACTCATTGGCCACATTGCTTGCAAGGCTTATAGTGATGTGCATTACCGAGAGGGCCCAGAGATACCTCTCCGACAATCGGAGTGACAAATCCTAATATCGAAATACGCCAACTCAACATGTACCTCCGGAGACACCTTTAGAACTCCTTTATAATCACCCAGTTACGTTGTGACGGTTGGTAGCACACAAAGTGTTCCTCCGGTAAACGGGAGTTGCATAATCTCATAGTTGTAGGAACTTTGTATAAGTCATGAAGAAAGCAATAGCAACATACTAAACGATCAAGTGCTAGGCTAACGGAATGGGTCATGTCAATCACATCATTCTCCTAATGATGTGATCCCATTAATCAAATGACAACACATGTCTATGGTTAGGAAACATAACCATCTTTCATGAATGAGCTAGTCAAGTAGAGGCACACTAGTGACATTATGTTTGTCTATGTATTCACACATGTGTCATGTTTCTGGGTAATACAATTCTAGCATGAATAATAAACATTTATCATGATATGAGGAAATAAATAATAACTTTATTATTGCCTCTAGGGCGTATTTCCTTCAGTCTCCAACTTGCACTAGAGTCAATAATCTAGATTTCACAGTAATGATTCTAACACCCATGGAGTCTTGGTGCTGATCATGTTTTGCTCGTGGAAGAGGCTTAGTCAACGGGTCTGCAACATTCAGATCCGTATGTATCTTGCAAATCTCTATGTCTCCCACCTGGACTTGGTCCCGGATGGAATTGAAGGGTCTCTTGATGTGCTTGGTCCTCTTGTGAAATCTGGATTCCTTTGCCAGGGCAATTGCACCAGTATTGTCATAGAAGGTCTTCATTGGTCCCGATGCACTAGGTATGACACCTAGATCGGAAATGAACTCCTTCATCCAGACTCCTTCATTTGCTGCTTCCGAAGCAGCTATGTACTCCGCTTCGCATGTAGATCCCGCCATGACACTTTGTTTAGAACCGCACCAATTTACAGCTCCACCGTTTAATAAAAACACGTATCCGGTTTGCGATTTAGAATCGTCCGGATCAGTGTCAAAGCTTGCATCGACGTAACCATTTACGACTAGCTCTTTGTCACCTCCATAAGCGAAAACATATCCTTAGTCCTTTTCGGTATTTCAGGATGTTCTTGACCGCTGTCGATGATCCACTCTGGATTACTTTGGTACCTTCCTACCAAGCTTATTGCTAAGCATACGTCGGTCGGTACACAAGATTGCATACATGATACAGCCTATGGCTGAAGCATAGGGAACATCTTTCATTTTCTCTCTATCTTCTGATGTGGTCGGGCATTGAGTCTGACTCAACTTCACATCTTGTAATACACGCAAGAGCCCTTTCTTTGCCTTATCCATTTTGAACTTTTTCAAAACTTTATCAAGGTATGTGCTTTGTGAAAGTCCAAATAAGCGTCTTGATCTATCTCTATGTATCTTGATGCCCAATATGTAAGCAGCTTCACCGAGGTATTTCATTGAAAATGTTTATTCAAGTATCCCTTTATGCTATCCAGAAATTCTATATCATTTCCGATCAACAATATGTCATCTACATATAATATCACAAATGCTACAGAGCTCCCACTCACTTTTTTGTAAATACAGGCTTCTCCAAAAGTCTGTATAAAACCATACGCTTTGATCACACTATCAAAACGTTTATTCCAACTCTGAGATGCTTGCACCAGTCCATAAATGGATTGCTGGAGCTTGCACACTTTGTTAGCACCTTTTGGATTGACAAAACCTTCTGGTTGCATCATATACAACTCTTCTTCCAGAAATCCATTCAGGAATGCAGTTTTGACATCCATTTGCCAAATTTCATAATCATAAAACACGACAATTGCTGACATGATTCGGACAGACTTAAGCATCGCTATGGGTGAGAAAGTCTCATCGTAGTCAACTCCTTGAACTTGTCGAAGACCTTTCGCAACAAGTCGAGCTTTGTAGATAGTTACATTACCATCAGTGTCAGTCTTCTTCTTGAAGATCCATTTATTCTCAATGGCTTGCCGATCATCGGGCAAGTCAACCAAAGTCCATACTTTGTTCTCATACATGGATCCCATCTCAGATTTCATGGATTCAAGCCATTTTGCGGAATCTGGGCTCATCATTGCTTCCTCATAGTTCGTAGGTTCGTCATGGTCAAGTAACATGACTTCGAATAGGATTACCGTACACTCACAGTGCGGATCTTACTCTGGTGGACCTCGAGGTTCGATAGAAACTTGATATAAAGTTTCATGATCAATATCATTAGCTTCCTCACTAATTGGTGTAGTTGTCACAGAACCGGTTCTTGTGATGAACTACTTTCAATAAGGGAGCAGTACAGTACCTCATCAAGTTCTACTTTCCTCCCACTCACTTCTTTCGAGAGAAACTCCTTCTCTAGAAAGGATTCGAATTTAGCAACGAAAATCTTGCCCTCAGATCTGTGATAGAAGGTCTACCCAATAGTCTCTTTTGGGTATCCTATGAAGACACATTTCTCCGATTTGGGTTCGAGCTTATCTGGTTGAAGTTTCTTCACATAAGCATTGCAGCCCCAAACTTTAAGAAATGACAACATTGGTTTCTTGCCAAACCATAGTTCATAAGGCGTCGTCATAACGGATTTTGATGGTGCCCTATTTAATGTGAATGCAACCGTCTGTAAAGCATAACCCCAAAATGATAGCGGTAAATCAGTAAGAGACATCATCGATCGCACCATATCTAGTAAAGTACGATTACGACGTTCGGACACACCATTTCGTTGTGGTGTTCCGGGTGGCGTGAGTTGCGAAACTATTCTGCATTGTTTCGAATGTAAACCAAACTCGTAACTCAAATATTCTCCTCCACGATCAGATCATAGAAATTTTATTTTCTTGTTACGATGATTTTCCACTTCTCTCTGAAATTCTTTGAACTTTTCAAATGTTTCAGACTTGTGTTTCATCAAGTAGATATACCCGTATCTGCTCAAATCATCTGTGAAGGTGAGAAAATAACGATACCCGCCGCGAGCCTCAATATTCATTGGACCATATACATCAGTATGTATGATTTCCAATAAATCAGTTGCTCGCTCCATAGTTCCGGAGAATGGCGTTTTAGTCATCTTGCCCATGAGGCACGGTTCGCAAGTACCAAGTGATTCATAATCAAGTGATTCCAAAAGTCCATCAGTATGGAGTTTCTTCATGCGCCTTACACCGATATGAGCTAAACGGCAGTGCCACAAATAAGTTGCACTATCATTATCAACTCTGCATCTTTTGGCTTCAACATTATGAATATGTGCATCACTACTATCGAGATTCAATAAAAATAGACCACTCTTCTAGGGTGCATGACCATAAAAGATACTACTCATAAAAATAGAACAACCATTATTCTCTGATTTGAATGAATAACCGTCTCCCATCAAACAAGATCTAGATATAATGTTCATGCTCAACGCTGGCACCAAATAACAATTATTTAGGTCTAAAACTAATCCCGATGGTAGATGTAGAGGTAGCGTGCCTACCGCGATCACATCGACTTTGGAACCATTTCCCACGCGCATCGTCACCTTGTCCTTAGCTAATCTTCGCTTAATCCATAGTCCCTGTTTCGAGTTGCAAATATTAGCAACAGAACCAGTATCAAATACCCAGGTACTACTGCGAGCATTAGTAAGGTACACATCAATAACATGTATATCACATATACCTTTGCTCAGTTTGCCATCCTTCTTATCCACCAAATACTTGGGGCAGTTCCGCTTCCAGTGTCTAGTCTGCTTGCAGTAGAAGCACTCAGTCTCAGGCTTAGGTCTAGACTTGGGTTTCTTCTCTTGAGCAGCAACTTGTTTGCTGTTCTTCTTGAAGTTCCCCTTCTTCTTCCCTTTGCCCTTTTTCTTGAAACTGGTGGTCTTGTTGACCATCAACACTTGATGCTCCTTCTTGATTTCTACCTCCGCGGCTTTTAGCATTGCGAAGAGCTCGGGAATAGTCTTGTCCATCCCTTGCATATTATAGTTCATCACGAAGCTCTTGTAGCTTGGTGGCGATGATTGAAGAATTCATCAATGACACTATCATCGGAAGATTAACTCCCGGTTGAATCAAGTGATTATTATACCCGACATTTTGAGTATGTGTTCACTTGTGAACTATTCTCCTCCATCTTACAGCTATAGAACTTATTGGAGACTTCATATCTCTCAATCCGGGCATTTGCTTGAAATATTAACTTCAACTCTGGAACATCTCATATGCTCCATGACGTTCAAAACGTCGTTGAAGACCGGTTCCAAGCCGTAAAGCATGGCACATTGAACTATCGAGTAGTCATCAGCTTTGCTCGCGGACGTTCTTAACGTCATCGATTGCATCTGCAGCAGGCCTGGCACCCAGTGGTGCTTCCAAGGCGTAATTCTTACGTGCAGCAATGAGGATAATCCTCGAGTTCTGGACCCGATCCGTGTAATTGCTACCGTCATCTTTCAACTTAGCTTTTTCTCAAGGAACGCATTAAAATTCAACGGAACAATAGCACGAGCCATCTATCTACAACAAACATAGACAAGCAAAATACTATCAGGTACTAAGTTCATGATAAATTTAAGTTCAATTAATCATATTATTTAAGAACTCCCACTTAGACAGACATCTCTCTAGTCATCTAAGTGATCACGTGATCCAAATCAACTAAACCATGTCTGATCATCACGTGAGATGGAGTAGTTTCAATGGTGAACATCTCTATGTTGATCATATCTACTATATGATTCACATTCGACCTTTCGATCTCCGTGTTCCGAGGCCATATCTGTATATGCTAGGCTCGTCAAGTTTAACCTGAGTATTCAGCGTGTGCAACTGTTTTGCACCCATTGTATTTGAACGTAGAGCCTATCACACCCGATCATCACGTGGTGTCTCAGCACGAAGAACTTTCACAACGGTGCATACTCAGGGAGAACACTTCTTGATAATTTAGTGAGAGATCATCTTAAAATGCTACCGTCAATCAAAGCAAGATAAGATGCATAAAGGATAAACATCACATGCAATCAATATAAGTGATATGATATGGCCATCATCATCTTGTGCTTGTGATCTCCATCTCCGAAGCACCGTCGTGATCACCATTGTCACCGGCGTGACACCTTGATCTCCATCGTAGCATCGTTGTCGTTACGCCATCTATTGCTTCTACGACTATCGCTACCGCTTAGTGATAAAGTAAAGCAATTTCATACAATAAAGCGACAACCATATGGCTCCTGCTAGTTGCCGATAACTTCAGTTACAAAACATGATCATCTCATAAAATAAAATATAGCATCACGTCTTGACCATATCACATCACAAAATGCCCTACAAAAACAAGTTAGACGTCCTCTACTTTGTTGTTGCAAATTTTACGTGGCTGCTACGGGCTGAGCAAGAACCGTTCTTACCTACGCATCAAAACCACAACGATAGTTTGTCAAGTTAGTGTTGTTTTAACCTTCGTAAGGACCGGGCGTAGCCACACTCGGTTCAACTAAAGTGAGAGAGACAGACACCCGCCAGTCACCTTTAATCACGAGTGCTCGTAACGGTGAAACCAGTCTCGCGTAAGCGTACGCGTAATGTCGGTCCGGGCCGCTTCATCTCACAATATCGCTGAACCAAAATATGACATGCTGGTAAGCAGTATGACTTGTATCGCCCACAACTCACTTGTGTTCTACTCGTGCATATGACATCTACGCATAAAACCAGGCTCTGATACCACTGTTGGGAAACTTAGTAATTTCAAAATTTTCCTACGCACACGCAAGATCATGGTGATGCATAGCAACGAGAGGGGAGAGTGTTGTCCATGTACCCTCGTAGACCGTAAGCGGAAGCGTTATGACAACGCGGTTGATGTAGTCGTATGTCTTCACGATCCAACCGATCCAAGCACCGAACATACGGCACCTCCGAGTTCAGCACACGTTCAGCTCGATGACGATCCCCGGACTTCGATCCAGCAGGGTGTCGGGGATGAGTTCTGTCAGCACGACGGCGTGGTGACGATGATGATGTTCTACCGACACAGGGCTTCGCCTAAGCACCGCAATGATATGACCGAGGTGGAATAAGGTGGAGGGGGGCACCGCACACGGCTAAGGAACGATCACGATGATCAACCTGTGTGTCTTGGGGTGCCCCCTTGCCCCCGTATATAAAGGAGCAAGGGGGAGGTCGGCCGGCCCTAGGGGCGCGCCAAGGAGGGGGGAGTCCTCCTCCTAGTGGGAGTAGGACTCCCCTTTCCTAGTCCCATTAGGAGGAAGGGGGAAGGAAAGAGAGGGAGAGGGAGAGGGAAAAAGGGGCCGCGCCCCCTCCCCTAGTCCAATTAGGACTCCCCATGGGGGGGCTCCACCTCCTGGGCTACTGCCCTCTCTCTCCCCTCAGACCCACTAAGGCCCAATACTTCCCCGGGGGGTTCCGGTAACCCCTCCGGCACTCCGGTTTTCTCCGAAATCACCCGGAACACTTCCGGTGTCCGAATATAGTCGTCCATTATATCAATCTTTATGTATCGACCATTTCGAGATTCCTCGTCATGTCCGTGATCACATCCGGGACTCCGAACAACCTTCGGTACATGAAAACTTATAAACTCATAATAAAACTGTCATCGTAACGTTAAGCGTGCGGACCCTACGGGTTCAAGAACTATGTAGACATGACCTAGAACTGTTTCCGATCAATAACCAATAGCGGAACCTAGATGCTCATATTGGCTCCTACATATTCTACGAAGATCTTTATCGGTCAAACCGCATAACAACATACGTTGTTCCCTTTGTCATCGGTATGTTACTTGCCTGAGATTCGATCGTCGTTATCCAATACCTAGTTCAATCTCGTTACCGGCAAGTCTCTTTACTCGTTACGTAATGCATCATTCCGTAACCAACTCATTGGCCACATTGCTTGCAAGGCTTATAGTGACGTGCATTACCGAGAGGGCCTATACACAGAATCTTAGCAGCAGCGCGGCTCAAAAAGGAGTGCTGCTGCTAACTAGTATTAGCGTGTGTGCGGGAAACTTGCTGCTGATAAGTTTTTAGCAGTAGCGCGCTCGGCGTAAAACGCGCTGCTACAAATATCGACCGGCGGTGTTCACCTAACTCTATTTAGTAGTAGCGCGAACCGCGTTACGGCTAAGGATGTAGTAGTAGCGCGCTTTTTCTGAGATCGCTGCTGCTAAATTTCAAATTGCCACACTTTTTGTCGATTAGCGATGGCGCCAGTATCCCAAAGCGCTGCTGCTAATTCCTTTAGATCCCGCGCTACTGCTAACCCGCACCAACCCACCACCTTTTCCCCACCCATCCCTCCCCTCCCCCTCCTCTCTTTCCCTTGCCCCTACCTCCCCCTCCTCTCTTCCCTTCCCCCTACCTCCCCCACATGCTCCCACTCTCACTCTTCTTCTTCCTCAATACTTCTCCCCCATTACTCTCTCTCTTCTATCTACCTTTCTCTCTCTTCATTACTCCTACCTAACTACACCACCTCCTTTAATGCATCTCCTTTCTCTTTTTCCTTCCCCCTCCACTAGTTGAAGTTGTCTCCTCCCAAATTAGGTAGCTAGGTGGATGTAGGATTTAGTTAAGTGACCTATTTGCCCCCTAACTAGATCTATCTTTGTCAAGAAGAGCTTTGTGCACTTTTGATCTCCCTACAACATCATCTCCACCGTGTGCTCGATCTCGATCGAGATAGAGGTGATGAAAATTTCATGCTTTTGCAAAATTGAAATATGTTTATGTGTGTGTGATATGTTTGTGGAAATTGTGTGTGTGGCATGAGTTGACGCCAAATTGTGCTTTTGAGTTGCCTATGTTTTGCCGAAATGTCGATTTATTTCCGTTTCGGCGAATTCCGGGCAAACTCTAGATCCATATATGTCCTATTTTTAGGGAAGGTCATGCCAATTTTTTTATGACTTTGATGCATGCATGCATTTTTATAATCAATTTGTTTATTACTACCATGCAGAGTTGACGATGGTCAGTGAAACGATGGTGGACAGGTGGTTGCGGTCAGCGGTGCAGGACATGAAAGAAAATAACCGGACAGAGGTTTTATGTCCGTGTCGAAAATGCAAAGGAATAGTTTGGCTCGACCCCCATGACGATGGTCATGTCGAAGCGCACCTGCTCATGACTGGTTTCATGGATGGCTATACTCGGTGGATAATTGAAGATGAGGATGACGATGTTGAGGATGCCGACGGGGCAGGCAATGATGACACGGGGCAAGACGAAGAGATGATCGATAATGGCGGCGGGGAAGAGGCCGGACATGGCGGCAGAGAAGGGGGCCGGACATGGCGGCGGAGAGAACGACATGGACTCCACGCAGCAGAATTCGTCGGTACTAAGTTCAATTGTGCGGGACCCTCATGTTCAAGCATTGCTTCGCAAGGAGATGAGTACTAAGAGAGCTGCTTCTAGAGAGGAGGCTAAGCTGGAGCAACTGGTGGTAGACTCGAACACTCCATTGTATGATGGTTGCAATCCTGAGGTGACCCGCTTGAGTTTCACGCTCCAACTCCTGAAGACGAAGGCTAAAAACAAATGGACCGACACTAGCCTCGATGAGCATCTCAAGTACCTAAAGGATGTTCTTCCCGCGGGTAATCTATGTCCTACTAGTGTTGATGAGGTCAAGAAGATCATGTGGCCTCTTGATCTACCACACGTTAGATACCATGCATGCATCAATGATTGCATAATTTATCGGAAGGAGCACACGGAAAAAACAAGCTGTCCGGTGTGCAATGTTTCTCGATACAAGAAGGCCGGGAAGAAATGTCCCCAGAAAGTTGTATGGTACTTACCGATCACTCCCCGTCTCCAGAGGTATTTTGTAGATCCCAAGGAAGCTAAGCTAATGCGCTGGCACGCGGAGAGGAAGAAGCCCAACGATGGAGATGATCCGAAGCTGAGACATGTGAAGGAAGGAAGCCAGTGGAGAGCGTTGAACATCTTCTATCGGTATTTTGAATGTGATGCAAGGAACATCGTGCTCGGCGCGTGTACCGATGGCATGAATCCGTTTGGCAACCAGAACACCAACCATAGCACATGGCCCATGTTTGTATGGATGTACAACCTCCCCCCTCGTTGTGCATGAAATCGAAGTACATTCACATGAGCATGCTTATTCAAGGGCCGAAACAACCAGGAAATAATATTAATTTGTATCTGGGGCTACTTCAAGAGGAGTTATGGAAAACACAGGCCAAGACATGGGACGCCAACAAAGGTGAGTATTTCAACATGACAGCCGCGCTGATCACGACAGTGCAGGACTATCTCGGTTATGGATATGTGGCAGGCCAGGTGTGCCATGGATATTGCGGATGCACGCGGTGCATGGATGATACGACGTCTCAGCAGCTAACGTCAAGGAAAGATGGCGGGTCTGGGAAAATTGTGTACATGGGGCATCGAAGATGGCTTGAACAGGACGACCCGTGAAGATGGCTTGTACATGGGGCATTGAAGATGGCTCGAAGATGGTGGGTCACGCTGAGCATCGAGGACCTCCATGTAATCGGAGCGGTGCCGAAATCGATGAGCTGTTGAAAAACTAGAAGGAGTGCCCCGCACCGGGAAAGACGATGAGAAAGGTGCCGGAGCCGCTGCTGAAGGTATGGAAGACGAGGTCTGTGTTCTGGGACTTGGAGTACTGGCACAAACTGGATACACCTCATTGCCTTGATCAAATGCATATCTGTAAGAATGTCCTTGAGAGCTTGCTCGCAACACTGATGAACATGCCGGATAAGACCATGGATGGGCCGAAGGCAAGAAAAGACTTGCAAGATTTGAAAATCAGGAAGATCTGCACATGCCGCCCGTAAAATGTCGACGAGGCAGAGACGAAGACAGAGGCACGGGAGAAGAAGGGCAAGAAAATAAAGAAAGAGGATTATTGCCCCTTCTTGCTTCACCTTAAGTCGGTGAGATCAATCAATTCTTTAAGTGCCTTACCGAGTCAAAGTTAGTTCCGATTCTTGTGGCAAGACAAGCGAGATATCTAGACACGGACAAGAAAAGGTTCAGCGGGATGAAGTCTCATGACTGTCATGTGATGATGACGCAGATACTACTGTTGCCCTTAGAGGGATAATGGACAAACACGTCCGTGACACGCTTATTGGTCTCTGCAACTTTTTCGACGTCATCTCTCAAAAGTCGATCAGTGTGAAGCAGCTCCAAAAGCTACAGGAAGAGATTGTTGTGATACTGAATGAGCTTGAGATGTACTTCCCGCCCGCGTTCTTCGACGTGATGGTGCATCAGTGTGTCCATATTGTGGATGACATAATAGACCTGTGGCCGTCATTCCTGCACAAGATGATGCCGTTTGAGAGGATGAATGGGATCATCAAAGGATTCGTTTGTAACATGTCCCGTCCGGATGGAAGCATCGTCCAGGGCTATTTGGCACAAGAGTGCATCTCTTTCTGTGAGAACTTTCTATATGGCGCAGACCAGCCGCCTGGTGTTAGTGTTGGTTTGCCCGTTAACAAGCACGATGGGAGGCTCGAAGGAGATGGTCACTGCAACGGTCGCAGGGAACTGCACGTGGCATACTCAGATCGACGCAGCGACTTTGATAGAGGAAACTTGGTAGTGCTACAACACCTAGACGAGGTAGATCCTTTCGTGGCACTGCACAAAGAAATTATTGCAAAGAAGTATCGTGACCCGGGGGTATGCAGGACGGACGCCGAAGTTACTAGAGAGCACAACTCCACTTTCCTGCATTGGTTCAAAGAGCATATCATTGCTAATCCCCTGGAGGAGGGCTATAAGGATGGATTGCTCATATATGCCTTAGCACATGGCCCCTCACCCAACCTTGTAACCTATCAGGCATATGATATCAACGGATACACGTTCTACGGAGGCCAAAGATATGGGCGGTGATGATCGAAACTCGGGGTGTGCTGGAATGCATGACCGGCAGCGACAACGGTGCAACTGAACGATTTTATGGAAGGGTCGAGGAGATCTGGGAGCTTGACTACTCTGGACTGCACAACACGACGATGTTCCGTGTCAGATGGGCTAAGAATGTCGAAAGAGAAAGCCAGATTTTCACTACCATGACTATACCCGACACCAAGAGCGCTACCGTGAACGCTATCACAAAAAACGAGCCATGGGTACACGCTATGCTTCTTCATAACTGACCCGCGCAATCCCAGCCGTGTTGTCGTGAGGAGAGGCAAAAGGAACATCATTGGAATGGATGGAGTCGCCAGCGAGGAAGACTATGATCGATCTGGCAACCCAATGAGGAAGATGATGATGATGATGAAGTATCGTCAAAGAAGAATCAATACTACATTACCTAAGAAAAATCGTACTCCATGGAAAAGGCAAAGTCACAATGAGGGGCTCAATTATTCTTGACGAACAAGAAGAAAAGAAGCTGACTCAAAAGCAAACGTCGAGACCGAGGAAGCGTATGTTATCGGTCCAATGATGTGTAATATATATATATATATATATATATATATGTTCCTATTTTGTATACACACTTAGCCATTATTATGCATGGGTCCAATGATGTGTAATATATATGTTCCTATTTTGCATACATATTTAACTGTCAAATGATGCAATATATATCGCCCTCCCTGCGTTCACTGCCCTCGGGAAATAGAAGTGGGATAAAATAAACGAAAAGAAAAAGGAAAACTGGCAGTAGTGACGGTAGTAGCATCGCTTTTTGCATAAACCGCTACAGCTACTGAAGTTAGTAGTAGCGAATTTTGCCTAAACCGCTACAGCTACTGAAGTTAGTAGCGGCGCGTTTTGACCTAATGCGCTACTGCTACGTCCACTTAACCCAAAAATCTCACTCGCCCTGCTTCATCCCGCCTTTTCCCCCCAAATCCCCACTCTCTTCCCCGTCGCACCGCCGCCCGACCAGCCCGCTTCGCCCCGACTCGGCGCGGTGCTAGCCCGACCCGGCGCTTCGCCCCGAACTGCCCTCGACTCCGACCCAGGCGGCGCTAGCCTCGACCCGGCGCTCGCCCGACCCGACCCTCGCCCCCAACTCCGGCGCCGACCTTCGCCCCGACCTCGGCGCTGCTCCTTCCGACCGTCGGGCCATCGCCTCCCTCCTCTCCCCTCCCGGCCGTCGTCGGGCCTGCCTCCTCGCCCCTGCACCCTTTGTAAACCCCCCTTTCTTTCTGCTAGGGTTCTTCGATTATGTTAATTAGGTTATCTATTTAGTTATGAATTTAGCTAGGTTTCAAAATTAGCTGAATTTATATGCAAATTTGAACTGGACATGTGATATGTGCATATGTCATGTTTTGGACATGTCATGTTTGGAAAATGATACGAGTGGCCTATGTTATGCCAGAATGTTGATTCATTTCCATTCCGGTGAATTTCAGGCGCTCGATATGTCCATTTTTTAGCAAAGGTCATGCTGAAATATCCCGTGAATAAAGGCATGATTTGTGCTACATAGTTGGCATATCGAGTGCTGGCACATAGATTTCTTTTTATGTCATTTCTCATTTATTCATACTTTTTAGGAAACATGTCGAACAACGAAGAAACTAGGCCTTCTGACCAAGATGCAGACGAGATGGATTATGAGGGTGAACAAGAGTACCTCGACTATTTGACTGCTAAGCAAGGTTTGCAGGTCGGCCTCGATGATGGTACTGACGCCGACATTGAAACCGACGGCGCCGGCACCGATGGCGGCACCAAGACCGGTGGGGAAGGTACCGTCCCCGTTGCCGCTACCGAAAAGAGGAAGCATAAGAAGCAGAGGGTACGAAAACCTAACAAACTTGGGATTGGACGACTTGTGATCACAAAGATGGCACCTGGCAAGTTTGAGCCGTTAGAGCCGGAAGAACCTCGCAAGTACTATGGGAACCAAGTAGGATGCATCCTACGGGAATCTTGTGACATCAACGATGATGACTTAAGGAGTAAAGAACATTTGACGCAGTTGCTCCTAACGAAGTTGCACAAGAGATTCAAGTTCCCCGACCGGGATGATAACATAGAACAACCGTGGGCTGGTCCGAAGATGAAAAAGATTAACAATCACGCCATGGGCATGTTCAGCAATGATTTGGCCTCCTGGAAAGGGAGGGTGAAACGAGCTATTGAGGCTGATGAACCCCTGTCCAAGATTCTGGAGGAAAATCCGACACTTACGGAAGAGGAGTTCGAAAAGTTCAAGGACACTTGCGCTACCGAGGCAGCCAAGGCTAAGGCTGCGAAATTCAAAAGCCTTCAGCAAAGGAACACGGGGAAGCATCACCTCGGAAGCTCTGGCTACCTCGGTAAAAGGCCCATATGGGATAAGGAGGGCCGCGGAACATGTAGCATGGGTCTCCTGACCCTTTGAAGTTCACCAACCCCTTGCAGCATGACTTCATCAGGGCCCGCCACAAGTGGGACAAGGAAAAAAAGGTTTTTTACACGGACAAGATCACGAGGAAATTGATTAGACTACTGGAGAAGCAACACCGGCTTGCAGCCGAAAGCCCTACTTCTCCGATGAGGCCAAAGTGGGACACCCCTCTCAACCGGGCCTTGAACGAACTTAAGGGACTCCCTTTGGACCAGCGGTCGCAATATGGTCGTGTGCACGGCACTGGAGATGGCGCCATGTGGAAGGTGTTTTACAACGACGGCCCGGAGGCCAAGAAGCAGAAAAAGAAGTTTAGTCAGGCGGACATCAACATGAAGGTGAAGCTTGCGGTCGAGAAAAAAGCAGCTGAGGACGCGAAAAAAGCAGCCGGTGACAAATATGAGTTGCTACAAGAGAGCGATCAATGCAGCAGTAATCGCACTGCGAAATGATTTTGCTACTAACTTGGTTCCAGTTATCATCAACTGGGCGAAGGAAAATCTAGACAAGATGGTACATGATTTCCCGATGCCCAGTTTCGTCGGGAGCAACTCCATGAACAACAACACCATCGCACCATCACTTGCTCAACCAACCGGGCCTCCTCTCACAGCCGCTCCCGCTCATAGTAGCCCGTCCTCAGTCTCAGGCGCGCTAGGTGGGCCTTCGTCTTTGGCTGAGCTCGACGCCGTCACGGTAATTACATGTCGCACCAATATATATATATATATATATATATATATATATATATATATATAATTTTCCATTTTGTTGCCTTTCGGTTGTTTTACGCCACGACATATATGTGTTTGCGGCGAAAAAACCCCTGCACCATACTCTACTTGATCAAAGGCGGAAGGTGGGCGTGGGAAAGGGATGATAATGGACCCCTCTCAACGCACGTTCCACAACGAGCCGATCCCACTGGGCACTTGAGGTTAGCTTGACCAGTGTGAAATCGGGCACGAGTTTGCCTCCTCCAAGATGCAGCATGTGGGAGCGGACGGCGAGACCCGCCATGGATTGAAGCTGCAAGAATTGGGTGCTGCTATGGCGAAGAATCTTATTAAATGCGAGCCGCCGAGAGCACACCAATAACTACCACACATCAACAAGCATGTGCGGAGACCTCCACCCGCCTCACGCAATTACCAGCTCTGTAGTGCGGGTGAGAGTGGCGGACGACATGATGAAGGGGTGCAATAGTCTTGTCGATGTAATTTCTCTGTAGAGAGAATGAGAATGGATGATGAGACGGAGGTCGACCCTATGGATTACCTCAATACAAACACGTATGACTGTGACATAGATATGATGAGTCAACCATATGACGAATCGGGCTATCAGCTTGCTAATGAGGATATGGATGATATGCCCGGGCAGGGTCGTACCATGGATTGCAAAAAGTCTCTCTTCATGAAATCCTCACAGGACACGCCTGAAGATGCCGCCTCAACACAGGCTCAACTAGCCGGGCGCGAGGGTCATACAGTACTTAGCCCGGGAACACTGGGGCAGGGGTTAAGGAATGGTCTGGAATGTGTGCCCAAGAAAAAGGAGAGGAAGAGATCGGGGAAGGTAACTGCCTCCAAACAAGCCAGAGCACATAGCAGCCAGACGATGCATTACAAGAAGCGTGTACCCGTGAAAGGAGCGGTCATGTTCCATCTCACGGCGAGCCGATGCTACCGCCGAAACCGCTGGAGGCACTATCAGGGGATATCAGGAGACTGCACGACCATGTGCCGTCGACTGAGAAAAGCTTACTAGCCTCAAAGGATCCAGGATATCCGACATATGCAGCTCGTGTGCCTGAGGGGAAGTGCTACGTCGACACACGGCCCGCGGAGGTGTTCTTCCTACGGTTTGACCATATCTTTGAGATGTTTCTAACAAGGCGGCTTTGATTTTACTATCGTCCGCCTTTTTGTGCTACATATGAGCTCCGTCATGAAGAGTGATGAAGTCTCGCAAATCTGTGTGGCAGATCCGTACTACCTGCACGAGTCTTTCTTAAGTCTCGGCGACTTTGAGCGTGAAACTGCTAGGAAGTACCTCCAAAACTTCATGGTACAGAATAAGGACCGGGAAATTGTCCTCGTGCCTTATTATCCAAAGTAAGTCAGTTCCGGACAACCCTTTCGTACATTTCAATCATTCCTTCTCTCTCATATGGGGAATAATTTGAGGTGTCTTTTCCCCGCAGCAACGGGCGCGCCGTCCTTATCGTTCTTTACCCGCAAGTCTCCCACGCCGTATTTTGACCCTTCCGGAGACTACGAGAAAAAGACTACACCCACATAATGAATATTCTAGATGATGCTCTCCAATGCTTCAGCTTTAGAGGTGGCCACGTGCAGATCAGGAAACAAAGGAACAAGAAGATGGGTTTCGCGCATAAAACTAACTTCTCTTGCATCCATGTCCCAAAACCAAGCAAGAAGGATGGATTCTACATCATCCATCTCATGATTCAGTTCAACACGGATCACCAAAGGCTTCATATTAACAGCAGAAATGATGATCATATCCACAAGTGGCTAGAATCTCATGGAGAAGCGGATTATAAACTTAGAGATGACTTCTTTCGCATCCAAAGTGACATTGCGACGATCATCATGAAAGAAGTCGTCGATGAGAAGGGGATGTTCCACCACGGCCCTATATCGTGACCTGACGTCCGAACTCGCATAGGCATGCAACGTCTAGACCTCACGCCGTTCAAGAAGCTAGGGTTCGTCCTCGATGATATGGAAGGATGGAACTTCTAGTGATTTATGATGCCGATGATGATGATATGTGTCGGTTGAACTTGTATACTTTTTGTAGCGATGAAACTTTGTGATGTCCACGGTCCCTACCGAACTTGCGTAACGCTACTTTGTTAGTTTGCGTACGATGGCCTGCGTACCTCTAGTTAATTAATTTGCGTACTGTATGTTGCATCTAGTTGCTAACCCTTTCTTTTTCGGTGTTGCTCTAGTATATTTTGTTGCATATATATGATTGTACATCCTCTTCATGAACATGCATCTCTAAAAGGTACCTAGTTTCTTGATGGCGAGATGGAATTGCTATGTCGTGTACAAACACTAGTAGAAAAAGGGTCAAACGTGAAGCACATTAGTGCCGGTTTGTATTAGAGCCGGCACAAATGTATACATTAGTGTCGGTTCCAACGGCTAGCCGGGCCGCTCTCGTTAGTACCGGTTCGTGGCTAACCTTTAGCACCGGTTCGTGCCACGAACCGGTACTAATGAGAGTGGTGGCAGGATGTTGTCAGTCTGGTCCTCCTGCATATAAACCCTTCGTCCATCTCGCTCTGTTCTTCCCCCTTTCCCCTCTCCTCTCCTCTCTGTTCTTCCTCTTCTCCCCTCGAGCTCATCACACATTTTGCCCAAAATTTGTCAAGATTTGAAGGCCCCCATCCATTCAAGTGATCACAAAGGTTAGAAACTTTGTCCTTTCATCTCTCATTGCTAGATTAGCTCTTGCAATGCTTTATATAGTTATTAATTTGTGAGTTTAGTAATTTGGGAGGAAATATATATATATGTGCTATTATTTGATCTATATGCAATTTGAGGTCAAAAATAACACTTAGTTTGCATATGTAGGTGTGGTTTACTTAGTGCCTTCTAAATCTCCGTCGTAACCACCGTCGATCGCCCAGACTGCCCTGTCATGGCACCACCTTGTGGTGAGCCTCTTGTTCTTGAAATTTTATATAAAAATTGATGTTTGTGTGATTTGGATATATAGTTACTCGTATAATAATTATCTTACCCGTCGTTGTTTGTTATACATAGTGCCATGGTTTTGATATCCGTCCCGTCGGCCCTCGTCCTTGTTATGATTCGGATGTGGTATATTCTCTTTTAAAACTATTTGTTGCATTTCGTGTTTATGACAAATTATGCCCATCAAGTTGACATAGATATTTTTATCTAGGAGGTATGTGAACCGGAAATTCCAACCGACCCTATTGTCGAGAGGTTAAATTTAGTTGAAAGAGAAAACGAGTACTTGAAAGAAAAATTGAAAAGAATTGAGGGGGAGAAGATGGAATTGGAGTTGCATGTTACCAATATCGTCGATGATCACAAGATCAAGATGGAGAAAATGCGCTTGAATATTCGAAAGATTAGAAAATATGCCATCGATAGTGAGGCTTGGTATCATTATGCTGTTGGATCAATTGTTACCTTAGTTGCGATCTTGATCGCATTTGTTGTTGCATTTAAATGCTTTAGCTAGAGAGTTATTTGTTTGTTGCATTTAAGTGTTGTATGAACTTTATGTATGAACTTGTATTAACTTGATCTATTCGGTGTTGTGGAATGAAGATGACCCGGCAATGGATGTACGATGACCGATGCTCTCCCCAGTTCGTTGAGGGCGTGCATACTTTTCTGCTTGCGGCTAAGGCAAACAAGCGGGCGGATGGTTTTATGCCTTGTCCATGTCTTTGGCTGTAGAATGGTCGCAATTACTCTCGTCAAGAACCATTCACGTCCACTGTTTGAGTCGGTTTCATGCCCCACTATAATGTTTGGACCAAGCACGGAGAAAGAGGGGTTATGATGGAAGACAATGAAGAAGAAGAGGACGACGACAGCTATCCTGACCATGGGTTCCCTGAATACGATGATACAACAATGGGGGAAGAAGCTGAGCCGGTAATGCGGGAAGAAGCTGAGCCGACAATGCGGGAAGAAGCTGAAGAAGAGGCATCAGATGAGCCCATTGATGATCTAGGTCGGGCCATTGCCGATGCAAAGAGAAATTGCGCAAGTGATTTGGAGAAGAAGAAGTTGCAACGCATGTTAGAGGATCACAAAAAATTGTTGTACCCGAATTGCGTAGGTGACAAGAAAAAGCTGGACACCACACTGAAATTGCTGCAATGGAAGGCAGAGAATGGTGTATATGACAAGGGATTTGGAAAGTTGCTGGTAATGATAAAGGATATGCTTCCAAAGGACAATGAATTGCCCGAGAGTACGTACGAATCAAACAAGGCTGTCTGCCCTCTAGGGTTAGAGGTGTAGAAGATACATGCATGCCCTAATGATTGCATCCTCTACCGCGGTGAGTACGAGGATTTGAACGCTTGCCCGGTATGTGGTGCATTGCGCTATAAGATCAGCCGCGATGAGCCTGGTGATGTCGACGGCGAGCGCCCCAGGAAGAATATTCCTGCCAAGGTGATGTGGTATTCTCCTATAATACCACGGTTGAAATGTTTGTTCCAAAACAAAGAGCATGCCAAGGCGATGCGATGGCATAGAGAAGACCGTAAGAAAGACGGAAAGTTGAGAGTACCCGCTGATGGGTCGCAGTGGAGAAAAATCGAAAGAAAGTACGGGAAGGAGTTTGCAGATGACGCAAGGAGCGTATGGTTTGGTCTAAGCGCAGATGGCATTAATCCTTTTGGGGAGCAACGCAGCAACCATAGCACCTGGCCTGTGACTCTATGTTTGTATAACCTTCCTCCTTGGTTGTGCATCAAGCGGAAGTTCATTATGATGCCAGTGCTCATCCAAGGCCCTAAGCAACCCGGCAGCGACATTGATGTGTACCTAAGGCCATTAGTTGAAGAACTCTTACAAGCTGTGGAATGGAACAGGTGTGCGTCGTGGGATGAGCACATGGGGAAGAATTTGACCTAAAGGCGTTGCTGTTCGTGACCATCAATGATTGGCCTGCTCTCGGTAACCTTCGGAGACAGACAAACAAGGGATACCGCGGATGCACGCGCTGTTTGGATGATACCGACGATATATATTTGAATAGTTGTAAGAAGAATGTGTACCTTGGACATCGTCGATTTCTTCCGAGCAGGCATCCCGTAAGAAAGAAAGGCAAGCATTTCAAAGGTGAGGCGGATCACCGGACGAAGCCTCGCCACCGTACTGGTGCCGATGTACATGATATGGTCAAGGATTTGAAGGTGATATTTGGAAAGGGTCCTGGCGAACAACCTGTTCCGAAGGACGCTGACAAACGCGCACCCATGTGGAAGAAGAAATCTATATTTTGGGACCTGCCATATTGGAAAGACCTAGAGGTCCGCTCCGCAATCGACGTGATGCACGTGACGAAGAATCTTTGTGTGACCCTGCTTGGCTTCTTGGGCGTGTATGGGAAGACAAAAGATACACCGAGGCACGGAGGACCAGCAACGTATGCACGGAGAAGGCGGCATACATCGAGGTCATGCAAGCTACGCTCTTACCAAAGAAGAGAAGGAAATCTTCTTTGAATGCCTGCTCGATATTAAGGTACCGTCTAGCTTCGTCGAATATAAAGGGAATAATAAACATGGCGGAGAAAAAGTTCCGAACCTAAAGTCTCATGACGCCACGTGATTATGACGCAATCGCTTCCGGTTGCATTGAGGGGCTTCTACGGAAAACGTTCGATTAGCCATTGTGAAGCTATGTGCATTTCTCAATGCAAACTCTCGAAAGGTAATCGATCCGAAAATCATACCAAGGTTATAGAATGATTTGGTGCAATGTCTTGTCGGTTCGAGTTGGTGTTCCCACCATCCTTCTTCAACATCATGGCGCACGTCCTAGTTCACCAATCTTGAAGAGATTAACGTTTTGGGTCTGTATTTCTACACAATATGTTCCCCTTTGAGAGGTTCATGGGAGTCTTAAAGAAATATGTTCATAACCATGCTAGGCGGAAGGAAGCATCTCCAAGGGCCATCAAAATGAGGAGGTCATTGAGTTTTGTATTGACTTTATTCGACCTTAAGCGATTGGTGTTCTGAATCGCGGCATAAGGGCGGGATCAGATGGAAAAGGCACGCTAGGAGGAACAAATAATATGTATGGACGGACATTCTCTCAATGAAGCACACTACACAGTTCTCTGAATTCCACCTTGGTGGCTCCGTATATGGATGAAAACAAGAATTTGCTACGCTCCAAACACCGAAGCGGTCGATGATGGATTACACGTGAACAAACCAGAGTTTCACCACCGTTGCGAACACGTACCATGCATGACACCTCTATTGAAGATGACCTGTACTTGCTGTCCCAATTACCATCTTGAATATAATGACTTTCAAAGTGCGAGATAAATGGTAATACATTTTACACGTTCGCCCAAGATAAGAAGAGCACCAACCAAAACAGTGGTGTCCGCTTTGATGCGAAACCAAGGCGGAAAGGAAACATATTATGGTTATATACAGGACATATGGGAACTTGACTATCGGCGTGGTTTAAAGGTCCCTTTATTTTGGTGCAAATGGGTCAATATGACACGAGGCGGGTAACGGAAGACCCGCGATGCGGAATGACAACAAGGATCTCAACAATCTTGCGTGTCTGCAGCGAACCATTCGTCCTAGCCAATGATGTGGCACAGGTTTTCTATGTGAAGGACATGTCTACCAAGCCAAGAAAAAGAAAAGATAAGGAAGCGAATGCATCGTGCGATGAGCCAAAGCGGCACATAGTTCTTTACGGGAAGAGAAACATCGTGGGAGTGGATGACAAGATAGACAAGTCAAGATTATGAAAAGTTTGATGAAATTGCTCCATTCACGGTGAATATTGACCCGAGCATTCCGTTAAATGATGAAGATTTTCCATGGTTACGGCGCAAAGGGACACTCATGAAGAAAAGTTTCACACCCAAAGATCTGGGATGTGATCGGCTTCACTATCATCACTTTCTTCAGTGTTTCACACCCAGGAGGGAATGTCTGTAATAGTTAGGGTAGTTATGTGTTTTGGCATTTGAAACGCGAAGAAATTTTATGTGCAAACAAATTCTTCTCATGCACTGATTTTTTTTCCAGCTAAATGACCCTGAAATTGAAAAGCATTTCAAATGAACTCAGAAAAGGTTGAAAGTTGGCATGGTATCATAATTTCATAGAAATAGCATGTGCAAGAAAGTAGAGAGGGTTACGGCAAAAACTGGATGCACTTCGTGTACAAAATGGACAATCTCTTTCGAAGTATCAGGGTTTCCGACAAAAATTGAACTGTTACAAAGGCATTTCATTTTTTAAATAACCTAAGCATTACTAAATTGAATATAATGATAAAACACACTAATATTAAACATAAGAAAAAAGAATCACTGAAAAACCTTTTTTCAAAGTTAAGTTATTCACAAACTAGTGATTCACACTAATTTCAAATAATTCAAAATTTAAACTATTCAAATTTGAAAACTACGGGCACTAACAGAAAGTTTGTAATTTTTTGTACCTAAAGCAAAAATATTCACAAAGAAACTCTAAATACACAAAAAAAACACAAAAATAAATAAAGCAAAAAAATAATAAATAAAATGCAGAATTTTTTTTTATAAAAAAATGTTGGGGCGCTGCCCGGTGGACCTGCCAGACCTAGGGTGTGCAAATGCAGGCCCAGAAGGGCCAGCAGGCTCATAGGGCAGCGCGCCCTAGTTAGGCCCAGAAGCCTGCTATATAGAGGAGTTGAAAGGCGGCCGCGGCTGGGTTTATAAACCAGTCTTGGCTGCCCTTCGCTCAGCGAGTGGGACTAAACTTGCCGCACCGCACTCAAGGCCAACAAGACCCCTTTGTGCCACCACCCGGTACTAAACGGGGTCGCTTCCCGCCGCTTGGCCTGGCCAAAACAGGCCTTTAGTACCGGTTGGTGGCTCCAATCGGTACTAAAGGTGCCCTCTATATATACAACACGTCCGAAATTTTGTTTTCCCTCTCTGTTTGCTCCTCTGTTTCCGTCTCCGTCGCCGTCGCCGCCGCCCTCGATCGTCTCCGTCGCCGCTCGTCTCCGTCGCCGCCCCCGTCCCCGTCGCCGCCCTCGTCTCCGTCGCCACCCCGGGCCCGTCCCCGTCGCGCCGTCCCCGTCCCCGTCGTGCCGTTCCCGCCGTCGCAGCCCCGGCCATCGCCTCGCCGTCGCCGTCGCCCGCTGTGAGCTCTCCCCCTCTAACCCCTCTCCCTCGCCCCCGGCGGCCACCATGGGTGCCGCCCCTCCCTTATACACACACACACAAGCATGCATATGTATGATGAACACACACACACACACAAGCATGCATGATGAACACACACACACACACACACGCGCGCGTACATATCTATGAATTAATGCATGTATATATTAGTATATACGTATTTTGTATGTTTAATTTGTTTAGATTATTTAGATTATTATTTTTCACTATTATATATGTATGAATGCATGTTAGATGGATATAATTAGTGTTTAATTAGTATGGAATTTTTTATATAATGTTGTTTTCAGTTTTTAATGGATGTATAGAAGTTGTGTTTTCTGTTTTTAGTGTTAGATGCTTAATTAGTATGAAATAGTATATAGATTTTTGACATATGCAATGATAGCATAATTAGTGTTATATAGAAATGTTAGAAATTTTAGTTATCAAAATCCAATCATTAAAAAAATGTTACTTTTTGCGAGCATATAGCTAGTATTTGTTCTCGACGATGCCTGGCCCGCATCCTCGTCGTCGACCCATCCGCGACGACGTCCAGCCGACCCATGTCCGGGACTGGGCTCACTGGCTGGCACTGGGAGGTGCTGCTCGGAGGCGCGCTGCTTGATGAGGAACCGGCCCGGGTCCGTCGTCGACCTGATCTCGTTTGGTGGCGTTTATGTGGGCGATTTGGTGCGAAGGGACCCGGCCCCACCGGAGGTGGTACGTCGCCGTCTCAGGGAGGAGGACGAGCATGTCCATCGCTACATGGTTGCGTTAGAGGGCGACATGTTCTCCAATACTTGGCAGTTTCTTCGGGGATCTCACTTCAGCTCTGATCCTGTGAGGGTTCCTTCTCTTTGGGTGTCCACCGCCTGCCGCTGCGAGAACATGAGTGTCCTAGATTCTTCAGTATTCGATCTTTATTAGCTACCTAGCGGTGATGTACTATTCAATATTATATATTATTCGATACGATGTATTCGAGATTTCTATTATTATAGACGATGTATTCGAGATTATATCTATTATTCGAGACGATGTAATTTGAATACTAAATTGTTTTATATTTCTTTTGGATTAGTTAAATAAAAGCTATGGCAGACAATACCGACAGAGAGGGAGAACAGACCATGTTCGATATGATCTGTGAGCGGATGATGAGCGAATGAAGAAGATTATGACGGCTCCTAATTTCTAAACAACACCGGAGAGGGTGATATGATATTCGATCACGACGACCGAATTGATGAAGTCATGAACTACGATTATGACGATGACGAAGAACATGTTGATCCTGAAACAACAAAGACCGGTGATGTATATATATTTATATAAGCAGGCATCTGGTGATCATCACATGTTTTAAATGACTTGAAGATATATTAACGAATCAATCTTTGTTCTTTCAGCCATCCGGATCGAGCAAATCTTCAGGCAAAATGACAAAACGAGGCCCGAACAAAAAGTTGAAGCAGGGCGTAAAGTACAATATCGAGGCATGCAGCCCTACTAGCAAACCATTAGCGCCTAAGAAGATTGCGGACAAGTTCGTTCGTCAGTGCGGAGTTCTTGTGAAGGACCAACTCCCGATCAAACTTCAAGAATGGAGAGAGCCAAAGAAAGCCACGTCCGGATGTTACTTTTGTCGACAAGAATCAAAAGATCTGCTTTGGGATACTCTCATGGAACATTTCACCCTACGGATCATTTCACAAAAGCGAGATGTGCAGAAAGTCAAGGGCGCTGCTCTTAGGAAGATGGCGGTTGCATTCAAGAACCACAAAAATCGTGAATGGAATAAATACGTCAAGGAAGGAAGACTCCGGATTCAAGGGAACACTAGAGAACCAACGTGCTCATTGGGACGATTTCGTGAAATTCAAGGATTCGAATTAGCTAAGGAACGGTCGAGAATAAACAAGAAGAATGCGAAAAAAGGATAAGTTCCATAAGTGGGGCGGTGGCTATCGGTGGCAATGCCTAAGTGGGATAAGTCTGAGAAAGAGATGGAGGATGCAGGTGTCACTCCGGTTACTAAGAGCTGGCCCCCCAGGGTCAGGACTTGGTTCTATGCGCATGGGGGGAGTTGGACCTGGAGACATGCAATGTTTCGACGAGGGCAAGTCTGAAGGGAGCCGACAATGCGATACTTGTTCCAATAGAAGAGGCACGATCGGGGGTGTTCCAGCCCAACAGAGAGAACGACGAGCTTACGCGTGCCCTAGGAAATCCTGAATACCCGGGAAGAACACGAGGCAAGGGCGCTATTCCGTGGTAAGAGGGGCTTTCAGAATGGAACACCGACTACAGAACCCGTGCGAGAAAGAAGATTGCGGAGGAGAAGAAGAGGAAGATGGAGGAGGAGCAGAGGAAGCGGGACTATGAACGCCTTCAAGGCCTAGAAGCAAGTCAAGCGGAATTGGCAGTCAAATTCCAGCTGCAGCAGGAGAAGATCGACTCACTTACCCAGCAAAGGGGGTCTCAGCAGCTGCAGCAGCTAGCGGATGATCCAGCATTGGATAGGACCGGCCCATTCATGCCGAGAAGCAGCGTGGGTTCCGTCCCGGACGAAGCAATGCTGGGTAGATACCCCGTGGATGACATCACGGAGAACACTAACTGCGAGCTACATGTCAAAATGAAGAACATATCCATGAAGGTGGCGGACGGCGTTGCTTTTACAAATCCCCCCGAGACAACCTTCCATTGCAACCCGATTCCAGCGGGCTATGCTCGTGTCATGGTTGATGAGGTGGTGGACCCACCATATTCGGAGCTACAGCTTGACATTCCTGGAGGTGACGGCGAGCGCTTTCTCGGAGAGGCCAAACATCGTATCATCTTATGGAAAAAGGATTGCATCATCTTCAAGGCCACCGACACCACGTCACCGACTCCTCGTCAAGTCCGCCACCAAGTCAGCAGACTCCGCTCCTGCAAGTCCACCAAGTCCGGCAAAGTGTCGAGCCACTCCTCCTCCTCCAAGTCCGCAAAGTGTCGAGCCTCCTCCTCCTCCAAGTCCGCCACAGCGTCAGACGTCCACCTCCTCCAAGTCCGCACAACCTCAGGCCCTCCTCCTCGTCCAACTCAGCCCGTCGGCCGTCTCCGCCGCCTCGAATCGCAGAAGAGACACCCGCAGCTATGGTGCGTAGCGGTACGAGTTGAGGTAGTACAGGAAGTACAGGCGGAGGCAAGTGATATAAATATGTTCCAAGCCTCACGCCTCTTCCGCAGAGGTCTTATGACAGGTTCGAGGAGGAAATCGCAGCCATATCGAAGGCCGAGGTGGAAGCCCATTTTGCACCGAAACCGCCACCGCCGCCAAGGGAGAAAGTGCCTGAGGAAACGATTAACCACTTCATTCGTATGGCTCAACCACCAGCTCCCAAGCCTGTTGACACAGACTATGAGCGCCACATCAGGAAGTTAAATCGAGCACGTCTACAAAGGGAGGCGAGCACGTCTACATCGGGATCGAGCAAACAAGAAGCAGCTGTCAAAAAATGCGGGAAAACCATTCCCCAGCTGGGAGAACAGGCGGCGCAATCGATCCCCTTGCTTGTTGTGCCAACAACACGTGACAGTACGCGCGCCCAATATTATTGTGGGCAAACAGTGCACATTCCCGAGGTGGGAATGTGGTAACAACGGAGGAGCATATAATGCAGGCTGAAGTTCTCAACATCACTGTTGGACACCTCCTCGAGATCGAGCCCATGCCTTTGCTTAGAGAGGATGAAATAAAACGGAAATATGTCCGGGGCCAACCTTTGGTCGAGCCAGACAAGCTCAAGAACCTCCCAACAAGAATGTATGAATTGCATCAATGGTACATGAACATTACCAAGATTTCAGATCGATTGTCCCTCATGGTGAATGTCAAGGAGGAGCATTACTTCCATGAGAAAGCTGTGTCCGTTGAGTATACTGAACTGTTTCAGTTATACAATCAAGACGCACTCGACAAATCTATCGTCAGTTTCTATTGTCTATAAGTGATTTCTTTCTGTAATTTAAGTCTCAAGCTAGCTGTAGTGATCCTTTTGATCAATCATTACCTGTAATTATCCTCACTATATTCTTTTCTGTGGTATTATGCAGGATGAAGATGTATGAAATGAGAAAAGGTGGATGCTTTGCCATTGGGTTCATTGACCCAAACACCGTTAATGAATACACATGGCTAATAAATCCACGTCAGCAAAAGAACGTAGAGGACAACATGCTAGAGTTCTTGAAGCGCCTCAAATACAATGAAGATATACTACTTCCTTACAACTTCCAGTGAGTCACACTGTCTTGTACTACAAATTCTCTGTTTTTGCCTACTAGCTAGCTACGTGTTTTTGCTTACATATGCCCGATTAATTAAGACATGCAAACGTGTGTGCATGCAGATTTCACTGTGTCTTGTGTATTATTAAAGTTGGCGCTTGAGCAGGTTGAAGTCTTGGACTCACTACTCTCGAGAAAAAACTGACTATAACATCTTGTTTGGGATATTCAACAGGTAATTTCAATCATTATTAACTATATATCTCGGCCTATTTAGTTTGTCATTTCATGATATGAACTATTTAATAACCCCTTTATTCATTTTCTTTGTCGGCGGGCAGGCACGGAAGGCGAATGGAAAAAAAGCTTAAATGGTTTCGACCCAAGGTAAGTAATTAAGTAGTACTAGCTAGCTAGCTAGCTGCCATCTCTTTAATTATCATGCTTGATTAATTATTATCTAATCAAATTCCATTCTCGTAAAGGCCCCAAAGCAGGCACAGGTGTCGGTGTACTAAGGTAGGGGTACCTCAGTACCCCAACTTGTGCACGGGCAGTTGCAGCTCCCGCGGCTGGATTCACCATGTGCTTGCCGGAGTCCACTCCTGCTCCATATCAAGCCATTCAAGAACAAAGTGTACAAGACAGAAGATCGAGACCCCGGCAAGAGGAGCTTGCCGGGAAGGCCGCTCGTGCTCAGGATTACATCACTCACGCAAAGCCCTGGCAAGAGGAACTAGCCAGGAAGACTAGAAGATTACACCATAGGAGACACGCCTCGGCGCTACATGCGTCGGCGAGGGCCCGAGGAGCGGCATGTTACTGAGCCCGCAAGCCCCCGGTCCGGCGAGATCAAGACCCGGCAAGGTACTTGCCGGGAGCTGCGCCAGGTGCCCGCGCTCAGCTCATCGGCCCACGCGTGCATACAGGGCCTTTCGAGGACGCTGCGGATGGCTGCGCAGCTGAGGGACACGGTGGCACTTCACGGTGATGGATCCATCGCCGTGGCGACGGAGACGCAAGGGCGGGAGCTTTTGGGGTCGACGGCGACGGGCATTAAATGCCCTTGTCCCCATCACAAAGTAGGTAGAAACCACTGTTCAACCTTCGTAGCTCCACTGTTCCCGCACTGTTCCAACTACCACCTCTTTTACATTTTTACCCCTTTCTCCTACGTTGACACCTGTCGGTGACCCCTTGCACTATAAAAGGAGGCCCATGCACAACGTGGAGGGGGTTGGAATCCTTCGCAACTCTCGCGCTCGGGTAGCCGCTACTGTAGCTCTTCCAGCTCCCGAGCTCAATACAAACACAAAGCAGCAGTAGGAGTCTTATCTCTCCGGAGAGCTCCGAAGCTGGGTAAAATCCGCCCGCGTGCTCGCCTCGATCTGCTCTCTGTGCTCCCTCCGCCCTCGTACCGCTCAGACAAGGGGCTCCGGCCCCATAGGTGTTCGTGGCGGGCAGATCCTCCCCCGACATCTTTGGCGCGCCAGGTAGGGGGCGTCGAGGTTGTGCGGACCTGATCCGGCGTTTGCGCGGGCGCGTTCTTCATCAACCTCTCCAACTTCATCGACAACTGCGCCATGGCCCCGAAGACGAGGGCTTCGAGGGTCACAGACCCGTCTGCGTCTCACCCGCCGCCACCGGAGCCGACGGTGGGCGGAGGAGACGCCGTCGAAAGGGTGGTCGCCGGCGAGGGCACTCGCAGCGCCGCCAGATCCAGGGACAGGACGGATGACCGCGCCTCGGTCTCCGTGGATCCACGTCCATCTCAGCGCACGACAACCCAGCAGCGCCATACCACGGGAGGTGGTATCCGCCTGCTGGAGCAAGGACACACCGGAGGCTCGCAGGATGCTCCGGACCACCGTCCGGTCACAAGCAAAGCGAAGGCGCCAGGGCAGGACCCTGCTCCTCCTAACGCTGTTAGGAGTCCGAGCACATCCCGCTCCCCGCACCGCTCGCTCCCGCTCCCCTCCACTCCGGCAGAAGCGCTCACAAGAGCGCAAATGCTCCTCGACTTCCCTCCAGCAGCGGACAAGGCCGAAGACTGGAGGGCTACCATCCAGAGCCTGATCGCCTTCGCCAACAACGACCCTTCACAGCAGCCGGTGGCCTCACAGCCACGGCAAGCTGAGAAGACGAAGGCCGACGGCGACAAGACCGCCGGGGGTGCAACCACCGTGCACTCCCCGCCGCGGAAGCGAAAGACGCCGCCCCGCCGGAACAACGCCGATGACGGCTCCACGGCATCGTCGGACCCGCGGGCTCGTCGGGATCAACGCCAGGTCCTCGACGATCGGCGACAAGAAGACGCTCGGACCACGATCGAGCGCCGCCGAGAAACTCGGCGACAATCAGACCAGAGAGCTGGGAGCACTGTCGACGCTGCGCTGGCGAACGAGCGACTCGCCAGACGCTGCAGGCGAGCTGCCCTGCGTTCACCCGCGAAGCTGCGGCGCGTCGAAAGGGCCCAAAGATGAAGAATTTCAAGCCTGACGTGCGAAGTACGATGGCAAGACGCACCCTCGAATTCCTCGGTGTCTACACCATCGCGGTGCAGGCTGCCGGGGCGCGACGAGAAGATTTCGGCGAATTACTTCCGCTCGTGCTTAAGCGAGCGTTCGTTCTTGGCTTATGCACTTGCCGGAAGGCTCCATTTCTTCTTAGGCAGACCTTTGCCATTAGTTTGTTGGCGCCTTCACTTTGGCGGCCACAAACCCCACGGCCGAGAGCGATCTCCACATTTTGGCCCGTAGGAAGGAGAATCCTGTGCAAGTATATCCAATGCTTCACCGTGTGCAGCACAACATCCTGATGTCCACCCTGCCGCGGTTATCGGTAGCGTTCCACCAGAACGTGCGTAACCGCCGCATGCGTGAAGAGATGGCGATGACCAAGATTCGGGATGTCAGCGAGCTCTATGCTCTGGCTGATAAATGCGCACGCGCGGAAGAGGGGAGGAGGCTCCCCGGGGAGGATGCTGGCGCAGGAGGAAGCGACACCGACGACGCCGCCCCGGCAAAGAAGCGCCGGCGGCGGAATAATCAGAAGAAGAACAAGGATGAGGTGCTTGCCATCGAGAAGTCCGGCAAGGAGGCTCCCGCCAAGCAAACACCGGCTGGCGACTCCGGCAAGGAGCCTGCACCTGTAGCGGCAGCCGACAAGCAGGACGGCCCCGGCAAGCAATACTGCAAGATCCACCGCACCAAGGGCCACGATCTCTACAACTGCAAGCGCGTAGATTATCTCGTCGAGCAGCAAAAAGCTGAGTACGAGAGGCGTGACAAGGAGAAGGCCCAAGGTGGCGGAGGAGAACCGAGCAAGAAGCGGCCGTTCAGTGGCCGGGGAGGACGCTTCGGCAAGGCCAAACGGCGGCAAGGTGATCGACCTCCCCGGGGCCGCGACGAGGAAGAAGAAGACGACGACGAAGACATGGAGGATGAGGATAACAGCGAGCAGGAGTTCCAGAAGGCCACGGAGGTCCTGTGCGTCGACGGTGGCGCCTCTCAGACGCCTCCACCGCCACCGGGCGCAAGGTGCGTGAGGTGAATGCAGCGAGCCGCCCGTGGAGTCGCCAAGCAGTCCTCAAATGGTCCGCACGCCCATCATTTTTGATCTTGAGGACCACCGACCGCACCACCGCGGTCGGGTGCTTGCCGATGCTGGTCTCGCCCACCATCCGCAACCTCAAGGTCACCAAAATGTTGGTTGACGGCGGGCCGGGCTGAACTTGATCTCCTCTTGCTGTGATCAAGAAACTCCAGATTCCAGATGGCGAAGCTCAAGAGACCGTTCCTTCCAAGGAATCAACCCGGGACGGAGCAAGCCCAAGGGAAAGATCATTTTGCCAGTGACCTTTGGCGGGGAGCTCAACTTCAGGACTGAGCGCATTACTTTTGACGTCGCCGACATTCCGTTGCCATACAATGGAATACTCGGCCGTCCTGCCCTCGCCAAGTTCATGGCAGCTTCCCATTATGCTTACAACGTGCTCAAGATGCCGGGGCCGATAAGCGTCATCACTGTCCACGGCGACAAGAAGGATGCGCTTGTCTGCGCCGACAAGATCTACCGGGATGCGGCAGCTGCAACCGACAAGAATACACTTGCCATCAAGCTCCCGGGGAAGAAGACGAAGACCAAGTCCGCAAGTGCTCGGGACCCACTCCGGCAACCGCACCTCTTCGGAGTACTGCGCTGCCGTCGAGGACGGCCCGTCGAGCTCCACCGGCAAGAGTAAAAAGGGAATGGCCGCTCCACCGGCAACCAAGAAGGTGTCCGCCAAGGAGGACGGCATCGGTGGTACCTTCACCATCGCCCACACTTGACAACAAATAGGAAAGCGCTCGTCGCCTTCCTGCGGCGAATGTCGATGTGTTTGCATGGCAACCATCCGACATCCCCGTGTTCCTGGGAAGGTGATTGAGCACAAGCTTGCTGTTTGCCCTCATCGCCACCCATCAAGCAAAAAGTGAGGAAGCAAGCCGTGGAGCGCCAAGAATTCATCAATGAAGAAATCAACAAGCTTGAGGCAGCGGGCCTAGTTAGAGGTGTGATCCATCCGACGTGGTTAGCAAACCCAGTCGTCGTGCGCAAGGCCAACGGGAAATGGAGGCTGTGTATAGACTTCACCGATGTAAATAAAGCATGTCCCAAGGATCCATTCCCCTTGCCGCGCATTGACCAGATTGTTGACTCCACTGCCGGATGTGAGCTGCTTTGCTTTCTTGATGCATACTCAGGCTATCACCAGATCTTTATGGCCAAAGAGGATGAAGAGAAGACTGCATTTATCACTCCATGTGGCACTTACTGCTTCATACGCATGCCATTTGGACTGAAGAATGCAGGATCAACATTTGCAAGGGTAGTGTATACTGCTTTTGAGCCACAGATTCACAGAAATGTAGAGGCTTACATGGATGATATCGTGGTGAAGAGCAAGAGCAAGGATACGCTGATTCAAGATTTGGAAGAGACATTTCAGAACCTGCGCAAGATACAGCTCAAGCTGAACCCCGAGAAGTGCGTCTTTGGAGTCCCCTCCGGCAAACTTCTCGGGTTCTTTGTGTCACAGAGGGGGATTGAAGCCAACCCCGACAAGATTAAAGCCATTGAGCAAATCGAAGCCCCGAAGCGAGTCAAGGATGTCAGAAGGCTTGCAGGTTGTGTGGCTGCCCTCAGTAGGTTCATTTCAAAGTCTGCAGAGAGCGCCCTACCTTTCTTCAAAATCTTGAAGAAGGCAGGCCCCATGAAGTGGACTCCGGAAGCGGAGGCAGCGCTGCAAGATTTGAAACGATACCTATCCTCCACCCCAATACTTGTCGCACCTAGACCACAGGAGAAGTTGCTGCTGTACCTAGCAGCAACCAACCAAGTGGTTAGTGCTGCGTTAGTAGCGGAGAGGGAGTCCGACGAGGAGGCTACGCCACCGGCAAGCGAGGCCAGCGACAAGCAGGGGGCTGCTCCGGCAAGCTCTGGCCCCGACAAGGACAATTCTGCGCAGGAACGGGATGAGGTGCGGAAGAAGATGGTGCAGCGCCCAGTGTATTTTGTAAGCTCCCTTCTCCAGGGGGCTAGATCAAGATACTCTGTGTGCGAAGCTGCTTTTCGCCTCCTCATGGCCTCGAGAAAGCTGCGCCATTACTTCCAAGCACACGAGATAACAGTGGTCACTCGCTTCCCGCTGAAGAGGATATTGCACAACCCAGAAGCAACAGGCAGGATTGTTGAGTGGGCACTGGAGCTGTCGAGCTTTGGACTCAAGTTTGAAAGTACTTCAACCATACAGAGCCGAGCTTTGGCAGAATTTATAGCAGAGTGGACCCCAACGCCCGATGAAGAAGTCCAAGAAACAAGTACACCCGTACAAGAAGCAACAAGTGAATGGGTAATGTACTTTGATGGTGCCTTCTCGCTGCAAGGCGCCGGTGCCGGCGTGGTACTCATCGCGCCCACCGGAGAGCACCTCAAGTATGTTATCCAGATGCACTTCCCAAGGGAGCAAGCGACAAACAACACTGCTGAATATGAAGGTTTGCTCGCCGGCCTCAGGATTGCGGCCGAACTTGGGATCAAGAAGTTGATTGTGCGAGGAGATTCTCAGTTGGTGGTCCGGCAAGTTAACAAGAGCTATCAGAGCCCTTTGATGGAAGCTTATGTAGATGAAGTAAGGAAGCTTGAGGAGCGCTTTGAAGGTTTGCAGATGGAGCATGTCCCGAGAGCTCAGAATGAAATCGCAGATGGCCTTTCAAAGTGTGCTTCGATGAAGTTACCTGTGGAACCAGGGACCTTCTTGCTCAAGCTGACTCAACCATCCGTCACGCCATCAATTGGACAGCCCAAGAAAAGAAAGTTGGTCTCCGGCGACTACTTGCCGGCGGATCTCCTTGAGGCCGCCGCCAAAGTCCCCAAGATCAACGACCAGAACGCTGAGGAACAGTTTGCTCCTGCAGATCCTCGGATCTGTGCAGTTGAAGCAAGTGTTCCCGACAAGCCTTGCCCCGGCAAGCTTGCCGGGGGACCTTCAGCTCCGGCAGAGCCAGAGATCCTTGCCGTAGAAGCTGAGGTTCCCGCAGCGGCCCTCATGCCTTTAGTCCTTGCCGTTGAGCCCCAAGCTCCGGCATGGGCACAACAGACGTCTGCTTTCGCAAACGGAGAACTTCCCAAGACCCAGAAGAAATAGAAAGGGTAACCAGACAGTCAAGTATGTACCAGTTCGTGGATAACGAGCTGTACAGAAGAAGGCTCAATGGTGTCAGACTGAAGTGCATCTCCAGGGAAGATGGACAGAAGCTGTTGGCAGAGACACACGGAGGCATATGTGGCCACCACATTGGCGCAAGGGCGCTTGCCGGGAAAGCTTTCCGGCAAGGGTTCTTTTGGCAAGAAGCCCTCCAAGATGCAACTGCACTAGTAACCAAGTGTGAAGCGTGCCAGTTCCATGCAAAGCAGATTCATCAGCCAGCTCAAGCTCTCCAAACAATCCCTTTATCCTGGCCCTTCTCGGTCTGGGGGCTCGATATCCTCGGCCCCTTCCCCCGTGCTGTCGGGGGCTTTGAGTACTTGTACGTAGCGATCGACAAGTTCACAAAGTGGCCAGAAGTGGAGCCAGTGAGAAAGGTGACAGACAAATCGGCGGTCAAGTTCTTCAGTCAATTGTGTGCCATTTCGATCCCCAACAGATAATCATCGACAACGGTACACAATTCACTAGTCGCACCTTCATGCAAGACGCCCAAGACCTTGGCGCCAAGGTCTGTTTAAACTTCGCTGCTCACCCGAGGAGCAACGGTCAAGCGGAGAGGGCCAATGCTGAAGTGCTGCGCGGACTCAAGACAAGAACTTTCGACAGGCGCGCGAAAGCGGAAGAAATTGATAGAGGAGCTGCGGCGGCTCTTTGGTCAATCAGACGACACCAAATCGAGCCACCGGACAGACACCCTTTGCTCTAGTCTATGGAGCAGAGGCAGTTCTCCCCACGGAACTCAGATATCGGATCTCCTCGAGTGCTCGCTATGATGAGCTCGAGCAAGAGCAATCGCGGCAAGATGATGCATTGCTCCTTGAGGAGGGACGCTCTCGTGCTGTCAGACGAGCTGCTCGATACCAGCAAGCCTTGCGCCGCTACCATAGCCGCAAGGTCAAAGCCAGAGTCTCGAGGAAGGCGACCTTGTTCTTCGGCGTGTTCAGTCCGCCAAGAATTCCAACAAGTTGACGCTTGGTGGGAAGGCCCTTATCGGGTGAGACAAGTCACGAGGCCCGCGCCGTCCGCCGAGACCAAGATGGCCTACCGTGAGCAACTCCTGGAACATAGAGCATCTTCGCAAGTTTCACCCATAAGGCGCGGTTGCCGTGATCCGCTCCGGCAACCACCTTTTGTACAAGCTTTGCCGCTGTTGCATGTAACCCTTTGTACAAAGCCGGGCGCAGACCCCGTGCATCAGTAAAGTTTCTGTGTTTTGCGCTATTTGCCCTTTCCCATGCTTTTCTTTGCTATTTGCATGAGTTATTTGGCATCTTTCAATGCGACACACATTTCCGATAAGCAATAGCACGCCGAAAGGCCATATGCTTGTTTTCCTCTTCTTTTCCCTTGCCTCTTAAGCAGAAGGAACGTTCCTCGCGCACAAGTTTGCCGGGGGGGAAGGAAATGGGGGATGAGCCGAGTGCTGTTCAAGAAGGAGAAACTTGCCGGAGAACGCACAGATCACGAAAGCTAAGTTATCAGAATTTGAGCAGCTCAAAATTTTAAGTTTTAAGTTGCCTTCCTTGAACAGCCACACTTTGTATGGAAAACCTGTGCTCGGAGGAACCTACCCGTGGATAGCCGTGCCCTTATCTTGTTTTCGAGCACGCTCAACGATCTAAGTGAGCTACGACAAGTGTCGCGCCCTTGTTTCGTTTTCGAGTCCGCTCAGCAAGCTAAGTGCGTTGCGACTAGCCGCGGCAAGGTTGCTTGCCGGTAAGACCTTGGCCAGCAGGCTGCTTCGAAGTTCAAGATACTCGGCGCTCATGGCAAGGGCCCCTTGCCGCAAGTCTCCTAGAAGCATAAGGTTGAAGCATACAAAGTTGAGGATCAAAACAAGGAGATAACATCGCATCTCTCGATCAAAATAAAGATAATATCCGGCAAGAAATAACTTGTCGCGTGACTAATGAGTTCATAACACCCTATGCAGCAACAAAAGAGATAAAGATAAAGGAGGCCTAGTCTCGCGGGTCGCCTCCACCCCGGAGATCTTGTTCACTTTGGCAATGATGTGGGCGACCTGCTCCTTCGAGCCTCCATATTCGCGTCGGCCGGCAAGCTGCGAAGAACGCTGGTGAGGTTTATGCCAGGATTGCGGTATACGATCTTCGTCAAGACGCGCCCATGGTTCCCGTGCACACCGGCGAGTCTCCTCGGCGAGCTGCGCGGATCTTCTTCCGCAGATTTGCAAGGGCCGCGCGATCCCCAAGAAGAAGAGGCTGAGCTTGGCGCCTGTGGAGCGAGGTTTGGATCCAGGAGTAGATGAGGTGCTCCACTTCAGCCAGCCAGCAGCTCTGGTCAATGGCGGACGCAGAAGATACCAAGTCCTCGGTCCATATCTCGACAATACGGGCGGAAGTCCTCGGCTGCTTTGTTGACGCCGACCACTAAGGTTCGCTCCTCGCGAGCTCCTCCTTCAACTTGGTTTCCCGATCCCGGCGGCGCAAGCGAGTCCTTCAGCGCAGAGACTTGTAGCTCAAGACCCTCGATGGAGTCCTTGGTGGCCTTCAACTCGTCGCCTTGCTTGGAAAGACGCACCTGGAGTTCCGAGTTGGTGTGGGCGTCCTTCTCGCGCTCCGTGTTGAGCGCGGCGACCTTCTCCTCGCTCGCCTTCAGCAGCTCCTCCAGCTGCGCGACCTTGGCGGCAAGCTCCTCCTTGGCGGTCTCCGCGGCAGCCGCGGCGCTTTTCGCCTCCTTCAGTTCCCCGCCAAGGGCCTGTTCCCGAGCGGCAAGGTCTTCCTCGTGAGCGTTGAGGTTGACCTTCCGCTGGATGAGTTCTCCTTCTCGCCGGGACAGCTCCACCCCGGCGAGCCGTTGCTGCTCTTCGCCTCGCCTTCTCCAGAACCACTCTTCATACTCCCCGCGAAGTCGCTCACGCTTCTCCGCCACCTCGCGGAGAGCAGCCTAGTTGGCGGCGCTGAGCCGCCAAGCTTCTCCATCTCCTCGGCGGCCTTGGCGGCGAGGGCCTCCCGAAGCGAAGCCGCCGTCTGCCCGGTAAAGGGCCAGGAGCTGGTGAAGCAGCTTCTCCTCCTCGGGCCCGTGCTCCCGCCGGTCCCTCGACGATCTTCAAGCCCGCGAGGCGAGGATCTCCCCATCGAAGGCCTCGCCCTCCTGGAGTCATGACGAAGAGCCCCACGGCACTGGATGAAGACGCCGTTGGGGGCTTTTAGGTAGTAGCCGGACTGCTCCTCCGGCGGAGGGGTCGGCGACCGCGCAGCACTTGATGCCCCCGCCGCCGGGGCGGGCGGTGCGGTCACCGCCCCCCTCCCGGCAGCTGCGTCCGCAGCCGGAGCGGTCTCTGGCGCATCTGGCCCGGCGGCTCCCGCCGTGTTCTCGGCGACAGGGGAGTCGCTGCCGCCGCCCTGCGCGCCCTCCTCCTCGATGACGACTCCCGTCTCCATCTGCTCGGGGGGAGGAGGATCTAGAAGAAGAAGAAAAGGCAAAAGAAGTTCAAGCAAATATCCAAAAAGAGACAACGCCAAGAAGACAAAGTTGCAGAACCTACCTTGGCGGACGTCGTCAGCCGCGGACTCTCTCGCCGGGGAATTCTCCCTTGGCGGAGTGGCCGCCCTCGCCGGGCTGCTCGCTCTTGGCGGGGTACTCGCCCTTGGCGGAGTACCCGCCCTTGGCGGGACGCTCCCTTGCCGGGAGTTCGCCTTGGCGGGACGGCGGGCTCGGCTCCTCGGGCGGCCTCCGGACGCCTCCTGCAGCTGTGGCTCCACCTCTGCGCAAGTCAAGACAAAACATCAAGGCATTAGTACAAGACCGAGATCTTCAAACACGCCGGGCGAAAATCTGAAAATGCGTAACCCAAACTTACGGGGCTGCGCTGGGAACTGCTCCTCGACAGCTGGTCCGCAAGCTTGGTCCGCACATCCCGGTCGCCGCAGCGGGCGAGTCGTCCGCGACTTCGACCACGGGCACCTTGGCTTTCTTCGCCGCCCGCTCGGTCAAGGTCCTGAAATCAACGCAAGAAACAAGATTAGCCTCAACAATAGTCAAGGCGAAATTTGAGAAGATGAAGATCTCGGATACTTACTCCTGTTCCTCCTCGTCGTCTTCGCTCAAGGCGGAGAAGTCATACTCCACCTGGGGCGCGTCGGCGCGAGGAGCGGGAGGTGAAGACTCCCTCGGGCGCTTGGCGGTCCTCGGAGCTGGGGGCTGCGAAGACCCAGCCCCTGTGGCAGCCGAGGCCCGAGAAGCGGGCGGAGCCGCCGCTCCGCTCCGAGAAGACCCTGCCCACGTGGCGCCGACCTGCGGGCGCCTCTGCCGTGGCTCTTGCGCTGGCCGCTTCCGCCAGTAGCCGGTGCGCTGGTCGCCTCGGCGCAGCTTGGCTTCCCGGAAGTTTGCGCCGCCCGGCGAGCCGGAAGTTGCCGGAGGCTCAAGCCCTCGCCTGCCGCCGCCTTGCGGAGACGCTTTAGTGGGGAGCGCCTAGGGCTCGCCAGGGGCGGGGAGGTCTCCGACGACGAGGAGAGGTCGTCGGCGTAAAGATCCGTGGACCCGCCAGCATCCTCGGCGGCATCGCATCCTCCTCCTCCTCTCGCCCGGCTGGCTCGCGGACCAGCGCCTCGCGCCATGCGACTTTTCCTCCGGGCGTCTCCGCTCCCTCCGGCGCCTCCGCTCCCTTCGGCGCCTCTGCTCCCTCCGGCAGCGCCGCCTCTTGCCGCGGCCTCGGCCGCGATTCCGGGGATCCCGGAGTGCCTCAGAGAGGGGACCCCGGCAAGCGCGTCGGGAGGAAGTTGCAGCAGTCTGCAGATCTCCGCCTCCTCCGCTTGGCAGGACTCCTCCGCAGCCTCTGCTTCATCAAGAGGATATCCAAATTCCCCGCCGCTGCAGCTGCGGCGCCTCTTCAGCCCGGAAGCTATGTACGCTATCTCCTGGTCCGTGGTGTCCCGTGTCAGCCCCCGGGTCTCGTCCTTGTTCTTCGCCACCTCCTCGAGGTTATCGAAGAAGCTGAGGACGTCTATTGGCTCGGGCGGAATCCATGTGCGCTCCACGCCGTGCGAATCGCACGCGGGCATCATGGCAAGGAGGCTATCCCGAGCTGTGCTGTTGCAGAGGGGCACCACTCCCCGGGGAGGTCTGAACCACTCGGATGGGCCGGTCATGTTTAAAGAGTTCCCGACCATCCCCTCAGCTCCAGCGTCGTGAAGTTGAAGTTCAGCCCGGGCGCAGCCTCATTATATCCCCAGCGCCCGTACTCCCAGCCGGCCTTTTCCTGTCTTGGAGAGGGCGTCTGCGGCGGCGGAGAAAATCTGCGCCTACTTCGCGACGGACAGTTTTGCTGCTCAAGACGAAGAATCCGGATAAGGGCGACATTGAGCTTGACGCCGCCCGCATCCAGCTCGCTCCAGCCCCCGCGCCAAGACGATAGGAGTTGTGCGCGGCGCGGTGAAGTGCTGCGGCTCGTCTTCAACGATCCAGCACTAGGTCGGCACGCCATCCTCCCACTTGCCGCGAGCTCCCGGCAAGCACGACTCCTTCAAGTTCGCATTTAAAACCCAAGAAATTCCTCCGAGAGGGGGGCGCTGGCTCGCTCGGGAGTGAAGAAGTGCCTAAACAGCGCCACGCTTGGGTATATCCCTATGAAGTTTTCACACATGTGTGCGAAAACCGCCATTGTAAGGATGGCGTTGGGGGTGAAGTCTAGAAGGTGGAAGCCATATGTGTGCATAATGTCGCAGAAGAATTCAGAAAAAGGAGGGCAAAGACCGCAGTGGAAGAAGGCTGCGAAGAAATAGTACCCGCCAGGATAGTTGTCCATGGTGGCGGCCGGATGAGCTCTGGTCCGAGGATGCGCCTTGGTCTTCTTGGCCCAGAACAGGTAATATTTGCTCCAGAGTTCCCGCACGCCGAGCCGCGGCGGGAAGACGACGTTCTGCTTCCGCATCAGAGCGAAGCCGCCGCCGCTCAGATTTCTCCTTCTTGGCCTTCTCCGCCTTCCCCTTCCCGGTCTTCGGGGCCATGGCGGAGGCGGTGAGAGAAGGAGGACGAAGAGTCGTGGCGGGCGCTTGCATCGCGAGGAGACGGCGGAGGAGATACGGAGGCGGAGCGCAAAGGGGATCTCTGGAGGAGGAAGAAGATGCAATGAAGGCGAAGGAGGGGAACCGCGCCTGCTTCCTCTGTTTTTATGGGGAAGTGGGGGGGGGCCGCTCTTCTCATTCAAGAACGTGGGCACGTCCCATCCCACGACGCTGCAATCGACGCGTGCCATTACGGGAGGGGAGGCGGCAGATGCAGAAGTGGATTCGACGCGCCGCGGGCCGCGTGTGCCCGTGCACTGTTTTGGGCCTGGCCCAACAGCGCTCGGCACCGTGTATGGCCCAGCCCGGGGCTCTGCCGGTGTACTAAGGTAGGGGTACCTCAGTACCCCAACTTGTGCACGGGCAGCTGCAGCTCCGCGCTGGATTCACCATGTGCTTGCCGGAGTCCACTCTGCTCCATATCAAGCCATTCAAGAACAAAGTGTACAAGACAGAAGATCGAGACCCCGCAAGAGGAGCTTGCCGGAAGGCCGCCTGTGCTCAAGATTACATCACTCACGCAAAGCCCTGCAAGAGGAACTAGCCAGAAGACTAGAAGATTACACCATAGGAGACACGCCGCGCTTACATGCATCCCGCGAGGGCCCGGGAGCGGCATGTTACAGAGCCCGCAAGCCCCGGGTCCGGCGAGATCAAGACCCCGCAAGGTACTTGCCGGGAGCTGCGCCAGTGCCCGCGGCCCAGCCATCGCCCACGCGTGCCGCCTGGGCCTTTCCAGGACGCTGGGCGGATGGCTGCGCAGCCCGAGGGACACGGTGGCACTTCACGGTGATGGATCCATCGCCGCGGCGACGGAGACGCAAGGGCGGAGCTTTTGGGGTCGACGGCGACGGGCATTAAATGCCCTTGTCCCCATCACAAAGTAGGTAGAAACCACTGCTGCTCAAGCAGTAGCTCCACCGTCCCAAGACTGCTCCAACTACCACCTCTTTTACATTTTACCCTTTCTCCTCGTTGACACCGTCGGTGACCCTTGCACTATAAAAGGAGGCCCATGCACAACGTGGAGGGGTTGGAATCCTTCGCAACTCTCGCGCGGGTAGCCGCCATCAGAGCTCTTCCACCCCGAGCTCAATACAAACACAAAGCAGCAGAGGAGTCTTATCTCTCGGAGAGCTCGAAGCTGGGTAAAATCCGCCTGCGTGCTCGCCTCGATCTGCTCTCTCAGGCTCCCTCCGCCTCGCATCCGCTGCAGACAAGGGGCTCCGCCCCATAGGTGTTCGTGGCGGAAGATCCTTCCCCCCGACAGCAGGGGACTGATCTGTGTGCATTCTGCGTTTGCGACAACATTCGCATGATGGCGTCCGAAAGGAGCAGATCTCAAAGACAGGAATGGGTACGCTTGTCAGAACACTATTTACAATTTTTACACCATTATCGATATCTACTCAGACAACTAATACACATGCATATTGATATCCTTCTTAACAGTTGAAAGAGGTGCGGGAGAAGCTCCTAGAAACGGAGCGCGTAGAAGAACTTCAAGAGGAAATAGCGGGATTTTTGCTCGACTAGGTCATAAATCCGAAGGGAGAATTCTATTACCCGCTACCGCCCACATGAAAACCACTTCCAATTGTCATCGTGCTCCGAAGGCACTGATTAGGCTAATGCTACTGGCTCCGAAGGAAACATGCACATGTAGGAGAAATTGTATATAGCTATACATGTGTGTATGTGTGAATTAATTAATATGGTGGTTTGTGAGACATTGATGATATATATATGCATGATTGGTTCTACTAGAAGTTCTATATATATATATATATATATATATATATATATATATATATATATATAACGTGTACAATGTATAGTATCGTAAAATACCAGCAAACAAAAAAGAATTAAAATGGAAACACAAAATTAAATGAAAAAGAAATCATAAAACTAAAACCCCCCAAACCTTATAGTACCGGTTGGTCTTACCAACCGGTACTAAAGGGCTCCAGGCCCCCGGAGCTGGCTCGTGCCACGTGGTTTCCCTTTAGCACCGGTTCGTGCTGAACCGGTACTAAAGGCTAAAGGGGGGCCTTTAGTGACCACAATTTAGTGCCGGTTATGGAACCGGCACTAAAGGGCCTTACGAACCGGTGCTATTGCCCGGTTCTGCACTAGTGAAAGGGAAGGTTCCGGGGGTGTACAACGAGTGGCATGAGTGTCAGGCGCAAGTGAATGGGTTCACAGGCGCCAGCCATAAAGGCTTCAAAAGCAGACAAGAAGGAGAAGCTAGTTACTTGAGGTTCACGCTTAGCGCGAGAGGACTCAGAATCGCCACCTCATGTATCGCATAGTTCTGCTCTCACTCATAGTGATAGCACTTCTTGCGTATACCTTTGTTTAGATGGATGACGTTGTTGTAGTTGCAAGTATTCGAGACTTGCATGTATTGCTATTTTCGAGATGTTGACAAGATATCACTTTGTGTTGGATGATGATTATGATGAGACTATTTGTATGTACATGCTATGATTATATTTGTGGTCTCGCAGGCATTTGTATGTGTATCATGATGACATTTCTATGTGCTAAAGATTCTTCTACAAAGCCTGTTCAAATACAAAACAAATATGCCACAAAAACTACTTAAATTAGCAGTAGCGAGTGTATAAAAGTTAGCAACAGCGCTGTGATAGCAGTAGCGCGTCTAGGCAAAGCGCGCTAGAGCTACTAGCAGTAGCGAGCTTTCTCTAACCGCGCTGCTGCTACACTTGTGTAGCAGTAGCGCCTGTGGGCACGCGCTACTGCTATGTGTTAGCTGTAGAACCTTATTAGTAGCGCCTATCCCCGCGCTACTGATCCATCTAAAACCCGCGCTGCTGCTAGCCTTTTGCCTAGTAGTGAAGAACCGTTCTTACCTATGCATCAAAACCACAACGATAGTTCTTCAAGTTAGTGTTGTTTTAACCTTCGCAAGGACCGGGCGTAGCCACACTCGGTTAAACTAAAGTGAGAGAGACAGACACCCGCCAGTCACCTTTAAGCACGAGTGCTCGTAACGGTGAAACCAGTCTCGCGTAAGCGTACTCGTAATGTCGGTCCGGGCCGCTTCATCTGACAATACCGCTGAACCAAAATATGACATGCTGGTAAGCAGTATGACTTGTATCGCCCACAACTCACTTGTGTTCTACTCGTGCATATGACATCTACGCATAAAACCAGGCCCTGATACCACTGTTGGGAAACGTAGTAATTTCAAAAAAATTCCTACGCACAGGCAAGATCATGGTGATGCATAGCAACAAGAGGGGAGAGTGTTGTCCACGTACCCTCGTAGACCGTAAGCGGAAGCATTATGACAACGCGGTTGATGTAATCGTACGTCTTCACGATCCGACCGATCCAAGCACCGAACGTATGGCACCTCCGAATTCGGCACACGTTCAGCTCGATGACGATCCCCGGACTCCGATCCAGCAGGGTGTCGGGGATGAATCCGTCAGCATGACGGCGTGGAGACGATGATGATGTTCTACCGACGCAGGGCTTCGCCTAAGCACCGCAACGATATGACTGAGGTGGAATATGGTGGAGGGGGGCACCGCACATGGCTAAGGAACGATCACGATGATCAACTTGTGTGTCTTGGGGTGCCCCCTGCCCCCGTATATAAAGGAGCAAGGGGGAGGCCGGCCGGCCCTAGGGGGCGCGCCAAGGAGGGGGGAGTCCTCCTCCTAGTGGGAGTAGGACTCCCCTTTCCTAGTCCCACTAGGAGGAAGGGGGAAGGAAAGAGAGGGAGAGGGAGAGGAAGAGGGCCGCCCTCCCCTAGTCCAATTAGGGACTCCCCATGGGGCGCCACCTCTGGGCTGCTGCCCTCTCTCTCCCCTCAGCCCACTAAGGCCCAATACTTCCACGGGGTTCCGGTAACCTCCCAAGACTTCGTTTTCTTTGAAATCACCCGAACACTTCCGTGTCCGAATATAGTCGTCCAATATATCAATCTTTATGTCTCGACCATTTCGAGACTCCTCGTCATGTCCGTGATCACATCCGGGACTCCGAACAACCTTCGGTACATCAAAACTTATAAACTCATAATAAAACTATCATCGTAACGTTAAGCGTGCGGACCCTACGGGTTCGAGAACTATGTAGACATGACCTAGAACTGTTTCCGATCAATAACCAATAGCGGAACCTGGATGCTCATATTGGATCCTACATATTCTACGAAGATCTTTATCGGTCAAACCGCATAACAACATACGTTGTTCCCTTTGTCATCGGTATGTTACTTGCCCGAGATTCAATCGTCGGTATCCAATACCTAGTTCAATCTCGTTACCGGCAAGTCTCTTTACTCGTTACGTAATGCATCATTCTGTAACCAACTCATTGGCCACATTGCTTGCAAGTCTTATAGTGATGTGCATTACCGAGAGGGCCCAGAGATACCTCTCCGACAATCGGAGTGACAAATCCGAATCTCGAAATACGCCAACTCAACATGTACCTTCGGAGACACCTGCAGAACTCCTTTATAATCACCCAGTTACGTTGTGACGTTTGGTAGCACACAAAGTGTTCCTCCGGTAAACGGGAGTTGCATAATCTCATAGTTGTAGGAACTTTGTATAAGTCATGAAGAAAGCAATAGCAACATACTAAACGATCAAGTGCTAGGCTAACGGAATGGGTCATGTCAATCACATCATTCTCCTAATGATGTGATCCCGTTAATCAAATGACAACACATGTCTATGGTTAGGAAACATAACCATCTTTGATTAATGAGCTAGTCAAGTAGAGGCACACTAGTGACATTATGTTTGTCTATGTATTCACACATGTATCATGTTTCCGGGTAATACAATTCTAGCATGAATAATAAGCATTTATCATGATATGAGGAAATAAATAATAACTTTATTATTGCCTCTAGGGCATATTTCCTTCACCCACAATTCATCGGATCTCGACAAACACACACAAAAAGAGTTTACATCGAATAGATCTCCAGAAGAGAGGGGGAGAACATTGTATTGAGATCCAAAAAGAGAGAAGAAGCCATCTAGCTAATAACTATGGACCCGAAGGTCTGTGGTAAACTACTCACAACTCATCGAAGGGGCTATGGTGTTGACGTAGAACCCCTCCATGGTCGATTCCCCCTCCGGCGGAGCACCGGCGAAAGCTCCAAGATGGGATCTCGCGGATACAGATGGTTACGGCGGTGGAAATTGTGTTTCGTTGGCTCCCTGGATGTTTTCGGGGTACGTAGGCTTATATAGGAGTAAGAAGTATGTCGATGGCCACCCGAGGGGCCCACAAGACAGGGGGCGCACCCTGTAGGAGTGGGCGTGCCCTCCCCTCTCGTGGCCGCCTCGGCTGCTTCTTGACTTGCACTCCAAGTCCTCTGGATCACGTTCGTTCCAAAAATCACGCTCCCGAAGGTTTCATTCCGTTTGGACTCCGTTTGATATTCCTTTTCTTCGAAATACTGAAATAGGCAAAAAAATAGCAATACGGGATGGGCCTCCGGTTGGTAAGTTAGTCCCAAAAATGATATAAATGTGTAAAATAAAGCCCATAAACATTCAAAAGGGGTAATATAATAGCATGGAACAATCAAAAATTATAGATACATTGGAGACGTATCAAGCATCCCCAAGCTATTCCTGCTTGTCCTCGAGTAGGTAAATGATAAAAACAGAATTTTTGATGTGGAATGCTACCTAGCATAATTCTCAATGTAATTTTCTTTATTGTGCCATGAATGTTTAGATCCAAATGATTCAAAATAGAAGTTCATATTGATAAAAGAAATAGTAACACTTCAAGCATACTAATCAAAGTAATCATGTCTTCTCAAAATAACATGGCAAAAGAAAGTTCATCCCTACAAAATCATATAGTTAGGCTATGCTTCATTTTCGTAACACAAAGATGTTCCCAACTTCTATACCCCCGATGACAAGCCAAGCAATTGTTTCATACTTAAATAATCTCAAACTTTTTCAACCTTCATGCAATACATGAGCGTGAGCCATGGATATAGCACTATGGATGGAATAGAATATGATGATGGGGATTGTGTGGAGAAGACAAAAAAATAGAAAGTCTCACATTGACGAGGATAATCAACGGGCTATGGCGATGCCCATCAATTGATGTCAACATGAGGAGTAGGGATTGCCATGCAACGGATGCACTAGAGCTATAAATGAATGCTCAACAAAAGAAAACTAGTGGGTGTGCATCCAACTTGCTTGCTCACAAAGACCTAGGGCATTTGAGGAAGCCCATCGTAGGAATATACAAGCCAAGTTCTATAATGAAAAATTCCCACTAGTATGAAAAAGACAACCTATGAGACTCACTATATGAAAAACATGGGGCTACTTTGAAGCACAATATATGAGACTCGCTACATGAAGAACAAGGTGCTACTTTGAAGCACAAGTGTGGAAAAAGAGATAGTAACATTGCCCCTTTTATTTTTTTATTTTTTTCTTTTCTTTTTTCTTTTTTTGGGCCTTTCCTTTTTTCGGCGTTTCTTATTTTTTCTTTTTCTTTCTTTTTCTTTGGGCAATGCTCTAATAATGATGATCATCACACTTCTATTGATTACAAAATATGAATTACAACTCAAAACTAGAACAAGATATGACTCTATGTGAATGCCTCCGGCGGTGTAGCGGGATGGTGCAATGAATCAAGAGTGACATGTATGAAAAATAATGCATGGTGGCTTTGCCACAAATACGATGTCAACTACATGATCATGCAATGGCAATATGACAAAAGTAAAGTATGTTATGCTGATGATGAACGGAACGGCGGAAAGTTGCATGGCAATATATCTCGGAATGGCTATGGAAATGCCATAATAGGTAGGTATGGTGGCTGTTTTGAGGAAGATATAAGGAGGTTTATGTGTAATAGAGTGTATCGTATCACGGGGTTTGGATGCACCGGCGAAGTTTGCACCAACTCTCAAGGTGAGAAAGGGCAATGCACGGTACCGAAGAGGCTAGCAAAGGTGGAAAGGTAAAAGTGCGTATAATCCATGGACTCAACATTAGTCAAAAGAACTCATATACTTATTGCAAAAATTTAGAAGTCATCAAAAATCAAGCACTATGCGCATGCTCCTAAGGGGATAGATTGGTAGGAAAAGACCATCGCTCGTCCCCGACCGCCACTCATAAGGATGCACAAGCCAAGTACGCTTCATGTTTCAAATTTGTTACATAACTTTAACCATACGTGCATGCTACGGGACTTGCTAACTTCAACACAAGCATTCTTTAAATTCATAATCACCCAACTATCATGACTTTAATATCACTACCTACATATCTCAAAACAATTATCAAGTATCAAATTGATCATAGCATTCAATTCACTTCCTATGATAGTTTTTATTATACCCAACTTGGATGCCTACCATTCTAGGACCAATTTTATAACCATAGCAAATACCATGCTGTTCTAAAAGACTCTCAAAATGATATAAGTGAAGCATGAGAGACTAGCAATTTCTACAAAAATAAGCCACCGCCGTGCTCTAAAAGATATAAGTGAAGCACTAGAGCAAAAACTATCAAGCTCAAAAGATATAAGTGAAGCACATAGCATTTTCTAATAAATTCAATCAAGTAGGATTCTCCCAAAAAGGTGTGTACAGCAAGGATGATTTTGGTAAACTAAAAAGCAAAGACTAATATAATACACGACGCTCCAAGCAAAACACATATCATGTGGCGAATAAAAATATAGCTCCAAGTAAAGTTACTAATGAACTAAGACGAAAGAGGGGATGCCTTCCCGGGGCATCCCCAAGATTAGGCTTTTGGCTATTATAGAATATCTTGGGGTGCCTTGGGCATCCCCAAGCTTATTCTTTTGCCACTCCTTATTCCATAGTCCATCAAAGCTCTACTCAAAACTTGAAAACTTCACAACACAAAACTCAACAGGAAATCTTATAAGCTCCGTTAGTGAAAGAAAACAAAACCACCACATAATGTACTATAATGAACTCATTCTTTATTTATTTTGGTGTTAAATCTACTGTATTCCAACTTCTCTGTGGTTTATAAACTATTTTACTAGCCATAGATGCATCAAAATAAGCAAACAACACACGAAAAATAGAATCTATCAAAAACAGAACAGTCTGTAGCAATCTGTAACTAACACAAAGTTCTGGAACTCTAAAAATCCTACCAAATAGGAAGTCCTGGACAATTTTCGTATTGATCAGAAGCAAAAAGAATCAACGCAAAAGCACGTCTCTGTGACTTAACAAAACTAATTTCGTGCGTGCAAAGTTTCTGTTTTTCAGTAGAATCAAATCAACTATCATCATAGGTTATCCTATAGGTTCTACTTGGCACAAACACTAATTAAAAGATGAAAACACATATAAACAGAAGGTAGATGCAAAATTTATTACTAAACAGGAACAAAAACAAAAAACAAAAATAAAATTGGGTTGCCTCCCAACTAGCGCTATCGTTTAATGCCCCTAGCTAGGCATAAAAGCGAAGATAGATCTAAGTTGTGCCATAATAATAAGATAGATCTTGAAAGCTCATCTCATATTCTCTAAGTTCGGCAGCAAGTTTTCTTTGAGGCAAGCAAAAGTAATCAAAAGGGCTAAATTTAGCGGGACAAAAGTCCCCAAGATCAATCTTAGGAGGAACAGGTTCCCCCTTGGGCCCTTCATAATGCACAACTAATTCATCACTAAAAGCATTCTTTTGGCAAAATCTCGCGAGCCTATACTCAAGAGAGTATCCTAGCTCATTGTTTCGAAGGGCAAACTCATTATTAAGTTCGATAATTCTATCAACCAAGACATTGGTAGGAGCCTTTTTTCTAAGGTTTTCATTGAAAGCAACATAGTCCGAAAGATTGAAAACGCCTAATTTCCTCTTGATCAAAGAGGACCGCCTCTATGGGAGGACGACCGGCGTCCACCCTATAGTGCGCAAAGATTTCTTTGGCCTCTCTTATTATAAATCTAAACTCATGAGCCAAAAAGATAGTAACAACACGTTTAACAGAAGAATGCTCAATATTGGAAAATTCCAGAAAAAATCTTTGTATGTAAGGATGCATATGCATAAATTGTCTTTCAAGTTCAACTACAAGCATAGCAATGACATCCGCAAGACTACTAGTTCTATGAAGAATAGAACCACCCATGAAAGGTAAAGCACCGGCACAAGTAAAGAAATCTTGAATAACACTTTTTCCAATAATGTTACCACTACCGATTCGAAACTTTTTAATATGCAAGATAGGGGGTTCTTCAGCCGGAGCCTTGGAATTTTCCATGTTATCATTATTGTCCATATCGACGATAATCTCCCCAATTTCAGACATAAAGGCAAACAAAAGTAAGGAAGAAGAAAGCAAGCGAGAGAGAGAGGAGGAGAAATTTGGGAAATGGCAAATAATGTAAATGCAAGGAGATGAATTGTCATGGGTACTTGTATGTCTTGACTTGAGCGAAGACCTCCCCGGCAACGGCGCCAGAAATCCTTCTTGCTACGTCTTGAGCTTGCGTTGGTTTTCCTTGAAGAGGAAAGGGTGATGCAGCAATAGTAGTGTAAGTATTTCCCTTAGTTTTTGAGAAACAAGGTATCAATCCAGTAGGAGGCTCCTCAAAAGTCCCACGCACCTACACAAACAAACAAAGAACTCGCAACCAACGCAATAAAGGGGTTGTCAATCCCTTCACGGCCACTTCATGAAAGTGAGATCTGATAGAGATAGTATGATAACATAAATATATTTTTGGTATTTTATAATATAGATGCAGAAAGTAAAGATGCAAATAAAAGTAGATTGAAAGTTTATATGATAAGAGATAGACCCGGGGGCCACAGGTTTCACTAGAGGCTTCTCTCAAGATAGCATAAGTATTACGGTGGGTGAACAAATTATTGTCGAGCAATTGATAGAAAAGCGAATAATTATGAGATTATCTAGGCATGATCATGTATATAGGCATCACGTCCGTGACAAGTAGACCGACTCGTGCCTACATCTACTACTATTACTCCACACATCGATCGACTCCTGCCTGCATCTAGAGTATTAAGTTCATAAAGAACAGAGTAACGCATTAAGCAAGATGACATGATGTAGAGGGATAAACTCAAGCAATATGATATAAACCCCCTCTTTTTATCCTTGATGGCAACAATACAATACGTGCCTTGCTGCCCCTGCTGTCACTGGGAAAGGACACCGCAAGATTGAACCCAAAGCTAAGCACTTCTCCCATGGCAAGAAAGATCAATCTAGTAGGCCAAACCAAATTGATAATTCGAAGAGACTTGCAAAGATAACTCAATCATACATAAAAGAATTCAGAGGTGATTCAAATATTTCTCATAGATAAACTTGATCATAAACCCACAATTCATCGGATCTCGACAAACACACCGCAAAAAGAGTTTACATCGAATAGATCTCCACAAGAGAGGGGGAGAACATTGTATTGAGATCCAAAAAGAGAGAAGAAGCCATCTAGCTAATAACTATGGACCCGTAGGTTCTGTGGTAAACTACTCACAACTCATCGAAGGGGCTATGGTGTTGATGTAGAAGCCCTCCATGGTCGATTCCCCTCCGACGGAGCGCCGACGAAGGCTCCAAGATGGGATCTCGCGGATACAGAAGGTTACGGCAGTGGAAATTGTGTTTCGTTGGCTCCCTAGATGTTTTCGGGGTACGTAGGCTTATATAGGAGGAAGAAGTACGTCGGTGGCCGCCCGAGGGGCCCACAAAACAGCGGGGCGCACCCTATAGGGGTGGGCGTGCCCTCCCTTCACATGGCCACCTCGGCTACTTGACTTGCACTCCAAGTCCTTGGATCACGTTCGTTCCAAAAATCACGCTCCCGAAGGTTTCATTCTGTTTGAACTCCGTTTGATATGCCTTTTCTTTGAAATACTGAAATGGGCAAAAAAGCAGCAATACGGGCTGGGCCTTCGGTTAGTAGGTTAGTCCCAAAAATGATATAAATGTGTAAAATAAAGCCCATAAATATCCAAAAGGGGTAATATAATAGCATGGAACAATCAAAAATTATAGATACATTGGAGACGTATCAGATACCCATGTTAACTCCCACATGTTCTACGATAATCTCATTAGATGAACCATGATGTCGGGGATTCAATCAATCCCGTATACAATTCCCTTTGTCAATTGGTATGTTACTTGCCCGAGATTCGATCGTCGGTATCCCAATACCTTGTTCAATCTCATTACCGGCAACTCACTTTACTTGTTCCGTAATGCATGATCCCGTGACTAACTACTTAGTCACATTGAGCTCATTATGATGATGCATTACCGAGTGGGCCCAGAGATACCTGTCCGTCATACTGAGTGACAAATCCCAGTCTCGATTTGTGCCAACCCAACAGACACTTTCGGAGATACCTGTAGTGCACCTTTATAGCATTCCTACAGTATCCGGGAGTTGCACAATCTCATGGTCTAAGGAAGTAATACTTAACATTAGAAAAGCTTTAGCAAACGAACTACACGATCTTGTGCTACGCTTAGGATTGGGTGTTGTCCATCACATCATTCCCCTAATGATGTGATCCCGTTATCAATGACATCCAATGTCCATGGTCAGGAAACCATAACCATGTATTGATCAACGAGCTAGTCAACTAGAGGCTCACTAGGGACATGTTGTTGTCTATGTATTCACACATGTATGATGGTTTCCAGTTAATACAATTATAGCATGAACAATAGACAATTATCATGAACAAGGAAATGCAATAATAACCATTTTATTATTGCCTCTAGGGCATATTTCCAACACATGGCGGCTCCTCAAGGGACATGGGAGACTTGTTCCGCACCCCTGTCGACCAAGGAGTACAGGATTCCTAGGGAGCAAGGTATGATGTGAATGAACATGTGATAGCTCCCATGTTCCCTGTTAACATGGAGATGCAGAGGTCAAACGTGGTGGAGCTGAACTTGGCGAGGCAGAGGGCAGCCATGCATTCAGGGTGGATCGTCGTCGGCCTGTTCTTTTTGGTGTAGATCTTCAACATCAGCGGGCTCTTCCATGAGCTCAAGAGCAAGTGGGGATTGAGGGGGCGCCTCGGCTACACTCCACTCAAGAACAACCGCTTCTCCCTCGAGTTTGAGCGCGAGGGGGACCTCAGGTTCATCCTCAACAATGGGCCGTGGACCCATAAAGGAGACGCCTTCCTCATGGTGGCGGTGGACGGGAGCGCCAGGCCAGGCAATGTGGAGGTCGCCCACATGCCAATGTGGACATGCATCTATGATGCACCTCCGATCATGCTCTTCGAGTCGGTGGCCCGTGCCCTCGGCGCCGAGCTTGGTTAGGTGCTAGAAGTGGATGCTAACAAGGATGGCAGAATCTGGGGCAACTATATGCGTGTTCGCGTTAACCATGATGTGGACGAACCCATTAGGAGTAAGTTAGAGACTTATGATAGTGCTGAAGGAAAAATGTACAAGCTGAATGTAAAATATGAGAGGCTCCCCAGGTTTTGTAGTGCTTGTGGCCATCTAGGGCATGGGCAGCGCGATTGTAAGCTCCCGAAGGATCTCCAAGAGATGAGATTCTCGGCAGCATTACGCGCATCTCCTTTTAAAAGAAGTAGCATGAGGGGAGGTGTCATCATCCCGGAAACGAGCAGTGCTCGCTGTTTCCTCCTCTTCGAGCTAGAGAACGTGGGAGCGTCAAAGATAATCCAGCAAAAGAAGGCAGGAGAGAAGTATGGCATGGTCCCGGAAAAGGTGTTGGCTGGCCCTTTGGTTCAGGCTGCAATTGCGGCAGTCAGTAGCATTCGGCTGGATTCTGGCAGCGGTGAGGATGGTAGCTCCGGAGCTGCTGCTAGTGACACTCTAAATCAAGAGAAGGCTCCCCAAGCCGGCGTGGTGGATGGAACGGCAGATAAAGGGATCGTCAACAACAAGCAGCTGAATGAGGTCCAGAGTGACAACAAGAACAATGACAGAGAGGCTAAAAAAGCTACCTTGGCGCAGTTGGGCTCTACCTCAGCTCTGGCCGAAGTGATGCAAGAAGCGGTGTTGGTCGACCCCCAGGCACCCAAGGAGCAGGTGGAGCTCCCCTTCCCTCTGGGCTTTGGCCCGATTCCACTTCACGCTGCTGCTGGAAGCGGCGTTGTCACTTCTGCTGCTAGTACTGTCGAGTCCCAAGTGTTAACTAAACCAATGCAGTCACAGGGAGGAAATAACCAGCTGAAGAAGGAGTTGAAGAGGAAGAAGGCCGCTATGGGAAGGCTCGGACAGAAGGGGCAAAGCGACCAGGTATCTGTGTTGGGCAAAAGAGGTGACCGTATGCAGTCTGAAAATGAGGTGGCAAACTTTGAAGAGAAGGAAGGAGATACATACCAGTGTAAGAAAAAAAGAGGAGCAGGCAATGGAGAGAAGCAGGAGGACTCGGGGAAGGCAGGTGGAAAGGAAGCAACCGAGCATAGGGCTCTTGGTCAACTGGTGGATGCCGAGGAGGGCGTCCACCAGGAGCCATGACACTTATAAGCTGGAACTGTCAAGGTTTGGGGCAACCCCAGACAGTTCGTGAACTAGTGTGTTTCGTTCACATCTACAGACCCAAACTAGTTTTTATCTCTGAAACACGGCAAATGTAACACCCCGGATCCGATGCGCCAGATGTCTGCCAGTTATTCGCCGTCCTTGCCATGTCATGTGCTTGCGTGTTGCATTTGCCATGTCATCTTATGCATTTCATATCATGTCATCATGTGCATTTCATTTTGCATACGTGTTCGTCTCATGCATCCGAGCATTTTCCCCGTTGTCCGTTTTGCAATCCGGCACTCCTGTGTCCTCCGGCGTCTCCCTCTTCTCTCTTCTCTTGTGCGGGTATTAAACTTTCTCGAAATGGCCCGAGGTTTGCCAAGCGGCCTTGGTATAGCACCGGTAGACCGCCTGTCAAGTTTCGTGTCATTTGGAGCTCGTTTGATACTCCAGCGGTTAACCGGGTAACCGTAAAGCCTCTTTTGTTTGCAGCCCAACACCCCTTCCAAAGTGGCCCAAAACCCACCTAACTCCCATCCATGCTCTCGGTCGTTCGATCACGATCGCGTGGCCGAAAACCACACCTCATTTGGACACTCCTAGCTCCCTCTACCTATATAAACACCTCCCCCTCTCAATTTTCGGGTCCAAACCCTATCTTCTTCCTCCTCCGCCGACGGACACGCCCACCCACCGCCGGACATGTCCGCCCGCTCCGCCGGACCAATCCGTCGTGCCACGTGGCCCGCTGCCGTCCCTCACGCGCTGCCCGCCTGAGCCCATCCGGGGCCCAGGCTTCCACAGCACATGCCCCCGCCGCACTTGACCCCGCAGCTGCCAAGGCTGGCCGCCCGCCCCGCGCCCTCTCGCCGCCCGGCCGGCGTCCCCGCCATCCTCCAGCCGGCGCCCGGCCGCCCGTCGCCGCCGCCAGCGCCCGTGGCAGCGCGCCGCCAGAGCCGCCTCCGCCGCGAGTTCCTCCGCCACCGCCTCCGCCTCGCCGCTGCGCCGCCGCCGCCGCCGCCGCCGTGGACGCTAAGCCTCCGGCCGCGCCGCCCGCCTCCCATCGACCTCCTGGCGCGCCACCGCCGGATCCGCGAGATCCGGGCGGGCCACCTTCCCGTCATCTCCGGCCGCCACCGCCGCTGCGTCTCGGCGAGAGCTCCGGCGACCTCGTAATCCGTGCTAGAGGTTGACCCCGTTTTTCCTTCTAAGTCCCCAGTTTTTATAATTTTCATGCCATTTTTGTTGCATCATATCTCGGCATCCGTAGCTCCATTTTGTGCGTATAATATGTCAAATTGTTCGTCTCGAAGAGTACATCATTTCATTCTATTGCATCATTTGCATTTGAGCCAATCTTGATGCCCGAAATGCTGTTGGAAGAGGGCTTCAGATCGTTAGTTCCAGAATCTTATCAGCACGAGCTCTTTTGTCATTTTTGCCATGATTTATGTGTGCACCCTATGAACTTGAGTCCTACATGTGAGTTGAACTTTGCCATGCCATCTTTCCAGGGGTGTTTGCCATGTATTTTTGTGAGTTATGTGTTGACTAGAACAAGCATGCAAAGTAGGGATGATGATGTTGTTGATTTCAGGAACTTAGTGTTTTCACTAAGTCTTGTCCTGCTGTTATTTTTATGCCATATGTTCATGTTGTTACAGAGAGATCCATGCCCTTTTTGAGCATGATCCATGCCATATGTTCATGTTGTTAAACATATGGATGTGCTCTATCCATCCATGCCTTTGTTGGCATTTATGGAGTATTCTAGCATGTCATTTTCGTGCTCTACTTTTGCTTGAAAATGTTTCCTGGCAGATTGTTTGCATGAGATTCAATTTTCATGAGGTCGTTGTAGTTGATCCGTGTATGCTATGATGTTGTTCTTGCCATGTATAGCTCCTATGCCATGTCTTCTTGATGGGTGTATGCTTAGTTTATCATGAGATGCTCTGTAGTGACTGCTTCGAGCTAACGAACATGCCTACTCGTTATCTGTTTTTGCCATGCCCAGTTTTTCTGCTAAGTCAGAAATCTGTAATAAAACTTGCAATGTTTACATGGGTGCCATCATTTCTTAAGGTCCTTTTTTGCTTATGGTCAGTAAGGGACTATTGATATATGCTTCGAGTAGAATCATGTCATGCCTTGTTTTGCTATTATAAGTTCCTGTAGCATGTTGTTTGCTTGCTCTAAACATGCCTTCCTGATGTTAATTCCTGGCATGTTAGTATTTTCATTAAGTCTGTGAACCTGATATTTTTAGCACTTTCACCATGCTTGTTTGAACATGTTATGATGTGATTTAGCCGTAGCTCAGTGTTCCTCTTTTGTTAAACATCTCCTGTAGTTCGCTGCCATATGCTTTGTTTTTATGTTGGGGTGCTGTAGCATAGTTTCTTGTTGCGTGCTAAGTAGCATCGGGCTGTTAAACGCAGATTTGCGTCATTCTTGTTTTGCTTGTCATTTGCAAACCGTGCATCCGATTCCGGTGATCTTTATATCGATTTCAACCGAAATCATCTCATCTTTCCAGCGGCATACTTGGTTTGCCAAGTTGATGCCCGGTTCATCATTTTCCTTCCGGAGCATACATATGCATTGCATATCACATCTCGCATAGCATGTCATGTTTTGCATCATATTGCTTGTGCATTGTTCCTTGTTTGATTGTGGTTCCGTTGCTTGTGTTCTTGCTTTGGGTAGAGCCGGGAGACGAGTACGTGAACGAGGAACCTGTTGAGAACGCCTACGAGGATCAAGCCTTCGACAACTCTGAGAACCTTGCAGGCAAGATGACCATACCCTCGAAATCACTACTATCTTTGCTATGCTAGTTTGCTCGTTCTTTTGCTATGCCAATGCTACGATGCCTACCATTTGCTTGTCAGCCTCCCAAATTGCCATGTCAAACCTCTAACCTTTGACACCATTCCTAGCACACCGTTGTTTGGCTATGTTACCGCTTTGCTCAGCCCCTCTTATAGCGTTGTTAGTTGCAGGTGAAGATGAAGTTTGTTCCTTGTTGGAACATGGAGATGTTGTTCCTTGTTGGAACATGTTTACTTGTTGGGATATCACAATATCTCTTATATTATTAATGCATCTATATACTTGGTAAAGGGTGGAAGGCTCGGCCTTATGCCTGGTGTTTTGTTCCACTCTTGCCGCCCTAGTTTCCGTCATACCGGTGTTATGTTCCCGGATTTTGCGTTCCTTACGCGTTCGGGTGATTTATGGGACCCCCTTGACAGTTCGCTTTGAATAAAACTCCTCCAGCAAGGCCCAACCTTGGTTTACCATTTGCCTCACCTAGCCTTTTTTCCCTTGGGTTTCCGGAGCCCAAGGGTCATCTTTATTTACCCCCCCGTGCCGTGCTCGTTGAGTGTTGGTCCAAACCGTCACCACCGGTGGTCACTGGGGGCAACTCGGGCTAGCCTACCGAAGTTTGGACAATCCGTGTGCCCGAGAACGAGATATGTGCAGCTCCTATCAGGATTTGTCGGCACATTCGGGCGGCTTTGCTGGTCTTGTTTTACCATTGTCGAAATGTCTTGATGTACCGGGATACCGAGTCTGATCGGAGTGTCTTGGGTGAAGGTCTATTCCTTCGTTGATCGCGAGAGCTTGTCATGGGCTAAGTTGGGACACCCCTGCAGGGTTTAAACTTTCGAGAGCCGTGCCCGCGGTTATGTGGCAGATGGGAATTTGTTAATGTACGGTTGTAGAAAACCTGAAGTCGACCTTAATTAAAATACATCAACCGCGTGGGTAACCGTGATGGTCTCTTTCCGGCGGAGTCCGGGAAGTGAACACGGTGTTGGAGTTATGCTTGACGTAGGTTGCTATAGGATCACTTCTTGATCATACTTTTATCGACCGTGCTTTGCCTTCTCTTCTCGCTCTCATTTGCGTATGTTAGCCGCCATTTATGCTAGTCGCTTACTGCAGCTCCACCTCATGCCTTTACCTTACCCATAAGCTTAAATAGTCTTGATCTCGCGGGTGCGAGATTGTTGAGTCCTCGTGGCTCACCAGATACTTCCAAAACCAGTTTGCAGGTGCCTATGTTACCGAGCAGGTGATGCAACCAAGCTCAAGGAGGAGCTTGATGAAGATCTTGTTCATTGTGTTGTTTCGTTTCAGTTGATCAGTAGTGGAGCCCAGTTGGGGTTGATCGGGGACCTTTGTCGCATTTGGGTTCTTCTTTTATTTTGGGTTCCGTAGTCGGACCTTGATTGTATCTGGATGATGTAATGTTTTATTCATGTAATGGTGTGAAGTGGCGATTGTAAGCCAACTATGTATCTCTTTCCCTTATGTATTACATGGGTTGTGTGAAGATTACCTCACTTGCGACATTGCTTTCAATGCGGTTATGCCTCTAAGTCGTGCTTCGACACGTGGGAGATATAGCCGCATCGAGGGTGTTACAAGTTGGTAATCAGAGCCATCCCCGACCTTAGGAGCCCCCACTGCTTGATCGTTTTTAGTGGCCGAGTTGTGTCTAGACAAATGTGTTTGAGTCATTTAGGATTATATATATCGGAGAGTTTAGGAATTCTTTTTACTCCCCAGTCCCTTCGACCTTCTGGTGAGGTATCCTGACGTAGAGTTTTGACTCTTCTCTTCTCAAATTTCACTAAAATTTTTTTTTTAGGATCACGCGGGTATCTTAGAATCGTTCCGATGGTTTTATGATGACAACATTGTCTTGGTTGCCTCCCGACATTTAGGGTTGTGGCGGTGTCCCGGGAGTTGAGCTCCGAGGTGTTGTCGCCATAATTTTATCGTTGCAGTTCGAATACCGAGTTTAGTACGCCGACATCGAAAATCTCTTTTATGCAGTTGTTGGTGAGATAACCCCGCTAACCCAAAGATCGAGGTGAGTACGGGAGTATTGCCATGACTTGTATAACGGATGCTTTTCAAGGTTGAGGTAGACGATTTCAAGGTTTCTTGGTTATGTGTTGAAGGATGGATACAATGGATGTAGGGATTGTTAGTTTGGTGAGATATATTGCTCTCAGATCCCCAACACCTGATTGCATAACCGTAAAATTTCGGGAGTTTCATAGGTGGGAATTCAAGTAGCTCTTAGGATATCTTTCCGACGGATGTATGATATGAAATTGGGGTTCGACGTCTAGTGGTCCGCCTATTCACGGTTGGTTTTACAGTGGTCTCGTTGTGTCTTAAAGAGTCCTTGGCTATGCTGACTCGGGGACACTTCGTATGTCATGTGCACTGCCTTGTACATGATGGTGCTGTACGATTGAGCCCGTGTAGGCCCCACCACGAAAACTTCGGACGAAATCTCTATCATATGTTTGTTCCGGCTTATTCTGCAAGCCAGTCCTTTGTTTTTGTTTTGAGTTGTGGTATTCGAGTTGCTTCAATGTCAAATGTTGATTTCATACCTTTCCGAAATGGTGTTCTCATACTCCGATGTGAATACCAATCCTTCTCGATAATCGAGATTGTCATGTCAATCCTTTTAAACCGGCGTGTTTCTCTTCAAGTGGATCCGATCACTTCAACATCAGCAAGACCAATTATCATTTCTTCTCAACGGTGTTTGTTTCATCCGTCTCCAAGTTGCCTTTGTAATGACCCAAGTTATCTCTTTTCCATCTTGATGGAACAAGCTTTCATCTCTTCATTAATCTCAAGCAAGCAATTGTTTCCGTTAGTGGCCGGTTGTCACCTCATAATGTTGAGATGTTTCCATAAGCCCACTACAAACTTATTCTTTTCGTTGTTGATCTTCCAACAACTCTATTCTAACCTTCTTGCAAGGATGCCTTCCAAATTCAACTGTGGTAGAAGTTGTCATTTTCTTCTCCGTCCCTTTATTCTAATGATCTACTTCTATTCTTTCTTACGAAGGCATTGTGATGTTGCTATTTCACTCATCATCTCAAATTGTGACGATCATGTTCTTTTCTTGCTTATCCATTTAACCGGAGTGTTGTGTTCTCATTCAAGTTCTTTCATCTTATCAAGTTTTGCCTCTCTTTTAACCGGAGTGCTGCCTCAAATCCTTCTTACCATTGTGCCATTTTTCAATAGCTTCGGAGGCAGTGTGTTGTTTATTTCATCAAGTATCCTCTCATCTTGTCAAGTTCATGTTCTATTCCTTCCATGTTCAACCGGAGTGCTGCCCGAATTCTTCCTCCCTCATCTTGTTTTAACCGGGGTGGTTTCGAATTCTATCCGTCCATTAAACTCTTGATTTATGTCTTTGCAACCTTCAAGTCCTCGTAATGTTCCTTGTTCCATTTTTCTAACGGATTGTTTGCAATCTCGTTCATCTCTGTTGTACTCTTTCTTTTAAATTGCTCAACCTCTCAAGGTTCATGGTTTCACTCGTTCGTCAAAGAAGCAACTTAGTTTTACCTCTCCTCTTCCTCTTCCTTTTCCCTCCGATGCCATCCTAGATCTCGGGACGAGATCCTCTCATAGTGGTGGAGTGTTGTAACACACCGGATCCGATGCGCCAGATGTCTGCCAGTTATTCGCCGTCCTTCCAATGTCATGTGCTTGCGTGTTCCATTTGCCATGTCATCTTATGCATTTCATATCATGTCATCATGTGCATTTCATTTTGCATACGTGTTCGTCTCATGCATCCGAGCATTTTCCCCGTTGTCCGTTTTGCAATCCGGCACTCCTGTGTCCTCCGGCGTCTCCCTTTTCTCTCTTCTCTTGTGCGGGTATTAAACTTTCTCGGAATGGCCCGAGGTTTGCCAAGCGGCCTTGGTATAGCACCGGTAGACCGCCTGTCAAGTTTCGTGTCATTTGGAGCTCGTTTGATACTCCAACGGTTAACCGGGTAACCGTAAAGCCTCTTTTGTTTGCAGCCCAACACCCCTTCCAAAGTGGCCCAAAACCCACCTAACTCCCCTCCATGCTCTCGGTCGTTCGATCACGATCGCGTGGCCGAAAACCACACCTCATTTGGACACTCCTAGCTCCCTCTACCTATATAAACACCTCCCCCTCCGAATTTTCGGGTCCAAACCCTATCTTCTTCCTCCTCCCGCCGACGGACACGTCCACCCGCCGCCCGGACATGTCCGCCCGCTCCGCCGGACCAATCCGTGCGTGCCACGTGGCCCGCTGCCGTCCCTCCGCGCCGTAGCCGCCTGAGCCCATCCGGGGCCAGCATGGGGCCCAGCATACACACACCGCCGCGCCCCTTGCCCAGCCATGCTGCCGCTTCCGCCCCCCAGGCTCCCGCCGCCGCGCCGCTCCGCCCGGCCGCCAAGCGTCCTGCCGTCCTCCACCAGCGCCGATAGCCCGTCCATTGCCACAAGGCTTTTGAGCGCGCGCTTCGAGCCGCCCTGCCCTGCCGCAGGTTCCTCCGCCACTGCCGCCTCCCGCCGGCCATCGCCATTGCCGCCGGCCGCCGTGGACGCCGTAGCGCCCTCGGGCCGCGCCGCCCGGCCTCCCCATCGACCCTCCTGGCGCGCCACCGGCCGGATCCGGCGAGATCCGGGCCGGGGCCACCTTCCCCGTCATCTCCGGCCGCCAGCCGCCGTCGTCTCCGGCGAGAGCTCCGGCGACCTCGTAATCCGTGCTAGAGGTTGACCCCGTTTTTCCTTCTAAGTCCCCAGTTTTTATAATTTTCATGCCATTTTCATTGCATCATATCTCGGCATCCGTAGCTCCATTTTGTGCGTATAATACGTCAAATTGTTCGTCTCAAAGAGTACATCATTTCGTTCTATTGCATCATTTGCATTTGAGCTCATCTTGATGCCCGAAATGCTGTTGGAAGAGGGCTTCAGATCGTTAGTTCCAGAATCTTATCAGCACGAGCTCTTTTGTCATTTTTGCCATGATTTATGTGTGCACCCTATGAACTTGAGTCCTACATGTGAGTTGAACTTTGCCATGCCATCTTTCCAGGGGTGTTTGCCATGTATTTTTGTGAGTTATGTGTTGACTAGAACAAGCATGCAAAGTAGGGATGATGATGTTGCTGATTTCAGGAACTTAGTGTTTTCACTAAGTCTTGTCCTGCTGTTATTTTTATGCCATATGTTCATGTTGTTACAGAGAGATCCATGCCCTTTTTGAGCATGATCCATGCCATATGTTCATGTTGTTAAACATATGGATGTGCTCTATCCATCCATGCCTTTGTTGGCATTTATGGAGTATTCTAGCATGTCATTTTCGTGCTCTACTTTTGCTTGAAAATGTTTCCTGGCAGATTGTTTGCATGAGATTCAATTTTCACGAGGTCGTTGTAGTTGATCCGTGTATGCTATGATGTTGTTCTTGCCATGTATAGCTCCTATGCCATGTCTTCTTGATGGGTGTATGCTTAGTTTATCATGAGATGCTCTGTAGTGAGTGCTTCGAGCTCACGAGCATGCCTACTCGTTATCTGTTTTTGCCATGCCCAGTTTTTCTGCTAAGTCTGAAATCTGTAATAAAACTTGCAATGTTTACATGGGTGCCATCATTTCTTAAGGTCCTTTTTGGCTTATGGTCAGTAAGGGACTATTGATATATGCTTCGAGTAGAATCATGTCATGCCTTGTTTTGCTATTATAAGTTCCTGTAGCATGTTGTTTGCTTGCTCTAAACATGCCTTCCTGATGTTAATTCCTGGCATGTTAGTATTTTCACCAAGTCTGTGAACCTGATATTTTTAGCACTTTCACCATGCTTGTTTGAACATGTTATGATGTGATTTAGCCGTAGCTCAGTGTTCCTCTTTTGTTAAACATCTCCTGTAGTTCGCTGCCATATGCTTTGTTTTTATGTTGGGGTGCTATAGCATAGTTTCTTTTTGCGTGCTAAGTAGCATCGGGCTGTTAAACGCAAATTTGCGTCATTCTTGTTTTGCTTGTCATTTGCAAACCGTGCATCCGATTCCGGTGATCTTTATATCGATTTCAACCGAAATCATCTCATCTTTCCAGCGGCATACTTGGTTTGCCAAGTTGATGCCCGGTTCATCATTTTCCTTCCGGAGCATACATATGCATTGCATATCACATCTCGCATAGCATGTCATGTTTTGCATCATATTGCTTGTGCATTGTTCCTTGTTTGATTGTGGTTCCGTTGCTTGTGTTCTTGCTTTGGGTAGAGCCGGGAGACGAGTACGTGAACGAGGAACCTGTTGAGAACGCCTACGAGGATCAAGCCTTCGACAACTCTGAGAACCTTGCAGGCAAGATGACCATACCCTCAAAATCACTACTATCTTTGCTATGCTAGTTTGCTCATTCTTTTGCTATGCCAATGCTACGATGCCTACCATTTGCTTGTCAGCCTCCCAAATTGCCATGTCAAACCTCTAACCTTTGACACCATTCCTAGCACACCGTTGTTTGGCTATGTTACCGCTTTGCTCAGCCCCTCTTATAGCGTTGTTAGTTGTAGGTGAAGATGAAGTTTGTTCCTTGTTGGAACATGGAGATGTTGTTCCTTGTTGGAACATGTTTACTTGTTGGGATATCACAATATCTCTTATATTATTAATGCATCTATATATTTGGTAAAGGGTGGAAGGCTCGGCCTTATGCCTGGTGTTTTGTTCCACTCTTGCCGCCCTAGTTTCCGTCATACCGGTGTTATGTTCCCGGATTTTGCGTTCCTTACGCGGTCGGGTGATTTATGGGACCCCCTTGACAGTTCGCTTTGAATAAAACTCCTCCAGCAAGGCCCAACCTTGGTTTACCATTTGCCTCACCTAGCCTTTTTTTCCCTTGGGTTTCCGGAGCCCAAGGGTCATCTTTATTTACCCCCCCCCCCCGGGCCAGTGCTCCTTGTGAGTGTTGGTCCAAACCGTCAGCCGCCGGTGGTCACCAGGGGCAACTCGGGATGGCCTACCGAAGTTTGGACAATCCGTGTGCCCGAGAACGAGGAATGTGCAGCTCCTATCGGATTTGTCGGCACATTCGGGCGGCTTTGCTGGTCTTGTTTTACCATTGTCGAAATGTCTTGATGTACCGGATACCGAGTCGATCGGAGTGTCTTGGGTGAAGGTCTATTCCTTCGTTGATCGCGAGAGCTTGTCATGGGCTAAGTTGGGACACCCCCGCAGGGTTTAAACTTTCGAGAGCCGTGCCCGCGGTTATGTGGCAGATGGGAATTTGTTAATGTCCGGTTGTAGAAAACCTGAAGTTGACCTTAATTAAAATACATCAACCGTGTGGGTAACCGTGATGGTCTCTTTCCGGCGGAGTCCGGAAGTGAACACGTGTTGGAGTTATGCTTGACGAGGTTGCTATAGGATCACTTCTTGATCATACTTTTATCGACCGTGCTTTGCCTTCTCTTCTCGCTCTCATTTGCGTATGTTAGCCGCCATTTATGCTAGTCGCCATCGCAGCTCCACCTCATGCCTTTACCTTACCCATAAGCTTAAATAGTCTTGATCTCGCGGGTGCGAGATTGCTGAGTCATCGTGGCTCACCAGATACTTCCAAAACCAGTTTGCAGGTGCCTATGTTACCGAGCAGGTGATGCAACCAAGCTCAAGGAGGAGCTTGATGAAGATCTTTTTCATTGTGTTGTTTCGTTTGAGTTGATCAGTAGTGGAGCCCGGTTGGGGTTGATCGGGGACCTTTGTCGCATTTGGGGTTCTTCTTTTATTTTGGGTTCCGTAGTCGGACCTTGATTGTATCTGGATGATGTAATGTTTTATTCATGTAATGGTGTGAAGTGGCGATTGTAAGCCAACTATGTATCTCTTTCCCTTATGTATTACATGGGTTGTGTGAAGATTACCTCACTTGCGACATTGCTTTCAATGCGGTTATGCCTCTAAGTCGTGCTTCGACACGTGGGAGATATAGCCGCATCGAGGGTGTTACAGCAAAGCAATGATGTAGTGAATAAGTTGAGATGGAGGCTTGGCCTCAAACACTGTATCATGCAATCCGGTGTCGAGAAAGGTGCCGGCATTGCACTCTTCTATGATGAGTCAATCGAAATAAAAGAGCTTGCCATTGGTCCCCGGTACATCGATGTGTTAATCCGTCTAAGTCCTAATAGCTCACAATGGAGAGGAACTTTTGTGTATGGCGAACCAAAGGCTGATGAGAGACATCACATGTGGGAACTGTTGAGAACAATTCGTAACAATTCCTCTAAACCTTGGCTCATGATTGGTGATTTCAATGAAGCCATATGGCAGAGCGAGCATTTCTCGAGATCACACCGGTCGGAAAGTAACATGGCAGACTTTAGGACAGTGCTAGCGGACTGCAACCTTCATGACAAAGGCTTCAAGGGCACACCCTGGACATATGACAATAAACAGAGGGGGATTTTCAATGTAAAAGCTCGCCTTGACAGAGGGGTGGCTAGCCCAGAGTGGTGCAGACTGTTTAGCAATGCTACAGTGGAACATGTTGCGTCTTCGAGATCTGACCATGTACCTCTATTGCTCCGTTTCGGTTCCAGGAGAGAGTGGCGCTCAGTCAACAATAGTTTCAGATATGAACATATGTGGGAAAGAGCTGATAACCTGCCAGAAGTAGTGGCTAATGCATGGTCTGGTGGAGGGCCAGGTCATTCTCTGGAAAAAATCACTAAGAAACTACGAAGTATGCAGGGGGGTGCTTAACAAATGGGCGTAAAAGGAGTTCTGCTCTGTACAAAACAGAATAAAGTCGCTAAGAGATGCTCTCAAGGGTTTCCGTATGTTGCATCAAACTCCGGAAATCGAAGAGAAGATGAGGCGAACAGAATCTAAATTAGATGAATGACTCTACAGGGAGGAGATGATGTGGAGACAACGGTCTCGGATAACCTGGTTAAGGGAAGGGGATAGGAACACGGGATTCTTCCACCGCAAAGCAACCTGGCGCAGGAAGAAAAATAAAATAACAAAACTGAAACGTGAGGATGGAAGTTGGACAGAGAATACAGAGGAAATACATGTGGAGATAAATAATTTCTTCCAAGGCTTATATACGTGAGATGACAAGGTTATACCACAGGAGTTAATTGACCTTTTCCCGAATAAGGTGGATGACAAAATGAATGAAACACTAGTCAAAACGGTCACGTATGAGGAGATAGGTGATGCCCTTTTTCAAATTGCACCACTCAAGGCCTCAGGGCCCGATGGTTTCCCGGCTCGCTTTTTTCACCGGAATTGGCAATCCATGAAGGAGGACGTAATAAATGGAGTAAAAAAGTTTTTTGAGGATGGAGTGATGCTAGCAGGTGTGAACGATACTACAATTGTGCTCATTCCTAAAGGAAACAATCCTATTAGTATCAAGGATTACCGCCCCATAAGCCTCTGCAACGTTATATACAAGGTAATCCTGAAGGTGCTAGTAAATCGCTTACGCCCTCTACTTGATGATCTCATTTCTGAAACTCAAAGTGCCTTCATCCCGGGGAGACTGATCACTGACAATGCGATCATCGCTTTTGAGTGCTTCCATAAAATCCACCACAGCAAGAACCGGAGAGATACCCATTGTGCTTACAAATTGGACTTGGCGAAAGCCTATGACAGGGTTGATTGGGATTTTCTTGAGGGTGCTCTTATACAACTGGGCTTTGATCGGAAGTGGATTAGATGGGTGATGATATGCGTGAGATCAGTCACTTTTTTGGTTGAATGCAATGGTGTGCTGCTGGATGCATTTGTGCCCTCGAGAGGCCTGAGGCAGGGGGATCCGTTGTGTCCATACCTCTTCTTATTTGTGGATGATGGATTGGCTACCTTACTAAACAGAGAAGTAGAAAAAGGTACTATCTCCCTACTGAAAATCGCTCGATGTAGTCCGGGTATATCAAATCTCCTCTTCGCGGATGACAGTTTGCTATTCTTCAAACCCACTGTCGATCAAGCAAGAAAAGTGAAGGAGCTCTTAGACCTTTTTCAGAAATGCTCGGGTCAACTGTTGAGCCAAAGTAAGTGTTCCCTACTCTTCAGTGAGGCATGTCCAGACAATGTAAGGAAAGATATTATGAGCACCCTAGGAGTGGAAACTTCAACTTTTGAGGGTAAGTATTTGGGGCTGCCAACACTAGAGGGAAGATGAAAGATGAGAACTTCCAACCGATCTTGAACAAATTCGGGAAGAGATGTAATAACTGGAATGAAAGATTCATGTCCCAAGCGGTAAAAGAAGTCCATGTTAAATCAATTGTACAATCTTTGCCAGTATACGTCATGGGGGATTTCAAGCTCAACCAAAGCTTCTGTGATAAGTATGAAAAATTAATCAGATACTTCTGGTGGGGTGACAAGGATGAATATAGAAAAGTTCATTGGATGTCATGGGAGAATATGACAAAACCTAAGAGGGATGGAGGCATAGGCTTCTGAGATATGCATTATTTTAATCAAGCGCTGCTAGCTAGGCAGGGATGGAGGCTGCTGCAATTTCCAAACAGCTTGTGTGCCCGGGTCCTAAAATCTAAATACTACCCCAACGGTGAATTACTGAATACTGTATTCTGCTTAGATGCTTCCCCCGCGTGGCGAGGCATTGAATTTGGACTCGAGCTTCTGAAAAAGCGTCTCATCTGGAGAGTGGGCAGCGGAAGGAAAATCCAAATTGAAAGATACAAATGGATTCCACGAGACGAAGGCCTAAAAATAGCGTGTCTCATAAGCCGCTCTAGACTGAGATGGGTCAACCAGCTAATGCTTTCGGACACAAAGGAATGGAACATTGACCTCATAAGGAGAATTTTTCATGCTTTTTTGATGCAGACGAAATCTGCAAAATCCGAATCCCCGCTGCTGAAGTAGAGGATTGTGTGGCTTGGCACTATGAAAAGTACGGCGTCTTTACTGTCAAGAGCGCCTACAAACTTGCCATCACACTAAGAAGAAATGGAAGGGAGGCTCCCTCTAGCTCGTCGAGTGAACCCGGGAACAGAAGCATTTGGGATGTCATATGGAAAGCAAACATTCCTGAGAAAATAAAAAAATTTGGGTGGAGAGTAGCGACCCAAGCTTTGGCAACAAAACATAACACCTTCAGAAGGACCATTATGAAGGAAGATACATGTGATTTATGTGGAATGGAAAGTGAGGATGAGTTCCATGCGGTTGTTTCATGCACAAGAAGCGGGCGTTGAGAGCTGCCATGAGGGTTAAATGGGACATCCCCAAGGAAGTTGAGTTCAGACAAACGGGAGAGGATTGGCTTCAGAACCTCCTTCTACCACAATCAGCTAGCATCAGAAACAATATCTTGATGATACTGTGGAAAGCCTGGAGCCTCAGGAACAACACCATCCATGGGGATGGGAAGGATACTGTCACGGGAGCAGTGCATCAACTCCTCAGACTGGGCGAAGATTTGTTAGCGGCCGAGCAGGCTGTTAACATGCCTGATAGCAAGCAAGCAATCACACTTTTTGATCAGAGCATAACCAAGCCTGTACCCCTGAAAAATAATCGCTGGATAGCACCTGCAACTGGGTATGTAAAAATCAAATGCGATGCGGCCTTTCTTAAAGAATCAGAGGACACTTGGGGAGGAGCAGTAGCTCGAGATCATCGGGGTTTTGTCCACTTGTTTGTCGGACGCCGGCTGATCTAGTGCAACTCGGTAGAAGAGGCAGATGCAGCTGCTGTACTGATGGGAATGTCTGAACTGTTGAACGTTTATGGGGGACCTATAATCCTGGAGGTGGATTGCGCTACAGTGGGCCGGAACTTGATCTCGGAGGATCCCTGCAAGTCGTCTAGCTATGCAATCATAGCTGACATAAAGAAGACCTTAAATGCCTTCCAAAGGTTTGAGGTCAGGGTGATCAACAGAGCTCAGAACGAGCTGGCTCACCAGATTGCAGCCACAACAAGGGCATCAGGTGACCACAAAGTGGTGGCAGGAGTGCATGATTCAGTGAGGCAACAAATGGTTAAGGAGTATATTACTACCATTGCATAGTGTATGCATGGTTCTAAAAAAATGGCAAAAATGCGAGTACACCTTGGAAAGCACTCTGCTTATACAGGAGGCCATGTGTTATATGGGTAGATATATAATTAAGATATATCTGTTAGACAATTGTGCAGTGATGTGGGAGAAGGATATTATATCTCAGATGTAAGATAATTTGGTTATGGAACATAAAATTTAGCTAGTCCTATGATTTGAGTTGTGATGATTTTCTTCCCACATATGTGTGTAACACATTTTTTTTGCTATTGCATATTGATGTTTGCTATAGTTGATATGTATTTTGTATGATGAATTTTGGTATGAACATAAAAGTTGGAACATTTTATTAATGAACGGAGGGAGTAGATAACAACTAAACGTTGTTCCAGAGAAAGAATGGAGAAGAGCATTCAAAATTGACACATGATTAAGCAATCAACTAATTAGTCTTAGGATGCAATTTTACATACAGTGGTCTATTAGTTTTTCTGCAAGGGTTTGATAAACAGAACACATTGCTATTGCGACCTCATTTTTCTCTCAGCAACAGATATACGTTCAAAGGATTATACATGTCCGTTTCCGCAAATCAGTATGCTCACATCTTTCCTGCATTTTTCAAAGAGCAGCATCGCGTTCCATCTGTTTCCAGCTTCACCACCATAGCAACTGCACTTCATGAAGTTATCATGTCCAGACACCACCAAACGCATGTGAGCAGATGAAGCACATCTAATGCCTGTTTCGGAGATGATAAATAAACAAATTGAAACATATACCTAGACTAGGAAATGATAAGGCCAAGAGAAATTGCCCATTGCAAATTTGCAATGGTGCATCTAGCCTGATTACAGTGATGTTCTAAAAAAACCTTTACAGTGATACATTGCCGTGCACGTCATATTTTTAGAGACTAGAGACACAAAATAGAGAGAATAAACTGAAGGAAAAAGCCAAAATTTAAACAATTGTTGCGCACACAAAATTATAAGTTCAATATGTTATTACCTCTGTTCTTAAATGTAAGATGTTTTGGCATACATTTAGGAATACAGGGTGTACACAAGTTTACAACAAAAAATTCATTAGCCTAACAAACTGCTCTTGCATGTTTTCTGTATAAATACCCGCTTGCATATATTTGAGGAGGAGTTAACAACAACAACAACAACAACAACAAAAATCATTTTCTCTATATATTATCTCACCAAGCCTGAGCTTATTATAAGAAAAACATGGTCAAGTTTTAAGGCTCCAACTCAATATAACCTTGGATGCACACAGATAGCATAAATCATTAAAAAAATGCATTGTTCAGATGAGAAAAAGGGTTTCCCCCTGCTTTGTATTACAAAGCAACCAACCGATACAACCGACGATAGGGGCTGGGGCGGAAGCAGCACAAACACGCCCAAAAGAAAGGAAAGAGAAAAAAGAAAAGAAACAAATGCCGATAATGGCGGATCGACAAAAACGACGAAGCCTCGTGACCGCTGCGACCACCGGAGATCGCCCACCAAGCTCCGAGACTCCAAAGTGCCGGTACCCAACAACACCTCCAAGAAGGGACGCGACGATGACAACGCTGCTGCCAAGGGTTTTCCCCGATACACGGCGAGGAGAGAGGAAGGGTATCCCCGAGGCCCTCCAGGAAGGTCCGGTGGCACCCTCAGGCGCCACCGCGTCGGTGTCGGCCAAGCCAACAGAAATTTCTCCCGATCCCAGCCTCTACCTCAGGCACTCCGGAACTCGCCACCAGACCGATCACCACCCTGCGCCAACACGTACACGAAGCTTCCACGTTGTCTCACCACGGCACCGCGAAGATGGTCTGCACAACGGAGAAGAGGAGCCGGGACTAGGGCAACAACACCGTCGGCATACGGGAGGGCCCCACCTCCACCGTTCACGACGGTAGCCGACCGGACGCCATGGCAGGAGCCTACCGGGCCCGTGGCCCCACAGGCCCGGCCGGGCCCTCAAAGACCCGGAAAGCTCCCGCCTCCGCGCAGCAGCTGGTATGTCGTTGGCGTTGCTGTCCCAGTCCAAGCAGCTCCCCTGCCTCCCCATACAGAGAGCATCGCGGTCGCACCGGAGCCGACCAGCAAGGACCCAGAAGGGACCCTACGGGCCCAGATATGGGCCGGGGACGCGCCCCCGACCGACCAGCACCACCGGACCACCCTGCCGCCAAGAGGCGGCACCACCACAGCGAGCACCGCCGGCCTCCACACCAGGACGCCGGACCGCCACCGGCCGAGGCGCACCGCCGCCGGCCATCACCGCCCGAGCAGGGGAGGACTGCGTGCGGGGAAGGGCAAGCCCACCGCCACCAGCATCACGCGGCCGAGGACCGGCGGCGCAGGCTGACGGCGGCGGGAGGAGGGATGGGCGCGGGAAGGGGCTGGTGGTGCGTGGAGGAAGGGCCCCCGGCCGCCTCACTCGGGAGGCGCGGGGCACGGGGCGCGGAGGAGGGGGGGGGAGGAGAAGGGGCACGGGGAGGAGGGGCTGGCGGCTCGGGAAGGCTCCGGCCGCCCAGGCGGAGGCTCACATGGGGGAGCCGGCGGCGGCGGCGGGGAAACCCTAGGGAGCGGGAGCGGGGGAGCGGGCTTGTACGGGCTGAACGACGCAATGCATTGTTCAGATCGCTGCTTAATTAAAGTGAAATAAATATGTAAAGTCAAGCCTGAAAATTCTCAAAAAGAAAGAGGGAGAAACACCACATTGCCTAATCAAAACTGAAGCCATGTGAATTGAATCGCCTTTTAGAAAAGTGTGATGTGCGGATGCTCCACTGCAAATATAAATCTTAGCTAAACAACACAATGAAAAAAATAGTCATGTTTTAAACCGACCACCGACAACAAATACTACTGAATTCTCTGATGCAAAACAAATGACATAACAAAATATCTTCAGGCTGTTGAAACATCACCCAAAGCAATGAACAATTAGCATCAGCGTAAATTTGCAGGGAGGAACCACGAGTTCCAAGATAACCAAGAGTTGAGAGATTATCCAAAGGGGTTCTAGCAGGGTTGCTAACAGTGTTGTCCCCCAAATCAAATTACTCATAATGGAACTTTTGGGCTTGCTGCATTCGTCTGGGAAATAACAAAAGCGGACAGTCCAATCTTTTCTTTGAAATCTGAAGCTATTTCTAACCTTTCCATATTTGCCATAGGATGTAAAAAATAAGGCCAGTGTTTACCTTAGAGGAAAGGTGCTTAATTAGAGAGCATTGCACACAAGAACTCTGCAAATTGTCAGTTTGTAAAGCCAATGGACAGCCAAACCAAATGGTTCTAGCATAAGCAGAATGGGAAAAAACAAGATGTGATCATCATATTTTGACCAATGACATCTAGAACAAATCAATCAGGGAGACTGTCCCTATTGGAAAAAAAACATGTTAAACAGGCGCCTCATTTGGGTTGCAAAAGTTACAAATTAAACAGACAGCCATACAGATACATTATATGCACTAGAGAGGGCTCTAGCGAAAGAGACAGCTGGTATGATTGATACACGCCTTGCTATACCTGTGTCTACGGTCAGCATAGAATACTAGATACTCATCAAGGTTGTAGGGGCTGGCAGCGGGTTGATATAAATACCGGGATATATCAAAGACGAACTTGTCATTAGGCTCGGTCCTCGGGTGGTTCTTCTTGTTGATATGATAGATGCCAAACCTACGGTTTTGTTGATGATAGCAGCCCAGGTATATCGTGTCAGCAGAAATGGAGGGGAATGTCTCGGTAGAGATGTGCAAGCAGTGCGTCAGGCCAATAAACACCGCATACCGGCCAAGGCTCCTGACGGGAACCAGCCTCCTGCCGGCGATGTCCACCTCCAAAACCTCAATGCGGCTGGCGATGCCGCGCGCCGTGAATAGGTCCTCTGGATTGTAAGCCTCAACACCACCGAAGCGCTCCATGCCGCTCCAGTACCTCACCATCAGCATCCTCCCACCGGTGTCACTCACCAGGAACGACATTATGTGCTCGCGCCAAATGTTATCTGGTTCGGCAAAGCGGCGCTCGTCAACCACATCCACCAGCCGAGGTAGCGGCTCCAGCTCCATAAGGTAGACCGAACCCTCCGGCGAGCTGATGTAGCAGCGTCCTCCCAGGGAGAGCAGTGTGAAGAATAGTAGCTGTTGATGTTTGTAGTTCCTGGGGTGGGTGGACCGGCCTGGGGTCACCATCGTCCAGTGCGCATAGCCAGGTTTGGCGAAGATGATGGTGGCCAGACCGCCTCTCAGGCAGAGCAGGAGTGTGGGCGAGGAGGTGGAGTCGTCAAAAGCTGCGCCATTGATCGCCGTCGGTATAGTGCCCAGGGGATTCTTGAACAAAACGGTGTGGTGGTCCAGGGGGACGGCGGGAACGATGGTTGAGATTGCCGGGAACTCGGTGAGGGCGCTGGTGAGTGGGTCGAGGAGGCGGATGGTCGTGGTGGGCTTGTGGTAGAGGACGAGGAGGCCGTCGACGTCGCAGATGTGGCAGTGGCTGGAGAGCGCCGGGAGGTCGACGCCGAGAGAGTCCGCGGTGGCCAGGTTGAGGAGGCGGCGGTGGGGCTCGGCGTCGGGGGTGATCGAGAGCACCATCCAGTTGCGGGGGCGGAAGCGGCTGTGCAGGATCCCTGTACTGCGCGGGTCAGCGGTGAGTCCGCGCCACGGCCTGCACACGGCGCGGAAGCGGAGGTACTCGGCCACGTCGATGGAGAGCAGCCGGCCGGAGATCTCCTCGACGAGATCCAGAGGAAGCAGGTTGGCCCAATCTCTCCATTCCGCGAGGAGGCGAAGCCGCTGGCGCCGCGCTCGTGTCATCATCCCGTGAGATCCGTCGCCATCGGATCCCGCAGCCACAGGGCCGGCGGCGAGGCTACGGCGCAGCGTCGATTGCCTCGTCATCTAGGCTGCAGGTATGAGAAAGAGATTTGTTGAGCGGGAGTCGGGGGTCGGGCGTCGGCGCACAGGTTTGGCGGCGGGGGTGGACGAAAGCGGAGGAGGAGGCAGTGTGCGGGCGTTGCGAGTGACCTTGGGCTTCTCGAATTGAACTGTGTAGACGGCCTTGTAGGCCAAAGGATCTAGGTAACAGACCACTGTCAAAAAGTTATTAAATTTCGCCTGCTGCTCAAAAAAAAGTTATTAAATTTCGCCTATTTTTTTTTAAATTTCCTTGAGAAAACAAGTTGTCAAGTTGTCAGTGAAGTGTGATGGTGGATGTGTCGAAAAACAACATGGGTCTCACGGGAGTCGGTGTGTCATCCAAAGCGTGATGATGGACTAGTTGATGGGGCGCGCCCATGGCGCGCCGCTTGAGGCGTTTCTTTGCGGTGTCAGGTATGTGTACGCGTCCTTTTTGGTTGTTTCTTTACGATCTGGGTGGCACGCGCCTTCTGCTCCTCGAACTGCTCCAGCCTGAACTCCAGTTGATGCTCGTACGTCGCCGGGTCCCTGTGTGTACGCGTTCATGAGGAGCGTCGTGCCGCTCGTGACATGAATGCTTGCCACCGTGCAGTGCGTAGAGGACTCATGCGGGATCATCGCCGGGACGGGCAGGTACATCCGGAGGGTCTCTGCAGTGGAGGTAGCCAACCTGTGCTTTCGCCAGGGCGCCCAGATGATTGAGCAGCACCAACGTTGTCCAATCCGCCGTCGTCTCTCGTCAGCGACTTCTTGAACTCATGTGCCTCCGGCGACATGTCCGTGTCCTCGGCCCGTCAAGGCGCCATCATGGCCGTCGTCGATGTAGTGTCTGCACGACGGTCTCCGTCAAGGCACTAAGGGATGTTGGGTATAAACCCTTGAACCCTAGCTCGTGGTCGCTCTATATCTCTCTCTCTCTCTGTGTGCACTCTTTCTCTCTGGCCCAAACTGAAGAGGAAGGAGGGAAAAGGAACAGGGACACAACGAGTTTTCCCGGCGCACGAACGCCTGCCGCCCGAACGACTTTACTCCTCGAGCACGAACTCGACTCCCCACAATACACACGAGCCCCTCGGCGACGCAGCGCCCATGAAACCAACTCCAGCGAGCTCTACGCGCACGTACGCGTTCTCCTGCCGAGTCGTCCGCCCTCGTGCATGGAGCCACAAACTCCACCACGGGACTCTGTCTCCACGCCTCGCTCCTCCGCTGCATTCGCCACGCCGCACACTCTCGGCCAGCACACTGTCGCGCTCCAACGCGGCCGTTTCCAGTGCGGCGACACGGTCACCTCCCCGGCTATCTTGCTAAACAGACACACACACACACACACACACTCACGCACGCACGCACATAGCCTGTGCACAGAGACACCCCAGACTATGCCTATACCCTAGTCAGACCATGCCCATACAAAGGTCAGACTATGCCCAGACATTGTCACGGCCACGGACCGGACCTGGCGCGCCCGATGCTGGTCACCACCGTGGGGGCATGGCTTATTGCAATCACCCCCTAAGCCATGACGCCACCGCGCGCCTCCGGCACAAGCCACTACTTGCTGCCGCAGCAGCAGCCGCAGTCTCGTGCCCCGCCGCATCGCGCCACTGTGCCCCCACGGTCGTCACGTCGAGTCGTCGCAACCCTACGCCACCACGCAGGTCCTCTGTGACCTTTGTGCTCGTCGCGCTCACGACATCACGCCGCACCGCCGTGGACTCGCCGCGCGTCGCCGACGCCACGCGCTCGCCATGCGCCGCTGCCGAGACCTCCATGTCCGCCACGCGCGCCGCGGACGCCACCGCGCGCCACGACCCTGAACCTGTAGCTCTAATACCAAATGTTTGGTAGAAGCCCTTGAACCCTAGCTCGTCGTCGCTCTATCTCTTTGTCTCTCTCTGCACTCTTTCTCTCTAGCCCGAACCAAGGAGGAAGAAGGAGGGAAAATGAACAGGGACACAACGAGTTTTCCCGGCTCATGAACGCCTGCCGCCCGAACGGCTTTACTCATCGAGCACAAACTCGACTCCCCACAACACACACGAGCAGTACATCATGATATATAGCCCCTCGGCAACGCAGCCCCACGAAACCCACACACGAACATGCCTAGCTGCATGCGAGCAAATTGCTGGCCTCGCGCACGACGCCGCCGGCCGCTGCTAACAGCCCAACTACTACCACTACGCGCACGCACACGCTACTTCCACAAGCACACACCCCAGACTATGCATATACCCTAGTCAGATCATGCCCATACAAAGGTCAGACTATGCCCAGACATTGTCGTGGCCACGAACCGGACCTGGCGCGCCCGACGCTGGTCACAACCGTGGGGGCATGGCTTATTGCACCAACAAGGGACACCTCGCATAGGCTCCGCCTGAGCTCCACCAACGCGACACCGTCAGGGGCGATGGTGCCCGCGCGTGACAGGCGGCGCCACTGCGCGCACCTCATGGGCGATGTCGGCAGTCAGGCAGCCCATACGGTGTGTGAAGAGGAGCTGTGGTAACGCGGTGGAGATTGCGCCAGTACAGGCCGTAGTGGCACGTCGGGAGCGTGGTGCAGCCGTAGCACACTAGCTGCAGCGAGGGGAACCGCGGGCGGTCGGCGAAGGTCACGTCGTGTTCCGTGAAGCACTACCTAGCGCCAAGGACACGACCATGGTGCCGCGTGAGCTGAGGCGCAGGGAAGACCGGGCTGCGGATCTGGGGTGACAGTCTTCATGCCGTTGGGACTTGGAAGGAACCGTTCTATTCGGTGGCTTGTTTGGGCATGTATCATGAGGTCTTCAATATAGTTTGGCTTGTATATTAAGACAATATAAGCACCATTTGGCCTGACTATGGCAAGGCATTCCCATCAAATCTGTACGTTATGTAGTACATGATCAATCAACGTAGTCAAGGACAAACTTTAAGACTGGAACTATGTGCTTGGGATTATAGCATCTCCAGCAAACCAAGATTTTACAGTCTATTGCAGTTGTACTTTTGGGCTGGCAAGCTTCTCCCTGTCTTTTTTTACATGACTCCCTGGCTAGACAGGTTCCTTCGCGCTCATATATAGGCTGAGCATGTCTTCATTAGATAATTCACTTGAACTTAACTTAGTGCAACCAACAGATAACTGTTGGATTGACCATTGACTCATTTGGTACCGAATAGAAATTTAGCATAGAATCATCAATATCTAAGCAAAATATGCTGGCATACAAAGGAAGTTCCCCATCAAACAAACTACTCTCCACTATACACGGGCTTCCTCTTCTCGGCAAATGCAGCTAGGCCCTCGAGGTGATCCTCCTGCAGCTGCAGCAGCTGCCCGTAGCATTCTCCTTCGACAGCCAACATGGAGCCAATGTCTGCTACCCCATTCCTCCATCGATGGCCTTCTTGGCCATTCTTACCCCTAGAGGGTATCATCTAGTTGTACTAATAATGTGTATTGCACGCATCCCCCTCTTTGGCTACCTCACTTGGCAAACCTCCAATGGCTTAGAGCATCTCCAGCCGTTGGCCCCCCAGGGGCCGCGTAAAATCGCCGCCTGGGGGTGAGCCGGCGCTAAAAATCAACGTGGGGGCGAGTAGGTTCCCAGCCGCCGACCACAGGGCCTCCCCCAGACGCCGTTTATGTTTAAAAAAAAGGTATTCGGCAAAGTTCGGCAAATTGGACAAATTATTCGGCTAAAGTTCGGCAAACTGGGCATATATTCGACATGTTCGACATTACATAGCAAAGTTATTTAAAAAAAGGCCGCAACTAAAACTATTTAAGGGCCGAAGAAGTCGCTGAGCGCGGCGAAGTTGCCGACGTCGCTGCCATCCTCGTCATCGTCGGCGGCGGCCTTCTCCTCCTTGACGTGGCCGCCCCTCCTGGACCCCTGCTCGGCGTCGCCCTGGCGGACAGGTGGCGGCGGCGTGTCGTTGTCGCTGTCGTCGAGGACGACGACGCCTCCCTCATCGCGGCCCCAGCGTCGAACTTCGAACTGCTCGTAGGCGCGGCACTGGCGCTCCATCTCCATGCGCGCCCAGTCATCGCACACCCATTTCAAGGCCGCCGTGTCGTCGAGCTCCCCGCCTGCGATCTCGAGCTCCATCTTCACGACGGCGAGCCCCGGCTCCATTTTCACGGCGGCGAGCCCCGGCTCCATCTTCGGTTTGACGTAGCGCGGAGGAGCCAAGGAGGAGGCGCGCTGGCCGCCCTCATTGATGACGATGTCAGCGCTGTGGGTGGGCCGGCCGAGCGGCGTCTCCGTTGCGAGCTCGGCCTTGACGCCGAACACCGCCGGCGAGCCGGAAGAATGGGAAGAGGAGCGGGAGGAGGAGTGAGAGGAGGAAGTCGTTGAGGAGTCGAACCTATTGGGCATCCATTGCCCGGCACTCCAACGGGGCACCGAGGCAGGATATGCCAGCGGCGGGTCATTGCCGCCCTCGAGGTACTGTTGGGGAACGTAGTAATTTCAAAAAATTTCCTACGCACACGCAAGATCATGGTGATGCATAGCAACGAGAGGGGAGAGTGTTGTCTACATACCCTTGTAGACCGGGCGAAGCGATCACAACGTAGAGGAAGTAGTCGACGTTCTCCTCGCGATCCAACCGATCCGGCGCCATTACTCCGGCGCCTCGAAGTTCTTGACACACGTACAGCTCGGTGGCGCCCTCGGGCTCGATCCAGCAAAGCTCCGGGAGAGAGTTCCCTCAAGACGACGGCGTGGTGGCGATCTTGATGTTCTACCGGCGCAGGCTTCGCCTAAGCACCGCTTCGATATGACCGAGGTGGAATATGGTGGAGGGGGCACCGCACACGGCTAAGGAACGATCTCAAGGATCAACTTGTGTGTCCTAGGGTGCCCCCTGCCCCCGTATATAAAGGAGCAAGGGGGAGGGCCGGCCGGCCCTAGAGGGCGCACCAAGGGGGGAGTCCTCCTCCTAGTGGGAGTAGGACTCCCTTTCCTAGTCCAACTAGGAGGGAAGAGGGAAGGAAGGAGAGGAGAGGAGAGGAAAGGGGCGCCCCCCTCCTTGTCCAATCGGACTCCTCATGGGGCGCCACCTCCTGGCGCAGCCCTCTCTCTCCCTCATGGCCCATTAAGGCCCATTACTTCCCGGGGTTCCGGTAACCTCCGCACTCCGTATTATCCAAACCACTGGAACCATTCCGATGTCCGAACATAGCTGTCCAATATATCAATCTTTACGCCTCGACCATTCCGAGACTCCTCGTCATGTCCGTGATCACATCCGGACTCGAACTCCTTCGGTACATCAAAATACACAAACTCATAATATAACCGTCATCGAAACCTTAAGCGTGCGGACCCTACGGTTCGAGAACAATGTAGACATGACCGAGACACGTCTCCGATCAATAACCAATAGCGGGTCCTGGATGCCCATATTGGCTCCTACATATTCTACGAAGATCTTTATCGGTCAGACCGCATAACAACATACGTTTGTTCCCTTTGTCATCGGTATGTTACTTGCCCGAGATTCGATCGTCGGTATCCAATACCTAGTTCAATCTCGTTACCGGCAAGTCTCTATACTCGTTCCGTAATACATCATCTTGCAACTAACTCATTAGTTGTAATGCTTGCAAGGCTTAAGTGATGTGCATTACCGAGAGGGCCCAAAGATACCTCTCCGACAGAGTGACAAATCCTAATCTCGAAATACGCCAACCCAACATCTGCCTTTGGAGACACCTGTAGTACTCCTTTATAATCACCCAGTTACGTTGTGACGTTTGGTAGTACCCAAAGTGTTCCTCCGGCAAACGGGAGTTGCATAATCTCATAGTTGTAGGAACATGTATAAGTCATGGATAAAAGCAATAGCAACATACTAAACGATCGGGTGCTAAGCTAATGGAATGGGTCATGTCAATCAGATCATTCAACTAATGATGTGACCTTGTTAATCAAATGACAACTCCTTTGTCTATGGTTAGGAAACTTAACCATCTTTGATTAACAAGCTAGTCAAGTAGAGGCATACTAGTGACACTCTGTTTGTCTATATATTCACACATGTATTATGTTTCCGGTTAATACAATTCTAGCATGAATAATAAACATTTATCATGGTATGAGGAAATAAATAATAACTTTATTATTGCCTCTAGGGCATATTTCCTTCAGTCTCCCACTTGCACTAGAGTCAATAATCTAGATTACACAAGAATGATTCTAACACCCATGGAGTCTTGGTGTTGATCATGTTTTGCTCGTGGAAGAGGCTTAGTCAACGGTTCCGCAACATTCAGATCCGTATGTATCTTGCAAATCTCTATGTCTCCCACATGCACTAGATCCGGATGGAATTGAAGCGTCTCTTGATGTGCTTGGTCCTCTTGTGAAATCTGGATTCCTTTGCTAAGGCAATCGCTCGATATTGTCACGAAGATTTTCATTGGACTGATGCACTAGGTATGACACCTAGATCGGATATGAACTCCTTCATCCGACTCCTTCATTGGCTGCTTCCGAAGCAGCTATGTATTCCGCTTCACATGTAGATCCCGCCACGACGCTTTGTTTTGAACTGCACCAACTGACAACTCCACCGTTTAATGTAAACACGTATCCGGTTTGCGATTTAGAATCGTTCGGATCAGTGTCAAAGCTTGCATCAACGTAACCATTTACGATGAGCTCTTTGTCACCTCCATATACGAGAAACATATCCTTAGTCCTTTTCAGGTACTTCAGGATGTTCTTGACCGCTGTCCAGTGATCCACTCTGGATTACTTTGGTACCTCCTGCTAAGCTAATAGCAAGGCACACATCAGTCTGGTACACAGCATTGCATACATGATAGAGCCTATGGCTGAAGCATAGGAACATCTTTAATTTTCTCTCTATCTTCTCGTGGTGGTCGGGCATTGAGTCTTACTCAACTTCACACCTTGTAACACAGCAAGAACCCTTTCTTTGCTTGATCCATTTTGAACTTCTTCAAAACTTTGTCAAGGTATGTGCTTTGTGAAAGTCCAATTAAGCGTCTTGATCTATCTCTATAGATTTTGATGCCCAATATGTAAGCAGCTTCACCGAGGTCCTTCATTGAAAAACTCTTATTCAAGTACCCCTTTATGCTATCCAGAATTCTATATCATTTCCGATTAGTAATATGTCATCTACATATAATATCGAAATGCTCTGAGCTCCCACTCACTTTTTTGTAAATCTGAGACTTCTCGAAAAGTCTCATATAAACTAAATGCTTTGATCACACTATCAAAACGTTTATTCCAACTCCGAGATGCTTGCACCAGTCCATAAATGGATCGCTGGAGCTTGCACACTTTGTTAGCTCCTTTGGATCGATAAAACCTTCGGTTGCATCATATACAACTCTTCTTCCGTAAATCCATTCAGAATGCAGTTTTACATCCATTTGCCAAATTTCATAATCATAAAATCGGCAATTGCTAACATGATTCGGACAGACTTAAGCATCGCTTCGGGTGAGAAGGTCTCATCGTAGTCAATCCCTTGAACTTGTCGAAAACCCTTTGCGACAAGTCGAGCTTTATAGACGATAACATTACCGTCGGCGTCGGTCTTCTTCTTGAAAATCCATTTGTTTTCTATTGCTTGCCGACCCTCGGCAAGTCAACCAAAGTCCACACTTTGTTTTCATACATGGATCCCATCTCGATTTCATGGCCTCAAGCCATTTTGTGGAATCTGGGCTCACCATCGCTTCTTCATAGTTCGTAGGTTCATCATGATCTAGTAGCATGACTTCCGAATAGGATTACCGTACCACTCAGTGCGGATCTTACTCTGGTTTGATCTACGAGGTTCTGAGTAACTTGATCTCAAGTTTCATGATCAACATCATCAACTTCCTCACTATTTGGTGTAGATGTCGCGAAAACCGGTTTACGTGATAAACTATTTTCAATAAGGGAGAAGGTACAGCCACCTCATCAAGTTCTACTTTCCTCCCACTCACTTCTTTCGAGAAAACTCCTTCTCTAGAAAGGATCCATTTTTAGCAACAAATGTCTTGCCTTCGGATCTGTGATAGAAGGTGTACCCAACTGTCTCCTTTGGGTATCCTATGAAGACACATTTCTCCGATTTGGATTCGAGCTTATCAGGTTGAAGCTTTTTCACATAAGCATCGCATCCCCAAACTTTAAGAAACGACAACTTTGGTTTCTTGCTAAACCATAGGTCATAAGGTGTCGTCTCAACGGATTTTGACGGTGTTCTATTCAGCGTGAATCGGCCGTCTCAAGAGCATAACCCCAAAGCGATAGCGGTAAATCTGTAAGAGACATCATAGATCGCACCATATCTAGTAAAGTGCGATTCGACGTTCGGACACACCATCACGCTGTGGTGTTCCGGTGGCGTGAGTTCTAAACTATTCCGCATTGTTTCAAATGTAGACCAAACTCGTAACTCAAATATTCTCCTCCACGATCAGATCGTAGAATCTTTATTTTCTTATTACGATGATTTTCAACTTCACTCTGAAATTCTTTGAACTTTTCAAATGTTTCAGACTTGTGTTTCATTAAGTAGATATACCCATATCTGCTTAAATCATCTGTGAAGGTGAGAAAATAATGATATCCGCCACGAGCCTCAACATTCATTGGACCACATACATCTGTATGTATGATTTCCAACAAATCTGTTGCTCTCTCCATAGTACCGGAGAACGGGGTTTTAGTCATCTTGCCCATGAGGCACGGTTCATAAGTGCCAAGTGATTCATAATCAAGTGACTCCAAAAGTCCATCGAGATGGAGTTTCTTCATGCGCTTTATACCGATATGACCTAAGCGGCGATTACCACAAATAAGTTGCACTATCATTATCAACTCTGCATCTTTTGGCTTCAACATTATGAATATGTGTATCACTACTATCGAGATTCATTAAAAACAGACCACTCTTCAAGGGTGCATGACCATAAAAGATATTACTCATATAAATAGAACAACCATTATTCTCTGATTTAAATGAATAACCGTCTCGCATCAAACAAGATCCAGATATAATGTTCATGATCAACGCTGGCACCAAATAACAATTATTTAGGTCTAAAACTAATCCTGAAGGTAGATGTAGAGGTAGCGTGCCGACCGCGATCACATCGACTTTGGAACCATTTCCCACGCGCATCGTCACCTCGTCCTTTGCGGTGTTAAGCAATCCGTAGTCCTGCTTGAGTTGCAAATATTAGCAATGAACCAATATCAAATACCAGTGCTCTGCGAGCTCTAGTAAGGTACACATCAATAACATGTATATCACATATACCTTTGTTCACCTTGCCATCCTTTTATCCGCCAAATACTTGGGGCAGTTCCGCTTCGATGACCAGTCGCTTGCGGTAGAAGCACTCGGTTTCAGGTTTAGGTCCAGACTTGGGTTTCTTCTCTGAACAGCAACTTGCTTGCTGTTCTTCTTGAAGTTCCTTCTTCTTCCCTTTGCCTTTCTTCTTGAAACTAGTGGTCTTATTGACCATCAACACTTGATGCTCCTTCTTGATTTCTACCTCCATGCCTTTAGCATTGCGAAGAGCTCGGGCATAGTCTTTACTAACCCTTGCATATTATAGTTCATCACAAAGCCTTTGTAGCTTGGTGGCGATGATTGAAGAATTACATCAATGACACAATCATCCGAAAGATTAACTCCCGGTTGACTCAAGTGATTGTAATACCCGGACATTACGAGTATGTGCTCACCGATGACCCATTCTCTTCCATCTTGCAGCTATAGAACTTATTGGAGACTTCATATCTCTCAATCCGGGCATTCTGTTGGAATATTAACTTCAACTCTGGAACATCTCATATGCTCCATGACGTTCAAAACATCGTTGAAGACCGGTTCTAAGCCCTAAAGCATGGCACACGAACTATAGAGTAGTCATCAGCTTTGCTCGCCAGACGTTCTTAACGTCGTCGGTTACATCAGCGAAGAGGCACTCGCACCCAGCGGTGCTTCGGGGCGTAACTCTTACAGGCAGCAATGAGGATAATCCTCGATTACGGACCCGATCCGTGTAATTGCTACCATCATCTTTCAACTTTGCTTTCTCAAGGAACGCATTAAAATTCAACGGAACAACAGACGAGCCATCTATCTACAAACAAACATAGATAAGCAAGATACTATCGGTACTAAGTTCATGATAAATTTAAGTTCAATTAATCATATTACTTAAGAACTCCCACTTAGATGACATCTCTCTAGTCATCTAAGTGATCACGTGATCCAAATCAACTAAACCATAACCGATCATCACGTGAGATGGAGTAGTTTTCAATGGTGAACATCATTATGTTGATCATATCTACTATATGATTCACGCTCGACCTTTCGGTCTCCGTGTTCGAGGCCATATCTGCATATGCTAGGCTCGTCAAGTTTAACTGAGTATTCTCGTGTGCAAAACTGGCTTGCACCCGTTGTAGATGGACGTGAGCTTATCACACCCGATCATCACGTGGTGTCTCGCACGACGAACTTTGGCAGCGGTGCATACTCGGGAGAACACTTCTTGATAATTTTAGTGAGAGATCATCTTAAAATGCTACCGTCAATCAAAGCAAGATAAGATGCATAAAGGATAAACATCACATGCAATCAATATAAGTGATATGATATGGCCATCATCATCTTGTGCTTGTGATCTCCATCTTCGAAGCACCGTCATGATCACCATCGTCATCGGCGCGACACCTTGATCTCCATCGTAACATCGTTGTCGTTCGCCATCTATTGCTTCTCGACTATCGCTACCGCTTAGTGATAAAGTAAAGCAATTACGAAGCGTTGCATTTCATACAATAAGCGACAACCATATGGCTCCTGCCGATTGCCGATAACCGGTTACAAAACATGATCATCTCATACAATAAAATATAGCATCACGTCTTGACCATATCACATCACAACATGCCCTGCAAAAACAAGTTAGGCGTCCTCTACTTTGTTGTTGCAAATTTTACGTGGCTGCTACGGGCTTAGCAAGAACCGTTCTTACCTACGCATCAAAACCACAACGATAGTTTGTCAAATAGACTCCGTTTAACCTTCACAAGGACGGGCGTAGCCACACTCGTTCAACTAAAGTGAGAGAGACAGACACCGCCAGCCACCTTTAAGCACGAGTGCTCGTAGCGGTGAAACCAGTCTCGCGTAAGCGTCTGCGTAATGTCGGTCCGGCCGCTTCATCTCACAATACCGCTGAACCAAAGTATGACATCTTTGGTAGGCGGTATGACTTATATCGTCCACAACTCACTTGTGTTCTACTCGTGCAAAACATCAAACCATAAAACCTAGGCTCGGATGCCACTGTTGGGGAGCGTAGTAATTTAAAAAATTTCCTCGCACACGCAAGATCATGGTGATGCATAGCAACGAGAGGGGAGAGTGTTGTCTACATACCCTTGTAGACCGAAGCGGAAGCGATCACAACGTAGAGGAAGTAGTCATACGTTCTACTCGCGATCCAACCGATCTCAGCGCCGTTACTCCGGCGCCTCCGAGTTCTTGACACACGTACAGCTCGGTGACGCTCCTCGGGCTCCGATCCAGCAAAGCTCCGGGGAGAGAGTTCCGTCAGCACGACGGCGTGGTGACGATCTTGATGTTCTACCGACGCAGGGCTTCGCCTAAGCACCGCTACGATATGACCGAGGTGGAATATGGTGGAGGGGGGCACCGCACACGGCTAAGGAACGATCTCAAGGATCAACTTGTGTGTCCTAGGGTGCCCCCCTGCCCCCGTATATCAAGGAGCAAGGGGGAGGGCCGGCCAGCCCTAGAGGGGCGCGCCAAGGGAGGGGGAGTCCTCCTCCTAGTGGGAGTAGGACTCCCCTTTCCTAGTCCAACTAGGAGGGGGAAGGGGGAAGGAAGGAGAGGGAGAGGGAGAGGGAAAGGGAGAGGGAAAGGGGGGCCGCGTGAAGGAAATATACCCTAGAGGCAATAATAAAGTTATTATTTATTTCCTTATTTCATGATAAATGTTTATCATTCATGCTAGAATTGTATTAACCGGAAACATGATACATGTGTGAATGCATAGACAAAACCACATGTCACTAGTATGCCTCTACTAGACTAGCTTGTTAATCAAAGATGGTTGTGTTTCCTGACCATGAACAAGGGGTTGTTATTTGATTAACAAGGTCACATCATTAGTAGAATGATCTGATTGACATGACCCATTCCCTTAGCTTAGCACACGATCGTTTAGTATGTTGCTACTGCTTTTATCCATGACATATACATGTTCCTATAACTATGAGATTATGCAACTCCCGTTTACCGGAGGAACACTTTGGTACTACCAAGCGTCACAACGTAATCGGGTGATTATAAAGGAGTACTACAGGTGTCTCCAAAGGCGATGTTGGGTTGGCGTATTTGAGATTAGGTTTTGTCACTCCGATTGTCGGAGAGGTATCTCTGGCCCTCTCGGTAATGCACATCACTTTGAAGCCTTGCAAGCACTACAACTAATGAGTTAGTTGTGAGATGATATATTACGAGCGAGTAAAGAGACTTGCGGTAACGAGATTGAACTAGGTATTGGATACCGACGATCGAATCTCGGGCAAGTAACATACCGATGACAAAGGGAACAACGTATGTTGTTATGCGGTCTGACCGACAAAGATCTTCGTAGAATATGTAGGAACCAATATGGGCATCCAGGTCCCGCTGTTGGTTATTGACCGTGAATGGTTCTAGGTCATGTCTACATTGTTCTCGAACCGTAGGGTCCGCACGCTTAAGGTTTCGATGACAGTTATTATGAGTTTATGTATTTTGATGTACCGAAGGAGTTCGGGGTCCCGGATGTGATCACGGACATGACGAGGAGTCTCGGAATGGTCGAGACATAAAGATTGATATATTGGAAGCCTATGTTTGGAGTTCGGAATGGTTCGAGTAAACGGAATTCTGAGTACCGGAGGTTACGGAACCCCGGGAGGTGAATGGGCCTCGATGGGCCTTGGTGGAAAGGAGAAGGGGCAGCCCAAGGTGGCCGCGCGCCTCCCCCCCCTTCCCTAGTCCTACTAGGACTAGGAGAAGGGGCCGGCCCCCCTCTCTCTCTTTCCCCCCTCCGGGAATCCTAGTCCAACTAGGATTGGGGGAATCCTACTCCTGAGGGAGTAGGACTCCAGTAGCGCCCCTTTGGCCGCCGCCCCCTCCCCTGGCTCCTTTATATCTACGGGGGCAGGGGGCACCTTGGAACACACAAGTTGATCGTGAGATCGTTCCTTAGCCGTGTCGGTGCCCCCTCCACCATATTCCACCTCGGTTATACTGTCATGAAGCTTAAGCGAAGCCTGCGCCGGTGAAACATCAAGATCGTCCTGCGCCGTCGTCTTGTGGAACTCTCCTCGACACTCGGCTGGATCGAGTCTGAGGGCGTCATCGAGCTGTACGTGTGTCAAGAACTCGGGGCGCCGAATAACGGCGCCGGGATCGGTCGGATCGCGAGGAGAGCGTCGACTACTTCCTCTACGTTGTGATCGCTTCGCCGGGTCTACAAGGGTATGTGGACAACACTCTCCCCTCTCGTTGCTATACATCACCATGATCTTGCGTGTGCGTGGAAATTTTTGAAATTACTCGTTCCCCAACAAAGGCATCCGAGCCTAGGTTTTTCTATGGTTTGATGTTTTGCACGAGTAGAACACAAGTGAGTTGTGGGCGATACAAGTCATACTACCTACCAGCATGTCATACTTTGGTTCAGCGGTATTGTGAGATGAAGCGGCCTGACCGACATTACGCCAGACGCTTCGCGAGACTGGTTTCACCGCTCTGAGCACTCGTTGCTTAAAGGTGACCGGTGGGTGCTGTCTCTCTCACTTTAGTTGAACCGAGTGTGGCTCGCCCGGTCCTTGAGAAGGTTAAACGGAGTCTATTTGACGAAATATCGTTGTGGTTTTGATGCGTGGTGAGACTGGTTCTTGCTTAAGCCCGTAGCAGCCACGTAAAACTTGCAACAACAAAGTAGAGGACGTCTAACTTGTTTTTGCAGGGCATGTTGTGATGTGATATGGTCAAGGCGTGATGCTATATTTTATTGTATGAGATGATCATGTTTTGTAACCGGTTATCGGCAATCGGCGGGAGCCATATGGTTGTCGCTTTATTGTATGCAATGCAATCGCCTCGTAATGCTTTACTTTATCACTAAGCGGTAGCGATAGTCGTAGTAGCATAAGTTTGGCGAGGCGACAACGATGCTACGATGGAGATCAAGGTGTCGCGCGGTGGCGATGGTGATCATGGTGTTGCTGCAAGATGGAGATCGTGAAGCACAAGATGATGATGACCATATCATATCACTTATATTGATTTGCATGTGATGTTTATCCTTTTATGCATCTTATCTTGCTTTGATTGACGGTAGCATTATAAGATGATCTCTCACTAAATTATCAAGAAGTGTTCTCCCGAGTATGCACCGTTGCCAAAGTTCGTCGTGCCCGCACACCACGTGATGATCGGGTGTGATAAGCTCTCGTCCATCTACAACGGGTGCAAGCCAGTTTTGCACACGCAGAATACTCGGGTTATACTTGACGAGCCTAGCATATGCGAGATATGGCCTCGGAACACGAGACCGAAAGGTCGGCGTGAATCATATAGTAGATATGATCAACATAAGATGTTCACCATTGAAAACTACTCCATTTCACGTGATGATCGGTTATGGTTTAGTTGATTTGGATCACGTGATCACTTAGATGACTAGAGATGTCTTTCTAAGTGGGAGTTCTTAAGTAATATGATTAATTGAACTTAAATTTATCATGAACTTAGTACTGATAGTATTTTGCATATTATGTTGTAGATCAATAGCTCGCGTTGTTGCTTTCATATGTTTGTTTTGATATGTTCCTAGAGAAATTATGTTGAAAAAGTTAGTAGCAATGATGCGGATTCGATCCGTGATCGGAGGTTTATCCTCATTGCTGCACGGAAGAATTATGTCCTTAATGCACCGCTAGGTGATGGACCTATTGCGATGGCGGATCTGACGTTATGAGCGTGTGGCTAGCTCAATATGATGACTACTTGATAGTTTTGTGCACCATGCTTTATGGCTTAGAATCGGGACTTCAAAGATGTTTTGAACATCATGGACCATATGAGATGTTCCAGGAAATGAAGTTAATATTTCAAGCAAATACCCGAGTTGAGAGATATGAAATCTTCAACAAGTTCTATAGCTAAAAGATGGAGGAGAATCGCTCAACTAGTGAGCATGTGCTCGAGATTATGCAGGTACTTCAATCGCTTGAATCAAGTGGGAGTTAATCTTCAAGATAAGATAGTGATTGACAGAATTCTCTAGTCACCACCACCAAGTTAGTAGAACTTCGTGATGAACTATAGTATGCAAGGGATGACGAGAACGATTCCCGAGCTCTTCGTGATGTTGAAATCGACGAAGGTAGAAATCAAGAAAAACATCAAGTGTTGATGGTAGACAAGACCACTAGTTTCAAGAAAAGGGCAAAGGAAAGAAAGGGGAACTTCAAGTAGATTGACAAGCAAGTTGTCACTCCCACGAAGAAGCCCAAAGCTGAACCAAAGCCTAAACCGAGTGCTTACACCGCAAAGGAAATGGTCCTTTGGAAGCGGAACTGCCCTAAATATTTGGTGGATAAGAAGGATGGCAAAGTGAAAAAAGGTATATTTGATATACAGGTGTTTGATGTGTGCTTTACTAGTGTTTATAGCAACCCCTCGGTATTTGGTACTGGTTCAGTTGCTAAGAGTAGTAACTCGAAACGGGAGTTGCGAATAAGCGAAACTAGCTAAGGGTGAAGTGACGATGTGTGTTGAAAGTAGTTTCAAGATTGATATGATCATCATCGCACACTCCACATACTTTCGGGATTAGTGTTGAACCTAAATAAATGTTATTTGGTGTTTGCGTTGAGCATGAATATGATTTGATCATGTTTATTGCAATACGGTTATTCATTTAAGTAAGAGAATAAACTGTTATTCTGCTTACATGAATAAAACCTTATATGGTTACACACCCAATGAAAATGGTTCATGGGATCTCGATCGTAGTGATACACATATTCATAATATTGAAACCAAAAGATGCAAAGTTAATAATGATAGTGCAACTTATTTGTGGCACTTGCCGTTTAGGTCATATTGGTGTAAAGCGCATAAAGAAACTCCATGCTGATGGGATTTTGGAATCACTTGATTATGAATCACTTGATGCTTGCGAACCGTGCCTTTTGGGCAAGATGACTAAAACACCGTTCTCGGAACAATGGAGCGAGCAACAGATTTGTTGGAAATCATACATCTTGATGTATGTCGTCCGATGAATATTAAGGCTCATGACAAGTATCATTATTTTCGACCTTCACAGTTGATTTAAAGCAGATATGGGTATATCTACTTGATGAAACATAAAGTCTGAAATAGTTGAAAGGTTCAAAGAATTTCAGAGTGAAGTGGAAAAATCATCGTGACAAGAAAATAAGGTTTCTACGATCGATCGCAGAGACAAATATTTGAGTTCTGAGTTTGGTCTTCAATTAAAAACAATGTGGAATAGTTTCACAAATTCATGCCACCTGGAACACCACATCATAATGGTGTGTCCGAACGTCATAACCGTACTTTATTGGATATAGTACAATCTATGATGTTTCTTACCGAGTTACCAATATCGTTTTGGGATCATGCATTAGAGACAGCTGCATTCACGTTAAATAGGGCACCATCTTTCGTTGAGACGACACTTTATGAACTATGGTTTAGCAAGAAACCAAAGTTGTCGTTTCTTAAAGTTTGGGGCTGCGATGCTTATGTGAAAAAGTTTCATCTGATAAGCTCAAACCCAAATCGGAGATGTGCGTCTTCATAGAATACCCAAAGGAAATTGTTGGGTACACCTTCTATCACAGATCCTAAAGCAAGATTTTCGTTGTTGAAAATGGATCCTTTCTAGAGAAGGAGTTTCTCTCGAAAGAAGTGAGTGGGAGGAAAGTGGAACTTGATGAGGTAATAGTACCTTCTCCCTTACTTGAAAGTAGTTAAATCGCGAAACCGGTTTACGAGACACCTACACCAAGTAGTGAGGAAGTTAATGATGTTGATCATGAAACTTCAGATCAAGTTACTGCAGAACCTCGTAGATCAACGAGTAAGATCCGCACTGTGAATGCGGTAATCCTGTTCGAAATCATGCTACTAGATCATGATGAACCTCACGAACTATGAAGAAGCGATGGTGAGCCCAGATTCCGCAAAGTGGCTTGAGGCCATGAAATCTGAGATGAGATCCATGTATGAGAACAAAGTGTGGACTTTGGTGGCGTTGCCCAATGATCGGCAAGCCATAGAAAATAAATGGATCTTCAAGAGGAAGACGGACGACGATAGTAGTGTTACTATCTACAAAACTCGACTTATGCAAAAAGGTTTTGACAAGTTCAAGGTGTTGACTACAATGAGTTTTTCTCAAGCTGTAGCGATGCTTAAGTCTGTCCGAATCATGTTAGCAATTGCCACAATTTATGAAATTTGGCAAATGGATGTAAAACTGCATTCTGAATGGGTTTTAGGAGGAAGAGTTGTATATGATGCAACCGTAAGGTTTTATCGATCCAAAGGAGCTAACAAAGTGTGCAAGCTCCAAATGATCCATCTATGGACTGGTGCAAGCATCTCGAATTGGAATATACGCTTTGATGAGTTGATCAAAGCATATAGTTTTATCTGCACTTACGGTGAAGCCTGTATTTCTTGAAAAGTGAGTGGGAGCACTACAAACATTTCGATAAGTATATGTGAATGACATATTGTAGATCGGAAATAATGTATAATTATTCGCAAAGCATAAAGGGGTGTTTGAAAGGAAGTTTTTCAAAAAGGACCTCGGTGAAGCTACTTACATATTGAGCATCAAGATCTATAGAGATAGATCAAGACGCTTGATAAGTTTTTTCAATGAAGTACATACCTTGACAAGATTTTGAAGTAGTTCAAAATGGAACAGTCAAAGAAAGAGTTCTTGCCTGTGTTACAAGGTGTGAAATTGAGTAAGACTCAAAACCCGACCACGGCAGAAGATAGAAAGAGAATGAAAGTCATTCCCTATGCCTTGGCCATAGGTTCTATAAAGTATGCCATGCTGTGTACCAGATCTATTGTATACCTTGCACAGAGTTTGGCAAGGGAGTACAATAGTGATCTAGGAGTAGATCACTGGACAGCGGTCAAAATTATCCTTAGTGGAGTAAGGATATATTTCTCGATTATGGAGGTGACAAAAAGGGTTAAATCAGTAAGGGTTACGTCGATGCAAGTTTTGACACCGATCCGACGACTCTAAGTCTCTATCTAGATACATATTGAAAGTGGGAGCAATTAGCTAGAGTAGCTCCGTGCAGAGCATTGTAGACATAGAAAATTGCAAAATACATAACGGATCTGAATATGAAAGACCCGTTGACTAAGATTCTCTCACAAGCAAAACATGATCACACCTTAGAACTCTTTGGGTGTTAATCACATAGCGATGTGAACTAGATTACGGAATCTAGTAAACCCTTTGGGTGTTGGTCACATAATGATGTGAACTATGGGTGTTAATCACATGATGATGTGAACTATCGATGTTAATCACATGGTGATGTGATCTAGATTATTGACTCTAGTGCAAGTGGGAGGCTGAAGGAAATATACCTAGAGGCAATAATAAAGTTATTATTTATTTCCTTATTTCATGATAATGTTTATCATTCATGCTAGAATTGTATTAACGGAAACATGATACATGTGTGAATGCATAGACAAAACCACATGTCACTAGTATGCCTCTACTAGACTAGCTTGTTAATCAAAGATGGTTGTGTTTCCTGACCATGAACAAGGGGTTGTTATTTGATTAACAAGGTCACATCATTAGTAGAATGATCGATTGACATGACCCATTCCCTTAGCTTAGCACCACGATCGTTTAGTATGTTGCTCTGCTTTTATCCATGACATATACATGTTCCTATAACTATGAGATTATGCAACTCCGTTTACGGAGGAACACTTTGGGTACTACCAAGCGTCTGGCGTAATCGGGTGATTATAAAGGAGTACTACAGGTGTCTCCAAAGGCAGATGTTGGGTTGGCGTATTTCGAGATTAGGTTTTGTCACTCCGATTGTCGGAGAGGTATCTCTGGGCCCTCTCGGTAATGCACATCACTGAAGCCTTGCAAGCACTACAACTAATGAGTTAGTTGTGAGATGATATATTACAGAACGAGTAAAGAGACTTGCCGGTAACGAGATTGAACTAGGTATTGGATACCGACGATCGAATCTCGGGCAAGTAACATACCGATGACAAAGGGAACAACGTATGTTGTTATGCGGTCTGACCGACAAAGATCTTCGTAGAATATGTAGGAACCAATATGGGCATCCAGGTCCCGCTGTTGGTTATTGACCGTGAATGGTTCTAGGTCATGTCTACATTGTTCTCGAACCGTAGGGTCCGCACGCTTAAGGTTTCGATGGCGGTTATTATGAGTTTATGTATTTTGATGTACGAAGGAGTTCGGGTCCCGGATGTGATCACGGACATGACGAGGAGTCTCGGAATGGTCGAGACATAAAGATTGATATATTGGAAGCCTATGTTTGGAGTTGAATGGTTCGGCGCGCGGAATTCTGCGAGTACCGGAGGTTACGGAACCCCGGGAGGTGAATGGGCCTCGATGGGCCTTGGTGGAAAGGAGAAGGGCAGCCCAAGGTGGCACAGGCCTTCCCCTTCCTAGTCCTACTAGGACTAGGAGAAGGGCCGCCCCCTCTCTCTCTTTCCCCTCAGGAATCCTAGTCCAACTAGGATTGGGGGAATCTACTCCCAGAGGAGTAGGACTCCAGTATGCCCCTTTGGCCGCCGCCCCCTCCCCCTGCTCCTTTATATCACGGGGCAGGGGGCACCTTGGAACACACAAGTTGATCGTGAGATCGTTCCTTAGCCGTGTGTGGTGCCCCCTCCACCATATTCCACCTCGGTTATACTGTCATGAAGCTTAAGCGAAGCCCTGCGCCGTGAAACATCAAGATCGTCCTGCACGCCGTCGTCTTGTGGAACTCTCCTCGACACTCGGCTGGATCGAGTCTGAGGGACGTCATCGAGCTGTCGTGTGTCAAGAACTTCGGGGCGCCGAGTAACGGCGCCGGGATCGGTCGGATCGCGAGGAGAACGTCGACTACTTCCTCTACGTTGTGATCGCTTCGCTTGGTCTACAAGGGTATGTGGACAACACTCTCCCCTCTCGTTGCTATACATCACCATGATCTTGCGTGTGCGTAGGAAAATTTTTGAAATTACTACGTTCCCCAACACCGCGCCCCCCTCCTTGTCCGATTCGGACTCCTCATGGGGGGGGCGCCACCTCCTGGCGCAGCGCTCTCTCTCCCCTCATGGCCCATTAAGGCCCATTACTTCCCCGGGGGGTTCCGGTAACCCCTCCGGCACTCCGGTATTATCCGAAACCACTCGGAACCATTCTGATGTCCGAACATAGCTGTCCAATATATCAATCTTTACGTCTCGACCATTCCGAGACACCTCGTCATGTCCGTGATCACATCCGGGACTCCGAACTCCTTCGGTACATCAAAATACACAAACTCATAATATAACCGTCATCGAAACCTTAAGCGTGCGGACCCTACGGTTCGAGAACAATGTAGACATGACCGAGACACGTCTCCGATCAATAACCAATAGCGGGACCTGGATGCCCATATTGGCTCCTACATATTCTACGAAGATCTTTATCGGTCAGACCGCATAACAACATACGTTTGTTCCCTTTGTCATCGGTATGTTACTTGCCCGAGATTCGATCGTCGGTATCCAATACCTAGTTCAATCTCGTTACGGCAAGTCTCTATACTGTTCCGTAATACATCATCTTGCAACTAACTCATTAGTTGTAATGCTTGCAAGGCTTAAGTGATGTGCATTACCGAGAGGGCCCAGAGATACCTCTCCGACAATCGGAGTGACAAATCCTAATCTCGAAATCGCCAACCAAACATCCGCTTTTGGAGACACCTGTAGTACTCCTTTATAATCACCCGATTCGTTGTGGCGTTTGGTAGTACCAAAGTGTTCCTCCGCAAACGGAGTTGCATAATCTCATAGTTGTAGGAACATGTATAAGTCATGGATAAAAGCAATAGCAACATACTAAGCGATCGGGTGCTAAGCTAATGGAATGGGTCATGTCAATCAGATCATTCAACTAATGATGTGACCTTGTTAATCAAATGACAACTCCTTTGTCTATGGTTAGGAAACTTAACCATCTTTGATTAACAAGCTAGTCAAGTAGAGGCATACTAGTGACACTCTGTTTGTCTATATATTCACACATGTATTATGTTTCCGGTTAATACAATTCTAGCATGAATAATAAACATTTATCATGATATGAGGAAATAAATAATAACTTTATTATTGCCTCTAGGGCATATTTCCTTCAGGTACTCCAACACGTCGTGGAGCGTGCGGCCAGGGGCGCCCCACCATACGCGGTGCCCTCCGCTGTTCTTGACACCCCCACCACCGGCGCCTCGTTGGTGGATGCCAGCCTCTGTGCCTGGCGATGCTGGAAGTACGCCGCCCACAACGCGTGGTTGTCAGCGGCTCGGGCGAAAGGGGAGAGAAGAAACGTCGGCGGGCGGCTGCACACAGGGAGAGAGGCAGAGCTCGGCGGCAGGCGGTTGTGGGCTGGTGTGGCCAGAGGCGAGGGGTAGGCACTGGTTTTATAGCCCCGCGCCGTGTGTACGCGTGGCGGGAGGGAGGCGTCGCTGCGCCGCCCGTGACGCGCCGCCCGTGACGAGGAATCAATGACAAGGCTGACCGGCGGCAGCCTTGCCATTAATTCCACGCGGGAAACCGAGGCGTTTCGAGGATGACGAGGCGCGTGTCACTGACTCGGTGGGCTTGCGGCTCTTTCGCGCCAAAATCGCTCGCCCCGGCGCCCCCCAGCGCGCTGGGTTCGGCCTAGGTCTGCCGACGCTAATTTCGGCCCAAGCCGGCGAAAAACGGGCTCCTGGGGCGCGACTGGGCCGTTTTTTCGGCCCCGGCGCGAAAAAATTGCCTGGAGGGGCCGTGTTGGGGGAGCGGCTAGAGATGCTCTTAATTCCGCAAACATTGTGCATGTTCCTGCCATTCCACAAACCTACAAAGGAGGGGGCACAAAGGAGGGGGCAGAAGAAGCCATACCGGCGGTCTTCACCATGTACAGTAAGTAGAACCATAATATTATCAATGCACCCTCAACACTACTCACCACAATCCAGACCTCGCTTCTTCCCTACATATATAATTCACCCATTAGTCAAAGAAAAGTTATACTTCCTCTCCCCAGAATTAGTTGACACTCAACCGGATGTATCTAGCACTAAAATACGTCTAGATACATCTGTTTGAGTGTCAACTAATTCCGGACGGAGAGAGTATATAAAAAAAAGAATAGTCTGTTATATATATTGTGACCAACTCACTTTTTTCCTGTGGGGGGTGGGTAACCCACTGTCGGTGTCAAAACCGGCAGATCTCGGGTAGGGGGTCCCGAATTATGCGTCTGAGGATCGAAGGTAACATGAGGCGAGGGACACGATATTTACCCAGATTTGGGCCCTCTTAATGGAGGTAATACCCTACTTTCTGCTTGATTGACTTTGATGAGTATAGAGGTTACAAGAATTGATCTACCTCGAGATCATAATGGCTAAACCCTAAATGTCTAGCCTGTATGATTATGATTGCCCTACGGACTAAACCCTCCGGTTTATATAGACACCGGAAGGATCTAGGCTTGTACAGAGTTTTTTTACAGAGAAAAGAAGGTGCATGATCCGAACGCCAAGCTTGCCACCCACGCAAAGGAGAGTCCCATCCGGACACGGGGAAAGGTCTTTAATCTCATATCTTCATGGCTCATTAGTCCGGCCCATATCACATAAGTCAAATGCCCGAGGACCCCTTCATCCAGGACTCCCTCACCCACCCTTGCCAATGTTGAAAATGGCAGTGTCTCCAACCTGTAGATGCACATCACTGCAGATATCCACTCACACTCATGCCCAAGAAGAAGAGGTACATCCGCCAAATCCTCTAATCAGTCAGTACAGTTGGCAGCTGACATGTTTGGCAGACACTCGACAAGCGCATATAGGCTGTATGTGCAAGGAGTGGTGGAGCTTCATGGGAGGCAAAGGGGCCAATGCCCCCCCCCTCTAGGAAACCTCTTGAGTGTACCCTAATTACTAGGCTTGAATATCAAACATTTCTCAGAGTTCATGCATAACTTACCGCCCCCACCCCGCTCAATAATCTTCATTAAGCTTCGCCACTGTGTGCCAGCATCTCCGGTTAAGTGTTTCTGCCCCGTGGCAAACCTGTGAGGGGAATCTGCTACCATCTTCCCCAAATATATGAACAACCCATTGACAATCTTGTTGAATACATTGCTGCACTGGCAGGCACCTTAGAACCATTGACCTTAATGGCAGCTTTGTTCACGGTCGAGTGAGATAGAATGTCCTGGTCGGTGAATGCTAGGGTACAAAGTTTGTAGTACATGTACACCCTCTTCCTTGATGGGCATACGACCCGTGCATCCTGGAAAGCATCATTGAGACATGCCCTGCCCAGGCCATATACCCTTCTCCCCCAGGAACAGAGAACCTTTCGGCCAAACAGATCTGGGGAGGAGGACACCGCCTTGGGTAGCCCTGCAGACAGCTCCTCCAAGCTCTTCTGGTAGCTGCTGGGTTCTGTGTAGTTCCCATCACATTCAAGAGACTCCGGTGAGAACAACAAAAGCAAGGGCAGCTACTACTGGTATCTTAATGCCTGCGGCAATAAAGAAAATGTCGGTTAATTTGCAATTTCATTCAGAACGATTGTACATGAACATGTTAAACATACATTCTGCAAATTGAGTTGGTCCTACAAAATTAAATTAGGTAGAACATATAAGAGAACATCTAGAGTAGGGGGGGGGGCAATGGCCCCCTTTGCCCCCATGAAGCTCCGTCATTGTGTGTGTGCACCTTGCAGGTAATGCAAATGATGATAAACTTCACACAGCTAGATCTGGCAGGCGTCGAGCAAAAACTGTGAACCAGAAGGGTAGCTCACGGTGTTGAGGTGGGCCGTGGACGGCTCGGGATCAGTGAGACGGTGACTTCCAACTTGGCAATCTCACTATATTATTTTCTCTATGCATGTTAGTTATTGTGTAAATTAGTATAGATATGGTTAATTTGAAGTTGAGAAAAGAAACGATATTAACATGAAAGGCAATCAGTGCTCATTCTACTTTTGTGTCTCATCTGCCTACTTATATATAACTGGGTGATTTATCCATCAAAAAATAACTGCACCTTTGATGTTAATTGGTTGCTTCCCTGATTTAACAGTTGTTGAACTTGTGCACATCTTGGTTTCAGAACCAACAGTCTGCACACATGGTACAAACTCCATGCCAATCTTTTATCAGTTTTCTCATGTTATATTTCAAGTTTTTTTGGTCTCTGGTCATTGAAATGGAAATTGTGTGCTCGTTTCATGCAACAAAAAATAACTGTGAGCTTTTTTTTTTAAACGGGGGCAAAAGATTTGCCTCATCCATTAATTAAGGAGTTTAGAGTTGCTTTTACAATGAAAAGCGAAAAGAAAGATTACAGTGCCGCTACTCTCCCGGCATGATTTGACCCAAGTGCTTTGCGCCCGTGGTTACCCAATGGTTGGCCTCGCTCTATATGTTTGAAGGCAAGATGGGCGGAAGCGTCGACTCGTGACGAAACACCCCTGCATTTGTCTCACACCATATGGTCCAGCATGTTAGCATAGCGCGGGAGGCAATTGCCTTCCGGTTCGACATATTGGCGGCCGACATGTTGAGCCACCAGTCCTTGATGGAGCGCATCGTGGTCCAGTATGAGATGTCGAGGTAGTCGAGCTTGAACCATCCCTTGATCATAAATATCCCACTAATTGCATTGTTGCCCTGATTACCATGAGCCACAAGGTTCTTAACTGCCATGATTGAAAAAACACAAGCTGTTCGTCATCATTCTGACTAGTATGACATTTTGCGTGGAGACTGCTACAAACCGGCATTCGCAACATGCCAACATAGGTGAGATACTTACATGATGAAAACCTAAGATAAATGAAGCAGATGGCACCGAACTAACCTAGGATTCTGAAGAAAAAAAAGATTACAATTTATTCATCAAGTAGGCTCCGTATCATCTACAACATCAGGAGAATTAGCAGATTCGGCTAATTTGACTGAACCCACTCCCTCGGTCCAAAAAATGTCTCCAGACTTGTGGACCGTGCAGCACAGGGGACCACGATGATAAATCTCTAGTGTCCATGCAGCACAGGGGATGTAGCAGAAGGGAGGCCTACGGGACTCAAGCCCCTGCCTGAGCTCGTGAAATACCCCCTGAAGAATGTTGGAGCAGAGTATTTATCTCCGAGGCGTCGTGGCGAGCAGACACCGCGACACTGCCTGGCAAAGGTTGTGTTGGCGAGGCCGGAGTGGCTCCGCCGGCCGAACTGGCGTGAACGGCATCCACCCCGGGTGACGCGACGCCTACTGAGTGTATCCCTCGGGCGCTGCCGACGGCGTCGTTCCAGCGACCCCGAGAACGTGCCCGTGGACGAGGGCTCCCGCGCGGCACGGGCACACCTCAAATGGCAGCGCACCCCGGACGGACGCTAGGGCTTGGTTGGGGAGGAAGGCGAGGCCAGTTAGTTTGCTAACTTTCGAGACTGCGTGTGTGCATGATCCTTTGTACGGTCCTTACTGTGTTGAACTTCTTTGTAGGCAATGGAAGATTGCCCGTCGGAGACAGGGGATTGAGCAAGTAACCAAAAAAACAATTGACCAGAGTGGGATTTGAACCCACGCCCTTTCGGACCAGAGCCTTAATCTGGCGCCTTAGACCAACTCGGCCATCTGATCATTTGTGTTTTCCAATGCAGGGACAGCTTATTTTCAGACCATGTCCTCTGTACGAGTGCAATGTAGTTTCACTTCAGAAAATGGAAGTGTTTTTATCCTCAATATTTGCATTATGTGTATTCCTTTTTCTTTCAAAGAATCGGCAGGAGCACTGTCTTTTCATTTCAGACGAAAACCAGGGTTTATGTACAGAGGGACCAAGTTTTTTCAGAAAACTTGGCAAAAACCTGAAGGGACCAACAGAGAGGGTACAACCCAACTAATTCCGGACGCAACTTGGACCCGGCCAAAAGCCAGGGCCCTCTGCTTGATATCTTCGAAGGCCAGTGCCTCCACCTCGATGTGGGTGAGACGTGTCCAGTTGGGAAGACGACTGTTGCGCTCCTTCCAGATATTCCATATTGTGTAGATGAAGTGTCCGCAACGACGATGTCGGTCGTCCTTGGACAAAGGAGCCACGAACATATCCCACCAGTCCAAGATCCCCACGGGAGGTGGGAGCGAGGGCGTGCTCGCAATGGCCTCGACGACCCAGTTCTGGATGTGGGACCAGACTGCAACGACAAAAGGGCAGTCCTCGCTGAGATGAGCGCATCCCCAAGACAAAGCGGGCAGCGTGGGTCATGTGGCCAGCCCCTAATGGTGAGCATGTCAGCGGTAAGGATCCTTCCGTGGAGCACGAGTCGGGAAAGGACTTGCACTCCAGTTCCGCGTGCACCCCCCAAATTTGACCGGGCAGAACATGAGGAAGGATCCGAAGAACCGAGTTGTGTAAGGCGAAGCAGCGGAGTAGATGCTATTGGAGGTCCATTTCCAGGAAGAAGTCTTTCCGGTCCGGGATCAACGTAACTTGGGAGGTCATCAAGGTAAGGGCGATGAGCTCAAGAAACTCGGCCAGGAGGTCAGCGACGCATTATGCGTATTCTAAAATGCATGTGGCAGCCTTATTATATCACATTAAGAAATAAAACTTTAATCTTGCTATAAAGCAAAAGATTGAAAATATGAACGCTCAGAAACCTAACAATTTATAAAACTGCTTGCTCAGAAGCTTAACACTGGACAAAAATGCTTGCTCAAAGCCTAACACAGGACATAACCGCCTGCTGAGAAGCCTAACACTGGACAACTTCTTGTGATGTGTTTGTGTAGTACGCTTATGGCCGGAGCCAATTGGCACATGAGTGTAGCACTTGCAAATGAATGGAATTTTTCTTGCCAAAAACAACATCATTTTTAACTAGTCCGATAGATAGATTAAATAAAGCATCATTGTTGTCTCGAATAAGATAAGAGATCTTAATGATGGCCATTACTCTGTTGCATCGGCCTACCAGGTTCAATTCAGGGGCTTAGTTGACACAAACCTTGTCCAGACGGTTTGAAAGAATTGGGACCCTCCAAAATGTAAGTTCTTTGCTTGGCTGATTATTAATAATAGGATTTGGACCACAGATCGACTACAACGACGAGGATGGCCTAATCGCAACATTTGCCCCTCTGTAAGCAACTCCAGGGATTAGCGGCTCATCTACTCTTCCATCGTAGATACACAACTAGAGTTTGGGTAATGATCAAAGTTTGGCTTGACCTTCATGATGTGAACCTGCACTAGTAGAAAAGGGGGCAATGGTCCAGGCCGGTCCAGCCCATTAGTCCCGGTTCAATACAGAACCGGGACCAATGGGGGCATCGGACCCGGTTCGTGAGCCCCGGGGGCCGGCCGGGCCACGTGGGCCATTGGTCCCGGTTCGTCTGGACCTTTTGGTCCCGGTTGGTAGGATGAACCGGGACCAATGATCCCCGCTCCTGGCCAACAACCATTCGTCCGGTTCTTGGCACGAACCGGGACCAAAGAAACCCATTAGTCGGTTAAATGCGACCAACCGGGACCAATGGTGGTGCCTATATATACCCCAGCAAGAGCGAGCACACCGCTCTGCTTTTTTCGGCGAGGGAGAGGGCTTGGTGGTGCTCTAGCTCACCTCATATGCACACAAGGTGTTCGATGGAATGCCCGAGCCACACTACTTAAGGTTTCTCCTCTCCAAGCTCGACCGCCAAGCTCCATTTTCCTCCATATTTGTCTAGGTTTAGCGGTCCGTCACGCCCCATCCCGTCTTCAACGTCGTCGATCACCCGCACCGATCTCATCGGCGGCACCACCGTGGTGAGCCTCTTGTTCTTATCTTCTTTCCAAAGGAAAAATATTCTTATTTGTATGTTTAGATAGATATATACTTGTATGATTTTCTTACTTTTATTATTGCATCTTATATAGTGCGATGGTTTTGGTATCCGCCCGTCGGCCCTCGTCCCCGCTATGATTCGGATGTGGTATATATTATCTTTTCATAACTATTGGTTCATTTATTGTTTATGACAATTATGCCGACCAACGTGACATAGATTTTATTCATCTAGGAGGTTGTTGAACCGGAAATTCCAACCGACCCTATTGTCGAGAGGTTAAATTTAGTTGAAGAAGAAAACAATTTGTTGAAGGAAAAATTAGAAAAATTGAGGAGGAGAAGATGATATTGGAGTTGCATGTTGCGGATGTAAATCGATGATCACAAGATCAAGATGGATGCAATGCGCTTGAAGATTAGAAAGATTAGAAAATATGCCATTCATACCGAGGGTTGGTATCATTATGTCGTTGGATCAGTTGTTACATTGGTTGCGATTATGATCGCATTTGTTTCGCATTGAAATGTTTTACATAGTTTGAGTGTATGGTTTAATTAATTTAGATGCTCTGCAGAGCTTTATGTTGTTAGATGAGAACTATGTATGTACTTTGGTTTTAATGTGATGATGAACTTCTATTAATTTGGTCACTTAATTAATTATCTATTCATGATCTCTCTAATGATTTTTGACACACTTAATTATATATAATGCACACAGATGAACCGCAATGGATGTACGGTTCAAGACACACCTCCGAGTACATTAAGGCGTGCATAATTTTCTCGAAGTGGCTGAGGCAAACAAGCAGAATGGTTTTATGTGTTGTCCATGCCCTATATGTGGGAATCTGAAGTCTTACTCGACCGAAAATCCTGCACACCCACCGCTTTACAAGGGTTTCATGCCACACTATAATGTTTGGACGAGGCACGGAGAAATAGGGGTTATGATGGAAGGCGGCGAAGAAGAAGAGTACGATGACAACTATGTGCCCCTGAATACGGTGATGCTCCGAAGATCAAGAGGAACCAGACGATGTGCACGATGATCTTTGCAGGAGAGAAGCTGCTGAAGATCAAGAGGAACCAGATGATGTGCCCGATGATGATGATCTCCGCCGGGTCATTGTCGATGCAAGGGCGCAATCGAAAGTCAAAAGAGAAGATGAAGTTCGATCGCATGCTAGAGGACCACAAAAAGGGTTGTACCCCAATTGCGAAGATGGCAACACAAAGCTAGGTACCGTCTTTGGAATTGCTGCGGTGGAAGGCGAGAATGCTGTGCTGATAAAGGATTTGAGAAGCTACTTAAAATATTGAAGAAGAAGCTTCCAAAGGATAACGAATTGCCCGACAAGTACATACGCAGCAAAGAAGGTCGTATGCCCTCTAGGATTGGAGGTGCGAAGATACATGCATGCCCTAATGATCGCATCCTCTACGCGGTGCGTACAAGGATCTGAACGCATGCCCGGTATCACGGTGCATTACGGTATAAGATCGACGAGATGACCTGGTGATGTTGACGGCGAGCCCCCGGAAGAGGGTTCTGCGAAGGTGATGTGGTATGCTCCTATAATACCACGGTTGAAACGTCTGTTGAACGGAGAGCATGCCAAGTTGATGCGATGGCACAGTGAGGACCGTAAGAAAGACGGAAGTTGAGAGCACCGGACGGGTCGCATGGAGAAAATCGAGAGAAATCTTGGGATGAGTTTGCAAGTGAGCCAAGGAACGTATGGTTTGCTTTAAGCGCGGATGGCATTAATCCTTTCGGGAGCGAGCAGCAATCACAGCACTGGCCCGTGACTCTATGTATGTATAACCTTCCTCCTTGGATGTGCATGAAGCGGAAGTTCATTATGATGCCGTTCTCATCCAAGGCCCTAAGCAACCCGGCAATGACATTGATGTGTACCTAAGGCCATTAGTTGAAGAACTTTTACAGCTGTGGAATGGAAGCGGTGTACGTCGTGGGATGAGCACAAGCAGGAGAATTTAACCTAAAGGCGTTGCTGTTCGTGACCATCAACGATTGGCCCGCTCTTAGTAACCTTCGGAGACGGACAAACAAGGGATACCACGCATGCACGCACCGTTTACTTGACATCGATAGTATATACCTGGCAAGCTGCAGGAAGAATGTGTACATGGGCCATCGTCGATTTCTTCCGACCAACCATCAATGTCGAAAGAAAGGCAAGCATTTCAAAGGCGAGGCAGATCACCGGAAGAAGCCCGCCATGCGTATCGGTGATCACGTATTTGCTATGGTCAATGATTTACACGTAATCTTTGGAAAGGGTCGGCGGACTAGCTGTTCCGAGTGACGCCGAGGACACGCACCCATGTGGAAGAAGAAATCTATATTTTGGGACCTACCCTCTTTGGAAAGACCTAGAGGTCCGCTCTTGATCGGCGTGATGCACGTGACGAAGAACCTTTGCGTGAACCTGCTAGGCTTCTTGGGCGTGTATGGGAAGACAAAAGATACAAATGAGGCACGAGAGGACCTGCAACGTTTGCACGAAAAAGGCGGCATGCCTCCAAAGCGGTATGAAGGTCCCGCCAGCTATGCTCTTACCAAAGAAGAGAAGGAAATCTTCTTTGAATGCCTGCTTAGTATGAAGGTCGGACGGCTTCGTCGAATATAAAAGGAATAATAAATATGGCAGAGAAAAAGTTTGAAACCTAAAGTCTCATGACTGCCACGTGATTATGGCGCAATCGCTTCCGGTTGCATTGAGGGGCTTCTACCGAAAACGTCCGATTAGCCATTGTGAAGCTATGTGCATTCCTCAATGCAATATCTCGAAGGTGATCGATCCGAAACCATACCAAGGCTAAGGAGTGATGTGGTGCAATGTCTTGTCGGTTTCGAGCTGGTGTTCCCACCATCCTTCTTCAATATCATGGCGCGTTCTTGTTCATCTAGTTGACGAGATTGTCATTCGGGACCCGTATTTCTACACAATATGTACCCCTTTGAGAGGTTCATGGGAGTCCTAAAGAAATATGTCCGTAATCGCGCTAGGCCGAAGGAAGCATCTCCATGGGCCATCAAGCAGAGGATGTCATCGGGTTTTGTGTTGACTTCATTCCTGGCCTTAAGAAGATAGGTCTCCCTAAATCGCGGTATGAGGGGAGACTGGAAAAACACGCTTGGAAAGGACTCAATAATATGCAGGGGGCGGATATTCTTGGTCTCAAGCCCACTACAGTTCTCTGAGAACTCTACCTTGGTGACCCGTATGTCGATGAACACAAGAACGATCTGCGCTTCAAACACCTTGAGCGGTCGACGATCGGATTACATGTGAACACATCAGGGACTTTCAGCAGTTGGTTGGAAGCACGTGTCGAGGTGACAGACTGTTTGTGAGGAGCTGTACTTGTTATCGAGGGACCATCTTTGACCGTATTGATTTGGAAAGGATCTGAGATAAATGGGAATACATTTTACACGATTGACCAAGATCAAAAGAGCACCAACCAAAACAGCGGTGTCGCTTTGATGCAACAACCGAGAGGGAAAGGACACATATTATGGTTACATAGTGGACATATGGGAACTTGACTACGGACATGATTTTAAGGTCCCTTTGTTTAAGTGCAAATGGGTCAATCTGTCGAGGCGGGTGCAGAGTAGACCCACATGCGGAATGACAACAAGGATCTGAAAAATCTTGGGTACACCGACGAACCGTTCGTCCTAGCCAATGATGTGGCACAGGTTATCTATGTGAAGGACATGTCCATGAGACCGAGAAAGAGAAAAGATAAGGAAGCAAATACATCATACGATGAGCCAAAGCGCCACATAGTTCTTTCGGAAAAAGGGACATCGTGGGAGTGGAGGACAAGATGCAGACATGTCGAAGATTATGAAAAGTTTCATGAAATTCCTCCTTTAAAGTCAAGGCTGACCCCACATCCCGATAAGCGATGAAGATTATCCATGGTTACGGCGCAATAAGCAAATGACACAAGCGAAGAAAAAGTGAAGACTTTCTCCATAACTATTGTTCGTTTATGATACCATTATATTATGGCCGATGAGTATGATACCATTTTTCGTTTTGTACATGCACATGCTATGTGTGGGTCAATTTATGATATACCATGCCAACTTTCAACTTTTTCAGAGTTCATTTGAAATGTCTTATGGTTCGCCCTCGTAATAATTAAAAATAGCAACAATAAGTATTTTGTTGTAAGTAGAAACAAAATAAATTAAATAAAGCAAGAAAGAAAACAAAAAAAGTGTTTTCAAATTTGAAAATTAGTAATGGCACTAACAGAAAGTTTATAATTTTCCTAAAACTAGAAGCAAAAAGATTTAAAAATAGAGCAAAAAACAAAAGAAAATAAATAATGCAGAAAACAAAACAAAAAAACAACAATAAGTATTTTGTTGTAAGTAGAAACAAAATAAATTAAATAAAGCAAGAAAGAAAACAAAAAAAAGTGTTTTCAAATTTGAAAATTAGTAATGGCACTAACAGAAAGTTTATAATTTTCCTAAAACTAGAAGCAAAAAGATTTAAAAAATAGAGCAAAAAACAAAAGAAAATAAATAATGCAGAAAACAAAACAAAAAAACAACAATAAGTATTTTGTTGTAAGTAGAAACAAAATAAATTAAATAAAGCAAGAAAGAAAACAAAAAAAAGTGTTTTCAAATTTGAAAATTAGTAATGGCACTAACAGAAAGTTTATAATTTTCCTAAAACTAGAAGCAAAAAGATTTAAAAATAGAGCAAAAACAAAAGAAAATAAATAATGCAGAAAACAAAACAAAAAACAACAATAAGTATTTTGTTGTAAGTAGAAACAAAATAAATTAAATAAAGCAAGAAAAAAAATGCCACCTCTTTGGGCGCCACGGCTGAATCGACCGGTATCCTATTTGGGCCGAGATTCAGGCCCGAGAAGGCCCAAGGTCCAACAGCAACGAAGGAGCAAATAGGCCCGTAAGCTGCAGTTCAAAGGAGTTCAAGAGGGAGGCGGCGGTGGGGCTTATAAACCACTGCGCTCCCTCTCAACTAGCGAGTGGGACTAAACTTTGGCCCCGACGCTGGCAAGGGCCTTTGGTCCCGGTTGGTGGCACCAACCGGGACTAAAGAGGCTTTAGTCGGTTGTAGCCACCAACCGGGACCAAAGGCCATGACTTCCCGCCCTTTGGGCTGCCGAAAAAAGGCCTTTGGTCGGTTGGTGGCACCAACCGACTAAAGGAGATTAGTCGGTTGGTGCCACCAACCGACTAAAGGATGTGCTATATAAGCAGACTTGGCGCTTCCGCCAAATCGCCCACTTCTCCCGACGCCCCTGCTCCTCCTCGTCATTGCCGCCCGACGCCCTTCTCCACCTTGCCGTCGCCGCCGCCCGCCCGACCGTCGAACTACTACCTTCGCCGTCGCCGCCGCCCCTGTGAGCATAGCTTGCTCCGCGCCCTCCGTCCAGCGCCCTGCGCGTCCACCGCGCCGCCGCCCTGCCGCCGCCCGCGCCGCCCCTGCTGCACACCGCCACGCGCCCCGTCCTCTGTGGCCGTGCGCGCCGCCCCCCCTGCCTGCATGCCGCCTTGCCCGCCCCCCTGCCCTGCCCTGCATTTTTTGTTCATTGCATTTTTTCATATGTATAATGTATATATGTATGTGGTAGCTATATATATATATGTGATGAATGGTCGATGTGGCTATATATGTATGTATGAATATAATGTTCATAGCATTTTTTTTGTTTATATATGTTTTTTCATATATGTATTAATTTTATATTTAGGTTGTTAATTAGTAGATATCGATCGATTTTAGGTTAGTGCATTTTAGGTTAGTGTAGAGGAGAAAGTAAAATAAGGAAAAGGAAGAAAAGAGGAAGAAGGAAGAAGGAAGAAGAAGAAGAAGAAAAAAGAAAAAAAGAGGAGAAGAAGTGTGTATATGTGTTTGTATATATGTATATATATGTGTACATATTCATAGTATTTTTTTCATAAGTGTATTTTTTTTTGTTCATTGCATTTTTTTGCATATGTATAATGTATATATGTATGTGGTAGCTATATATATATATGTGATGAATGGATGTGGCTATATATGTATGTATGAATATAATGTTCATATAGCATTTTTTTTGTTTATATATGTTTTTTCATATATGTATTAATTTTATATTTAGGTTGTTAGTAGATATCGATCGATTTTAGGTTAGTGCATTTTAGGTTAGTGTAGAGGAGAAAGTAAAATAAGGAAAAGGAAGAAAAGAGGAAGAAGGAAGAAGGAAGAAGAAGAAGAAAAGAATGAGAGGAAGGAAAATAAGAAGAGGAAGAAAGGAGAAAAGAGGAGAGGAAGAAGAGGAGAAATAAATAAGAAGAGGAAAAAGAAGAAAAGAAGAGGAGAAGAAGAAAGGAATAGAGGAGAAGAAAAAATAGAAGAAAAAATTCTATTTTTCTTCTTCTCCTCTATTCCTTTCTTCTTCTCTTCTTTTTCTTCTTTACTTCTTCTTCTTCTTCCTTCTTCCTTCTTCCTTTTCTTCCTTTTCCTTAATTATTTTCCTTTCTCGAGGGAGAAGAAGAAAAGAAGAGGAGAAGAAGAAAGAAAGGAAAGGAGAAAGAAGAAACTTAAACACGAGGGGGTGGTACCGATACCCCCTCCCCGATATGTATATGTATGTCGCGTCGTTGTCGATATAATTAACCCCCTCTAGATACAACTGCAGCAGCCCCCTCGGCCCTCTCGCTCGACCCAAACTCTCGAGGACACCCAAACCCTAGAGAGAAAACGATGTTGAATAATAATTGACATGTTGTCAATATTTGCGAAACTATGGAGCACTCCCGAGACGAAGAAAGCGAAGCGATGTTGGGGAAATAATCGCAAATGGAAGTGATGATGTTGCGTCATTTCTCTTGACACCGTTGGTCGATGGATGAAGAAGAGGGCTATGATTATGATGGCCGACCTGCATTAATGCGGTACAAGAGGAGGACTATGTTCATGATGGCTCGGTGACACAATGGAGGTACAAGGCGAAGGAGACCGTGCGAGCCGAGTCACCGACAGTATATATATTAGTTAAGCCCGTCTTGACAAGTTAATTGATGCATCCATTGTTTTGGTATATGTACACATATTAAGTATCTTGTCGTCTTTCTTCCTTATAATTTCTAGCCCTCCGGATCGAGCACAACTTGATGCGGAGACGAGGCCCAAAGAAAAGTTGAGCTCGGATGAAAAGTTTGAGATCATAGAAATCGCGCCCGACGGCGAACCGATTGAACCCATCCGGACAAAGAAGGCATTTTACGCTCAAGTCGGGGTTCTTGTTAGGAAAGGATCGATCAGCATCCAAAAATGGTATAAGCTGCTAAGGATGAAGACCACGAGGTGTCTTATGTCAATGATTTGCGAAAGAAGATCTTTGGAATGAGTGAAGGCAAATTTCACCCTACCGCCAGAGGAGGATCCGGAGAAGCCGTTAAAGAGCAATTAATCAAGTCTTGTGCTCTTAAGAAGATGGCTGGCCTAATGAGGAGGTGGAGGAAAGAGCTGAACCAGTTTGTCCGAAAAAAGAGACACCAGAATTCATCGGCAAATATGAGAAGATCAAAGATCATCGCCCGCATTTGTGGCCCACAAGACATCGGAAAAGAGTAAGAAGATGTCGGAGACAAACAAGAAAAATGCTGCGAAGAAGACGCTTCACCATCGCACGGGGTCGGTGGCTACCTCAAAGCCCGCCTAAGTGGTCCAAGGCTGAGCATGATCTGCTTGAAAAGGGATCGAACCGAGACGATCTGCTGGCGGACCGTTGCGGACTTGGTTCTTGAGGGCTGGCGGAACCTTGGACCTATGAATAGGCGGTGTCGATGGACGAACGAGCAACTGCAAACACCAGTCAAGAAACTTCGACAATATATTGCTGCTGCTGCAAGCAGCGAGGGACGTTCCTTCCAAACAGGAGAAGGACGAGCTCACAATGTCCCTTGGGAATCCCGAGCACCTGGACGGACACGAGGCACGCCAGGCTCGCTTCCGTGGAAGGTTGGTTTTCGGACGCGGGGTTACAAAACCCACGAGAGGAGGAAGAAAGTGGAGCATGACCAAATGCAGGCGCTGCTTGGAAGGGTAATGGGGCTAGAGGATCGAGAAGAGGACCGAGAAGCAGCAGATCGCAACAAACGACATGCGAAGCTTCCCGGCTACCCCGCCATCTCGGCGCAGAAGCGGCGTTGCTTCCACCGAGCTGCTTCAGCGGAGCATGTCTTGACGGCTCTGCCAGCTATCCGTGGATGGTATCACGGAGTCTCAAAATTGCCACATTATGGCGCGATGCATGAATTTGAAGGTCAAGGCGGCTGTTGGCCAAGTTTATCCTAGTGGACCCGGCACAACTTATCACTTGCCACCGATTCGGAAGGATTTGCTAAGGTGATGGTTGATGAAATAACGGAGGATTTGAGGACCTCGGCTTGAGCACCCTACCGGTGAAGGGAGACTAGGCTGGGTTCGCTCAAGACTCCATGCCTATGGCGGAAGGAGCTCATCGACCTTCAGGCTGGGCGCCTCCGCCTCCTCCTCCTCATCCGCGAGTCGGGGCACTCCGCCTCCTCCACCGCCTCCTCCTCCGTGAGTGAAGATCGAGGCACGCAGCGTGGCGGCACTCCGCCCCTTCTCCGGCGCGTGGCGGCACTCCGCCTCCTCCTTCTCCGCCTCGCCCGGCAAGGGCGGAAGAGACCCGCCCGCCCGGCTGCTCCGGCGCGTCGTAGTCCTTCTCCTCCGCCTCGTAAGCAAGCACGAAGGAAGGCAGACGCCGCAGCCCGCTCCGTCTGCTCCGGCGTCTAGCAGCACAAGAAGAGAGAGGCAATCTGACACGGTCCACCTCTAAAGCACTGTAGAGAAGTTACCGTATGAGAGGAGCAAGGAGGAAAACGATACGATCGTGCAGAGCCAAGTGAAGGAGTTCTTTGAAGGGTTAAAGCAAAGATACATCCACCTCCGGAGGAGAAGGTCGATCCGGTGAAAGCAAAGCGCACTCTCGATGCCCCGAGGAAACCACCAAAGTCTCCGCCGAGAACCAACTATGAGCGCATTCTTGAGCAGACATATCTCCAAGCCAAGCGGTCGGGAACTACTGTCGAGGATAAAAGGTCAAAAGAACAACGGGCAAAGGGAAAAAAATTGCCCAGCTCGGCGAACAAGCACGCAATCGTGCCCCTCGCTGAATGTGTCTAATCCTCCGGCACGGTGGCGGTTATGGCAATCTTGAAGATTACCCGCTGACGATGCACTTCCTGATTTCATGGAGGTGGACTTATTTAGATCTGATACGGGAAGCCTCTCGTCAAAGATGAAAAGTCTCTGACAACAATGATGCGAAGATTCCACAGTTGGTACATGAAAACCTGCAGAGAGTCTGAGGGGATGAACACTTTGTATCTGAATATTAAAGAGGAGCACGACCTCGTTTCAAATGATCTGTTGTCTATTCCATTTGAGGAGTTCTTCGAGTTCTTCAATCAAAAGGCCCTCGATAAATTAATGGTCTTTTGCTACTGCCTGTAAGTACTATTTCTGTCATTAGTCTGTATATATAGCTCGGCTCTTTCATTGCATGTATTTATAATTAATTATCCTCAATATATTATGCAGATTGAAGATCGTCGAGTGCAAGAAAAATGAAATCTATGATATTGGGTTCATTAACACAAATATCATAGATGTTTTTCTGGTTAAAAAGCGCGCCGAAGAGGCCGAGGACAACTTGCTACAATCATTGATCAAAAATCAAAACAAAGATACCATACTCTTTCCTTACCACGGCCCGTGAGTGTTCTTGTCGTGTGCATATTCGGTTTTCCTTATTACTCGGCGAGGTTAATGTAATTGATGAGTTATGCTTGCGTGTAGGTACCACTATATTCTTACGGAGATTAAGCTTGGCGTGGACTAGTAACCGTCTTAGACTCCAGACGGAAAGATCCCAGCACCTATGCGGACATGACTGACATGCTCAGCAAGTAAGTTCAATCGATCATTATCGCACCATATCGGCAACTTTTTATTCATTTCTTGATATCTCAAGTAATAACAAATATTTTCTTTGTCTTGCGGGGTTTGGAAACAGTTCACCGCACAAGCTCGGGACTGCCAAGGAGCTGCGATATACATACCAAAGTAAGTACTCTTGGCGCATCTCCCGTTGATTCTATAGCTATACTTTCATCAATGCCATTTATATAATGCTTCATTATCAGTTTGATTGACCTCTATTTCTCGTAAAGTGCTTGTGGCAGGAGGAAGGGAATGATTTCTGTGGATACTACGTGTGCGAGTTCATCCACAACGCGACATTGAAAAACAAGCGGGGCTACTCTAGAAGACAATATGAAGTGCGTAAGCAATAATATTCGCAATTTCATTTTATTACACCATCATTTCTGTTGAGTTTCATTCATATATATGTATTAATTAACCCCCTTCTTTAAATTAATTAGACTTGGCAGATGCGGGATGAACTCCTACCACCAGACCGCATGAAAGCAATTCAAGAGGAATTGGCGGGATTCTTTCTTGATCACGTCATCGAGAAAGCGGAGAATACCATGTGGAACTTGAATTCAAATCCTAGTGGTTTGTAATTAAGAGATCTTATATAGATTGTACATGTATGTAGCCAGTAAAACTTGTTGTTCGACCAATCTCTCGTAGAAGGAGAGGTCGATCGATCACTTCTCTCGGTATGCATGACGAACTTCTTGAATGGTTCTCTCGATCACTTATGTATATTTACTACGTGGCGTCGAGCAAGCACGGACATAATTAAGAGAGGACACTTCTCTCTATTAATTAGCTAGCTAACGAAACACCTAAATTAACCCCCAAAACCCCCAACCCCTCCTTTCAAAAAAAACAAAAACCAGGCCCTTTGGAATGCAGACACGTGGGCGCCTTTTGGTCCCGGTTGGAGCCACCAACCGGACCAAAGGCCCTCGACCGGGCTCGGCGCCGCAGGGCCACGTGGAGAGCTCATTGGTCCCGGTTAGTGTGCGAACCGGGACTAATGGGTTAAGGTATTAGTAACGACCCATTAGTCCCGGTTCTCGAACCGGGACTAAAGGCCCTTACGAACCGGGACTGATTGGTGGTTTTCTACTAGTGCTGCTGGAGTGGGTCAATTAAGGATTGGTGGAGTCTCAACGCAACCAGAAAGACACAATCTCGAAGACCGCTCATCTCGCTAATGCTACTCATTTCGTGGGAGATGTGGAAGGTAAGGCATGCAACTGTCTTCTGAAATATTGCGATGCCGGTCGGAGTTATTGTCACAATATCAAAGAGGGGTGTGGTTTGTGGGGTCTCCCAGGGGCGAAACATTTGCATTAGTTGATGCCGCATTCAGCCTTTGGCCATAAACTCTCGAAACCTCTTCTTTATCCAATAAAAATGGCAAATCTTTTGCCTACTTTGAAAAATAGAAGCTACAACAAGTATCCCTTGGCACATTCGTTCCACTAAAATATTCCTTGATAGTATAAATTCTTGATACATGAAGCAAATGGAAAATTTATTTTAAAATAATTTTAGACGTAAACTTGACCCATGTAGCTTAAAGCCAATTACATCAAGTGCACGAAAGAAATCTGAAAAAGTGTGAGGGTCTCACTGAAACAATCCGAGGTCCCAACTTAGCTGCACGTCTACATCATTTAGAACTTTTTTCATTCCATTCCGCTAATTCTTTCTTTTTATCATTTACCTATTCGAGGACGAGCACTCGAGCAGGAATTAAGCTTGGGCATGTTGATGCGTCTCCAACATATCCATAATTTATGAAATGTTCATGCCATGTTTGCAATAGTTTTATATGGTTTTGGTATGATTTTATTAGAACTAACCCGGACTGACGTTGTTTGTAGCAAAACTACCGTCGTATCATTTTTTGTGCAGAAATAAAAGTTCTCGAAATGGGCTAAACATTTACGATGATTTTTTATGGACCAAAAGAGACCCCCAAAGCACCGGAGCTGAGCCAGGAAGTGACCGAGGAGGCCACATGCCTGGGGGCGCCCATCCCATAGGGGATGCCTCCCTAGAAAATTCAAAATAAAAATTAAACAACAACTCTCTTTTTTTTTGCGCGGTAAACATCAATTCTTTTGTTCAGAACACCGTCTGGGTGCGCTTAATGCTCTTGATTAATGCACGATGTGATGGTGCCTAAATGGACACTACTTCGACATAACACTCGATAGAAGCCTAGCCACACAATACAATTTTCTCCATGTTTGCGCTCGGATCACCCAGAGCAGACCACTATAGGCTTTCAATGCCCCATCCTCGGAAATCAGCCTCTCATCCAGCCTACTTATCTTCGTCCTTATATTTTTCCCGCAGGTTGGCCCAATCCCTCCATTCCTGCAAGGCTGCAAGCGGTTCCATAATTCTCATGAACCTTCTCTCGAAAATTTAATGTGTGCATAAGATTTGGGTCAAGCAGTAGAGAGATGAAAACCTAGCCCTCCATTGGACCATTTGTTAAAAAGGAAATAAGCCTCCAATTAGTGTTTATTTTAAAGAAAAATCAACCGTCGGGTGCATTTTCAACCCTCGTGATTAAAGGATCATCATTTGTCTATAGTTATTTTCTTTTTAAAATACTATTCTTTTGCATGATAAATTGATAATATGTGTCTCATTAATAAAACAAAGATTCAGTTACAGGTCATGCAAACATCGACATTACAGGACAGAAAAGATAGGATAATCTTACGCAAAAAACCAACGTGTGTCCCTCTCCACTAAGGAAATGGAGATAGATCACCTCTTCACCCCGAGATCGACCGGCTCCATCGCTGATCAGCAGCTTTACGGAGCTCCAAAGTAGTTTGCTTGAAACAAAACAATTGTCATTGAAAGAATCAGACCAAGGCAACATTGTCCCCGGACACGCCATCGAACTCCAGAACTGTCACCCCTCGCACGACTATGCGCCGGAGGAGGATACCAGAACGATCAGCCTTCAACCACAGACCCAACACAAGATGCTCCATCTTCCAGCTGTCACTTGCGTAGACAACCATCTGCGCGTACTCCTAGACGACAAAACCTCCCTGCTCCATCATGACGTCAGAGACAATGCCGCAGCAACGGGGGCCGAGGAGAAGGAGAGACACACCTGATGGAGTCACCGCCGCCGCCTGGCCGACACCATCCATGAAGCCTAACCCCGCCGATCTGAAGGATCGGCAAACACACGATGCCATCAACTCCGAGACACCGCCATGATGAGCATAGTCGGTTTGAGAGTGAAGTTGAGGCAGATTTATTCGCCCGAGTGCCGCTCCCACCACCTCAACGGCGCACCACATTCTATAAATTCAAACCCTAACTGCAAAGCGTAGGAACGGGGTTCCCCTCCCTCCTGCTGCTGGAGCAGCAGCCAGAGAGAGAGGGGGCCAGTACCCTGGCCGTAGATCGGTGGAAGAAGATCCGCCTCCCTAGTCGCCTGGCTCGTAGCGGCGGCTATAGTAGGGGAAAACGCCTCGCAGGGTCAGCACGGAACGGCCACTCCGTACATGGCTTCCTCTTAGAATACTAGTATCTATCTTTTTTTAGGCAAATACTATAGTCTACTATCTGATCACAGGAATATGCAGTGTTATGCTTTGAATACCCCATAAAAAAAGAGGTTTTATGCTTTTTTTTGAAACAAAAGGTGTGTGTGTGTGTGCTTTCTTTTTTTTTGAGAAACGAAAACAAAAGGTGTTATGTTTTTTTTTTAGAATCAAAAGGTGTTATGCTTTCGCAGTGTAGTAGATCCACGAGAATGCCAAAGGGCCCACTAATCCTTGGGCCTGGCAGCGGAAATAATGCGAGAAGCCCGCACCCACTCACAGGACGCACGAATCCCGCCCGCATATTTGCCTCGCCCTCCCTGTCTCCACCGCCGCCGCCGCCAAACCTGCGCTACGATGGCGAGGCAACTATCGCTGCGCCGGAGCCTAGCCGTCCCCCCGGTGGCTGCGGGATCCGGTGACGACGGATCTCAGGGGATGATGACACGAGCGCGGCGTCGGCGGCTTTGCCTCCTCGCAGAATCTTCTGAGCGCGAGCGATTGGGCGGTCTTGGCGCGTCAGATGAATCATCGGCAAGGGAGACGACGGAAGCGCGTCGTCCGGTTCATTCTGACCCGCAGGAATGGAGGGATTGGGCCAACCTGCTTCCTCTGGACCTCGTCGAGGAGATCTCCGGCCGGCTGCTCTCCCTCGACGTGGCCGAGTACCTCCGCTTCCGCGCCGTGTGCCGGCCGTGGCGCGGACTCACCGACGACCCGCGCGAAGCAGGGCTCCTTGACAGCCGCTTCCGCCCCCGCAACTGGATGGTGCTCTCCATCATGCCTGACGTCGAGCCCCACCGCCGCCTCCTCAACCTGGCCACCGCGGCCTCTCTCGGCGTCCACCTCCCGGCGCTCTCCACCCACTGACACATCTGCGAGGTCGACGGCCTCCTCCTCCTCTTCCACAAGCCCACCAAGGCCATTCGCCTCCTCGACCCACTCACCAACGCCGTCACCGAGTTCCCGGCCATCTCTCGCTGTCGCCGTCCCCCCCTATAGTCAACACCTCCCGCCGGTGTTGCAGTATCCCGTCCGTGTTATTCCGGAGGTGATCAATGGCGCAGCTTTTGGCGACTCCACCTCCCCGCCCACACTCATCCTCTGCCTCAGAGGCCCTTTGGCCACCATATCTTCGCCAAACCCGGCGACGAGCACTGGACGATGGTCAGCCCAGGCCGGGGCTCCCACCCAGTTTACGACAGTGATCGCAAGGTATTATTCTACACATTGCTGTCCATCGGAGGACGCTGCTACATCAGCTCGCCAGAGGGTTCGGTCTACCTACTTGAGCTGCAGCCGCTGCCTCGGCTGGTGGAGGTGGTTGACCAGCGCTGCTTTGCCAAGAAAGACTACATTTCGCGCAAGCACATAATCTCGCTCCTGGTCTGCGGCACCGGTGGGAGGATGCTGATGGTGCGGCACTGGAGAGGCATGGAGCGCTTTGGCGGCGTTGAATCTTACAATCCAAAGGAGCTATTCACAGTGGGCGGCATTACCGGCCGCATTGAGGTGTTGAAGGTGGACATCGCCCGCCGGAGGCTGATCCCCGTGAGGAGCCTTGGCCGGCATGCGGTGTTTCTTGGCCGGACGCACTGCTTGCACATCTCTACCAAGACATTCCCCTCCATTTCTGCCGGCTCGATATACCTGGGCTGCTATCAGCAGCAAACTTGTGGGTTCGGTTCGGCGTCTATCATATCAACAACAAGAAGAACCATGGGAGGACCGAACCCGAGCACAAGTTCGTCTTCTTTGTAACCCTGGGTTTAACTCCTGCTGCCAGACCCTACAACCTTGACGAGTATCTTGTACTCTATGTCGACCGGAGACACAACCGTAGTAGGTCATGTCTCAATCATAGCAGTTCTTATTGTGGGGAGTACTCTCGCTAGTGCATATGTATGTATACGTACGTGTGGCTGCCTGTTTAATTTGGCATGTGATCGATCAACCTTGACAGCAGCCAAAGATAAACTTTTGCTCTCTACTTGGTGTAACTTTTGGCAACCTATATGAGCTAGGCTTTGGGCATAAGATACCTTTCTACTTTGAGCGCATCATTTTAGTAAAAGTTTATCATGGAGTTTGGCCAAACTCTCTTAAGCCATAAGATACCTTTGCTGTTCTAAAGTGTTTCTCAAAAAAAAAAAAAAACTGACCGGAGAGTTGGGCCAGAATCTAGGACCTTGGGATTCCATCCTCGGGCGAGTTTCTGTCAATTGGGAGCTTTTTGTATTGAGATTCCAATTGAAAATTGAGAGTGTACTTTTTTTTTGCGGGAAGAGAGTGTACTTTTGATGTCCTTAAATATACTACAATTGGTATGTAAACAAAAGAATACGCGAGGTCAGTTTGTTAGACTAATGACTTTTTTTGTGGTGAACTTGCAAGTACGTATTGGATTTGTAGTTTATATATCTCTATTTTGTGTCATTATTCTCCCAAAATGGACCGGCACGGTAACGTATCACTACGATCAGGCTAGATGATATGATACACCATTGCAATGTACGAGTTCTCTCTTTCACAAAAATAAAAACACAAATGGACAAGTTCTCCCGGCCTTCTTGTTCCCTACTGTGGTTATGTGTCAAGTCAGTTATTTATCTTCCTCGAAGTCGAAACTGGCATTAGATATGCTTCACCTGCTCACGTACATACGTTTGGTAGTATTTGGATATCGTAGCTTGAAAATAAGAGCAGCGCTGATACAGTAATGCTAGCTGATAGAGCAAAATGTGCTGCTCTTCTATAAATGCAGGAAACATGTGACGACTGAGCATACAGATATGCTGAAGCGGACTGGAAATAGGCAAGTAGGGTAGGTACATGGATAATCCTTTGAACAAATGTCAGCCTTGCATGTTATTTGGATAATTACTACATTGCTTTTTGAGGACAAGGGTGAGGTGGTTCTGTTTACCATGTTCTGGTTACTGAAAAACTCCAGAACATTTAAGGGGGTGCACATGGCCTTGCTGAGAGGGTTCTGATCATGGTACAAGGAGAACATGGCCTTGCTGAGAGAAAAATGAGGTAGGAAATTGGTGGAGTCATCGCTTCAGTGTTTGAATTAGTATAGTGTCTGGCTCAACACTGGTATTGCACTTTGGTCTTCTTGCTGTTGTTGATGTATTCCATCAGTACAAGTGCGCTAATGCTATATATGCTATCGAGTGCTCATTAATTTCTTCCGCTTTGAGGTGATTCATGCAAAGTGTTGCATTTGAGTTATAGGCCTTCTTCTAGTACTCCATCCAAGAATGTTATGCTCTTAGCAAATTCTTGAGGAAAGGATCACTCTTCCTCATGACCTTACCCATGCATGGCACTTATGGAGTCATTCCTAGAGCGTAGGATTTGGACCAAGTTAGGTGTGTGTGCGTGTGTATTGTCCTCACCCACTCTCTGTGTACTATATATAGGATCCTCAGACGACGAATACAAGTCCACAAGTTCTATGATGGTAGGATTCATGATCATTCTGAGGAGCTCGATGGAGACTACGTGCAGCTCTCCTGCATGGTTCGAAAAAAAGAGCTCCATGGAAACGGTGTATATGTAGCCACGCTTTCACCTGCGGGCACCACTAGGCATCAGACTACTACTATTTGCATTTTATCAGACTAGTCGTAGACCGTAGGATAGAAGCAAGATGGACGTCTGATACGCCACCTGGAACCTGAGCGAGATTAGCTCATAGATCTAACAAACTGAATACGTGGGATTCTCATTTATTATTATTTGTTTCCCAGTAATTGCTTCCTTAAATCATGCCTGATCTGCTAGGTCCTAGTTTCGGTAGTTGCTGCATTTGCTTCTTCCCTGATTAATAGTACAATTTATTTAAGGAAATTTACAATTGACATTTGAGGAAACAAATCAAGTAGATAACGATTTATATCAAGAAAACCTCTTTTGTTTTCACATCGTGCTTCCATATAATAATTTCATTGTGCACAATTGTATTGCATTTTGCTTCAAGTGCAGTTGATATTTGCTTCAATCTAACATAGACTGAAGTACAGCAACAATTTGCTTCCACCATCCTCAAAAAGAAAAAATTATTTGCTTCCACCGAAGCATAATTTGTTTCTGCAAACTAGACACAGTATGCTTCTATTACAACTGGAAGATATTCTGATCAGTCTGGCCAATATTTTCGTGGTAACGAACTAGCATTGCTTTCTGTTTTCATGCCAACTAATGTTGCTTCCAACAGAACTACAGTTTGCTTTCATCAAACAGTAAAAAAAATCATTTTACTAATTACATTAGAATTGGGCCGAAATGATTTCTAAATGAATAGGAATATGCTTCCATCCATCTAAATCTTGCTTCTATCCATCTAAATTCTTTCTTCCATCTGAAGGGCTCATGGAATGTTTTTGACGTGGCTTTTTTTGGGGGGTGGAGATGTTATTGTCGTTGTTGCCCCTTGAGCGTTTACACTATTGATGTTAGTCGTCGATCTGACTGACAATCTTGTGCGGAGAAATTGCTTCCATGTCAGCAGGAGATTGCTTCAATATAGTAAAATAAATATGTACAATATAACGATATTTTGGCTACACATACACATATGCTTCAAAAGACTGTTTTTTTTCTTTGTGTAACATCGAATTGCTTCTAGTAAAACATTTTTTTTTTACATTAATCAAGCATTGCTTACAAATATATTACAGTTTGCCTCCAAGAAAAAACATAATTTGCTTCCAAAAGAAATTAAAATTTTCTTGAACTAGGGCTCGATGACAACGCAATGTTGCTTCTGTGAATAACATCATCATTGGCTTGTAATTCTTACCCACCAGTGATCTCCACCCAAGGCATGGCACGATGGCACGACCCCGCTCCTTTATGTCTTCCACATCGTCGTAAATGTCACACATACAACTTGAGGTTGTGGCCTCCGTGGATGGAAGGCGACAGCGAGAAAAACTCAAAATGTCACATGTGTTCCACAAAATTCACAGAATTTGGTTGAACTATAGAAGCATATTCACGGAATAGGAATATGTAAGAAGCATGGAAAGTTTGCTATCACAATTGTTTCATTTGAATAGGAAGCATATATAGAAATTTGAAAATATTAAATAATTACAATTGCATGAACGATAGCTATCCAAGTTTAGGATTAGGAGAACTAAATACGAAATACATGTAGTTTTGCTGATGGTTTAGTGATGAACAGTACTCCCTCTGGTCCTTTTTACTCTGCACATTGGATTCGCCGAAAGTCAAACTTAACTAAGTTTGACCAAATTTATATTAGAAATTATTAGCATCTATAATATGTAATAAATATAATATGAAAATATATTCCGAGATGAATCTAATGATGTTGGTGTTGTTATGTAAATGTCAATAATTTTTTATATAAACTTGGTCAAAGTTGGATGAGATTGACTTCAGACAAACCTAATATGCAGAGTAAAAAGGACCGGAGGGAGTACTGGAAAGAACAGTTTGACAGCCAACACAATACTCACCGTAACATGAACACCTACGAGTTGAACTTGGCACAAAATTAGTAGAAACAAATTGATATTTATATGTGTGCGGACTGCGGAGTGGGGATAGGCAATGTTGGAAATATGGGCGATTAACGCAATGCGATACATTCGATCCTGACTCCTGAGAAGGGACTTCGAATAGGGAAAAGACCCGACACCGCTGCTGGTTCACCCGCTGACAGGTGGTACGTACACCGGCAGCTGCTTCAACCTCCGTGCAGCCTGGTGAGGCAACAAAAGCTATGGGCATGGCGTCCGGCCGCGGATACGTATGGTGGGGATGGCGCATCGACGAGGTAACCCAGGGCCGCGTCGAGGAGCAGGTCGATGCAACGGAGCCAGGACTTGACCATAGAGGGGGGGGGGGGGAGGGCGAAGACTCACACTAGAGATATTTTTAGGTTAACACGCTTTCCACTAATTTCTTAACAGAATTGACCAGCCTGTTACAGTGATAAGAGGAAAAAGAGAGCAAATCTGAGCACTAATAGAAAGACAACGACACAAGAGATCTAGATTCGTCAAATTTTATTAGTGACAATTTTTTATTAGGAGCTTGCATATCAATTAAATTATGCTTGAGCTATTACCTTGGTTCATGGAATCATCGTATTCACCATTTCCTCTATAGGGCATGCTTGAAAATTAGCCACCTGATGCAATCAACAAAAATAATTATTAGAGATCATGTATTAAGAAATTATAAAAATTTGGAAAATAAACAATTCTTGCTTGCCTCGTAGCATCAATGGAAGTCTTTAGCCTTATTTAGGATTAGGCTGGTTCACTTCACTAGATTGTCCTGTAGCATCATGTTTTTTTTAGAGATAACTGTAGCATCATGTTCCGATGGTTGATAGCTTGAACCAACTGGTTTGAAAAATTTATGTATGGATTCGGCTCTTTTTCTCTTCATGTCTACACAAGCACAAATAAGTAAATGAAAATGTTATGCTTGATGATTAATGCTTATAATTTGTATGATTATACTTGTATAGTTTTTGAAGGCCTGAACCAATCCGATGCGAGAACGGATTACCTTTTCCCCTTGTATTATTGCCGCTCAGCCGCCGTGTGTCCGGGCCGCCGACAATGGGCAACGGGCAACCAGCAACGTGTCTGTGGATCGGCGCAACGGCGCTTCCCTGTCCCGGCGTCCCCTACCCTTCTCCGCTCCTCGATAGTGGCGCGATGGAGAGATCAGATCTGAGCGGCCAGCAGGTAAGTCTCGATCTCAGCAGCGGGCGGCGGCTTGGAAACGAAGGGCGTGTTTGGTTGCCGTGCGCTACAATACCCGCATTGCATACATTTCTCCACCGAACCTGGCTAATGCAGCCTCAAATGCACCATATGCATGTTGTTTGGTTGCCTGCAATGCCCTCTTATCTGCATGGGCTGAACCACACTGCCTGGTGTTTGGTTGCGTGCATGTTAGTCCACATACCCAAGGCATGGTGTTTGGTTGTATGCAAGGCCTGATGTGTGGTAACCTCTTTGGCTAGTTGGTGAGGTTACCACCACACTTCAGCAGCACACATCATAAGCACAACAGAGTATAAACAGAGCATCAACTAGCATAATTCAGATATAAGCAGTACCGCAGATATAACTGTTCAACGCATAAACCATAAACAGTTCAAAGCAGACTCGATAGTAATTAAAATGGAGGTGCCCCGGCCCTACTCCTTGGCGGCGAAGGCTTTGTCGTGCTTCCCACACTTGTTGACGACCTCAATGCCATCGTCGTCGAAGATGATGACCTTGAGGGTGTCGGGAGTGAGGAGCTTGAACGTCACCATGTAGCCGATCTTGATATGATGAACGGCTACGTAGGTGGCCCAACCCTGATCCAGGGTCACCCTGCCGTTCATCAGCTTGACCGTCACCTTCCAGGAGCAGGCGGTGTTGTTCCTGAGCTTGAACTCCATCGGCACCGCGACGAAGTGCCTGGTGAAGTCCAGAGGCATGGGGATGCACCCAAGCTTCGGTGCAAGGATGACCTTGCAGAAGTAAGTTGGGCCATCCTCCTGACGGTAGTGGCCGTAGTTGCGGCGCTTGTTGCTGGGGGGCTCCTCCATGCCCTCGTCGTCGCCACCCTCAGGCGTCTTCGTTCTTCCTCGGCGGTGGGCGACAGCTCAGCCTCGTCAGGAATTGGGTGAAGGGGCTGCTTGCCCTTGCTGTCAACGGCCGGGAGCACCTCCGTGCCCATCTCATTGCTATCCTTGATCTGCACAAAAGTCATGAAGTCAGGCATTGCACAGAGTTCACGGCTAATTCAAGAGCTTGTAGTTAAAACGGCATGACTGTCACTCTTCTCCTCCTCTCCACCCCCCTATATTTACTCACCCTGCCCACCACTATTTACCCACCCCCTCTCTTCTCTCACTGTCAACCTTCCTCCTCCCCATCGCCATGAGCTCTAGCTCTAGCTCCAACGGCAACCCCTTCCCTTGGGGTATTGGCTGGAGGGCTGATACGTCTCCAACGTATCTATAATTTTTGATTGTTCCATGCTATTATATTACCCCTTTTGGATGTCTATGGGCTTTATTTTACACATTTATATCATTTTTGGGACTAACCTACTAACCGGAGGCCCAACCCGTATTGCTGTTTTTTGCCTATTTCAGTATTTCGAAGAAAAGGAATATCAAACGGAGTCCAAACGGAATGAAACCTTTGGGAGCGTGATTTTTGGAACGAACGTGATCCGGAGAGCTTGGAGTGCAAGTCAAGAAGCTTCCGAGGAAGCCACGAGACAGGAGGCCGCACCCCCCCTGTAGGGCGCGCCCCCCTATCTCGTGGGCCCCTCGGGCGGCCACCGGCGTACTTCTTCCACCTATATAAACCAATGTACCCCGAAAACATCCAGGAGCACCACGAAACACAATTTCCACCGCCGTAACCTTCTGTATCCGCGAGATCCCATCTTGGATCCTTCGCTGGCACTCTGCCGGAGGGGGAATCAACCACGGAGGGACTCTACATCAACATCCTTGCCCCTCCGATGAGTTGTGGGTAGTTTACCACAGACCTACGGGTCCATAGTTATTAGCTAGATGGCTTCTTCTCTCTTTTTGGATCTCAATACAATGTTCTCCCCCTCTCTTGTGGAGATCTATTTGATGTAAACTCTCTTTGTGGTGTGTTTGTCGAGATCCGATGAATCGTGGGTTTATGATCAAGTTTATCTATGAATAATATTTGAATCTTCTCTGAATTCTTTTATGTATGATTGAGTTATCTTTGCAAGTCTCTTCAAATTATCAGTTTGGTTTGGCCTACTAGATTGGTCTTTCTTTCCATGGGAGAAGTGCTTAGCTTTGGGTTCAATCTTGTGGTGTCCTTACCTAGTGACAGAAAGGGTTGCAAGGCACGTATTGTATTGTTGCCATCGAGGATAACAAGTTGGGGTTTATATCATATTGCATGAGTTTATCCCTCTACATCATGTCTTCTTGCTTAATGCGTTACTCTGTTCTTATGAACTTAATACTCTAGATCCATGCTGAATAGCGGTCGATGTGTGGAGTAATAGTAGTAGATGCAGACAGGAGTCGGTCTACTTGTTATGGACGTGATGCCTATATACATGATCATGCCTATATAATCTCATAACTATTGGCTTTTCTATCAATTGCTCGACAGTAATTTGTTCACCCACCGTAATACTTATGCTATCTTGAGAGAAGCCTCTAGTGAAACCTATGGCCCCCGGGTCTATCTATTATCATATTTGCTTTCAATCTACCTTTATTTGCATCTTTACTTTTTGCATCTATATTATAAAATACCAAAAATATATTTATCTTATCATACTATCTTTATTAGATCTCACTTTCGCAAGTGGCCATGAAGGGATTGACAACCCCTTTATTGTGTTGGTTGCGAGTTCTCAGTTTGTTTGTGTAGGTGCGTGGGACTTTTGAGGAGCCTCCTACTGGACTGATACCTTGGTTCTCAAAACTGAGGGAAATACTTATGCTACACTTGCTGAATCACCCTCTCCTCTTCGAGGAAAACCAACGCAAGCTCAAGACGTAGCAAGAAAGATTTCTGGCGCCCTTGCCGGGGAGCTCTTCGCTCAAGTCAAGACATACCAAGTACCCATCACAAACCCATCTCCCTCGCATTTACATTATTTGCCATTTGCCTCTCGTTTTCCTCTCCCCCTCTTCACCCTTGCCGTTTTATTCGCCCTCTCTTTACCAATCTTCTCCTCTCTTTTCCTTTTTTCCTTCCCGTTGCCATGGCTGAGTCAAAAAGAACTAAGGGTTTTCTCCCGAGCTCTAGTGCCTTGGACAACCCCTCTATCCTCTCTAAGCTCATGAATAATGACGCTATAGAAAGACCCACCGGGGTCTCAAATGAGAGCTTGAATAATTTTGATGAGGATGACTCTGGAATTTTTCGCTATTTACTTGACGAGTCTTTAAAAGATGCTTGGGATAGGTTATTAAGGATTCGGGCTAGCTATGTGCCATAATATAAGATTGAAGATTACTTAAAAAGTTTTTATGTTGGCTTGGCCGCTTCTTTTAAACAAGTTTTAGATTCTATTTTTGAAGGAAGTTTTCTTGAAAGGGATGCTATAGATACTTATGAAAAAATGAAAACCATATTTGGGCACCCTATGAATGATAAGATTGAATCAACTACTCTCTTGTGCTTTTATCAAAATGAAATTATTAAAGAGATTAAGTCAAGTTTAGAGGCAAACTTCCGTAACGTGCTTAATCTTACTTCTTCCATTAATGGCCATGTGCTTACCTTAAAATAGAAGAGAATGCCATATAGAAGATATCTCCCTCTCCGAGTGCCAAAGATGGCACTCGTTAGATCTATCCTTGCTTTTATGCCTAGCTAGGGGCGTTAAACGATAGCGCTAGTTGGGAGGCAACCCAATGTTCTTTATGTTTTTTGTTTTTGCTCCTGTTTAGTAATAAATCTTGCATCTACCTTCTGGTTGGATGTGTTTTTATCTTTTAATTAGTGTTTGTGCCAAGTAGAACCAATAGGATAACCTACGATGATAGTTGATTTGATTATGCTGAAAAACAGAAACTTTGCGTGCACGAATATATTTTTGTTAAATCACAGGAACATGCTTTTGCGTTGATTCTTTTTGATGCTGTTCAATAAAAAAATTGTCCAGGACTTCCTATTTTGGTAGGATTTTTAAAGTTCCAGAAGTTTGCGTTAGTTACAGATTGCTACAGACTGTTCTGTTTTTGACAGATTCTGTTTTTCATGTGTTGTTTGCTTATTTCAATGCATCTATGGCTAGTAAATTAGTTTATAAACCATAAAGAAGTTGGAATAAAGTAGGTTTAACACCAATATAAATTAAGAATGAGTTCATGGTAGTACCTTATGTGGTGGTTTTGTTTTCTTTCACTAACGGAGCTTATGAGATTTCCTGTTGAGTTTTGTGTTGTGAAGTTTTCAAGTTTTGGGTAAAGCTTTTATGGACTATGGAATAAGGAGTGGCAAGAGCCTAAGCTTGGGGATGCCCATGGCACCCCAAGATATTCAAGAATAGCCAAAAGCCTAAGCTTGGGGATGCCCCGGGAAGGCATCCCTCTTTAAATCTTCGTTCATTGGTAACTTTACTTGGAGCTATATTTTTATTCGCCACATGATATGTGTTTTGCTTGGAGCATCGTGTATTATATTAGTCTTTGCTTTTTAGTTTACCACAATTATCCTTGCTGTACACACCTTTTGGGAGAAGCCTATTTGATTAGAATTTGCTAGAACACTCTATGTGCTCACTTATATCTTTTGAGCTTGATAGTTTTTGCTCTAGTGCTTCATTTATAATTTTTAGATCACGGTGGTGTCTTAATTTTGAAGAAATTGCTAGTCTATCATGCTTCACTTATATCTTTTTGAGAGTCTTTTAGAACAGCATGGTATTTGCTATGGTTTTAAAGTTGGTCCTAGAATGATGAGTATCCAAGTTGGGCATAATAAAAACTATCATAGAAAGTGAATTGGATGCTATGATCAACTTGATGCTTGATAATTGTTTTGAGATATGGAGGTAGTGATATTAAAGTCATGCTAGTTGGGTGATTATGAATTTAAAGAATTCTTGTGTTGAAGCTTGTGATTCCCGTAGCATGCACGTATGGTGAACCGCTTTGTGATGAAGTTGGAGCACAATTTTATTTATTGATTGTCTTCCTTATGAGTGGCGGTCGGGGACGAGCGATGGTATTTTCCTACCAATCTATCCCCCTAGGAGCATGCGTGTAGTACTTTGGTTTTTGATGACTTCTAAATTTTTGCAACAAGTATATGAATTCTTTTGATTAATGTTGAGTCCATGGATTATACGCACCTTTCACCCTTCCACCATTGCTAGCCTCTCTTGTACCGTGCAAATTTCGCCGGTACCATATACCCACCATTTACCTTCCTCAAAACAGCCACCATACCTACCTATTATGGCATTTCCATAGCCATTCCGAGATATATTGCCATGCAACCTTCCACCGTTCCGTTTATATGACACGCATTACTTTTGTCATATTGCCTTTTGCATGATCATGTAGTTGACATTGTATTTGTGGCAAGGCCACCCTCATAATTTTCATACATGTCGCTCTTGATTCATTGCATATCCCGGTACACCGCCGGAGGCATTCATATAGAGTCATATCTTGTTCTAGCTTTGAGTTGTATATCCATAAAAGTGTGATGATCTTCATTATTAGAGCATTGTCCTAGTGAGGAAAGGATGATGAAGACTATGATTCCCCCACAAGTCGGGATGAGACTTCAGACTTTACAAAAAGAAAAAAAAAGAAAAAAAAGAGAAAGGCCAAAAGAAAAAAAAGGAAGGCCAAAGAAAAAAAAGGAAGAAAAAAAAGAAAAAAAATGAGAGAAAAAGAGAGAAGGGACAATGCTACTATCTCTTTTCCCACACCTGTGCTTCAAAATAGCACCATGATCTTCATGTTAGAGAGTCTCATATGTTGTCACTTTCATATACTAGTGGGAATTTTTCATTATAGAACTTGGCTTGTATATTCCAATGATGGTGAAAGATCGAGGATGTCGCCTAGAGGGGGGGGGGGTGAATAGGCATTTTAAAATAATTACGGTTTATGCTTGAACAAATGCGGAATAAACCTAGCGGTTAATTTGTCAAGCACAAAACCTAAAACAACTAGGCTCACCTATGTGCACCAACAACTTATGCTAAGCAATATAAGCAACTATGTGATAGCAAGATATATGACAAAGAACAATATGACTATCACAAAGTAAAGTGCATAAGTAAAGGGGCTCGGGTAAGAGATAACCGATGCACGCGGAGACGACGATGTATCCCGAAGTTCACACCCTTGCGAATGCTAATCTCCGTTTGGAGCGGTGTGGAGGCACAATGCTCCCCAAGAAGCCACTAGGGCCACCGTAATCTCCTCACGCCCTCGCACAATGCAAGATGCCGTGATTCCACTAAGGGAACCTTGAGGGCGGTCACCGAACCCATACAAATGGCGACCCTTGGGGGAGGTCACCGAACTCGTACACTTTGGCAACCCTTGGGGGCGGTCACCGGTACCCGTCAAAATGCTCGGGGCGATCTCCACAACCTAATTGGAGACCCCGACGCTTGCCCGGAGCTTTACACCACAATGATTGAGCTTCGAACACCACCAACCGACTAGGGGACCCAAGCACCCAAGATAAACAAGCTCAAGGGCACCAAGCACCCAAGAGTAATAAGCTTCTCAACTTGTAACTTCCACGTATCACGTGGAGAACTCAAACCGATGCACCAAATGCAATGGCAAGGGCACACGGAGTGCCCAAGTCCTTCTCTCACAAATCCCACCAAAGCAACTAATGCTAGGGAGGAAAATGAGAGGAAGAACGAAGGAAGAACACGAAGAACTCCAAGATCTAGATCCAAGGGGTTCCCCTCACTTAGAGGAGAAAGTGATTGGTGGAAATGTGGATCTAGATCTCCTCTCTCTTTTCCCCAAAAACTAGCAAGAATCCATGGAGGGATTGAGAGATAGCAAGCTCAGAGAAGGTCAACAATGGGGGAAGAACACGAGCTCAAAGGATGAGGTTCAATGGGGAAGAAGACCCCCTTTTATAGGAGGGGGAAATCCAACCGTTACCCCACTGAACATCCCCGCACAGAGCGGTACTACCGCTAGGGAAGGGCGGTACTACCGCTCCGGGCGGTACTACCGCTCCTACTACCTCCCTTAGTGCCGCAAAACCCGACACGAAAAACTTCGTTCGAGAATCGAGGCGGAAGTAGCCCAGACACACAGCGGTACTACGACCGAAAATCCCAAGCGGTACTACCATTCGGAGAGCGGTACTACCGCTTGGAGCGGTACTACCGCTAGGGAGCTTCGGCGGTACTACCGCTGGGGCCAACCTTATGCCTCAACCACGAAAACAAAGAATACTCCAAGGAAACCAGAACTGCCATAACTTCTGCAAATGAGCTCCGAATTGAGCAAACTCAAGCTTGTTGGATAGTAAGAAGAGGCAGGGGAGGTATGCTTAGCAAACAAAGGAGTGAAACCTCCAACCGAGAAGAACCGGCATACCCTCCAACATCGAAAACATCATAGAAGATGCATGAGAACTCCGTTTTCGATGAACTCGAGCTTGTCATAAAAATGACCATAAGCTCCAAATCTCACAAGGAGAAGAACCAAACAAGAACTAATAAAGATGATGCAAGGATGCAATGGTTTGAGCTCTCTACGAATGATACGATCAAGCAACTCATCGAGGGCCCCCCTTGATAGTACGGCAATCGATCCTATAACCCGGTCTCCCACAACTACCATGAGACCGGTAAAATAGAAAACCTATCAAGGGCAAACCTTTGCCTTGCACATGGTCCACTTGAGCTAGATTATGACGATCTTGACTCCCTCAAGTTGGACCACCTTTCTTGATTGCGTTGGCTCGATGAAGACTAGATGATTGCTCCCCCATACTCCACTATGGGTGAGCCTCTCTTCTGCACATCTTCACAAGTGCATTGTCACCACAATGGACGACAAGCTTCAAGCATATGATCTCTTCGTGATGAGCCTACTTGAACTTGCACACCGCAACCTAACCCCACAAAGAACTCTTACGAAGACCATGGGTTAGTACACAAAGCATAATTGACCATGCTTACCATACCATGGGATCGCTTGATCCCTCTCGGTACATCTTCTATGCTTTGTGTGTTGATCAACTTGATTCATTCTTTGACTTAGTCTTGATCAACCTTGAATCTTTCCAACTCTCTTCATTTGGATGATGTCTTGAAGGTAAACATGAATGATCACACAATCTTCTTCTTCAAGACATGCTTGCAATAAGCTCAACACTCACATGACCAATCTTTGGATAATTCCTTAATAGCACCTTGGTCAACTCATAAACTCCTTGAAACCAACACATGGACTTCAAGAAAAACCTATGGACAAAACCTTCAAATATAACTCAAGGCAACCATTAGTCCATAGAGATTGTCATTAATTACCAAAACCAAACATGGGGGCACCGCATGTTCTTTCAGATGGGCCTCCTCAAAAGTGTCCTAGGTCTTCGTGAGCAAGCAAGTTGGATGCACCCCACTTAGTTTCTTTTGTTGAGCTTTCATATATTTATAGCTCTAGTGCATCCGTTGCATGGCAATCCCTACTCACTCACATTGATATCTATTAATGGGCATCTCCATAGCCCGTTGATACGCCTAGTTGATGTGAGACTATCTTCTCCTTTTTTTTGTCTTCTCCACAACCACCATTCTATTCCACATATAGTGCTATGTCCATGGCTCACGCTCATGTATTACGTGAAAGTTGAAAAAGTTTGAGATTATTAAAGTATGAAACAATTGCTTGGCTTGTCATAGGGGTTGTGCATGATTAAATACTTTCTGTGATGAAGATAGAGCAACAGCCAAACTATATGATTTTGTAGGGATAACTTTCTTTAGCCATGTTATTTTGAGAAGACATGATTACACTACTAGGGAAAACCCTAGTAGTAGCGCGGGTTTTGAGGCTAGCAGCAGCGCGGGTGGCCGCGCTACTAATAAGGCGCTACAGCTAACTCATAGTAGTAGCGCGGCCCTAACCCGCGCTACTACTGTTGACGATATCAGCAACACTTTTTAGGAACGTGCTACTATTAACTAGCTGTAGCGATTTCGCCATCCCTCGCTACTACTATATCTTTCATCATTTTCCCATTACCCCTTTCCCTTTCAGTTTCCCTTTCAGATACTAGATACTAGGTACTGCTAGTAGATATCAAATTCATAAACCATTACTAGGTAGTACTCCCTTCGTTCCAAATTACTCGTCGTGGTTTTAGTTCAAACCACGACGAGTAATTTGGAATGAAGGGAGTACTAGATAACAATTTCATGCATAGTCAACATGCATCCTCAAGCAGTACAAGGTCATATCAACGGCCATCATCATATGTAGTTCTAGATGATATCGACGACGATCATCATATGTAGTTCTAGATGATATAGCCACACACACATATGTAGTTCTAGATGATATAGCCACACACACACACATATGTAGTTCTAGATGATATCGAAGACAATCATCATCCTCAAGCTCAGGCGGTTGGTGTTCTGATAGTAATTAGGATGGCCTGTCGAACACGAAGATTCTTGCCATCGAGGAATTTCTTCCACCCAACCGAGTTTAAGTGTGTGCGACCGTCCGTTTCCACGCGGTAAGTACAGGTTGTGACGGAGCCCCTTGTAGTAAGGCGTAGTCCAGCTGAGCCTTCTTCATCAGGCTCGATACCATAACTCACAAATATGCTCTTTGCCAATTTCTGAATAAGAAAACATATCAATTAATAAATAGCCTCGCAAATAAGTACATATGGATTATCTACACTATTAATAGTTTCCTTAGATTCTACACTAATAAGCATGTGATCGAACTCTACACCAAAACATATCATCGACTAGATTCCACACAACATACCATATCATTGGACTGTACACTAAGTAATTCATCGGATAATTTGCATTTGTAAGTATAACATACCATATCCTGTCGATCAACCATGGTATTTGTCAAGCGGGTCACGAATGGCACCCCGACAAAGTCAGCACGTGGCGGAATTATGTCCCACAGGTTGGACACCTCCTCCTCACTCAGCCTTGTTCTTTGAGCTATGATGGCTTCATGAAGTGGGTCCTCATCATCTTCATCGAGTGGGTCCTCATTATCTTCATCATCTTCATCATCTTCGTCATCTTCATCATCTTCCACCAGGTTGAGATAAATGACAGCTAGCTTGGGTCTTTCTGCTCGGAAGGAGAAGCTGATCAACTCACCACCAGTAAGACGCATGCGAGCGATGAAACAGGCCCATCCATCTCCTCCAATCTGCGACATATTGCGTCCTTTCTCAACCTCCATAGTGTATGGCCCCCCAGGAGCCTCAAATGTCACAGTGTCTCCTGTCAGCTTGTTGAATTTCAACCTCACATTGCATGGGACGATCTATGTAAAATGCAAAATGACACAATGCAGTAATGCCAACACTAAAAATAAAATAGTTATTACATTTATCTAATTTCTTACCGCCGCATGATGAAAACTCGGCTGGAAGTAGATGCCGAACAGCTTGCCAGTTGCAAGGCTGCTGGCGCATCTTGACTTGCACAGTCGACATAGTGGTGGTGGTGGTGGCGCCATTTTTCCTAAAGCAATATGAGCAAAGGATTAACAATCAACTAAATCAAAATGTTCTAAGTGAACTAAATCAGCTAGCCTACTAAATCAACTAAATCAAAATGTTCTAAATCAACTAAATCAACTAGCCTACTAAATCAACTAAATCAAAATGTTCAAAGTCAACTAAATCAACTAGCCTACTAAATCAACTAAATCATATCAACTAAATCAAAATGTTGCATATGAACTAGCCTACTAAATCAACTAAATCAAAATTTTCTAAGTCAACTAAATCAACTAGCCTACTATATCAACTAAATCAAAATGTTCTAAATCAACTAAATCAACTAGCCTACTAAATCAACTAAATCAAAATGTTCTAAATCAACTAAATCAACTAGCCTACTAAATCAACTAAATCAACTAAATCAAAATGTTCTAAGTTAACTAAATCAACTAGCCTACTAAATCAACTAAATTATATCAACTAAATCAAAATGTTGCATATGAGCAGGAGGGAGAAGGAGGGGCGACTCGAGGAGGGAGAAGAGAGTAGGATGGAGGAGGAAGGCGGAGCGAGGAGGGGCCGGCCGGCACGGCCAGTTGAGGGAGGACGGAGGAGGAAGGCGGAGCGAGGAGGGGCTGGCCGGCGCAGCCAGTTGAGGGAGGACGGAGGAGGAAGGCAGAGCGAGGAGGGGCTGGCCGGCGCGGCCAGTTGAGGGAGGGCGGAGGAGGAAGGCGGAGCGAGGAGGGGCCGGCCAGCGGCGAGTGGAGAGGGAGGACGGAGGAGGAGGCCGGTACTGAGTCCAGCAAGGAGGAGGAGGTGACGGCGCGCGGCGCAGACGGAGGAGGGGCGACGGGGGTGGACCGGCGCGTGGCGCAGACGGAGGATTGAGTGTGTGACTGAGTGGATCGGATAGAGGAGATGGGGGTGGGAGATGAATGACTTAGTAGTAGCGCGCTGTAGGAAAAGACGCTACTGCTAAGCTATCTAGCAGCAGCGCCTTTCACAATAAAGCACTACTGCTATGTGTCAGCATGTAAAAATAGACTTTGTTCAATATATCAAAAATACATTGATCATCAACGATCTTTTTGTGTACAATCTGATTTGTCAATATGAGTCCTCACCGGTTTAGGAACAGGTGAAGACTCATATTGCAGCCACAAATTCTATACATAGAGTTCAATGAAGACCAAGTGCTTGTCAAAGTTTGAGAAATAACATATTTAAGGTGGTAGAAACTCTCTTCACGGAGTGAGGTGGGACTAAATTTTCGTAGGAAACTTAGCAGTAGTGCTTATCCGAGAAATGCGCTGCTACTATGCTACGTAGCAGTAGCGCGCGTAGCTATAATGCGTTGCTGCTATAACTAGCCTCGCGGCGGCCTCGTGGGAATTATAGCAGCAGCGCGTCTTTGAGGGGGCGCGCTACTGCTATATTTGTTTCAGCAGCGAGTTTTGGCTGGGCACACTACTGCTAATTAGCAGCAGCGAGTTATTTTAAAGCGCCCTGCTGATAAGATTCTGTGTATAGGCTTTTCCCTAGTAGTGTTACTTTGATTAGTATGCTTGAAGTATTACTATTTCTTATGTCAATATGAACTTTTATTTTGTATCATTTGGATCTGAACATTCATGCCACAATAAAGAAAATTACATTGAGAATTATGCTAGGTAGCATTCCACATCAAAAATTTCTTTTTTATCATTTACCTACTCGAGGATGAGCAGGAATTAAGCTTGGGGATGCTTGATACGTCTCCAACGTATCTATAATTTTTGATTGTTCCATGCTATTATATTACCCCCTTTGGATGTCTATGGGCTTTATTTTACACATTTATATCATTTTTGGGACTAACCTACTAACCGGAGGCCCAGCCCGTATTGCTGTTTTTTTGCCTATTTCAGTATTTCGAAGAAAAGGAATATCAAATGGAGTCCAAACGGAATGAAACCTTTGGGAGCGTAATTTTTGGAACGAACGTGATTCGAAGAGCTTGGAGTGCAAGTCAAGAAGCTTCCGAGGAAGCCACAAGACAGGAGGCTGCCCCCCCCCCTGTAGGGTGCGCCCCCTATCTCGTGGGCCCCTCGGGCAGCCACCGACGTACTTCTTCCTCCTATATACCTACGTACCCCGAAAACATCCAGGAGCACCACGAAACACAATTTCCACCGCCGTAACCTTCTGTATCCGCGAGATCCCATCTTGGAGCCTTCGTCGGCACTCTGCCAGAGGGGGAATCAACCACGGAGGGCCTCTACATCAACATCCTTGCCCCTCCGATGAGTTGTGGGTAGTTTACCACAGACCTACGGGTCCATAGTTATTAGCTAAATGGCTACTTCTCTCTTTTTGGATCTCAATACAATGTTCTCCCCCTCTCTTGTGGAGATCTATTCGATGTAAACTCTTTTTGCGGTGTGTTTGTCGAGATCCGATGAATTGTGGGTTTATGATCAAGTTTATCTATGAATAATATTTGAATCTTCTTTGAATTCTTTCATGTATGATTGAGTTATCTTTGCAAGTCTCTACGAATTATCAGTTTGGTTTGGCCTACTAGATTGGTCTTTCTTGCCTTGGGAGAAGTGCTTAGCTTTGGGTTCAATCTTGCGGTGTCCTTACCCAGTGACAAAAAGGGTTGCAAGGCACGTATTGTATTGTTGCCATCGAGGATAACAAGATGGGGTTTATATCATATTGCATGCGTTTATCCCTCTACATCATGTCTTCTTGCTTGATGCGTTACTCTGTTCTTATGAACTTAATACTCTAGATGCATGCTGGATAGCGGTCGATGTGTGGAGTAATAGTAGTAGATGCAGGCAGGAGTCGGTCTACTTGTTATGGACGTGATGCATATAGATGATCATGGCTAGATAATCTCATAACTATTCGCTTTTCTATCAATTGCTCGACAGTAATTTGTTCACCCACCATAATACTTATGCTATCTAGAGAGAAGCCTCTAGTGAAACCTATGGCCCCCAGGTCTATCTCTTATCATATTTGCTTTCAATCTACCTTTATTTGCATCTTTACTTTTTGCATCTGTATTATAAAATACCAAAAATATATTTATCTTATCATACTGTCTTTACTAGATCTCACTTTCGCAAGTGGCCGTGAAGGGACTGACAACCCCTTTATTGCATTGGTTGCGAGTTCTCAGTTTGTTTGTGTAGGTGCTGTTGGGGAACGTAGTAATTTCAAAAAATTTCCTACGTACACGCAAGATCATGGTGATGCATAGCAATGAGAGGGGAGAGTGTTGTCCACGTACCCTCGTAGACCGTAAGCGGAAGCGTTATGACAACGCGGTTGATGTAGTCGTACGTCTTCACGATCCGACCGATCCAAGTACCGAGCGTCACGGCACCTCCGAGTTCAGCACCGTTCAGCTCGATGGCGATCCCGGACTCGATCCAGCAGGGTGTCGGGGATGAGTTCTGTCGACCTGACGGCGTGGTGGCGATGATGATGTTCTACCGGCGAGGCTTCGCCTAAGCACCGCAACGATATGACCGAGGTGGAATATGGTGGAGGGGCACCGCACTGCAGCTAAGGAGCGATCACGAAGATCAACTTGTGTGTCTATGGGGTGCCCCCTGCCCACGTATATAAAGGAGTGGAGGAGGGGGAGGGCCGGCCCTCTCTATGGCGCGCCCTAGGGGAGTCCTACTCCCATCAGGAGTAGGATTCCCCCTTTCCAAGTAGAACTAGGAGTCCTTCCATGTAGTAGGAGTAGGAGAGAAGGAAAGGGAAGAGAGAAGGGAAGGAAGGAGGGGGTGCGGCCCCTCCCCCTAGTCCGATTCGAACTAGGCCTTGGGGGGGGCGCGGCCTGCCCTAGGCATCCCCTCTCTCTTTCCCGTATGGCCCAATAAGGCCCAATACTTCTCCCGGCGAATTCCCGTAACTCTCCGGTACTCCGAAAAATACCCCAATCACTCGGAAACTTTCCGAAGTCCGAATATAGTCATCCAATATATCGATCTTTATGTCTCGACCATTTCGAGACTCCTCGTCATGTCCCCGATCTCATCCGGGACTCCGAACTCCTTCGGTACATCAAAACTCATAAACTCATAATAAAACTGTCATCGTAACGTTAAGCGTGCGGACCCTACGGGTTCGAGAACTATGTAGACATGACCTAGAACTATTCTCGGTCAATAACCAATAGCAGAACCTGGATGCTCATATTGGCTCCTACATATTCTACGAAGATCTTTATCGGTCAAACCGCATAACAACATATGTTGTTCCCTTTGTCATCGGTATGTTACTTGCCCGAGATTCGATCGTCGGTATCCAATACCTAGTTCAATCTCTTTACCGGCAAGTCTCTTTACTCGTTACGTAATGCATCATTCCGTAACTAACTCATTAGCTACATTGCTTGCAAGGCTTATAGTGATGTGCATTACCGAGAGGGCCCAGAGACACCTCTCCGACAATCGGAGTGACAAAACCTAATCTCGAAATACGCCAACCCAACATGTACCTTGGGAGACACCTGTAGAGCTCCTTTATAATCACCCAATTACGTTGTGACGTTTGATAGCACACAAAGTGTTCCTCCGGTAAACGTGAGTTGCATAATCTCGTAGTTACAGGAACATGTATAAGTCATGAAGAAAGCAATAGCAACATACTAAACGATCAAGTGCTAGGCTAACGTGATGGGTCAAGTCAATCACATCATTCTCCTAATGATGTGATCCCGTTAATCAAATGACAACTCATGTCTATGGTTAGGAAACTTAACCATCTTTGATTAACGAGCTAGTCAAGTAGAGGCATACTAGAGACACTATGTTTGTCTATGTATTCACACATGTATTATGTTTCCGATTAATACAATTCTAGCATGAATAATAAACATTTATCATGAAATAAGGAAATAAATAATAACTTTATTATTGCCTCTAGGGCATATTTCCTTCAGTCTCCCACTTGCACTAGAGTCAATAATCTAGTTCACATCGCCATGTGATTTAACATCAATATTCATATCTGTATATGATTAACACCCATAGTTCACATCGTCATGTGACCAACACCCAAAGGGTTTACTAGAGTCAATAATCTGGTTCACATCGCTATGTGATTAACACCCAAAGAGTGCTAAGTTGTGATCATGCTTTGCTCGTGAGAGAAGCTTAGTCAATGGGCCTGTCATATTCAGAGCCGTATGTATTTTTGCAAATATTCTATGTCTACAATGCTCTGCATGGAGCTACTCTAGCTAATTGCTCCCACTTTCAATATGTATCCAGATTGAGACTTAGAGTCATATGGATCGGTGTAAAAGCTTGCACCGATGTAACTCTTTACGATGGGTTCTTTTATCACCTCCATAATCGAGAAATATTTCCTTAGTCCTCACTAAGGATATTCTTGACCAATGTCCAGTGATCTACTCTTAGATCAAAATTGCATTCCTTTGTCAAACTCAGAGCAAGGTATACAATTGAAGGAAATATGCCCTAGAGGCAATAATAAAGTTATTATTTATTTCCTTATATCATGATAAATGTTTATTATTCATGCTAGAATTGTATTAACCGGAAACATAATACATGTGTGAATACATAGACAAACATAGTGTCACTAGTATGCCTCTACTTGACTAGCTCGTTGAATCAAAGATGGTTAAGTTTCTTAGCCATAGACATGAGTTGTCATTTGATTAACGGGATCACATCATTAGGAGAATGATGTGATTGACTTGACCCATTCCGTTAGCTTAGCACTTGATCGTTTAGTATGTTGCTATTGCTTTCTTCATGACTTATACATGTTCCTATGACTATGTGATTATGCAACTCCCATTTACCGGAGGAACACTTTGTGTGCTACCAAACATCACAACGTAACTGGGTGATTATAAACGAGCTCTACAGGAGTCTCCAAATGTACATGTTGGGTTGGCGTATTTCAAGATTAGGATTTGTCACTCCGATTGTCGGAGAGGTATCTCTGGGCCCTCTCGTTAATGCACATCACTATAAGCCTTGCAAACAATGTAGCTAATGAGTTAGTTGCGGGATGATGCATTACGTAACGAGTAAAGAGACTTGCCAGTAACGATATTGAACTAGGTATTGAGATACCGACGATCGAATCTCGGGCAAGTAACATACCGATGACAAAGGGAACAACGTATGTTGTTATGCGGTTTGACCGATAAAGATCTTCGTACAATATGTGGGAGCCAATATGAGCATCCAGGTTCCGCTATTGGTTATTGACCGGAGACGTGTTTCGGTCATGTCTACATAGTTCTCGAACCCGTAGGGTCCGCACGCTTAAGGATTCGATGACAGTTTTATTATGAGTTTTGATGTACCGAAAGAGTTCGGAGTCCCGGATGAGATCGGGGACATGAAGAGGAGTCTCGAAATGGTCAAGACATAAAGATCGGTATATTGGACGACTATATTCGGACTTCGGAAAGGTTCCGAGTGATTCGGGTATTTTTCGGAGTACCAGAGAGTTACGGGAATTCGCCGGGGGAAGTATTGGGCCTTATTGGGCCATACGGGAAAGAGAGGGGCTGCCTAGGCCAGGCCGCGCCCCCCCCAAGGCCTAGTCCGAATTGGACTAGGGGAGGGGCTGCGCCCCTCCTTCCTTCCCTCTCTCTTCCTTCCTTCTCTCCTACTCCTACTACATGGAAGGGCTCCTAGTTCTACTAGGAAAGGGGAATCCTTCTCCGGTGGGAGTAGGACTCCCTAGGGCGCTCCATAGAGAGGACCGCCCTCCCTCCTCCACTCCTTTATATAGGGGCAGGGGCACCCATAGACACACAAGTTGATCTTCAAGATCGTTCCTTAGCCGTGTGCGGTGCCCCCTCCACCATATTCCACCTCGGTCATATCGTTGCGGAGTTTAGGCGAAGCCCTGCGCCGGTAGAACATCATCATCGTCACCACGCTGTCGTGCTGACGGAACTCATCTCCGACACTTTGCTGGATCGGAGTCCGGGGATCGTCATCGAGCTGAACGTGTGCTGAACTCGGAGGTGCCGTACGTTCGGTGCTTGGATCGGTCGGATCGTGAAGACGTACGACTACATCAACCGCGTTGTCATAACGCTTCCGCTTACGGTCTACGAGGGTACCTGGACAACACTCTCCCCTCTCGTTGCTATGCCATCACCATGATCTTGTGTGTGCGTAGGAAATATTTTGAAATTACTACGTTAACCAACAGTGGTATCAGACCCAGGTTTTATGCGTAGATGTCATATGCACGAGTAGAACACAAGTGAGTTGTGGGTGATACAAGTGATACTGCTTACCAGCATGTCATACTTTGGTTCAGCGGTATTGTTGGATGAAGCGGCCGGGACCGACATTACGCGTACGCTTACGCGAGACTGGTTTCACCGCCGTGCTTTGCACACAGGTGACTAGCGGGTGTCTGTTTCTCCAACTTTAGTTGAACCGAGTGTGGCTACGCCCGGTCCTTGCGAAGGTTAAAACAGCACCAACTTGATGAACTATCGTTGTGGTTTTGATGCGTAGATAAGAACGGTTCTTGCTCAGCCCGTAGCAGCCACGTAAAACTTGCAACAACAAAGTAGAGGACGTCTAACTTGTTTTTGCAGGGCATGTTGTGATGTGATATGGTCAAGACGTGATGAGATATAAGTTGTTGTATGAGATGATCATGTTTTGTTGAAGTTATCGGCAATCGCGTAAGTCCTATGGTTGTCTCTTTGTTGCATAAGATGCAAGTGCCAAATAATTGCTTTACTTTATCGCTATACGATAGCAATAGTTGCAAGAGCAATAGTTGGCGAGACGACCATGTGACGACACATTGATATAGATCAAGATGATGAAGATCATGGTGTCGTGCCGGTGACAATAGAGATCATGAAAATACTTTAGAGATGGAGATCAAAGGCGCAAGATGATCATGGCCATATCATGTCACATATTTTGATTGCATATGGTGTTTATCTTTTATACATCTTTTTTTGCTTAGTTTGACGGTAGAATTTTAAGATGATCTCTCACTAATTATCAAGAAGTGTTCTCCCTTAGTATGCACCATTGCGAAAGTTCTTGACGAGCCTAGCATATAACAGATATGGCCTCGGAACACGGAGACCGAAATGTCGAGCGTGAATCATATAGTAGATATGATCAACATACTGATGTTCACCGTTGAAACTACTCCATCTCACGTGATGATCGGACATGGTTTAGTTGATTTGGATCACGTGATCACTTAGATGACTAGAGAGATGTCTGTCTAAGTGGGAGTTCTTAAGTAATATGATTAACTGAACTTAAATTTATCATGAACTTAGTCTTGGTAGTATTTTGCAAATTATGTTGTAGATCAATAGCTCGCGTTGTTGCTTTCATATGTTTATTTTGATATGTTCCTAGAGAAAATTGTGTTGAAAGATGTTAGTAGCAATGATGCGGATTGGATCCGTGATCTGAGGTTTATCCTCATTGCTGCACAGAAGAATTATGTCCTTAATGCACCGCTAGGTGACAGACCTATTGCAGGAGCAGATGCAAATGTTATGAACGTTTGGCTAGCTCAATATGATGACTACTTGATAGTTTAGTGCACCATGCTTAACGGCTTAGAATCGGGACTTCAAAGACGTTTTGAACGTCATGGACCATATGAGATGTTCCAGGAGTTGAAGTTAATATTTCAAGCAAATACCCGAGTTGAGAGATATGAAGTCTCCAACAAGTTCTATATCTAAAAGATGGAGGAGAATCGCTCAACTAGTGAGCATTTGCTCAGTATTCTGGGTACTTCAATCGCTTGAATCAGGTGGGAGTTAATCTTCCAGATAAGATAGTGATTGACAGAATTCTCTAGTCACCATCACTAAAGTTACTAGAACTTCGTGATGAACTATAGTATGCAAGGGATGATGAAAACGATTCCCGAGCTCTTCGTGATGTTGAAATCGACAAAGGTAGAAATCAAGAAAAGAGCATCAAGTGTTGATGATTGACAAGACCACTAGTTTCAAGAAAAGGGCAAAGGAAAAGAAAGGGAACTTCAAGTAGAATGGCAAGCCAGTTTTCACTCCCGTGAAGAAGACCAAAGCTGGACCAAAGCCTGAAACTGAGTGCTTACACTGCAAAGGGAATGGTCACTGGAAATGGAAATGCCCTGAATATTTGGTGGATAAGAAGGATGGCAAAGTGAACAAGGGTATATTTGATATACAGGTTATTGATGTGTGCCTTACTAGTGTTTATAGTAGCCGTTGAGTATTTGATACTTGTTCAGTTGCTAAGATTAGTAACTTGAAACAGGAGTTACAGAATAAACAGAGACTAGTTGAAGGGTGAAGTGACGATGAGTGTTGGAAGTAGTTCCAAGATTGATATGATCATCATCGCACACTCCCTATACTTTCAGGATTAGTGTTAAACCTAAATAAATGTTATTTGGCGTCTGCGTTGAGCATGAATATGATTTGATCATGTTTATTGCGATACTGTTATTCATTTAAAGTTAGAGAATAAATTGTTATTCTGTTTACATGAATAAGACCTTCAATGGTCATATACCCAATGAACATAGTTTGTTGGATCTCGATCGTAGTGATACACATATTCATAATATTGATGCCAAAAGATGAAAAGTTAATAATGATAGTGCAACTTATTTGTGGCACTGTCGTTTGGGTCATATCGGTGTAAAGCGCATGAAGAAACTCCATAAAGATGGATTTTTGGAATCACTTGGTTATGAATCATTTGATGCTTGCGAACCGTGCCTTTTGGGCAAGATGACTAAAACTCCGTTCTCCGGAACAATGGAACAAGCTACTGACTTATTGGAAATAATACATACCGATGTATGCGATCCAATGAGTGTTGATGCTCGTGGCAAGTATCGTTATTTTCTGACCTTCACAAGATGATTTGAGCATATATGGGTATATCTACTTGATGAAACATAAGTCTGAAATAATTGAAAGGTTCAAAGAATTTCAGAGTGAAGTGGAAAAATCATCGTAACAAGAAAATAAAGTTTCTGCGATCTGATCGCGGAGACAAATATTTGAGTTATGAGTTTGGTCTTCAATTAAAACAATGTGGAATAGTTTCACAGCTCACGCCACCTGGAACACCACAACGTTACGGTGTGTCCGAACGTCGTAACCGCACTTTATTGGATATGGTGCGATCTATGATGTCTCTTATTGATTTACCATTATTGTTTTGGGGTTATGCATTAGAGACAGCTGCATTCACGTTAAAAGGGCACCATCTAAATCCGTTGAGACGACACTATGTGAACTGTGGTTTAGCAAGAAACCCATGTTGTCATTTCTTAAAGTTTGGGGCTACGATGCTTATGTGAAAAAGTTTCATCCTGATAAGCTCAAACCCAAATCGGAGAAGTGCGTCTTCATAGAATACCCAAAGGAAACTGTTGGGTACACCTTCTATCACAGATCTGAAGGCAAAACATTCGTTGCCAAGAATGGATCCTTTCTAGAGAAGAAGTTTCTCTCGAAAGAAGTGAGTGGGAGGAAAGTAGAACTTGATGAGGTAACTGTACCTTCTCCCGAATTGGAAAATAGTTCATCACTGAAATCAGTTCCAGTGATTCCTACACCAATTAGTGAGGAAGCTAATGATGATGATCATGAAACTTCAAATCAATTTACTACAGAACCTCGTAGGTCTTCCAGAATACGGTCCGCACCAGAGTGGTACGGTAATCCTGTTCTGAAAGTCATGTTACTAGACCGTGATAAACCTACGAACTATGAGGAAGTGATGATGAGCCCAGATTTCGCAAAATGGCTGGAGGCCATGAAATCTGAGATAGGATCCATGTATGAGAACAAAGTGTGGACTTTGGTGGACTTGCCCGATGATCGGCAAACAATAGAAAATAAATGGATCTTCAAGAGGAAGACGGACGTTGATAGTAGTGTTACTATCTACAAAGCTCGACTTGTCGCAAAAAGGTTTTTGACAAGTTCAAGGTGTTGACTACAATGAGATTTTCTCAACTGTAGCGATGCTTAAGTCTGTCCGAATCATGTTAGCAATTGCCACATTTTATGAAATCTGGCAAATGGATGTCAAAACTGCATTGCTTAATGGTTTTCTTAAAGAAGAGTTGTATATGATGCAACCAGAAGGTTTTGTCAATCCTAAAGGTCCTCACAAAATGTGCAAGCTAAAGTAATCCATCTATGGACTGGTGCAAGCACCTCAGAGCTGGAATATACACTTTGATAAGTTGATCAAAGCATATAGTTTTGTACAGACTTACGGTGAAGCCTGTATTTACAAGAAAGTGAGTGGGAGCACTACAGCATTTCTGATAAGTATATGTGGATGACATATTGTTGATCGGAAATAATGTAGAATTATTCTGCAAAGCATAAAGGAGTGTTTGAAAGAAGTTCTTTAAAAGAAAGACTTTAGTAAAGCTACTTACATATTGAGCATCAAGATCTATTGAGATAGATCAAGGCGCTTGATAAGATTTTCAATGAGTACATACCTTGACAAGATTTTGAAGTAGTTCAAAATGGAACAGTCAAAGAAAGAGTTCTTGCCTGTGTTGCAAAGGTATGAAATTGAGTAAGACTCAAATCCCGACCACAACAGAAAATAGAAAGAGAATGAAAGTCATTCCCTATGCATCAGTCATAGGTTCTATAAAAGTATGCTATGCTATGGACCAGACCTATTGTATACTCTGCCCTGGTTTTGCAAGGGAGTACAATAGTGATCTAGGAGTAGATCACTGGACATTGGTCAAAATTATCCTTAGTGGAATAAGGATATGTTTCACGATTATGGAGGTGACAAAAAGGTTCATCATAAAGGTTTACGTCGATACAAGTTTTGGCACTGATCCAGATGACTCTAAGTCTTAATCTGGATACATATTGAAAGTGAGCCAATTCGCTATAGTAGCTCCATGCAGAGCATTGTAGACATAGTATATTTGTAAAATACATGCGGCTCTGAATGTGACAGACCCGTTGACTATACTTCTCTCACAATCAAAACATGATCATACCTTAGTACTCTTTGGGTGTTAATCACATAGCGATGTGAACTAGATTATTGACTCTAGTAACCCCTTTGGGTATTGGGCACATAACGATGTGAACTATGTTAATCATATACAAATATGAATATTGGTGTTAAATCACATGGCGATGTGAACTAGATTATTGACTCTAGTGCAAGTGGGAGACTGAAGGAAATATGCCCTAGAGGCAATAATAAAGTTATTATTTATTTCCTTATATCATGATAAATGTTTATTATTCATGCTAGAATTGTATTAACCGGAAACATATTACATGTGTGAATACATAGACAAACATAGTGTCACTAGTATGCCTCTACTTGACTAGCTCATTGAATCAAAGATGGTTAAGTTTCCTAGCCATAGACATGAGTTGTCATTTGATTAACGGGATCACATCATTAGAAGAATGATGTGATTGACTTGACCCATTCCGTTAGCTTAGCACTTGATCGTTTAGTATGTTGCTATTGCTTTCTTCATGACTTATACATGTTCCTATGACTATGAGATTATGCAACTCCCATTTACCGGAGGAACACTTTGTGTGCTACCAAACGTCACAACAGAACCGGGTGATTATAAAGGAGCTCTACAGTGTCTCCGAAGGTACATGTTGGGTTGGCGTATTTGAGATTAGGATTTGTCACTCCGATTGTCGGAGAGGTATCTCTGGCCCTCTCAAGAATGCACATCACTATAAGCCTTGCAAGCAATGTAGCTAATGAGTTAGTTGCGGGATGATGCATTACGTAACGAGTAAAGAGACTTGCCGGTAATGAGATTGAACTAGGTATTGAGATAACGACGATCGAATCTCGGGCAAGTAACATACCGATGACAAAGGGAACAACGTATATTGTTATGCGGTTTGACCGATAAAGATCTTCGTACAATATGTGGGAGCCAATATGAGCATCCAGGTTCCGCTATTGGTTATTGAATGGAGACGAGTCTCGGTCATGTCTACATAGTTCTCGAACCCGTAGGGTCCGCACGCTTAAGGTTTCGATGACAGTTTTATTATGAGTTTATGAGTTTTGATGTACCGAAGGTGTTCGGAGTCCCGGATGAGATCGGGGACATGACGAGGAGTCTCGAAATGGTCGAGACGTAAAGATCGATATATTGGACGACTATATTCGGACTTCGGAAAGGTTCCGAGTGATTGGGGTATTTTTCGGAGTACCGGAGAGTTACGGGAATTCGCCGGGGGTAGTATTGGGCCTTATTGGGCCATACGGGAAAGAGAGAGGGGCTGCCTAGGCCAGGCCGCGCGCCCCCAAAGGCCTAGTCCGAATTGGACTAGGGGGAGGGGCTGCGCCCCCTCCTTCCTTCCCTTCTCTCTTCCCTTTCCTTCTCTCCCTCCTACTACATGTAAGGGCTCCTAGTTCTACTAGGAAAGGGGGAATCCTACTCCCGGTGGGAGTAGGACTCCCCTAGGGCGCACCATAGAGAGGGCCGGCCCTCCCCCTCCTCCACTCCTTTATATACGGGGGCAGGGGGCACCCCATAGACACACAAGTTGATCTTCAAGATCGTTCCTTAGCCGTGTGCGGTGCACCCCTCCACCATATTCCACCTCGGTCATATCGTCGCGGAGTTTAGGCGAAGCCCTGCGCCGGTAGAACATCATCATCGTCACCACGCAGTCGTGCTGACGGAACTCATCCCCGACACTTTGCTGGATCGGAGTCCGGGGATCGTCATCGAGCTGAACATGTGCTGAACTCGGAGGTGCCGTACGTTCGGTGCTTGGATCGGTCGGATCGTGAAGACGCACGACTACATCAACTGCGTTGTCATAGTGCTTCTGCTTATGGTCTACGAGGGTACGTGGACAACACTCTCCCCTCTCGTTGCTATGCCATCACCATGATCTTGTGTGTGCGTAGGAAATTTTTTGAAAAATTACTACGTTAACCAACAACAATAGGTCTGGTTCACAGCATAGCATACTTTAACGAACCTATGACTAAGGCATATGGAATGACTTTTCATTCTCTTTCTATTTTCTGCCATGGTCGGGTCTTGAGTCTTACTCAACTTCACACCTTTGCATCACAGGCAAGAACTCCTTCTTTGTCTGTTCTATTTTGAACTATTTCAAAAATTTACCAAGGTATGTACTCATTGAAAAATCTTATCAAGCGTCTTGATCTATCTATATAGATCTTGATGCTCAATGTGTAAGCAGCTTCACCGAGGTCTTTCATTGAAAAACTTTTATTCAAGTATCCTTTATGCTATCCAGAAATTCTATATCATTTCCGATCAACAATATGTCATCTACATATAGTATCAGAAATGATACGGAGCTCCCACTCACTTTCTTGTAAATACAGGCCTTTCCAAAAGTCTGTATAAAACCATATGCTTTGCATCAAAGTGTATATTCCAACTCCGAGATGCTTGCACCAGTCCATAGATGGATCGCTGGAGCTTGCACATTTTGTTAGCACCTTTAGGATTGACAAAACCTTCTGGTTGCATCATATACAACTCTTCTTTAAGAAAACCATTAAGGAATGCAGTTTTGACATCCATTTGCCAGATTTCATAAAATGTGGCAATTGCTAACATGATTCGGACAGACTTAAGCATCGCTACAGTTGAGAAAATCTCATTGTAGTCAACACCTTGAACTTGTCGAAAACCTTTTTGCGACAAGTCGAGCTTTGTAGATAGTAAGACTACTATCAATGTCTGTCTTCCTCTTGAAGATCCATTTATTTTCTATGGCTTGCCGATCATCGGGCAAGTCCACCAAAGTCCACACTTTGTTCTCATACATGGATCCTATCTCAGATTTCATGGCCTCCAGCCATTTCGTGGAATCAGGGCTCATCATCGCTTAATCATAGTTCGTAGGTTCATCATGGTCTAGTAATATGACTTCCAGAACAGGATTACCGTACCACTCTGGTGCGGACCATACTCTGGAAGACCTACGAGGTTCTGTAGTAACTTGATTTGAAGTTTCATGATCATCATCATTAGCTTCCTCACTAATTGGTGTAGCAATCACTAGAACTAATTTCTATGATGAACTACTTTTAAATTCGGGAGAAGGTACAATTACCTTATCAAGCTCTACTTTCCTCCCACTCACTTCTTTCGAGAGAAACTCCTTCTCTAGAAAGGATCCATTTTAGCAACAAATATCTTGCCTTCGGATCTGTGATAGAACGTGTACCCAACAGTTTCCTTTGGGTATTCTATGAAGACGCACTTTAAGAAACTTTTTCACATAAGCATCGTAGCTCCAAACTTTAAGAAACGACAGCTTAGGTTTATTACTAAACCATACTTCATACGGTGTCGTCTCAACGGATTTAGATGGTGCCCTATTTAACGTGAATGTAGCTATCTCTAATGCCTAACCACAAAATGATATTGGTAAATCGGTAAGAGACATCATTAATCGCACCATATCAAATAAAGTGCGGTTATGAAGTTCGGACACACCGTTATGCTGTGGTGTTCCAGGTGGCATGAGTTCGTGAAACTATTCCACATTGTTTTAACTGAAGGCCAAACTCATAACTCAAATATTCATCTCCACGATCAGATCGCAGAAACTTTATTTTCTTGTTATGATGATTTTACACTTCACTCTGAAATTCTTTGAACCTTTCAACTATTTCAGACTTATGTTTCATCAAGTAGATATACCCATATCTGCTCAAATCATCTGTGAAGGTCAGAAAATAACGATACCCGCCACGAGCCTTAATACTCATTGGTCTGCATACATTAGTATGTATTATTTCCAACAAGTTTGTTGCTCATTCCATTGTTCCAAAGAATGGAGTTTTAGTCATCTTGCCCAAAAGGCACGATTCGCAAGCATCAAATGATTCATAACCAAGTGATTCCAAAAGTCCATCTTTATGGAGTTTCTTCATGCGCTTTACACCGATATGACCCAAACGGCAGTGCCACAAATAAGTTGCACTATCATTATCAACTTTGCATCTTTTGGCATCAATATTATGGATATGTGTATCACTACGATCGAGATCCAACAAATTATTTTCATTGGGTGTATGACGATCGAAGTTTTTATTCATGTAAACAGAACAACAATTATTCTCTGACTTTAAATGAATAACTGTATTGCAATAAACATAGTCATGCTCAACGCAAACGCCAAATAACATTTATTTAGGTTTAACACTAATCTCGAAAATATAGGGAGTGTGCTATGATGATCATATCAATCTAGGAACCACTTCCAACTCACATCGTCACTTCACCCTCAACTAGTCTCTGCTTATACAGAACTCTGTTTGAAGTTACTAATCTTAGCAACCGAACAAGTATCAAATACCCAGGGGTTACTATAAACACTAGTAAGGTACACATCAATAACCTTTATATCAAATATACCCTTGTTCACTTTGCCATCCTTCTTATTTACCAAATATTCAGGGCATTTCCACTTCCAGTGACCATTTCCTTTGCAGTAGAAGCACTCAGTTTTAGGCTTTGGTCCAGCTTTGGGCTTTTTCGTGAGAATGACAACTTGCTAGTCATTCTACTTGAAGTTCCCTTTCTTTCCCTTTGCCCTTTTCTTGAAACTAGTGGTCTTGTTATAACGCCTCGGATACAACTTTTCATATTCGTAACTCCAGTTCTTGCCTTTTTTCGGAGATGCGATATGATATTTTCTCCGTGGTTGGGTTTTTGTCTTTTGTTTTGCATTTTGTTCATGTCTTGCATCTCATCTCATAGCATCATGCGCATTGCATCTGCATGTTTTCATAAAAACTCGTAGCCGTTTGCAGTTTCCCTTTTCTCTCTTTGCCTCCGTTGTCATTTTGTCAGGCCCTTGTCCTCGTTGACCTCTCTCAGACCCCTCATGTGCGTGTCCGAAACTTAACCGAACCCGAACCGGTTTGTCGTAACCGACGAATCCGGATCATCCCCAAACATCTATAAAACATCTCCGTTTTCTTATTTGGCCTTCCCTACCTATTTATTCTCATCCATCGGATTTCGATCGGATGATCCAAACTCCTCTCTTTCTCATATTTATAGTTTAACCCTAGACCCTAGGCTGTCCCATCCATCCATCCCCGCACCTGCCGCCGCCACCCACTCTTCCTTGTTCTTCGGGAGCTTGTCCCATCGCCGCCACCAACCCACTCTCTCCATTGGGATCCCTCCCGATCCACCTACCTCTCCTCGACTTCAGCCACCGGACAGTCGTCTTCAAACCTACCCAACCGGCGCTCTCCTCTGGATCCCCTCTATCCAGCAACCAGCGACAGAAACACCAGTAGGTGAGAGCCAGGGGCTCGATCCCCTGCTCATGCCCGAACTTCTCCAACCTCTGCGTCGTCCCGCTCCTCTGCATCGGCAACCAGGGCCCCGAGCGCCGCCCTCACCCTAGAGCTTGAGCAGGCTGCTCCGCGCCACCTCCCCTCTTCCTGTGCCTCGATCCAGGGTGGACCGAGAGCAGCGTCGTCCGGCCCCGACCAGCACCACGCCATGGCCCCGCCGTCAAGCCGCTCCGACCAGCAGGTCCTCCTCACCACGTCTCCTCTCCGTTTCTCGTTGTTCTTCTCCTACTGCTACCGCTAACCGTGTGGTCGCCGTGTTTCTCCTGCAAGGGCTGCGCCACCAAGTCAAGAACGTCGTCGGCCTCGTCAACTCTCCTTGCTGCCTCCGTTTCGAACCGCCTCTCGCCTTCGTCCGCTCGCGCCTGAGCCAAGGGCCCCGACGCCCTGCTTGACCTTCAGCCGCAAGCCCCATTGCCGGCCACAAGTCCTCGTCCGCGCTCGCTTCCATGCTCCAGATCGAACTACAAGGTCCAGTGCAGGCCGCCTCCTTTAGTTCGTCAAGCCGGCGTTCAAGTTCGCGTCCGCCCCGCTTCGACAGATCCCTCTCGCTCCGCCGCTCGATCCGCTCCGCCTTGATCCGGCGGTTCCTGTCGCCTCCCCATGCCCGAGAGCCCGCGCTGGCCATCTTCCTCGCCGGGGTGCTCCGCCAAGTTCCCTCTGCCGCCGTTTGCCTCGTCCCCGACCTCCTGCAGATCGAAGGCTCTGCTCCCGCTTCTGTGTCTCCCCAGACGAAGACCTCGCCTCCGCCCCGCCCACGTCTGGCCGGAGAGGCTTTGCCCCGCTCGCCGGAGCTCTGCTCCCGGTCACCGGCGCCCTGCTCGCCTCCTCTGCATCGCCCTGCTTCCCCTGCTTCGAACGAGAACAACGACGACCAGTGCCTTGTCCCGCACCTCGCTCGCGTTGACCGCAGCCCAGCGTCGCCAGTAGCCTCCCAGATCCAGCCGGCCCGCTTGCCCCGCCGGCCTGCTGCCTCCACCAAATCGGGCCTTAGCCCATGGTGAGAAACCCCCCCAGCCACTGTGCACTGTTGGGCTAGCAGAATTCGGCCCGTATATGTTTTTTTTTGGTTCTACGAATTTCCTAATTATCCAGAGATTGCCAGTTTTTCAGAAAACCCCTTAATGTTCATATGCATCAATAATTAATTAACCATGCATCGGATTAAAACAAATTATATATGTAAAGTGCTTAGAATTTCATCTAGTTTCATAATATGCCACTTTCATCCATGTTTAAAATGTTTAAAATGCAGTTTGTTTAAATTTGCATAAATGACATGTTAAAATGATTTATTTCATAACTAAATAACCGTAGCTCGGTTTTAAATAAACTTTATATGTAAATGGGGTGGAAAAATGCCTAGTTTAACATGGTCCACTTTATTTTCCTGTTTAACAACTTTAAAATATGTTTTAGGGCAGAACAGTAGCTAATTCAAAATATGCACATGGGGATTTTCCGGAATTGTTGTTTGTTGTTCCGGCCTCATTTAAACTTGCCTAGATAGGTAGTTTTCATATGCTTCACCTCTTGCCATGTTTAACAACATTTAATATTGTTTGGTAGCTTATATGAGATTAAACTAAATAACTTGGATGTGGTGTTTTGTCAATATGCAACTCGTTGCATATTGAGCTCCACTTAACTTGTAGTATTGCTTGTTGCACTTTGCCATGCCTTGCCATGCCTCATTAAGCCGGACATGCACCATACTTGTTTGTGCATCATGCCATGTTTATTCTTGTGCATTTACCATGTTGTTTGTTTCTTTCTGGTGTTGCTTCTTAGTTCCGGTAATGTTGCGATTGTGAGGATTCGTTCGACTACTCCCGGTCGTCTTCTTCATGGACTCGTTCTTCTTCCTAGCGGGATTTCAGGCAAGATGACCGTCACCTTGGATCTCACTACAATCATTGCTATGCTAGTTGCTTCGTTCTATCGCTATGTTGCGCTACCTATCATTTGTTCTTCAAGCCTCCCAAATTGTCATGTCAGCCTCTAACCTTTTCACCCTTCCTAGCAAAACGTTGCTTGGCTATGTTACCGCTTTGCTCAGCCCCTCTTATAGCGTTGTTAGTTGCAGGTGAAGTTGAAGATTGCTCCATTGTGGACAGGGTTATGTTGGGATATCACAATATCTCTTATATTATTAATGCATCTATATACTTGGTAAAGGGTGGAAGACTCGGCCTTATGCCTGGTGTTTTGTTCCGCTCTTGCCGCCCTAGTTTCCGTCATACCGGTGTTATGTTCCCGGATTTTGCGTTCCTTATGCGGTCGGGTGATTTATGGGACCCCCTCGACAGTTCGTTTTGAATAAAACTCCTCCAGCAAGGCCCAACCTTGGTTTTACCATTTGCCTCACCTAGCCCTTTTTCCCTTGGGTTTCCGGAGCCCGAGGGTGATCTTTATTTTAGCCCCCCCGGGCCAGTGCTTGTCTAAGTGCTGGTCCGAACCGAGTAGACTGCGGGGCCCCCTTGGGGAAACTCGTGGTCTGGTTTTACTCGTTGGATGTCTCATCCGGTGTTGCCCTGAGAACGAGATATGTGCAGCTCCTATCGGGATTGTCGGCGCATCGGGCGACTTTGCTGGTCTTGTTTTACCATTGTCGAAATGTCTTGTAAACCGGGATTCCGAGGCTATTCGGGTCTTCCTGGGAGAAGGAATATCCTTCGTTGATCGCGAGAGCTTATCATGGGCTAAGTTGGGACACCCCTGCGGGGTATAAACTTTCGAGAGCCGTGCCCGCGGTTATGTGGCAGATGGGAATTTGTTAATGTCCGGTTGTAGATAACTTGACACCAGATCCGAATTTAAAATGCATCAACCGCGTGTGTAGCTATGATGGTCTCTTCTCGGCGGATTCCGGGAAGTGAACATGGTTTTGGGTTATGTTTGACGTAAGTAGGTGTTCAGGATCACCTCTTGATCATTGCTAGCTTCACGACCGTTCCGCTTGCTTCTCTTCTCGCTCTCTTTTGCGTATGTTAGCCACCATATATGCTTAGTCGCTGCTGCAACCTCACCACTTTACCCCTTCCTTTCCCATTAAGCTTTGCTAGTCTTGATACCCATGGTAATGGGATTGCCGAGTCCTCGTGGCTCACAGATTACTACAACAACAGTTGCAGGTATAGGTTTTGCGATGATCATGACGCGAGAGCGATGTTTGCTTGTTTTTGGAGTTCTTCTTCTCCTTCTTCGATCAGGTGATAGGTTACAGGTCGGCAGCCTGGGCTAGCAGGGTGGATGTTGTTTGAGTTTCTGTTTGTGTTTCATCCGTAGTCGGATGGTGCTCTTATGTAATATGATGTTGTATTCATGTGGCATTGTATGCCTTTTGTATGTATCCCCATCTATTATGTAATGTTGATGTAATGATATCCACCTTGCAAAAGCGTTTCAATATGCGGGCCTATCCTTGGTGGAACTTTCAAGTTCCTTTTGGATAGGGTCGCATATTGGGCGTAACAAGTTGGTATCAGAGCCTCGACCGACCATAGGAGCCCCCTTGATTGTTGGCCGTTGTTGAGTCTAGAAGAAAAATGTTTTGAGTCTTAGGATTATATATATATCGGAGAGTAGGATTCTTTTTACTCCTCAGCCCCCTTCGTCGCTCTGGTGAGGACTCTTGACGTAGATGTTTTATCTTTCCTCTCCTCAATTTTTTCTCAAAAAATTTTAGGATCTCATGGTATCTTGGGATCGTCCGATATTCTTATGACGAGAACATTGTTCTTGGTGCCTCGACATTTAGGGGTTGTGGCGGTGTCCCGGGGTTGAGCTCCGAGGTGTTGTCGTCATAATTTTATCGTTGCGATTCGGAATACCGAGTTTTGCCGACATCGAAAATCTCTTTTATGCAGTTGTTGGTGAGATAACCTCGGCGCCACCCAAGATCGGGAGTTCGGGAGTATTGTCATAGCTCGTATCACAGATGCTTTTCGAAGGTTGAGGTACACGATTTCCGAAGGTTTCTTGGTTATGTGTTGACGGATGGATACAGCTTGGATGTAGGTATTATTAGTTTGGGTGAGATATATTGCTTCCCCTGTATCCCCAACACCAGATTGCATAACCAGAAAGTTTCGGGAGTTTATAGGTGGGAATTCAAGTAGCTCCTAGAATATCTTTCCGACAGATGCATGATATGGGATTGGGTAAATCTCTATCATATGTATTTATTCCGGCTTATTCTGCAAGCCAAATCCTTTGTTTTGTTTTATTTGTGGTATTCGAGTTGCTTCGAAGTCAAATGTTGAATCCATACCTTTCATAAACGGTGTTCTCATATTGCTATGTGAATACTTATCCTTCTTGGTCATCGAGCTTGTCATGTTAATTCTTTTCCTACTGGCGTGCTTCTCTTCAAGTGGATCCGATCATTCTCCCCACCCACAAGATCATTTCTAAGTTTTCTCAACGGTGTTTGTTTCATCCGCTCCAAGTTGCCTTTGTTTTCCGCCCTCCCACCCTTTTTCTTCAAGGACTCAGATTTCTTAATCAAGTATCCATCTTATGCATGTGAAGTCTCTTCATTCTTTTCTTTCAATGTTCTTATCCGGTGATTTCCCATGAAGATGCTCAACAGTTTCAAGTTCATCATCCTTCATTGTTGTTTCTTCTCCGGTGGATCCAATTCAAGCTTTCGATATTCATCATATTCCTTTCCTCGTTTCTAATGCTTTATCGTGCCGATGCACACCTTAATCATTCACTTCTTCCTATTCATTTGTTCTGGAGTGCTGAAGATATCTCACAAGACTTGTGTTTCCATTCTCAATCCGTTCAAGATATCTCGAGATTGTTATCTCATTCAAGCCATTTAATTCTACCGGTGCAATCTTTATTTCAAGCAATCCTTCAACGATGTTTCTTTCGAGTGGGCCCTAACCCACAGGTCTTTTCCCAGGATCTTACCTAACTCTTCTAATTTATCTAGAGCAATTTCCAAAGTCTTTCGAAGTTTGACGTAAGAATGAATTTTCATCAGTCATATCCCTTCTCCAAGATCGTTTTCAAAATATTTTCATCGTTGCTTCATCATTTCTATTTTTCTTTGATCCGAAGTGCCTCAACAAGTTTGGTGGTTCTCGTCATCATTCTCAACCTTAGAACACCGAAGAAGAGTTTCTCTTAAATCTTGTCTGTTCTCTTGAAGATTCAAGGTTCTCTTAAATTCTTTTCACCCACCCGGAGCATCTCATGAGTTCGTTCCATTTCTATTCCTACGAAGGCCATCATTTCGGGTTTATTTCTCAATTTTCAGCTCTCGCTCTCCAAATCTTACCGGTGAATCATTCTAATATCCTCTAAGCAGTTCATGATCTCTTCGTTCTCAGGTATCTAAATCCCCTCAAGTATCTTCATTCGTTTTCCAATTCTTCCCGGTGAATTGTGCCTTTGCTACTTTCATTTTCATCTTATGGTGGTTCGTTCAAGATTTCACTTCCTTCGTTATCATATCAAATATTTGTTGTTTCCAAATCCCACTGGTGGTTCCATCAATACCTTCTCAAGTTTTGCGCTATATCTCTCTTAATCCTTTCTACGAGAATAAGTAGTATGCCAAATCTGTTGCTTGTCATCAATTTAAATTGGTGAAGGATACGCATAACATAATTCTTATTCTTGTTTCATCTAAGTGATTAATCCTTTTCTTCGGAGTTTGTTCAGGAGGAATAAATTCTTGGTTTCTTGTCATTCATTTTTCTTCCGGAGTTCCAAGTTTTCCGCTTTATCTCGTCACGAAGCTCCATTATAGCATTGCAAGGCTTCACCTTGTGTTTTCTACTTCTCTTTCTTTTTATCATCCTTTTATTACCGGAGTTCTTCATGGAGGCTCTACATGATGGTTCGTCAAGGATTCTTTTCATTCTTCAATTGTTCTTCAAGATTTCTCTTGAAGTTATGATCCGCCAAGCTATACTCAAAATTAAACATGGTGCCCAACACATGTTTTTCCTGAGGAGTTCAAGTATTCTTCTTCTTGCATTTCGAAGTGCAATTCTTTCTACCTTATCTCTTGAGATGGTGTTATGTCACTCTTGGCAATTTCTCCTCGTGTTTCATGATTCACAGGTTGTCAGGAATGAGATGTTTAAATCCATCATTTTCTCTTTGTTCAAGAGATCTCTTTGACCAATCAACTTCTTCGTTGGAGTTATCTTGTGTCAGATTTCACCTAAAGCCTTTCCTTAAGGGTTGTTGCTTTTTGTGGTGATTATGCATGACCCAAGATTTCTCTTTATCCTCTTGGTGGAAGAAGCTTTCATCTCTTTGGTGCTCTCAATGAAATCAATTGTTTCCATTAGTGGCCGGTTGTCACCTCATCATTTTGAGATGTTTGCCATAAGCCCTCAACAAGCTTGTGCTTTTCGTTGTTGATTTTCCAACAACTCCGTTCAATCCTACTTTGCAAGGGTGCTTTCCAAGTTCACTTGTGGCAGAAGTTGTCATTTTCTTCTCCGTCCCTTTATCCCAACGGTCTAACTTCTATTTTTTCGTTACGGAGGCATTGTGATGTTGTGCTCTTCACCCATCACCTCGTTTGGTGTGGATCGTCTTCTTTTCTTGCTTATCCATTTAACCGGAGTGTTGTGTTCTCATTCAAGTTCTTTCATCTTATTAAGTTTTGCCTCTCTTTTCAACCTTAGTGTTGTCTGAAATCCTTCTTACCTATTGTGCCATTCTTTCAATAGTTCCAGACGCAGTGTGTTGTTGATTTCATCAAGTATCATCCCATCGTCTCAAGCTCATGTTCTATTCCTTCCATGTTCAACCGGAGTGCTGCCCGAATTCTTCTTCTCCCATCTTGTTTTAACCAGAGTGGTTTCGACTTCTATCTTGTCCATTAAACTCTTGATTCATGTCTTTGCAACCTTCAAGTTATCGTAATACTGCTTGTTCCTCTTTTCTAACGGATTGTTTGCAATCTCGTTCATCTCTGTTGTACTCTTTCTTTTAAATTGCTCAACCTCTCATGGTTCGTGGTTTCACTCGTTCGTCAAAGAAGCAACTTAGTTTTACCTCTTCTCTTCCTCTTCCGCTTTCTCTCGGTGCCATCCTAGATCTCGGGACGAGATCCTCTCGTAGTGCTGGAGTGTTGTAACGCCCCGGATACAACTTTCCATATTCGTAACTCCAATTCTTGCCTTTTTCCGGAGATGCGATATGATATTTTCTCCGTGGTTGGGTTTTTGTCTTTTGTTTTGCATTTTGTTCATGTCTTGCATCTCATCTCATAGCATCATGCGCATTGCATCTGCATGTTTTCATAAAAACTCGTAGCCGTTTGCAGTTGCCCTTTTCTCTCTTTTCCTCCGTTGTCATTTTGTCAGGCCCTTGTCCTCGTTGACCTCTCTCAGACCCCTCGTGTGCGTGTCCGAAACTTACCCGAACCCGAACCGGTTTGTCGTTACCGATGAATCTGGATCATCCCCAAACATCTATAAAACATCTCCGTATTCTTATTTGGCCTTCCCTACCTATTTATTCTCATCCATCGGATTTCGATCGGATGATCCAAACTCCTCTCTTTCTCATATTTATAGTCTAACCCTAGACCCTAGGCTGTCCCATCCATCCATCCCCGCACCTGCCGCCGCCACCCACTCTTCCTTGTTCTTCGAGCTTGTCCCATCGCCGCCACCAACCCACTCTCTCCATCGGGATCCCTCCCGATCCACCTACCTCTCCTCGATTTCAGCCACCCGATAGTCGTCTTCGAACCTACCCAACCGGCGCTCTCCTCTGGATCCCCTCGATCCAGCAACCAGCGACAGAAACACCAGCAGGTGAGAGCCAGGGGCTCGATCCCCTACTCATGCCCGAACTTCACCAACCTCTGCGTCGTCCCGCTCCTCTGCATCGGCAACCAGGGCCCCGAGCGCCGCCCTCACCCTCGAGCCTGAGCAGGCTGCTCCGCACCTCCTCCCCTCTTCCTGTGCTTCGATCCAGGGTGGACCGAGAGCAGCGCCGTCCGGCCCCGACCAGCACCACGCCATGGCCCTACCGTCAAGCCGCTCCGACCAGCAGGTCCTCCTCACCGCGTCTCCTCTCCGTTTCTCGTTGTTCTTCTCCTACTGCTGCCGCTAACCGCGTGGTCGCCGTGTTTCTCCTGCAAGGGCTGTGCCACCAAGTCAAGAACGTCGTCGGCCTCGTCAACTCTCCTTGCTGCCTCCGTTTCGAACCGCCTCTCGCCTTCGTCCGCTCGCGCCTGAGCCAAGGGCCCCGACGCCCTGCTTGACCTTCAGCCGCAAGCCCCATTGCCGGCCACAAGTCCCTCGTCCCGCCTCTGCTTCCATGCTCCAGATCGAACGCCAAGGTCCAGTGCAAGCCGCCTCCTTTAGTTCGTCAAGCCGGCATTCAAGTTCGCGTCCGGCCCCGTTCTGGACAGAATCCCCTCTGCTCCGCTGCCTGATCCGGCTCCGCCTTGGATCCGGCCGGTTCCGCGTCGCCTCCCCATGCCCGAGAGCCCGCGCTGGCCATCTTCCTCGCCGGGGTGCTCCGCCAAGTTCCCTCTGCCGCCGTTTGCCTCCTGACCTCCTTCAGATCGAAGCTCTGCTCGGCTTCTTGTCTCCCCAGACGAAGACCTTGCCTCCGCCCCGCCCTCATCTGGCCGGAGAGGCTTTGCGCCGCTCGTCGGAGCTCTGCTCCCGGTCACCGGCACCCTGCTCGCCTCCTCTGCATCGCCCTGCTTCCCCTGCTTCGAATGAGAACAACGACGACCAGCGCCTCGTCCCGCACCTCGCTCGCGTTGACCGGAGCCCAGCGTCGCCACCAGCCTCCCAGATCCAACCGGCCCGCTTGCCCCGCCGGCCTGCTGCCTCCACCAAATCGGGCCTTAGCCCATGGTGAGAAACCCCACCAGCCACTGTGCACTGTTGGGCTAGCAGAATTCGGCCCGTATATGTTTTTTTTTGGTTCTGCGAATTTCCTAATTACCCAGAGATTGCCAGTTTTTCAGAAAACCCCTTAATGTTCATATGCATCAATAATTAATTAACCATGCATCGGATTAAAACAAATTATATATGTAAAGTGCTTAGAATTTCATCTAGTTTCATAATATGCCACTTTCATCCATGTTTAAAATGTTTAAAATGCAGTTTGTTTAAATTTGCATAAATGACATGTTAAAATGATTTATTTCATAACTAAATAACCGTAGCTCGGTTTTAAATAAACTTTATATGTAAATGGGGTGGAAAAATGCCTAGTTTAACATGGTCCACTTTATTTTCCTGTTTAACAACTTTAAAATATGTTTTAGGGCAGAACAGTAGCTAATTCAAAATATGCACATGGGGATTTTTCGGAATTGTTGTTTGTTGTTCCGGCCTCATTTAAACTTGCCTAGATAGGTAGTTTTCATATGCTTCACCTCTTGCCATGTTTAACAACATTTAATATTGTTTGGTAGCTTATATGAGATTAAACTAAATAACTTGGATGTGGTGTTTTGTCAATATGCAACTCGTTGCATATTGAGCTCCACTTAACTTGTAGTATTGCTTGTTGCACTTTGCCATGCCTTGCCATGCCTCATAAAGCCGGACATGCACCATACTTGTTTGTGCATCATGCCATGTTTATGCTTGTGCATTTACCATGTTGTTTGTTTCTTTCCGGTGTTGCTTCTTAGTTCCGGTAATGTTGCGATTGTGAGGATTCGTTCGACTACTCCCGTTCGTCTTCTTCATGGACTCGTTCTTCTTCCTAGCGGGATTTCAGGCAAGATGACCGTCACCTTGGATCTCACTACTATCATTGCTATGCTAGTTGCTTCGTTCTATCGCTATGTTGCGCTACCTATCATTTGTTCTTCAAGCCTCCCAAATTGTCATGTCAGCCTCTAACCTTTTCACCCTTCCTAGCAAAATGTTGCTTGGCTATGTTACCGCTTTGCTCAGCCCCTCTTATAGTGTTGTTAGTTGCAGGTGAAGTTGAAGATTGCTCCATGGTGGACAGGGTTATGTTGGGATATCACAATATCTCTTATATTATTAATGCATCTATATACTTGGTAAAGGGTGGAAGACTCGGCCTTATGCCTGGTGTTTTGTTCCGCTCTTGCCGCCCTAGTTTCCGTCATACCGGTGTTATGTTCCCAGATTTTGCATTCCTTATGCGGTCGAGTGATTTATGGGACCCCCTCGACAGTTCGCTTTGAGTAAAACTCCTCCAGCAAGGCCCAACCTTGGTTTTACCATTTGCCTCACCTATCCCTTTTTCCCTTGGGTTTCCGGAGCCCGAGGGTCATCTTTATTTTAGACCCCCCCCGGCCCAGTGCTTGTCTAAGTGCTGGTCCGAACCGAGTAGACTGCAGGCCCCCCTCGGAAAACTCGAGGTCTGGTTTTACTCGTAGGATGTCTCATCTGGTGTTGCCCTGAGAACGAGATATGTGCAGCTCCTATCGGGATTGTCGGCGCATCGGGCGGCTTTGCTGGTCTTGTTTTACCATTGTGAAATGTCTTGTAAACCGGGATTCCGAGGCTGATCGGGTCTTCCTGGGAGAAGGAATATCCTTCGTTGATCGCGAGAGCTTATCATGGGCTAAGTTGGGACACCCCTGAAGGGTATAAACTTTCGAGAGCCGTGCCCACGGTTATGTGCCAGATGGGAATTTGTTAATGTCCGGTTGTAGATAACTTGACACCAGATCCGAATTTAAAATGCATCAACCGCGTGTGTAGCTATGATGGTCTCTTCTCGGCGGATTCCGGGAAGTGAACACGGTTTTGGGTTATGTTTGACGTAAGTAGGTGTTCAGGATCACCTCTTGATCATTGCTAGCTTCACGACCGTTCCGCTTGCTTCTCTTCTCGCTCTCTTTTGCGTATGTTAGCCACCATATATGCTTAGTCGCTGCAGCAACCTCACCACTTTACCCCTTCCTTTCCCATTAAGCTTTGCTAGTCTTGATACCCATGGTAATGGGATTGCTGAGTCCTCATGGCTCACAGATTACTACAACAATAGTTGCAGGTACAGGTTTTGTGATGATCATGACGCGAGAGCGATGTTTGCTTGTTTTTGGAGTTCTTCTTCTGCTTCTTCTTCGATCAGGGGATAGGTTCCAAGTCGGCAGCCTGGGCTAGTAGGGTGGATGTTGTTTGAGTTTCTGTTTGTGTTTCATCCGTAGTCGGATGGTGCTCTTATGTAATATGATGTTGTATTCATGTGGCATTGTATGCCTTTTGTATGTATCCTCATCTATTATGTAATGTTGATGTAATGATATCCACGTTGCAAAAGCGTTTCAATATGCGGGCCTATCCTTGGTGGAACTTTCGAGTTCCTTTTGGATAGGGTCGCATATTGGGCGTGACACTTGTCAATCATCAACACTTGATGCTCTTTCTTGATTTCTACCTTCCTTGATTTCAACATCACGAAGAGCTCGGGAATCGTTTTCGTCATCCCTTGCATACTATAGTTTATCACGAAGTTCTAGTAACTTGATGATGGTGACTAGAGAACTCTATCAATCACTATCTTATCTAGAAGATTAACTCCCACTTGATTCAAGCGATTGTAGTACCCAGACAATATGAGCACATGCTCACTAGTTGAGCGATTCTCCTCCATCTTTTAGCTATAGAACTTATTGGAGACTTCATATCTCTCAACTCGGTATTTGCTTGAAATATTAAATTCAACTCTGGAACATCTCATATGGTCCATGACGTTCAAAACGTCTTTGAAGTCCTGATTCTAAGACGTTAAGCATGGTGCACTAAACTATCAAGTAGTCATCATATTGAGCTAGCCAAACGTTCATAACGCCTGCATCTGCTCCTGTAATAGGTCTGTCACCTAGCGGTGCATCAAGGACATAATTCTTCTATGCAGCAATAAGGATAAACATCAGATCACAGATCCAATCCGCATCATTGCTACTAACATCTTTCAACATATTTTTCTCTAGGAACATATCAAAATAAACATAGGGAAGCAATAACGCGAGCTATTGATTTACAACATTATTTGCAAAATACTATCAGGACTAAGTTCATGATAAATTAAAGTTCAATTAATCATATTACTTAAGAACTCCCACTTAGATAGACATCCTCTAATCATCTAAGTGATCACGTGATCCAAATCAACTAAACCATGTCCGATCATCACGTGAGATGGAGTAGTTTTCAATGGTGAACATCACTATGTTGATCATATCTACTATATGATTCACGCTCGACCTTTCGGTCTCAGTGTTCCGAGGCCATATCTGTATATGCTAGGCTCGTCAAGTTTAACTGAGTATTCCGCGTGTGCAACTGTTTTGCACCCGTTGTATTTGAACATAGAGCCTATCACACCCGATCATCATGTGGTGTCTCAGCACGAAGAACTGTCGCAATGGTGCATACTCAGGGAGAACACTTATACCTTGAAATTTTAGTAAGGAATCATCTTATAAAGCTACCGTCGTACTAAGCAAAAATAAGATGTATAAAAGATAAACATCATATGCAATCAAAATATGTGACATGATATGGCCATGATCATCTTGCGCCTTTGATCTCCATCTCCAAAGTACTTGTTGGGGAACGTAGTAATTTCAAAAAAATTCCTACGCACACGCAAGATCATGGTGATGATATAGCAACGAGAGGGGAGAGTGTTCGTCCACGTACCCTCGTAGACCGTAAGCGAAGCGTTAAGCGCAGCGCGCTGTTGATGTAGTCGTCGTCTTCACGATCCGACCGATCCAAGCACCGAACGTCGGGCCTCCGAGTTCAGCACACGTTCAGCTCGATGACGTCCCTCGAACTCCGATCCAGCCGAGTGTCAAGGGAGAGTTCCGTCAGCACGACGGCGTGGTGACGATCTTGATGTTCTACCGGCGCAGGGCTTCGCCTAAGCTTCGCGACGATATGACCGAGGTGGAATATGGTGGAAGGGGGCACTGCACACGGCTATGGAGCGATCCGTAGATCAACATGTGTGTCTATGGGGTGCCCCCTGCCCCCGTATATAAAGGAGGGAGGGGGGAGGCCGGCCGACCCCTTGGGGCGCGCCAAGGGAGGAGGAATCCTCCTCCTAGTAGGAGTAAGATTCCCCCTTTCCTACTCCTACTAGGAGGGGGAAGGAAGGAGGAGAGGGGGGAAGGAAAGGGGGGCGCCCCCCTGGCCGCTCCTCTCTCTTCCCACCTAGGCCCATGTGGCCCATTAACTCTCTGGGGTTCCGTAACCCCGGCACTCCGGTTTTCTCCGAAAACTTCCGGAACCTTTCCGGTGTCTGAATATAGTCGTCCAATATATCAATCTTTATGTCTCGACCATTCCGAGACTCCTCGTCATGTTCGTGATCACATCCGGGACTCCGAACAAACTTCGGTACATCAAAACTTATAAACTCATAATAAAACTGTCATCGAAACGTTAAGCGTGCGGACCCTACGGGTTCGAGAACTATGTAGTCATGACCTAAAACCATTCTAGGTCATTAACCAATAGGGGACCTGGATGCCCATATTGGTTCCTACATATTCTACGAAGATCTTTATCGGTCAAACCGCATAACAACATACTTTGTTCCCTTTGTCATCGGTATGTTACTTGCCCGACATTTGATCGTCGGTATCCAATACCTAGTTCAATCTCGTTACCGGCAAGTCTCTTTACTCGTTCCGTAATACGTCATCTCATAACTAACTCATTAGTTACATGCTTGCAAGGCTTTATGTGATGAGTGTTACCGAGAGGGCCCAGAGATACCTCTCCGACAATCGGAGTGACAAATCCTAATCTCGAATTATGCCAACTCAACATGAACCTTCGGAAACACCTGTAGAGCACCTTTATAATCACCCTGTTACATTGTGACGTTTGGTAGCACACAAAGTGTTCTTCCGGTAAACGGGAGTTGCACAATCTCATAGTTGCAGGAACTTTGTATAAGTCATGAAGAAAGCAATAGCAGTATACTAAACGATCAGTGCTAGGCTAACAGAATGGGTCATGTCAATCACATCATTCTTCTAATGATGTGATCCCACTAATCAAATGACAACACATGTCTATGGTCAGGAAACATAACCATCTTTGATTAATGAGCTAGTCAAGTAGAGGCATACTAGTGACTATAGTTTTGTTTATGTATTCACACATGTATCATGTTTCCGGTTAATACAATTCTAGCATGAATAATAAACATTTATCATGATATGAGGAAATAAATAATAACTTTATTATTGCCTCTAGGAATATTTCCTTCAGCTCCCACTTGCACTAGAGTCAATAATCTAGATTACATAGTAATGATTCTAACACCCATGGAGTCTTGGTGCTGATCATGTTTTGCTCGTGAGAGAGGCTTAGTCAATGGGTCTGCAACATTCAGATCCGTATGTATCTTGCAAATCTCTATGTCTCCCACTTGGACTTGGTCCCGAATGGAATTGAAGCGTCTCTTGATGTGCTTGGTCCTCTTGTGAAATCTGGATTCCTTTGCTAAAGCAATTGCACCAGTATTGTCACAGAAGATCTTCATTAGTCCCGATGCACTAGGTATTACACCTAGATCGGAAATGAACTCCTTCATCCAGACTCCTTCATTTGCTGCTTCAGAAGCAGCTATGTACTCCGCTTCACATGTAGATCCCGCCACGATGCTTTGTTTAGAACTGCACCAGCTTACAGCTCCACCGTTTAATATAAACACGTATCCGGTTTGCGATTTAGAATCGTCCGGATCAGTGTCAAAGCTTGCATCGACGTAACCATTTATGACTAGCTCTTTGTCACCTCCATATACGAGAAACATATCCTTAGTCCTTTTCAGGTATTTCAGGATGTTCTTGACCGCTGTCCAGTGATCCACTCCTGGATTACTTTGGTACCTTCCTGCCAAGCTTATTGCTAAGCATACGTCAGGTCTGGTACATATCATTGCATACATGATAGAGCCTATGGCTGAAGCATAGGGAACATTTTTCATTTTCTCTCTATCTTCTGCTGTGGTCGGGCATTGAGTTCGACTCAACTTCACACCTTGTAGCACAGGCAAGAATCCTTTCTTTGCCTGATCCATTTTGAACTTTTTCAAAATTTTGCCAATGTATGTGCTTTGTGAAAGTCCTATTAAGCGTCTTGATCTATCTCTATAGATCTTGATGCCTAATATGTAAGCAGCTTCACCGAGCTCTTTCATCGAAAAACTTTTATTCAAGTATCCCTTTATGCTATCCAGAAATTCTATATCATTTCCAATTAATAATATGTCATCAACATATAAAACTAGAAATGCTACAGAGCTCCCACTCACTTTCTTGTAAATGCAGGCTTCTCCAAAAGTCTGTATAAAACCATATGCCTTGATCACACTATCAAAACGTTTATTCCAACTCCGAGATGCTTGCACCAGTCCATAAATGGAACGCTGGAGCTTGCACACTTTGTCCGCACCTTTTGGATCAACAAAACCTTCTGGCTGCATCATATACAACTCTTCTTCTAGAAATCCATTCAAGAATGCAGTCTTGACATCCATTTGCCAAATTTCATAATCATGAAATGCAGCAATAGCCAACATGATTGGGACAGACTTAAGCATCGCTACGGGTGAGAAAGTCTCATCGTAGTCAACCCCTTGAACTTGTCGAAAACCTTTCGCAATAAGTTGAGCTTTATAGACAGTAACATTACCATCAGCGTCAGTCTTCTTCTTAAAGATCCATTTATTCTCAATGGCTTGCCGATCATCGGGCAAGTCAACCAAAGTCCATACTTTGTTTTCATACATGGATCCTATCTCAGATTTCATGGCCTCCAGCCATTTTGTGGAATTTGGGCTCATCATCGCCTCCTCATAGTTCGTAGGTTCAACATGGTCAAGTAACATGACTTCCGAATAGGATTACCGTACCACTCAGTGCGGATCTTACTCTGTAGACCTCGAGGTTCATGAGATACTTGATCTGAAGTTTCATGATCAATATCATTAGCTTCCTCACTAATTTTTGTAGTTGTCACGGGAACCGGTTCTCGTGATGAACTACCTTCCAATAAGGGAGTAGATACAGTTATCTCATCAAGTTCTACTTTCCTCCCACTCACTTCTTTCGAGAGAAACTCCTTCTCTAGAAAGGATCCATTCTTAGCAACGAATGTCTTGCCTTCGGATCTGTGATAGAAGGTGTACCCAACAGTCTCTTTTGGGTATCCTATGAAGACACATTCTCCGATTTGGGTTCGAGCTTATCTGGTTGAAGTTTCTTCACATAAGCATCGCAGCCCCAAACTTTAAGAAACGACAACTTTGGTTTCTTGCCAAACCACAGTTCATAAGGCGTCGTCTCAACAGATTTTGATGGTTCCCTATTTAACGTGAATGCGGCCGTCTCTAAAGCATAACCCCAAAATGATAGCGGTAAATCGGTAAGAGACATCATAGATCGCACCATGTCAACTAAAGTACGATTACGAGGTTCGGACACACCATTTCGTTGTGGTGTTCCAGGTGGCGTGAGTTGTGAAACTATTCCGCATTGCTTCAAATGTAAACCAAACCCGTAACTCAAATATTCTCCTCCACGATCAGATCGTAGAAACTTTATTTTCTTGTTACGATGATTTTCTACTTCACTCTGAAATTCTTTGAACTTTTCAAATGTTTCAGACTTGTGCTTCATTAAGTAGATATACCCATATCTGCTCAAATCATCTGTGAAGGTGAGAAAATAACGATATCCGCCACGAGCTTCAACATTCATCGGACCACATACATCTGTATGTATGATTTCCAACAAATCTGTTGCTCTCTCCATACTACCGGAGAACGGTGTTTTAGGGCAGAACAGTAGCTAATTCAAAATATGCACATGGGGATTTTCCGGAATTGTTGTTTGTTGTTCCGGCCTCATTTAAACTTGCCTAGATAGGTAGTTTTCATATGCTTCACCTCTTGCCATGTTTAACAACATTTAATATTGTTTGGTAGCTTATATGAGATTAAACTAAATAACTTGGATGTGGTGTTTTGTCAATATGCAACTCGTTGCATATTGAGCTCCACTTAACTTGTAGTATTGCTTGTTGCACTTTGCCATGCCTTGCCATGCCTCATTAAGCCGGACATGCACCATACTTGTTTGTGCATCATGCCATGTTTATTCTTGTGCATTTACCATGTTGTTTGTTTCTTTCTGGTGTTGCTTCTTAGTTCCGGTAATGTTGCGATTGTGAGGATTCGTTCGACTACTCCCGGTCGTCTTCTTCATGGACTCGTTCTTCTTCCTAGCGGGATTTCAGGCAAGATGACCGTCACCTTGGATCTCACTACAATCATTGCTATGCTAGTTGCTTCGTTCTATCGCTATGTTGCGCTACCTATCATTTGTTCTTCAAGCCTCCCAAATTGTCATGTCAGCCTCTAACCTTTTCACCCTTCCTAGCAAAACGTTGCTTGGCTATGTTACCGCTTTGCTCAGCCCCTCTTATAGCGTTGTTAGTTGCAGGTGAAGTTGAAGATTGCTCCATTGTGGACAGGGTTATGTTGGGATATCACAATATCTCTTATATTATTAATGCATCTATATACTTGGTAAAGGGTGGAAGACTCGGCCTTATGCCTGGTGTTTTGTTCCGCTCTTGCCGCCCTAGTTTCCGTCATACCGGTGTTATGTTCCCGGATTTTATGTTCCTTACGCTGTCGGGTGATTTATGGGACCCCCTCGACAGTTCGCTTTGAATAAAACTCCTCCAAAGAAGGCCCAACCTTGGTTTTACCATTTGCCTCACCTAGCCCTTTTTCCCTTGGGTTTCGGAGCAGGGTGATCTTTATTTTAGCCCCCCCGGGCCAGTGCTTGTCTAAGTGCTGGTCCGAACCGAGTAGATTGCGGGGCCCCCTCGGGAAACTTCGTGGTCTGGTTTTACTCGTTGGATGTCTCATCCGGTGTTGCCCTGAGAACGAGATATGTGCAGCTCCTATCGGGATTGTCGGCGCATCGGGCGGCTTTGCTGGTCTTGTTTTACCATTGTCGAAATGTCTTGTAAACCGGGATTCCGAGGCTATTCGGGTCTTCCTGGGAGAAGGAATATCCTTCGTTGATCGCGAGAGCTTATCATGGGCTAAGTTGGGACACCCCTGCGGGGTATAAACTTTCGAGAGCCGTGCCCGCGGTTATGTGGCAGATGGGAATTTGTTAATGTCGGTTGTAGATAACTTGACACCAGATCCGAATTTAAAATGCATCAACCGCGTGTGTAGCTATGATGGTCTCTTCTCGGCGGATTCCGGGAAGTGAACATAGTTTTGGGTTATGTTTGACGTAAGTAGGTGTTCAGGATCACCTCTTGATCATTGCTAGCTTCACGACCGTTCCGCTTGCTTCTCTTCTCGCTCTCTTTTGCGTATGTTAGCCACCATATATGCTTAGTCGCTGCTGCAACCTCACCACTTTACCCCTTCCTTTCCCATTAAGCTTTGCTAGTCTTGATACCCATGGTAATGGGATTGCCGAGTCCTCGTGGCTCACAGATTACTAGAACAACAGTTGCAGGTACAGGTTTTGCGATGATCATGACGCGAGAGCGATGTTTGCTTGTTTTTGGAGTTCTTCTTCTACTTCTTCTTCGATCAGGGGATAGGTTACAGGTCGGCAGCCTGGGCTAGCAGGGTGGATGTTGTTTGAGTTTCTGTTTGTGTTTCATCCGTAGTCGGATGGTGCTCTTATGTAATATGATGTTGTATTCATGTGGCATTGTATGCCTTTTGTATGTATCCCCATCTATTATGTAATGTTGATGTAATGATATCCACCTTGCAAAAGCGTTTCAATATGCGGGCCTATCCTTGGTGGAACTTTCAAGTTCCTTTTGGATAGGGTCGCATATTGGGCGTAACAAGTTGGTATCAGAGCCTCGACCGACCATAGGAGCCCCCTTGATTGTTGGCCGTTGTTGAGTCTAGAAGAAAAATGTTTTGAGTCTTAGGATTATATATATATCGGAGAGTAGGATTCTTTTTACTCCTCAGCCCCCTTCGTCGCTCTGGTGAGGACTCTTGGCGAGATGTTTTATCTTTCCTCTCCTCAATTTTTCTCAAAAATTTTAGGATCTCATGGTATCTTGGGATCGTTCCGATATTCTTATGACGAGAACATTGTTCTTGGTGCCTCCTGACATTTAGGGGTTGTGGCAGTGTCCCGGGGGGTTGAGCTCCGAGGTGTTGTCGTCATAATTTTATCGTTGCAGTTCTGGAATACCTGAGTTTTGCCGACATCGAAAATCTCTTTTATGCAGTTGTTGGTGAGATAACCTCGACGTCACCCAGTACTGGGGAGTTCGGGAGTATTGTCATAGCTCGTATCACAGATGCTTTTCAAGGTTGAGGTACACGATTTCCGAAGGTTTCTTGGTTATGTGTTGACGGATGGATACAGCTTGGATGTAGGTATTATTAGTTTGGGTGAGATATATTGCTTCCCCTGTATCCCCAACACCAGATTGCATAACCAGAAAGTTTCGGGAGTTTATAGGTGGGAATTCAAGTAGCTCCTAGAATATCTTTCCGATAGATGCATGATATGGGATTGGGTAAATCTCTATCATATGTATTTATTCCGGCTTATTCTGCAAGCCAAATCCTTTGTTTTGTTTTATTTGTGGTATTCGAGTTGCTTCGAAGTCAAATGTTGAATCCATACCTTTCATAAACGGTGTTCTCATATTGCTATGTGAATACTTATCCTTCTTGGTCATCGAGGTTGTCATGTTAATTCTTTTCCTACTGGCGTGCTTCTCTTCAAGTGGATCCGATCATTCTCCCCACCCACAAGATCATTTCTAAGTTTTCTCAACGGTGTTTGTTTCATCCGCTCCAAGTTGCCTTTGTTTTCCCGCCCTCCCACCCTTTTTCTTCAAGGACTCAGATTTCTTAATCAAGTATCCATCTTATGCATGTGAAGTCTCTTCATTCTTTTCTTTCAATGTTCTTATCCGGTGATTTCCAATGAAGATGTTCAACAGTTTCAAGTTCATCATCCTTCATTGTTGTTTCTTCTCCGGTGGATCCAATTCAAGCTTTCGATATTCATCATATTCCTTTCCTCGTTTCTAATGCTTTATCGTGCCGATGCACACCTTAATCATTCACTTCTTCCTATTCATTTGTTCTGGAGTGCTGAAGATATCTCACAAGACTTGTGTTTCCATTCTCAATCCGTTCAAGATATCTCGAGATTGTTATCTCATTCAAGCCATTTAATTCTACCGGTGCAATCTTTATTTCAAGCAATCCTTCAACGATGTTTCTTTCGAGTGGGCCCTAACCCACAGGTCTTTTCCCAGGATCTTACCTAACTCTTCTAATTTATCGAGCAATTTCCAAAGTCTTTCAAGTTTGGCGTAAGAATGAATTTTCATCAGTCATATCCCTTCTCCAAGATCGTTTTCAAAATATTTTCATCGTTGCTTCATCATTTCTATTTTTCTTTGATCCGAAGTGCCTCAACAAGTTTGGTGGTTCTCGTCATCATTCTCAACATTAGAACACCGAAGAAGAGTTTCTCTTAAATCTTGTCTGTTCTCTTGAAGATTCATGGTTCTCTTAAATTCTTTTCACCCACCCGGAGCATCTCATGAGTTCGTTCCATTTCTATTCCTACGAAGGCCATCATTTCGGGTTTATTTCTCAATTTTCAGCTCTCGCTCTCCAAATCTTACCGGTGAATCATTCTAATATCCTCTAAGCAGTTCATGATCTCTTCGTTCTCAGGTATCTAAATCCCCTCAAGTATCTTCATTCGTTTTCCAATTCTTCCCGGTGAATTGTGCCTTTGCTACTTTCATTTTCATCTTATGGTGGTTCGTTCAAGATTTCACTTCCTTCGTTATCATATCAAATATTTGTTGTTTCCAAATCCTTGGTGGTTCCATCAATACCTTCTCAAGTTTTATGCTATATCTCTCTTAATCCTTTCTACGAGAATAAGTAGTATGCCAAATCTGTTGCTTGTCATCAATTTAAATTGGTGAAGGATACGCATAACATAATTCTTATTCTTGTTTCATCTAAGTGATTAATCCTTTCCTTCGGAGTTTGTTCAGGAGGAATAAATTCTTGGTTTCTTGTCATTCATTTTTCTTCCGGTGTTATGTTCCCGGATTTTGCATTCCTTACGCGGTCGGGTGATTTATGGGACCCCCTCGACAGTTCGCTTTGAATAAAACTCCTCCAGCAAGGCCCAACCTTGGTTTTACCATTTGCCTCACCTATCCCTTTTTCCCTTGGGTTTCCGGAGCCCGAGGGTCATCTTTATTTTAGACCCCCCCCGGCCCAGTGCTTGTCTAAGTGCTGGTCCGAACCGAGTAGACTGCAGGGCCCCCTCGGGGAAACTCGAGGTCTGGTTTTACTCGTAGGATGTCTCATCCGGTGTTGCCCTGAGAACGAGATATGTGCAGCTCCTATCGGGATTGTCGGCGCATCGGGCGGCTTTGCTGGTCTTGTTTTACCATTGTGAAATGTCTTGTAAACCGGGATTCCAAGGCTGATCGGGTCTTCCTGGGAGAAGGAATATCCTTCGTTGATCGCGAGAGCTTATCATGGGCTAAGTTGGGACACCCCTGAAGGGTATAAACTTTCGAGAGCCGTGCCCACGGTTATGTGCCAGATGGGAATTTGTTAATGTCCGGTTGTAGATAACTTGACACCAGATCCGAATTTAAAATGCATCAACCGCGTGTGTAGCTATGATGGTCTCTTCTCGGAGGATTCCGGGAAGTGAACACGGTTTTGGGTTATGTTTGACGTAAGTAGGTGTTCAGGATCACCTCTTGATCATTGCTAGCTTCACGACCGTTCCGCTTGCTTCTCTTCTCGCTCTCTTTTGCATATGTTAGCCACCATATATGCTTAGTCGCTGCAGCAACCTCACCACTTTACCCCTTCCTTTCCCATTAAGCTTTGCTAGTCTTGATACCCATGGTAATGGGATTGCTGAGTCCTCATGGCTCACAGATTACTACAACAACAGTTGCAGGTACAGGTTTTGTGATGATCATGACGCGAGAGCGATGTTTGCTTGTTTTTGGAGTTCTTCTTCTGCTTCTTCTTCGATCAGGGGATAGGTTCCAAGTCGGCAGCCTGAGCTAGTAGGGTCGATGTTGTTTGAGTTTCTGTTTGTGTTTCATCCGTAGTCGGATGGTGCTCTTATGTAATATGATGTTGTATTCATGTGGCATTGTATGCCTTTTTGTAACGCCCCGGATCCGATGTGCCAGGTGTCTGCCAGTTATTCGTCGTCGTTGCCATGTCTTTTGCTTGCGTGTTGCATTTGCCATGTCATCATTTGCATTTTATCATGTCATCATGTGCATTTCATTTTGCATACGTGTTCGTCTCATGCTTCCGAGCCTTTTCCCCGTTGTCCGTTTTGCAATCCGGCGCTCCTATGTCCTCCGGCGTCCCCTCTTCTCTCTTTTTAGTATGCGGTGTTAAACTTTCTCGGAATGGCCCGAGGTTTGCCAAGCGGCCTTGGTATACCACCGTGAACCGCTGTCAAGTTTCGTGCCATTTGGAGGTCGTTTGGTACTCCAACGGTTAACCGGGTAGCCGTAATGTCCTCTTTTGTTGCAGCCCAACACCCCTTCCAAAGTGGCCCAAAACCCACCAAACTCCTCCCCACACTCTCGGTCGTTCGATCACGATCGCGTGGCCGAAAACCGCTCCTCATTTGGACACTCCTAGCTCCCTCTACCTATAAATATGTGATCCCCTCCGAATTTTCGCGCAGTCTAACCTAGCCCGCTCCTCCGCCCCGGGGGACGTGTCCGCCAGCGCGGGACGCTGGCCCATCGGCGCGTCACCCCAGCCTATCGAGCGCTGCCACGTCGCTCGTCATCGCCTCCCAACCAACCACACGCCGCCACCTCAGCCCGCGGCTCCTCCGCCAGCGTGGCCCTTCACGCCCGAGATCGGGGCCCGCCCGAGCCCATCGGGCCCGAAGGTCGTCGCCATGCGGCGCTTCGCGGAACCTCACCGGCGTCGTCGGCCGTCGCCGAGTTCCCTGTCGACCGGCGCCTCGCCGCCCGCCGCCGCCTCGCCGCCTCTGCCGCCCAGCAGCGCCCGCTGCTCGCTCACGCCTCTGCCGCCCGGCGACCGGCGCTTCGCCCTTGCCGCCGCGCCTCTCTGCGCCGCCGCCGTGCCTCTCTGCTTCGCCCGCCGCCGCGCATCGGCGTCCGCGGCCGGCACGCCCGCGCCTCCCGCGTCTCCTGCCGTGCCCTCCTCCGGATCCGGAACGCCGCCGCCGCCCGTCCGGCTGTCCCCGCCGCCCAGCGCCGTCCCCGGCAGCGCCGCCTTCGTCGTTCGGACGGATCGGGAGGAGCCCCGGTCCCGACGGCGGTCGTTGACCCTCCCGTGGGCCTCCTCCACCCAGCCACGTGGGCCCCGCAGCCCAGCGCCAGGCGCCAGCCCAGCCCCAGCCTCCGCCGACCTGGGCCTGGCCCATGGGTGAGCAGCCCCAGCGCCCATCTTTTTTTTCTTTTCTTTTTCGCCTGTTGGGCCAGCCAGCCAAATTCGGCCCGCGTTCATTTTTTTCCATTCTGCGAATTTTTCTATTTATCCAGTTAACTGCAGTTTTACAGATTGGCCCCTAAACTTCATGCATTTAATAACTCACAATTGATGCATCGGATTAAAATAAGTTATATATGTAAAATGCTTAGAATTTTATCTAGTTTCACAATATGCCATTTTCATCCATGTTTAAAATGTTTAAAATGATGTTTGCTTAAATTTGCTCCAATGCCATGTTAAAATGCTTTATTTCATAACTATTTAACCGTAACTCCGAACTTAATAAACTTTATATGTAAATGGGGTAGAATTTTGCCTAGTTTAACATGGTGCACTCATCTTGCATGTTTAACAACTTTAAAATATGGTTTAGGACAGAACAGTACCTAATCTATAAATATGCACATGGGGACTTTCCGGACTTGTTGTTTGTTGTTCCGGCCTCATTTAAACTTGCCTAGATAGGTAGTTTTCATTTGCTTCACCCCTTGCCATGTTAATCAACATTTAATTTTGTTGGGTACATAAACGAGATCGAACTAACTAACTTGTCGTGGTGTTCCGTCGATATGCAACTCGTTGCATATTGAGCTCCACTTAATTTGTAGTATTATTTGTTGCACTTTGCCATGCCATGCCTCATTAAACCGGACATGCATCATACTTGGTTGTGCATCATGCCATGTGTATGTGATGGTTGTTTACTATGTTGTTTGCTTCTTTCCGGTTTGCCTCTCTCGTTAGCTTCGGTTTCGTTCCGGAGTTGTGAGGATCCGTTCGACTTCGTCCGTTTGTCTTCTTCATGGACTCGTTCTTCTTCCTTGCGGGATTTCAGGCAAGATGATCATACCCTCGAAATCACTACTATCTTTGCTATGCTAGTTTGCTCGCTCTTTTGCTATGCCAATGCTACGATGCCTACCATTTGCTTGTCAGCCTCCCAAATTGCCATGAACCTCTAACCTTTGACACCATTCCTAGCAAACCGTTGTTTGGCTATGTTACCGCTTTGCTCAGCCCCTCTTATAGCGTTGTTAGTTGCAGGTGAAGATTGAAGTTTGTTCCTTGTTGGAACATGGAGATGTGTTCCTTGTTGGAACATGGTTACCTGTTGGGATATCACAATATCTCTTATATTATTAATGCATCTATATATTTGGTAAAGGGTGGAAGGCTCGGCCTTATGCCTGGTGTTTTGTTCCACTCTTGCCGCCCTAGTTTCCGTCATACCGGTGTTATGTTCCCGGATTTTGCGTCCCTTACGCGGTCGGGTGATTTATGGGACCCCCCTGACAGTTCGCTTTGAATAAAACTTGTCCAGCAAGGCCCAACATTGCCTTTTACCATTTGCCTCACCTAGCCCTTTTCTTCCCTTGGGTTTCCGGAGCCCGAGGGTCATCTTTATTTTAGCCCCCCCGGGCCAGTGCTCCTTCGAGTGTTGGTCCAACCTGAGCGATGTCCGGCGCCCCCTGGGCAACCAGGGTCTATGCCAACCCGACGTCTTGCTCATCCGGTGTGCCCTGAGAACGAGATATGTGCAGCTCCTATCGGGATTTGTCGGCGCATCGGGCGGCTTTGCTGGTCTTGTTTTACCATTGTCGAAATGTCTTGATGTACCGAGATACCGAGTCTGATCGGAGTGTCTTGGGTGAAGGTCTATTCCTTCGATGATCGCGAGAGCTTGTCATGGGCTAAGTTGGGACACCCCTGCAGGGTATAAACTTTCGAGAGCCGTGCCCGCGGTTATGTGGCAGATGGGAATTTGTTAATGTCCGGTTGTAGACAACCTGAAGTTGACCTTAATTAAAATACATCAACCGCGTGTGTAACCGTGATGGTCTCTTTCCGTGGTCCGGAAGTGAACACGGTGTTGGAGTTATGCTTGGCGAGGTTGCTATAGGATCACTTCTTGATCATACTTTTATCGACCGTGCTTTGCCTTCTCTTCTCGCTCTCATTTGCGTATGTTAGCCTCCGTATATGCTAGTCGCTTGCTGCAGCTCCACCTCATGCCTTTACCTTACCCATAAGCTTAAATAGTCTTGATCTCGTGGGTGCGAGATTGCTGAGTCCTCGTGACTCACCAGATACTTCCAAAACCAGTTTGCAGGTGCCTATGTTGCCGAGCAGGTGACGCTTCCAAGCTCAAGGAGGAGCTCGATGAAGATCTTGCCTTTGTGTTGTTTCGTTCTAGTTGATCAGTAGTGGAGCCCAGTTGGGGTCGATCAGGGTCCTTTGTCGCATTTGGGGTTCTTCTTTTATTTTGGATCCGTAGTCGGACCTTGATTGTATCTGGATGATGTAATGCTTTATTCATGTAATTGTGTGAAGTGGCGATTGTAAGCCAACTATGTATCTCTTTCCCTTATGTATTACATGGATTGTGCGAAGATTACCTCACTTGCGACATTGCTTTCAATGCGGTTATGCCTCTAAGTCGTGCTTCGACACGTGGGAGATATAGCCGCATCGAGGCGCTACAAGTTGGTATCGAGCCATCCCGACCTTAGGAGCCCCCACGCTTGATCGTTTTTAGTGGCGAGTTGTGTCTAGAAAAATGTTTTGAGTCATTTAGGATTATATATATCGGAGAGTTTAGGAATTCTTTTTACTCCCAGGTCCTTCGACCTTACGGTGAGGAATCCTGACGTAGAGTTTTGACTCTTCTCTTCTCAAATTTCACTAAAAATTTTTTTAGGATCACGCGGGTATCTTGGGATCGTTCTGATATTCTTATGACGAGAACATTGTCTTGGTTGCCTCCTCACATTTAGGGGTTGTGGCAGTGTCCCGGGGAGTTGAGCTCCGAGGTGTTGTCGTCATAATTTTATCGTTGCGATTCGGAATACCGAGTTTAATGCGCCGACATCGAAAATCTCTTTTATGCAGTTGTTGGTGAGATAACCCCGCTAACCCAATCTTGAGGTGAGTGCGGAGTATTGCCATGACTCATATAACGGATGCTTTTGAAGGTTGAGGTAGACGATTTCGAAGGTTTCTTGGTTATGTGTTGAAGGATGGATACAAATGGATGTAGGGATTGTTAGCTTGGGTGAGATATATATTGCTCCCTGTATCCCCAACACCTGATTGCATAACCGAAAGTTTCGGAGTTTTATAGGTGGGAATTCAAGTAGCTCTTAGGATATCTTTCCGACGGATGTACGATATGAAATTGGGGTTCGACGTCTAGTGGTCCGCCTATTCACGGTTGGTTTCTGATGGTCTCGTTGTGTCTTAAAGAGTCCTTGGCTATGCCGACTCGGGGGCGCTTCAGTATGTCATGTGCCTTGCCTTGTACATGATGGTGCTGTACGATTGAGCCCGTGTAGGCCCCACCACGAAAACTTCGGACGAAATCTCTATCATATGTTTGTTCCGGCTTATTCTGCAAGCCAGTCCTTTGTTTTTGTTTTGAGTTGTGGTATTCGAGTTGCTTCAATGTCAAGTGTTGATTCCATACCTTTCCGAAATGGTGTTCTCATACTCCGATGTGAATACCAATCCTTCTCGACAATCGAGATTGTCATGTCAATCCTTTTCAACCGGCGTGTTTTCTCTTCAAGTGGATCCGATCACTTCAACATCAGCAAGACCAATTATCATTTCTTCTCAACGGTGTTTGTTTCATCCGTCTCCAAGTTGCCTTTGTTTTTCCGCCCACCCACCCTTTTTCCTCAAGGACTAAGATTTCTTTACCAAGTATCCATTTATTCATGTGAAGTCTCTCCATTCTTTTCCGTAAATGTTCTGATCCGGTGATTTCCCATGAAGATGCTCAACAGCTTCAAGTTCATCATCCTTCATTGTTGTTTCTTCTCCGATGGATCCAATTCAAGCTCTCGATTTTCATCATATTCCTTTCCACATTTCAATGTCTTCTCATACCGGTGCACCTCATTAGCATTCTACTTCTCGCTATTTGTTATTCCGGAGTGCTCAAGATATCTCGAAGATTCGTGTTTCCACTCTGCATTCGTTCAAGCTCTTTCGAGATTGGTATCTCATTCAAGTCATTTAATTCAACCGGTGCAACATCTCTTTTAAATCATTTCAACGGTGTTACTTTTGAGTGGGCCCTAACCCACAGGTCTTTTCCCAGGATCTTACCTGACTCTTCTAATTATTCCGGAGTTATTCTTAAATTCTTCTCCAAGTTTGACGTAAGAATGAGTTATCATCAGTCAAATGCTTTTCTCCAAGATCTTTCAAATTCTTTTCATAGTTGGCTCAACCTCTTCGCTTTTGATTCTTCCGGTGTGCCTCAATAATTCTTGGTGGTGTTTCTCGTTGTCATTCTTATCATTTGAAGACCGAAGAAGAGTTTCTCTTTAATCTTGCTCTATTATCTTCAAGATTCATGGTGCTAGCTTGATGCCATTCTCTCATAATTGTTTCGATTGTGAGAATTCTTTTCACCCATCCGGAGCATTTCATGAGGTGTTTCTTTCCTCAGAAGGCCATCATGTAATAATTCGTCATTCTCAGCTTTCAGCTCTTGTTTTCAAAATCTCCACCGGTGCATCATTCAAGTATCCTCTAATCAGTTCTTGATCTCCTTGTTCTCATGTATCTAGTTTGTCTCAAGCACCTTCGTTCATTTGCTAATTCTTACCGGTGATGCTCCCTTACTTCGTTCATTTTCAATTCTTACGGTGGTTCGTTCAAGATTTCACCTCTTTTGTTATCATTTAATTCATTTGTTGTTCCAATCCTACCGGTGGTTCGTTGAAGACCTTTTCAAGTTTTGATATATCTCTTTTAATCCTTTCTACGAGAATAAGTAGTATGCCAAATCCGTTGATTCTCATCAATTTAATTGGTGAAGGATAAGCATAACATAATTCTTATTCTTGTTCATCCAAGTGATTAAATTCTTTATTCTGGAGGCCCTTAAAATTCTCGGTTTCATTTGTTTCATCTTCTCTTTTTCCCGGAGTTCCAAGCTCTAATTATCACGAAGATCCATCTAAATCATTGCAAGGATTCACCTTGTGTTTTCAATTTCTCTTTCTTTTCATTCCTTTTGTTTACCGGAGTTCTTCATGGAGGTTCTACATGGTGGTCCATCAAGGATTCTTTTCATTCTTCAATTGTTCTTCAAGTTTTCTCTCGAAGTTATGATCCGCCAAGCTATACTCAAAAATTAAACAGGGTGCCCAACACATGTTTTGTTTTGAGGAGTTCAAGCATTCTTCTTCTTGCATTCCGAAGTGCAATTCTTTCCACCTTATCTTTTGAGATGGTGTTATGTCATTCTTGAATATTTGAGTTCGTGTTTCATGATTCACATGTTGTCAAGAATGAGGTATTTTAAATCCATCAATCCCTTTGTTGGAGTTATCTTGGGTTATACTTCACCTAAAGTTTTCCCTAAGGATTGTTGCTATTTATGGTGCTTATAAATGACCCAAGTTCTTCATTTGTCCTCCCGGTGAAATAAGTTTCTCGTCTCCTTGTTGATATCAATCCAATCATTTGTTTCCGTTGGTGGCAGAAGCTCACCTCATAATTTTGAGATGTTTTCATAAGCCCATATCAAGCTTATTCTTTTCGTTGTTGTTTTTTTCCAACAACTCCGTTCAATTCTTCGTTGCAAGGGTGCTTTCCAAGCTCATTTGTGGCAGAAGTTGGCATTTTCTTCTCCATTCTGTTATTCCTATGATCTATCTTCTATTCTTTCTTCCGGAGGCTTTGTGATGTTGCTCTCTCCACTCATCATCTCGAATTGTGAGGATCATATTCTTTTCGTGCTTACCCATTTAACCGGAGTGTTGGGTCATCTATTCAATTTCTTTTCATCTTATCAAGTTTTGCCTCCTTTCTCAACCGGAGTGTGGTTTGTAATGTTTCTTACCCCTTGTGCCATTCTTTCAATTCGGAGGCGGTGTGTTGTTGATTTCATCATGTATCCTCTCATCTTGTCAAGTTCATGTTCAATTCCTTCCATTTACAAATCAGTGCTGCCCAAATTATTTCAATCTTCTTCCTCTCTCATCTTGTTTTAACCGGAGTGGTTTCGAATTCTATCTTGACCATTAAACACTTGATTCATGTGTTTGCAACCTTCAAGTTCTCGTAATACTCCTTGTTCCTCTTTTCTAACGGATTGGTTGCAATCTCGTTCATCTTTGTTGTACTCTTTCTTTTAAATTGCTCAACCTCTCAAGGTGCGTGGTTTCACTCGTTCGTCAAAGAAGCAACTTAGTTTTACCTCTTCTCTTCCTCTTCGTTTTCCCTCCGGTGCCATTCTAGATCTCGGGACGAGATCCTCTCGTAGTGGTGGAGTGTTGTAACGCCCCGGATCCGATGTGCCAGGTGTCTGCCAGTTATTCGTCGTCGTTGCCATGTCTTTTGCTTGCGTGTTGCATTTGCCATGTCATCATTTGCATTTTATCATGTCATCATGTGCATTTCATTTTGCATACGTGTTCGTCTCATGCTTCCGAGCCTTTTCCCCGTTGTCCGTTTTGCAATCCGGCGCTCCTATGTCCTCCGGCGTCCCCTCTTCTCTCTTTTCGTGTGCGGGTGTTAAACTTTCTCGGAATGGCCCGAGGTTTGCCAAGCGGCCTTGGTATACCACCGGTAGACCGCCTGTCAAGTTTCGTGCCATTTGGAGGTCGTTTGGTACTCCAACGGTTAACCGGGTAGCCGTAATGTCCTCTTTTGTTGCAGCCCAACACCCCTTCCAAAGTGGCCCAAAACCCACCAAACTCCTCCCCACGCTCTCGGTCGTTCGATCACGATCGCGTGGCAGCTCGCTCCTCATTTGGACACTCCTAGCTCCTCTACCTATAAATATGTGATCCCTCCGAATTTTCGCGCGATCTAACCCTAGCCCGCTCCTCACGCGCCGCGGGCGTGTCCGCCGAGCAGCGGACGCGTCCAGCGCGTCACCCCAGCCTATCGAGCGCTGCCACGTCGCTCGTCGCCGCCTCCCCAACCAACCACACGCCGCCACCTCAGCCCGCGGCTCCTCCGCCGCGTGGCCCTTCACAGCCCAGATCGGGGCCCGCCTGAGCCCATCGGGCCCGCGCGTCGTCGCCGCCCATGCCGCTTCGCGGAACCTCGCCGGACGTCGTCGGCCGTCGCCGGAGTTCCTGTCGACCCGGCGCCTCGCCGCCCTCGCCGCCTCGCCGCCTCGCGCCGCCCAAGGGCCCCGCCGCTGCTTTGCTCGCCTCGCCATTGCCGACCGACCGCCTTCGCCCGCGCATGCGCTTCCTCTGCTCCGCCCGCCGTGCCTCTCTGCTCCGCCCGCCCGCCCCGCGTCCGCGGCCGGCGAACGCCAGCGCCTCCGCGTCTCCCTGCCGTGCCCCTCCTCCGGATCCGGAGCGCCGCCGCCCGTCCGGCCGGTCCCCCGCTGGCGCCGTCCCGGCAGCGCCGCCTTCGTCGTTCGGACGGATCGGGAGGAGCCCCGTCCGGCAGCGATCGTTGACCCTCCGTGGGCCTCCTCCACCCAGCCACGTGGGCCCCGCAGCCGGCGCCCAGCGCCAACCAGCCCAGCCTCCGTGACACAGGCACAGCCCATGGGTGAGCAGCCCCAGCGCCCATCTTTTTTTTTTCTTCTTTTCTTTTTCACCTGTTGGGCCAGCCAGCCAAATTCGGCCCGCGTTCATTTTTTTTCCATTCTGCGAATTTTTCTATTTATCCAGTTAACTGCAGTTTTACAGATTGGCCCCTAAACTTCATGCATTTAATAACTCACAATTGGTGCATCGGATTAAAATAAGTTATATATGTAAAATGCTTAGAATTTTATCTAGTTTCACAATATCCCACTTTCATCCATGTTTAAAATGTTTAAAATGATGTTTGCTTAAATTTGCTCCAATGCCATGTTAAAATGCTTTATTTCATAACTATTTAACCGTAACTCCGAACTTAATAAACTTTATATGTAAATGGGGTAGAATTTTGCCTAGTTTAACATGGTGCACTCATCTTGCATGTTTAACAACTTTAAAATATGGTTTAGGACAGAACAGTACCTAATCTATAAATATGCACATGGGGACTTTCCTGACTTGTTGTTTGTTGTTCGGCCTCATTTAAACTTGCCTAGATAGGTAGTTTTCATTTGCTTCACCCCTTGCCATGTTAATCAACATTTAATTTTGTTGGGTACATAAACGAGATCGAACTAACTAACTTGTCGTGGTGTTAAAATCGATATGCAACTCGTTGCATATTGAGCTCCACTTAATTTGTAGTATTATTTGTTGCACTTTGCCATGCCATGCCTCATTAAACCGGACATGCATCATACTTGGTTGTGCATCATGCCATGTGTATGTGATGGTTGTTTACTATGTTGTTTGCTTCTTTCCGGTTTGCCTCTCTCGTTAGCTTCGGTTTCGTTCCGGAGTTGTGAGGATCCGTTCGACTTCGTCCGTTTGTCTTCTTCATGGACTCGTTCTTCTTCCTTGCGGGATTTCAGGCAAGATGATCATACCCTCGGAATCACTACTATCTTTGCTATGCTAGTTTGCTCGCTCTTTTGCTATGCCAATGCTACGATGCCTACCATTTGCTTGTCAGCCTCCCAAATTGCCATGAACCTCTAACCTTTGACACCATTCCTAGCAAACCGTTGTTTGGCTATGTTACCGCTTTGCTCAGCCCCTCTTATAGCGTTGTTAGTTGCAGGTGAAGATTGAAGTTTGTTCCTTGTTGGAACATGGAGATGTGTTCCTTGTTGGAACATGGTTACTGTTGGGATATCACAATATCTCTTATATTATTAATGCATCTATATATTTGGTAAAGGGTGGAAGGCTCGGCCTTATGCAGTGTTTTGTTCCACTCTTGCCGCCCTAGTTTCCGTCATACGGTGTTATGTTCCCGGATTTTGCGTCCCTTACGCGGTCGGGTGATTTATGGGACCCCGACGGTTCGCTTTGAATAAAACTTGTCCAAAGAAGGCCCAACATTGCCTTTTACCATTTGCCTCACCTAGCCCTTTTCTTCCCTTGGGTTTCGGAGCCCGAGGGTCATCTTTATTTTAGCCCCCGGCGGTGCTCCTTCGAGTGTTGGTCCAACCTGAGCGATGTCCGGCGCCCCCTGGCAACCAGGGTCTATGCCAACCCGACGTCTTGCTCATCCGGTGTGCCCTGAGAACGAGATATGTGCAGCTCCTATCGGGATTTGTCGGCGCATCGGGCGGCTTTGCTGGTCTTGTTTTACCATTGTCGAAATGTCTTGATGTACCGGGATACCGAGTCTGATCGGAGTGTCTTGGGTGAAGGTCTATTCCTTCGATGATCGCGAGAGCTTGTCATGGGCTAAGTTGGGACACCCCTGCAGGGTATAAACTTTCGAGAGCCGTGCCCGCGGTTATGTGGCAGATGGGAATTTGTTAATGTCCGGTTGTAGACAACCTGAAGTTGACCTTAACTAAAATACATCAACGCGTGTGTAACCGTGATGGTCTCTTTCGTGAGTCCGGAAGTGAACACTGATGTTGGAGTTATGCTTGACGAGGTTGCTATAGGATCACTTCTTGATCATACTTTTATCGACCGTGCTTTGCCTTCTCTTCTCGCTCTCATTTGCGTATGTTAGCCTCCGTATATGCTAGTCGCTTGCTGCAGCTCCACCTCATGCCTTTACCTTACCCATAAGCTTAAATAGTCTTGATCTCGTGGTGCGAGATTGCTGAGTCCTCGTGACTCACGGATACTTCAAAACCAGTTTGCGGTGCCTATGTTGCGAGCGGTGGCGCTTCCAAGCTCAAGGAGGAGCTCGATGAAGATCTTGCCTTTGTGTTGTTTCGTTCTAGTTGATCGATGAGTGGAGCCCGGTTGGGGTCGATCGAGGTCCTTTATCGCATTTGGGGTTCTTCTTTTATTTTGGATCCGTAGTCGGACCTTGATTGTATCTGGATGATGTAATGCTTTATTCATGTAATTGTGTGAAGTGGCGATTGTAAGCCAACTATGTATCTCTTTCCCTTATGTATTACATGGATTGTGCGAAGATTACCTCACTTGCGACATTGCTTTCAATGCGGTTATGCCTCTAAGTCGTGCTTCGACACGTGGGAGATATAGCCGCATCGAGGGCGTTACACTTGTGTATGTATCCTCATCTATTATGTAATGTTGATGTAATGATATCCATGTTGCAAAAGCGTTTCAATATGCGGGCCTATCCTTGGTGGAACTTTCGAGTTCCTTTTGGATAGGGTCGCATATTGGGCGTGACACTTGTCAATCATCAACACTTGATGCTCTTTCTTGATTTCTACCTTCCTTGATTTCAACATCATGAAGAGCTCGGGAATCGTTTTCGTCATCCCTTGCATACTATAGTTTATCACGAAGTTCTAGTAACTTGATGATGGTGACTAGAGAACTCTATCAATCACTATCTTATCTAGAAGATTAACTCCCACTTGATTCAAGCGATTGTAGTACCCAGACAATATGAGCACATGCTCACTAGTTGAGCGATTCTCCTCCATCTTTTAGCTATAGAACTTATTGGAGACTTCATATCTCTCAACTCGGGTATTTGCTTGAAATATTAAATTCAACTCCTGGAACATCTCATATGGTCCATGACGTTCAAAACGTCTTTGAAGTCCTGATTCTAAGACGTTAAGCATGGTGCACTAAACTATCAAGTAGTCATCATATTGAGCTAGCCAAACGTTCATAACGCCTGCATCTGCTCCTGTAATAGGTCTGTCACCTAGTGGTGCATCAAGGACATAATTCTTCTATGCAGCAATAAGGATAAACATCAGATCACAGATCCAATCCGCATCATTGCTACTAACATCTTTCAACATATTTTTCTCTAGGAACATATCAAAATAAACATAGGGAAGCAATAACGCGAGCTATTGATCTACAACATTATTTGCAAAATACTATCAGGACTAAGTTCATGATAAATTAAAGTTCAATTAATCATATTACTTAAGAACTCCCACTTAGATAGACATCCTCTAATCATCTAAGTGATCACGTGATCCAAATCAACTAAACCATGGGGCCCCTTTTTTGGGGGGTTTTTTTTTTCCCCCCTTTTTTTTTAAAAAATTTTTAAACCGGGGGAAAAATTTTTTTTTAAAAAAATTTTTTTTTTTTTTTTTTGGGGGGGGGGTTTGGGGGTTTTTGGGGGGTTTTAAAGGGTTTTTTTTAATTTTTAAAACCCTTTTTTAAAAATTTTTTTTTCCTTTTTAAAAATTTTTGGGTTTAAAAAATTTCCCCCTTTTTGGGGAATTTGGGAAAACCCCCCCCCGGGTTTTTCCAAAAAAATTTCCGAAGGTTTCCCTTTTTGGGGGTTTTTTAAAAATTGGGGTTGGGTAAAAAATTTTGGGGAAAAATTTTTTAAAAACCCCTTTTTTCCCAAAAAAAAAAAAATTTTTTCCCCCCAAAAAATTTTTTTTTGGGGTTTTTTTTGGGAAATTTTTAAATTTTTTTCCCCTTTTTTTTTTCCCAATTTAAAAAATCCTTTTTTTTATTTTTTTTTTAAAAAAAATTTAACCCCTTTAATTTTTTTTCCAAAATTTTTTTTTTTCCCTTGGTTTTGGGGGGTTTTAAATTTTTTTTTCCCTTTTTTTTTTTCCCCCCTTTTTTAAAAAACTTTCCCTTTTTTTTTTTTTTTTTCCCTTTTTTTTTCCCCCCTTTTTTTTTTAAAAGGGTTTTTTAAAATTTTTTTTTTAATTTCCCCTTTTCCTTTTCCCTTTAAAACCCCCTTTTTTTGGGCCCCAGTTTTTCCTTTTTCCTTTTTTCCTTTTGGTTTTTTTTTGGGGAATTTTTGGGGTTTTGAACCTTTTTTCCCCTTTTTTTTTTTAAATTCCCCCCTTTTTTTCCCTTTCCCAATTTTTTCGGGGCCCCCCCTTTTAAATTTCCCCTTTTTTCCCCAAAATTGTTTTAATTTAACCCCCCCCGGGGGTTTTTTTTTAAAAACCCAAGGGGGTTTTTATGGGGAAAAAATTTTTTTTTTTTTTTTTTTTTGGGCAATTTTTTCCCTTTTTTAAATTTTTTGTGGTTGGTTTTTTTTTTTTATTTCCCCCCCTTTTTTAAAAAAAAATTTTTTTTTTTTTTTTTTTTTTTTTTTTCCCCCTTTTTCCCAAGGGGGTTTCCCCTTTTTTTTAAAAAAAAAATTTTTTTTTTAAAAAAATTTCCTTAAATTTTTTTTTTTTTTTCCCGGGTTTTTGGGGAAAATTTTTTTTTAAAAAATTTGGGGTTTTTTTCCAATTTTCACCCCCCCCCAAAATTTTTTTCAAAAAAGGGGGTTTTTTTTTTTTAAAAACCCCTTTTTTTTTTTTTAAAAATTTTTTTTTGGGGAAGGGGGTTTTTTTCATTTTCCTTTTTGGGCCTTCCCTTTTTCCCCCCTTTGGTTTTTAAAATTTTTGTTTAAATTTTGGCCCCCCCCTTTTTTTTTAAATTTTTTTTTTCCCAAAAAAAATTTTTTTTTTTTTTTTTTCCCCCAAAAAATTTTTTTTTTTTTTTTTTTTTTTTTTTTTTTTTTTTTTTTTTTGGGAAATTTTTTTTCCCCCCTTTTTTTTTTAAAATTTTTATTTTTTTTTTTCCCCTTTTTTAATTCCCCAAATTTTTGGGAAAATTTTTGGGTTTCTTTTTTCCTTTTTTTTTTTGGGATTTCCTTTAAAATTTTTTATACCCCCAAAAAAAAACCCCCCTTGTTTTCCGGGAAAAAAATTTTTTTTTTTTAAAAAATTTTTTTTTTTTTTTGGTGGGTTTTTTGGGGTTTTCCCTTCCTTTTTTTAAAAACCCGGGGGGGAAAATTTTTTTTTTTTTTTTTTTGGGGGGTTTTTTTGGGGGTTTTTTTTTTTTTTTTTTTTTTTTTTTTAAAAATGGGGGGGGTTTTTTTTTTGGGGGGGGTTTTTTCAACCTTTTGGGTTTTTTTAATTTTTAATTTTTGGGTTTTTTAAAAATTTTGGGGGTTTTTTTTTAAAAAAAACCCCCCCCGGGGGTTTTTAAAAGGGGGTTTTTCCAAAATTTTTCCCGGGGGGGGGTTTTTTTTTCCTTTTTTTCCCCCTTAAAAAAACCTTTTTTGGTTTTTTTGGGTTTTTCCCCCCTTTTTTTAAATTTTTTTTTTTTTTTTTTTTTAAAAGGGTTTTTTTTTTCCCCTTTTTTTTTTTTTTTTGGTTTTTTTTTTTTTTTTCCCTTCCCTTTTCCTTTGTTTCCCCCCCCCGGGGGAAGGTTTTTTTTAAAAATTTTATCCCGGGTTTTTTTTTTCAATTTTTCCCCATTTCCCAAAGGGGGCCCTTTTTTTCCCCCTTTTTTTTTTTTTGGGCCCAATTTTAATTTAAACCTTTTTCCTTTCCTTTTTTCCCCTTTTTTTCCCCCTTTTTTTTTTTTAATTTGTTTTTTTTCCAAAATTTTTTCCCTTTTCAAATTTTAAAACCTTAATTGGTTTCCTTTTAAATTTTAAAAAAATTTTTTTCCCCCTTCCCTTTTCCCCCTTTTCCCCGGGTTTCCCCCTTTTCCCGGGGTTTAAAATTTTGGGGGTTTTTAAAAAACCCCCCCTTTCCAAATTTTCCCTTTTTCCTTTTGGGTTTAATTTTTTTTTTTGGGGGGTTTTTTGGGGTTTTTTTTTTTTTTTTTTTTTTTCTTTTTTTTAAACCTTTTACCCCTTTTTAAAATTTTTTTTCCCCTTTTTTTTTTTTTTTTCCTTTCCCTTTTTCCCCCTTTTCCTAAATTTTTTCCCCCTCTTTTCCCCCGGGAAACTTAAAAACCCCCTTTTGGGCCCCTTTTTTTTTTTAAAAATTTTCCCTTTTTTTCTTTTTTTTTCCAAATTTTTTTTAAAAATTTTTTTTTTTTTCCAAATTTTTTCCCTTTTTTAAATTTAAAAAAACCCCTTTTTTTTTATCCCCCCTTTTTTTTGGGGGGAAAATTTTTTTTTTTTTTTTTCCCCCCCTTTTCCCTTTTTCCCCGGGCCCCCCTCCTTTTTTTTTTTTTCCCCCCCTTTTTTTTTTTTTTTCCCCCGGGAAAAAAAGGTTTTCCCCCCTTTTTTTTCCCCTTTTTAAAAAATTTTTTTTTCCCCCCCGGGGCCCCCCCCCCCAAAAAAACCCCCCCTTTTTTCCCCCTTTTTTTCTTTTTTTTCCCGGGTTTAAAAACCCCGGGTTTAAAAATGGGAAAACCCAACCCTTTTCCCCCCCCCCTTTTTTTTTTTTTTTCCCCCTTTCCCCCCTTTTTTTTTTTTTTGGGCCCCCCTTTCCCCTTTTTTCCCCCCTTTTTTTCCTTCCCCCCCCTTGGGGTTTTTTTTAAAAAAGGGGCCCAAAATTTTAAAGGGCCCCCTTTGGGGCCCCCCTTTTCCCCCCTTTGGGTTTTCCCCCCGGGGCCCTTTTTTTCCCCCCCCCCCTTTTTTAATTTTTTAAAACCGGGGTTTAATTTTCCTTTCCCCCTTTTTTTTTTTTTTTTTTCCCCCCCTTAACCCTTTTTTTTTCCCCCCCCCCTTTTTGGCCAAATTTCCTTCCCTTTTTCCCCAAAAATTTTTGGGTTGTTTCCTTTCCCCCCCCGGGCCCCCCCTTCCTTTTCCTTTTTTCCCCCCCTTCCCCTTTTTTGGGGCCCTTTTTTCCCTTTCCAACCCCTTTTTTTTTTTTTTTTTCCCCCCCCCCCCTCCTTTTTAAAAACCCAACCCCCCCTTTTTTTTTTTGGGGGGCCCCCCCCCCTTTCCCCCCCCCAACCCGTTGGGGGCCTTTCCCTTTTTTAAAATCCCTTAAACCCCTTTTTTAAAAAAAAATTTGTTTTTTGGGTTGGGTTTTTCCCTTTTTTTTTTTTTTTTTTCCCAAAGGGTTTTTTAATTTCATTTTTAAAATTCCTTTTTTCCCTTTTTTTTTTTTTTTTTTTGTTTTTTGGCCCCTTTTCCCTTTTAAAAAAAAATTTTTTTTGGGTTTTTCCCCAAAAAATTTAAAAAATTTTTTTTAAAAACCCTTCCCTTTTTTTTTTTATTTTTTTTCCAATTTTAAATTTTTTTTTTTCCCCTTTTTTTCCCCGGACCCTTTCCTTTTTGGGGGGGTTTTTTTTTGGGTCCTTTAAACCCTTGCCCGGGGGTTTTTTAAACCCCCCCTTTTCCCCTTTTCCCCTTTTTTAAAAAAAAAACAAAATTGGGGGGCCCCCCTTGGCCCCCCCCGGGGGCCCCCCCCCTTTTTGGGGCCCATTTCCCCCCCCCCTTTTTGTTTTGGGGGGAAAAACCCGGGTTTTTTTGGGGGGGCCCCCCCCGGGGTTTTTTTTTCCCTTTTTTTTTTTTTTTTGGGGGTGGGGGGTTTTTCCCCCCTTTTTTTTCCCCCCCCCCTTTTTTTTGGGGCCCCCCCCCCCCCCCCCCCCCTTTTTTTTTTCCCCTTTTCCCCCCCTTCTTTTTTCCCCCCCCCCCTTTTTTGGTAAGCCCCTTTTCCCTTCCGGCCCCTTTTGGCAATTTCCCCCCCTTTCCCCCACCCCTTCCCCTTTTTTTGGGGGGGCCCCCCTTTCCCCGGGGGGGAATTTTCCCCCCTTTTTTTAAAATTGCATTTTTTTTTTTGGGGGGCCCCCCCCTTTTTTTGGGGTTTCCCCCCCCCCCAAATCGGGTTTTTCCCCCCCTTTTTTCCCCCGGGCCCCCCTTTTCCCCCCCCCGGGGGCCCCCAAAAAACCCCGTTCCCCCCCCCCAAAACCCCCCCCTTTTTCCCCCCCGGGGGCCGGGGCCTTTTTTTTTTTTTTCCCCCCTTTTCCTTTGGGAAAAAAACCCCCCCGGCTTCAAAATTTTTTTCCGGGCCCCCCAAAAAAAATTTTTTTTTTTTTTTTTTTTTTTTTTTTTTTTTGAAAATTTTTTTGGGGGATTTTTTTTTAAAAAACCCTTTTAAATTTTTTAAAAAAAAAAGGTTTTAAATTTTTAACCTTTTTTTTTTTTTTTTTAAAAAACCGGGGTTTTTTTTTTTAAATTTAAACCCAAAATTTTTTTTTCCCCCCAAAAAATTTTTTTGGGGGTTTTTTTTAAAAAAGGGGTTTGGGTTTTTTCCCCTTTTTTAACCCAAACCCTTTTTTTCCCTTTTTTTTTTTTTTTTTGGGGCCCCAAATTTTCCCCAAACCCAATTTTTTTTCCTTTTTTTTTCGGGGGGGGGTTTTTTCCCCCCCCAAAAAACCCCCCTTTAGGGGGGTTTTGGGTTTGGGCCCTTTTTTTTTTTTTGGGGTTTTTTTTCCCTTTTTTTTTCCCCCCCCTTTTTTCCCCTAATTTTTTTTGGGGTTTTTTTTTTCCCCCCCTTTTTCCTTTATTTTTTTGGGGGTTTGGGTTTTTTTGGCCTTTTTTTTCCCCTTTTTTTTAATTTGGTTAATTATTTTGGAAAAAGGGGGGTTTTTTTTGGGGAATTTGGGGTTTTTTTTTTAAAACCCGCGGTTTTTTTAAACCCCCTTTTGTTTTTTTTCCCCCCCCCCTTTTAAAAAATTTTTTTTTCCCCTTTTTTTCCCAAGGGTTTTTAATTTTTTGGGGGGGTTTCCTTTCCCAATTGGTTTTTTAAAAACCCTTTTTTACCCAAATTTTCCCTTTCCCCCCCCAAAAAATTTTTAAAGGGTTTTTGGGGTTTTCCTTTTTTTTGGGGGTTTTGGGGGGGAAAAAATTTCCCTTTTTTTCCCGGGGGGACCCCGGGGTTTTTGGCCCCAAGGGGGGGGAAAAATTCTTTTAAAACAAGGGTTTAAAATACCCCTTTTTTTTGGGGGGGGGGGGGGGGAAAAAAATTTTTTTTTAAAAAGGGGGGGGCCCCCCCCCCCCCTTTTTTCCCCTTTTTCTTTTTCCCCATTTTTTTCCCAAAAATTTTTTTTTTGGGGGCTTTTTTAAAATTTAAAAATTCCTTTCCTTTTTTTAAAAAAAAATTTTCAAAAATTTTTTTTTTAAAAGGACCATTTTTTTTTTTACCTTTTTTAAATTTTTGGGTTTTTTTTTTTTTGGTTTTTTTTTTTTTTGGGGGGCCCTTTTTAAAATTCAAGGGTTTTCCTTTTTTGGGTTCCCCTTTTTTTTGGGTTTTTAAATTTTTTTCCCCCCCCTTTTTCCCGGGGAAATTTGGTTTTTTGGGGGGAAAAAATTTTTTTTAAAAAAAAATTTTTTTTATTTAAACCTTCCTTTTAACCAAAAAAAAAGGGTTTTAAAAAAAAATTTTAAAAAAAAATTTTTAAATGATTTTGGGGCCCCATCCCTTTTTTTTTTTAAAAAAAAAAAAATTCCCCCCCCTTTTTTTTAATTTTTAAAAAAAGGGCCCCCCTTTTTTTGGGGGGGGAAAAATTTTTTTTTTTCCCCCCCAACCCCCAAAAACCCAAAAGGGGCCCCAAAACCCCCAAAATTTTTTTCCCTTTTTTTTCCCCCCCCCCGGGGTTTAAATTTTCCAAAAGGAAAAAAATTTTTCCCCAATTCCTTAAATTTTAAAATTTTCCCGGGCCAAAAAATTAAAAAGAAACCTTTGTTTCCGCCCCAAAAAAAGGGGGGGGGGAAAAAGGGGGAAAAAATTTTTCCCCCCTTTAAAAAAATTTTTTCCCCCAAATTTAAAAAGGGGGGGGGGGGGGAAAAAAAAAACCCCCCCGGGTTTTTTTTTCCCCCTTTTTCCCCCCAATTTAAAAAGGGGGGCCCCCCACCCTTTTTTTAAAAAAATTTTGGGGGCCCCTTTTTTTTCCCCCCCCTTTTTTTTTTAATTGGAAATTTTAAAACCGTTAAAAAAAAAAAAAAAATAATTTAAAAAAAAAAAAAACCCCCGGGGCCCCCCTTTGGGGAGGAATAATTTAAAAATTTAAACCCAAAAATTTTTAAAAAAAACCCCCCTTTTCCCCTTAAAAAATTTTTTTTGGGGGGCCCCCCAAAACCCCCCCCCCTTTTTTTGGGGGGGGCCCCCCGGTTCCCCTTTTCCCCCGGGTTTTTTTTCCCGGGGGTTTTTCCCCTTTTTTGGGGGGGGGGGGGTTTTTAAAAAAGGGGGCCCCCCGGGGGGGGGCCCCCCCGGGGGGGGAAAACCTTTTTAAAAATTCCCCTTTCCCTTGGGGGGGGAAAAAAAACCCCCCCCCCCCAACCGGGTTTTCCCCGGGGGTTTCCCCGGGCCTTTTTTTTTTGGGGGAACTTTTTAAAAAAAAAAAATTTTTTTTTTCGGAACCCTGGGGGGGTTTTCCAAAAAAAAAATCCCAAAAATTTAAAAAAAAATTTTAAAAATTAAACCCCCAAATTAAATTTTTAAAAAAAGGTTTTTTTTAAAAAAAATTCCCTTTTTTTTTTAAAAATTTTTGGGAAAAAAAAAAATTTTTTTTTTTATTTTTCCCCAAATTTTTTTAAACCTTTCCTTCCTTAAGGGTTTTTTTTAAACCCTTTTTTTTTTGGGGTTTTTTGGGGGGGCCTCTAACTTGGGAAAATTAAAAAAACCCCCAAAAAACCCCAAACCCTTTTTTAAACCCCAAAAGGGGGGGGGTTTTTTCTTTTCCCTTTGAAATTTGGGGCCTTTTTTAAAAAAAAAAATTTTAAAAAAAAAACCCCCCTAAAAAAAAAAAAATTTGGGAAAAAATTTGGGGGAAAAATTTTTTGGGTTTTTTTTTTTTTCCCCCAAAAATTCAAATTTTTTAAACCAAATTTTTTTTAAAAATTAACCTTTTTTCCCAAAATTTCCCGGCCCCCCCCAAAAAAAAATTTTTTAAAATTTTTTTCCCCTTTTTTGGGAAAAAAAATTTTTTTTTATTATTTTTTTTTTCCGGGAATTTTTTTGGGGCCCCCTTTTTTTTTTCCCGGGCAAAATTTTTTTTAAAAAAAATTTTGGGGCCCCTATTTTGGGGAAAAGGGTTTTTTTTTTTTTCCCCCCGGCCCTTTGGGCCCCGAACCCCCCCCCCCCCCCCCTCCAAATTTAATTTAAAAAATTTTTTTTTTTAAAAAAAATTTTAAATTTTTTTGGGGTTTTTTTTTTTCCCTTTTTTTTTTAAAAGGGCCCCGGGTTTTTTAAAAAACTTTTTTTCCCCCAAAATTTTATTTTAAATTTTTTTTTTTTAAAAAAAAACCTTAAAAAAGCCCCCCTTTAATTTTTTTTAAAAAAATTTTTTTTTTTTGGTTTAAAAATTTTTTTCCCTTAAAATTTAAACCCCCCCCCCAAAAAAAATTTTTTTTTTAAAATTTTTTCCACCTTTTAAAAAAACCCCCAAAAAAAATTTAAACCCTTTTTTTTAAAATTTTTTTTTAAAAACCAAACCTTAATCAAAAGGTTTTCCCAATTGGGGGAAAAAAAGGGGGGTTTTTCCCCTTTTAAAAATTTCCCTTTTTCCCCCTTTTTAAAACCCAAAACCTTTTTTTTCTTCTTTTAAAAACCATTTATTTAAAAGGGGTCCTTTTTCCCCCCCAATTTTTTTTTAAAAAAATTTTTTGAATTTCCCCAAGGGGTTTTTCCCCCCCCTTTATTTTCCCGGGGTTTGGGAAAAAAAACCCTTTTGGTTTTACAACCCCCTTTTTCTTTTGACCCCCCCCCGGAAAAAAAAATTTTTTCCCCCCCTTTTTGGGGTTTTTGGGGGGGGAAAAAAAATTTTTTTTTTCCCTTCTTTCATCGAAAAACTTTTATTCAAGTATCCCTTTATGCTATCCAGAAATTCTATATCATTTCCAATTAATAATATGTCATCAACATATAAAACTAGAAATGCTCTGAGCTCCCACTCACTTTCTTGTAAATGCAGGCTTCTCCAAAAGTCTCATATAAAACCATATGCCTTGATCACACTATCAAAACGTTTATTCCAACTCCGAGATGCTTGCACCTGTCCATAAATGGAACAACTGGAGCTTGCACACTTTGTCCGCACCTTTTGGATCAACAAAACCTTACGGCTGCATCATATACAACTCTTCTTCTAGAAATCCATTCAAGAATGCAGTCTTGACATCCATTTGCCAAATTTCATAATCATGAAATGCAGCAATAGCCAACATGATTGGGACAGACTTAAGCATCGCTTCGGGTGAGAAAGTCTCATCGTAGTCAACCCCTTGAACTTGTCGAAAACCTTTCGCAATAAGTTGAGCTTTATAGACGATAACATTACCATCAGCGTCGGTCTTCTTCTTAAAGATCCATTTATTCTCAATGGCTTGCCGATCATCGAGCAAGTCAACCAAAGTCCATACTTTGTTTTCATACATGGATCCTATCTCAGATTTCATGGCCTCCACCATTTTGTGGAATTGGGCTCATCATCGCCTCCTCATAGTTCGTAGGTTCAACATGGTCAAGTAACATGACTTCGAATAGGATTACCGTACCACTCAGTGCGGATCTTACTCTGTAGACCTCACGAGGTTCAAGAGATACTTGATCTGAAGTTTCATGATCAATATCATTAGCTTCCTCACTAATTTTTGTAGTTGTCACGGGAACCGGTTCTCGTGATGAACTACCTTCCAATAAGGGAGTAGATACAGTTATCTCATCAAGTTCTACTTTCCTCCCACTCACTTCTTTCGAGAGAAACTCCTTCTCTAGAAAGGATCCATTCTTAGCAACGAATGTCTTGCCTTCGGATCTGTGATAGAAGGTGTACCCAACAGTCTCTTTTGGGTATCCTATGAAGACACATTTCTCCGATTTGGGTTCGAGCTTATCTGGTTGAAGTTTCTTCACATAAGCATCGCAGCCCCAAACTTTAAGAAACGACAACTTTGGTTTCTTGCCAAACCACAGTTCATAAGGCGTCGTCTCAACAGATTTTGATGGTTCCCTATTTAACGTGAATGCAGATGTCTCTAAAGCATAACCCCAAAATGATAGCGGTAAATCGGTAAGAGACATCATAGATCGCACCATGTCAAGTAAAGTACGATTACGAGGTTCGGACACACCATTTCGTTGTGGTGTTCCAGGTGGCGTGAGTTGTGAAACTATTCCGCATTGTTTCAAATGTAAACCAAACTCGTAACTCAAATATTCTCCTCCACGATCAGATCGTAGAAACTTTATTTTCTTGTTATGATGATTTTCTACTTCACTCTGAAATTCTTTGAACTTTTCAAATGTTTCAGACTTGTGCTTCATTAAGTAGATATACCCATATCTGCTCAAATCATCTGTGAAGGTGAGAAAATAACGATATCCGCCACGAGCTTCAACATTCATCGGACCACATACATCTGTATGTATGATTTCCAACAAATCTGTTGCTCTCTCCATACTACCGGAGAACGGTGTTTTAGGGCAGAACAGTAGCTAATTCAAAATATGCACATGGGGATTTTCCGGAATTGTTGTTTGTTGTTCCGGCCTCATTTAAACTTGCCTAGATAGGTAGTTTTCATATGCTTCACCTCTTGCCATGTTTAACAACATTTAATATTGTTTGGTAGCTTATATGAGATTAAACTAAATAACTTGGATGTGGTGTTTTGTCAATATGCAACTCGTTGCATATTGAGCTCCACTAACTTGTAGTATTGCTTGTTGCACTTTGCCATGCCTTGCCATGCCTCATTAAGCCGGACATGCACCATACTTGTTTGTGCATCATGCCATGTTTATTCTTGTGCATTTACCATGTTGTTTGTTTCTTTCTGGTGTTGCTTCTTAGTTCCGGTAATGTTGCGATTGTGAGGATTCGTTCGACTACTCCCGGTCGTCTTCTTCATGGACTCGTTCTTCTTCCTAGCGGGATTTCAGGCAAGATGACCGTCACCTTGGATCTCACTACAATCATTGCTATGCTAGTTGCTTCGTTCTATCGCTATGTTGCGCTACCTATCATTTGTTCTTCAAGCCTCCCAAATTGTCATGTCAGCCTCTAACCTTTTCACCCTTCCTAGCAAAACGTTGCTTGGCTATGTTACCGCTTTGCTCAGCCCCTCTTATAGCGTTGTTAGTTGCAGGTGAAGTTGAAGATTGCTCCATTGTGGACAGGGTTATGTTGGGATATCACAATATCTCTTATATTATTAATGCATCTATATACTTGGTAAAGGGTGGAAGACTTCGGCCTTATGCAGGTGTTTTGTTCGCTCTTGCCGCCTAGTTTCCGTCATACCGGTGTTATGTTCCCGGATTTTGCGTTCCTTACGCGGTCGGGTGATTTATGGGACCCCCTCGACAGTTCGTTTTGAATAAAACTCCTCCAGCAAGGCCCAACCTTGGTTTTACCATTTACCTCACCTAGCCCTTTTTCCCTTGGGTTTCGGAGCAGGGTGATCTTTATTTTAGCCCCCGGCGGTGCTTGTCTAAGTGCTGGTCCGAACCGAGTAGACTGCGGGGCCCCCTCGGGGAAACTCGTGGTCTGGTTTTACTCGTTGGATGTCTCATCCGGTGTTGCCCTGAGAACGAGATATGTGCAGCTCCTATCGGGATTGTCGGCGCATCGGGCGGCTTTGCTGGTCTTGTTTTACCATTGTCGAAATGTCTTGTAAACCGGGATTCCGAGGCTATTCGGGTCTTCCTGGGAGAAGGAATATCCTTCGTTGATCGCGAGAGCTTATCATGGGCTAAGTTGGGACACCCCTGCGGGGTATAAACTTTCGAGAGCCGTGCCCGCGGTTATGTGGCAGATGGGAATTTGTTAATGTCCGGTTGTAGATAACTTGACACCAGATCCGAATTTAAAATGCATCAACCGCGTGTGTAGCTATGATGGTCTCTTCTCGGCGGATTCCGGGAAGTGAACATAGTTTTGGGTTATGTTTGACGTAAGTAGGTGTTCAGGATCACCTCTTGATCATTGCTAGCTTCACGACCGTTCCGCTTGCTTCTCTTCTCGCTCTCTTTTGCGTATGTTAGCCACCATATATGCTTAGTCGCTGCTGCAACCTCACCACTTTACCCCTTCCTTTCCCATTAAGCTTTGCTAGTCTTGATACCCATGGTAATGGGATTGCCGAGTCCTCGTGGCTCACAGATTACTAGAACAACAGATTGCGGTACAGGTTTTGCGATGATCATGACGCGAGAGTGATGTTTGCTTGTTTTTGGAGTTCTTCTTCTACTTCTTCTTCGATCAGGGGATAGGTTACAGGTCGGCAGCCTGGGCTAGCAGGGTGGATGTTGTTTGAGTTTCTGTTTGTGTTTCATCCGTAGTCGGATGGTGCTCTTATGTAATATGATGTTGTATTCATGTGGCATTGTATGCCTTTTGTATGTATCCCCATCTATTATGTAATGTTGATGTAATGATATCCACCTTGCAAAAGCGTTTCAATATGCGGGCCTATCCTTGGTGGAACTTTCAAGTTCCTTTTGGATAGGGTCGCATATTGGGCGTAACAAGTTGGTATCAGAGCCTCGACCGACCATAGGAGCCCCCTTGATTGTTGGCCGTTGTTGAGTCTAGAAGAAAAATGTTTTGAGTCTTAGGATTATATATATATCGGAGAGTAGGATTCTTTTTACTCCTCAGCCCCCTTCGTCGCTCTGGTGAGGACTCTTGACGTAGATGTTTTATCTTTCCTCTCCTCAATTTTTTCTCAAAAAATTTTAGGATCTCGCGGGTATCTTGGGATCGTTCCGATATTCTTATGACGAGAACATTGTTCTTGGTGCCTCCTGACATTTAGGGGTTGTGGCAGTGTCCCGGGGGGTTGAGCTCCGAGGTGTTGTCGTCATAATTTTATCGTTGCAGATTCGGAATACCCGAGTTTTGCCGACATCGAAAATCTCTTTTATGCAGTTGTTGGTGAGATAACCTCGGCGTCACCCGATCTTTGGGAGTTCGGGAGTATTGTCATAGCTCAGATCACGATGCTTTTCAAAGGTTGAGGTACACGATTTCCGAAGGTTTCTTGGTTATGTGTTGACGGATGGATACAGCTTGGATGTAGGTATTATTAGTTTGGGTGAGATATATTGCTTCCCCTGTATCCCCAACACCAGATTGCATAACCAGAAAGTTTCGGGAGTTTATAGGTGGAATTCAAGTAGCTCCTAGAATATCTTTCCGATGGATGCATGATATGGGATTGGGTAAATCTCTATCATATGTATTTATTCCGCTTATTCGCAAGCCAAATCCTTTGTTTTGTTTTATTTGTGGTATTCGAGTTGCTTCGAAGTCAAATGTTGAATCCATACCTTTCATAAACGGTGTTCTCATATTGCTATGTGAATACTTATCCTTCTTGGTCATCGAGGTTGTCATGTTAATTCTTTTCCTACTGGCGTGCTTCTCTTCAAGTGGATCCGATCATTCTCCCCACCCACAAGATCATTTCTAAGTTTTCTCAACGGTGTTTGTTTCATCCGCTCCAAGTTGCCTTTGTTTTCCCACCCTCCCACCCTTTTTCTTCAAGGACTCAGATTTCTTAATCAAGTATCCATCTTATGCATGTGAAGTCTCTTCATTCTTTTCTTTCAATGTTCTTATCCGGTGATTTCCCATGAAGATGCTCAACAGTTTCAAGTTCATCATCCTTCATTGTTGTTTCTTCTCTGGTGGATCCAATTCAAGCTTTTGATATTCATCATATTCCTTTCCTCGTTTCTAATGCTTTATCGTGCCGATGCACACCTTAATCATTCACTTCTTCCTATTCATTTGTTCTGGAGTGCTGAAGATATCTCACAAGACTTGTGTTTCCATTCTCAATCCGTTCAAGATATCTCGAGATTGTTATCTCATTCAAGCCATTTAATTCTACCGGTGCAATCTTTATTTCAAGCAATCCTTCAACGATGTTTCTTTCGAGTGGGCCCTAACCCACAGGTCTTTTCCCAGGATCTTACCTAACTCTTCTAATTTATCCAGAGCAATTTCCAAAGTCTTTCGAAGTTTGACGTAAGAATGAATTTTCATCAGTCATATCCCTTCTCCAAGATCGTTTTCAAAATATTTTCATCGTTGCTTCATCATTTCTATTTTTCTTTGATCCGAAGTGCCTCAACAAGTTTGGTGGTTCTCGTCATCATTCTCAACATTAGAACACCGAAGAAGAGTTTCTCTTAAATCTTGTCTGTTCTCTTGAAGATTCATGGTTCTCTTAAATTCTTTTCACCCACCCGGAGCATCTCATGAGTTCGTTCCATTTCTATTCCTACGAAGGCCATCATTTCGGGTTTATTTCTCAATTTTCAGCTCTCGCTCTCCAAATCTTACCGGTGAATCATTCTAATATCCTCTAAGCAGTTCATGATCTCTTCGTTCTCAGGTATCTAAATCCCCTCAAGTATCTTCATTCGTTTTCCAATTCTTCCCGGTGAATTGTGCCTTTGCTACTTTCATTTTCATCTTATGGTGGTTCGTTCAAGATTTCACTTCCTTCGTTATCATATCAAATATTTGTTGTTTCCAAATCCCACTGGTGGTTCCATCAATACCTTCTCAAGTTTTGCGCTATATCTCTCTTAATCCTTTCTACGAGAATAAGTAGTATGCCAAATCTGTTGCTTGTCATCAATTTAAATTGGTGAAGGATACGCACAACATAATTCTTATTCTTGTTTCATCTAAGTGATTAATCCTTTCCTTCGGAGTTTGTCCAGGAGGAATAAATTCTTGGTTTCTTGTCATTCATTTTTCTTCCGGAGTTCCAAGTTTTCCGCTTTATCTCGTCACGAAGCTCCATTTAAATCATTGCAAGGCTTCACCTTGTGTTTTCTACTTCTCTTTCTTTTTATCATCCTTTTATTACCGGAGTTCTTCATGGAGGCTCTACATGATGGTTCGTCAAGGATTCTTTTCATTCTTCAATTGTTCTTCAAGATTTCTCTTGAAGTTATGATCCCCAAGCTATACTCAAAATTAAACATGGTGCCCAACACATGTTTTTCCTGAGGAGTTCAAGTATTCTTCTTCTTGCATTTCGAAGTGCAATTCTTTCTACCTTATCTCTTGAGATGGTGTTATGTCACTCTTGGCAATTTCTCCTCGTGTTTCATGATTCACAGGTTGTCAGGAATGAGATGTTTAAATCCATCATTTTCTCTTTGTTCAAGAGATCTCTTTGACCAATCAACTTCTTCGTTGGAGTTATCTTGTGTCAGATTTCACCTAAAGCCTTTCCTTAAGGGTTGTTGCTTTTTGTGGTGATTATGCATGACCCAAGATTTCTCTTTATCCTCTTGGTGGAAGAAGCTTTCATCTCTTTGGTGCTCTCAATCAAATCAATTGTTTCCATTAGTGGCCGGTTGTCACCTCATCATTTTGAGATGTTTGCCATAAACCCTCAACAAGCTTGTGCTTTTCGTTGTTGATTTTCCAACAACTCCGTTCAATCCTACTTTGCAAGGGTGCTTTCCAAGTTCACTTGTGGCAGAAGTTGTCATTTTCTTCTCCGTCCCTTTATCCCAACGGTCTAACTTCTATTCTTTCGTTACGGAGGCATTGTGATGTTGTGCTCTTCACCCATCACCTCGTTTGGTGTGGATCGTCTTCTTTTCTTGCTTATCCATTTAACCGGAGTGTTGTGTTCTCATTCAAGTTCTTTCATCTTATTAAGTTTTGCCTCTCTTTTCAACCTTAGTGTTGTCTGAAATCCTTCTTACCTATTGTGCCATTCTTTCAATAGTTCCAGACGCAGTGTGTTGTTGATTTCATCAAGTATCATCCCATCGTCTCAAGCTCATGTTCTATTCCTTCCATGTTCAACCGGAGTGCTGCCCGAATTCTTCCTCTCCCATCTTGTTTTAACCAGAGTGGTTTCGACTTCTATCTTGTCCATTAAACTCTTGATTCATGTCTTTGCAACCTTCAAGTTATCGTAATACTGCTTGTTCCTCTTTTCTAACGGATTGTTTGCAATCTCGTTCATCTCTGTTGTACTCTTTCTTTTAAATTGCTCAACCTCTCATGGTTCGTGGTTTCACTCGTTCGTCAAAGAAGCAACTTAGTTTTACCTCTTCTCTTCCTCTTCCGTTTCTCTCCGGTGCCATCCTAGATCTCGGGACGAGATCCTCTCGTAGTGGTGGAGTGTTGTAACGCCCCGGATACAACTTTCCATATTCGTAACTCCAATTCTTGCCTTTTTCCGGAGATGCGATATGATATATTCTCAGTGGTTGGGTTTTTGTCTTTTGTTTTGCATTTTGTTCATGTCTTGCATCTCATCTCATAGCATCATGCGCATTGCATCTGCATGTTTTCATAAAAACTCGTAGCCGTTTGCAGTTGCCCTTTTCTCTCTTTTCCTCCGTTGTCATTTTGTCAGGCCCTTGTCCTCATTGACCTCTCTCAGACCCCTCGTGTGCGTGTCCGAAACTTACCCGAACCCGAACCGGTTTGTCGTTACCGATGAATCCGGATCATCCCCAAACATCTATAAAACATCTCCGTTTTCTTATTTGGCCTTCCCTACCTATTTATTCTCATCCATCGGATTTCGATCGGATGATCCAAACTCCTCTCTTTCTCATATTTATAGTCTAACCCTAGACCCTAGGCTGTCCCATCCATCCATCCCTTTTGCCGCCACCCACTCTTCCTTGTTCTTCGAGAGCTTGTCCCATCGCCGCCACCAACCCACTCTCTCCATCGGGATCCCTCCCGATCCACCTACCTCTCCTCGATTTCAGCCACCGGATAGTCGTCTTCGAACCTACCCAACCGGCGCTCTCCTCTGGATCCCCTCGATCCAGCAACCAGCGACAGAAACACCAGCAGGTGAGAGCCAGGGGCTCGATCCCCTGCTCATGCCCGAACTTCACCAACCTCTGCGTCGTCCCGCTCCTCTGCATCGGCAACCAGGGCCCCGAGCGCCGCCCTCACCCTCGAGCCTGAGCAGGCTGCTCCGCACCTCCTCCCCTCTTCCTGTGCTTTGATCCAGGGTGGACCGAGAGCAGCGCCGTCCGGCCCCGACCAGCACCACGCCATGGCCCTACCGTCAAGCCGCTCCGACCAGCAGGTCCTCCTCACCGCGTCTCCTCTTCGTTTCTCGTTGTTCTTCTCCTACTGCTGCCGCTAACCGCGTGGTCGCCGTGTTTCTCCTGCAAGGGCTGTGCCACCAAGTCAAGAACGTCGTCGGCCTCGTCAACTCTCCTTGCTGCCTCCGTTTCGAACCGCCTCTCGCCTTCGTCCGCTCGCGCCTAAGCCAAGGGCCCCGACGCCCTGCTTGACCTTCAGCCGCAAGCCCCATTGCCGGCCACAAGTCCCTCGTCCCGCCTCTGCTTCCATGCTCCAGATCGAACGCCAAGGTCCAGTGCAGGCCGCCTCCTTTAGTTCGTCAAGCCGGCATTCAAGTTCGCGTCCGGCCCCGTACTGGACAGAATCCCCTCTGCTCCGCTGCCTGATCCGGCTCCGCCTTGGATCCGGCCGGTTCCGCGTCGCCTCCCCATGCCCGAGAGCCCGCGCTGGCCATCTTCCTCGCCGGGGTGCTCCGCCAAGTTCCCTCTGCCGCCGTTTGCCTCCCTGGACCTCCTCTGCATCGAGCGCTCTGCTCCAGCGCTGCTGTCTCCCCCGCACGAAGACCTTGCCTCCGCCCCGCCCTCATCTGGCCGGAGAGGCTTTGCGCCGCTCGTCGGAGCTCTGCTCCCGGTCACCGGCACCCTGCTCGCCTCCTCTGCATCGCCCTGCTTCCCCTGCTTCGAATGAGAACAACGACGACCAGCGCCTCGTCCACAAGACTCGCGCGTTGGCCGGAGCCAGCGCCGCCACCAGCCTCCCAGATCCAACTGCCCGCTTGCCCGCCCGCCCTGCCCGCCTCCACCAAATCGGGCCTTAGCCCATGGTGAAAAACCCCCAGCCACTCATGCCTTTGTTGGGCTAGCGAATTGCCCAGATATGTTTTTTTTTGGTTCTGCGAATTTCCTAATTACCTAGAGATTGCCAGTTTTTCAGAAAACCCCTTAATGTTCATATGCATCAATAATTAATTAACCATGCATCGGATTAAAACAAATTATATATGTAAAGTGCTTAGAATTTCATCTAGTTTCATAATATGCCACTTTCATCCATGTTTAAAATGTTTAAAATGCAGTTTGTTTAAATTTGCATAAATGACATGTTAAAATGATTTATTTCATAACTAAATAACCGTAGCTCGGTTTTAAATAAACTTTATATGTAAATGGGGTGGAAAATGCCTAGTTTAACATGGTCCACTTTATTTTCCTGTTTAACAACTTTAAAATATGTTTTAGGGCAGAACAGTAGCTAATTCAAAATATGCACATGGGGATTTTTCGGAATTGTTGTTTGTTGTTCCGGCCTCATTTAAACTTGCCTAGATAGGTAGTTTTCATATGCTTCACCTCTTGCCATGTTTAACAACATTTAATATTGTTTGGTAGCTTATATGAGATTAAACTAAATAACTTGGATGTGGTGTTTTGTCAATATGCAACTCGTTGCATATTGAGCTCCACTTAACTTGTAGTATTGCTTGTTGCACTTTGCCATGCCTTGCCATGCCTCATAAAGCCGGACATGCACCATACTTGTTTGTGCATCATGCCATGTTTATGCTTGTGCATTTACCATGTTGTTTGTTTCTTTCCGGTGTTGCTTCTTAGTTCCGGTAATGTTGCGATTGTGAGGATTCGTTCGACTACTCCCGTTCGTCTTCTTCATGGACTCGTTCTTCTTCCTAGCGGGATTTCAGGCAAGATGGCCGTCACCTTGGATCTCACTACTATCATTGCTATGCTAGTTGCTTCGTTCTATCGCTATGTTGCGCTACCTATCATTTGTTCTTCAAGCCTCCCAAATTGTCATGTCAGCCTCTAACCTTTTCACCCTTCCTAGCAAAACGTTGCTTGGCTATGTTACCGCTTTGCTCAGCCCCTCTTATAGTGTTGTTAGTTGCAGGTGAAGTTGAAGATTGCTCCATGGTGGACAGGGTTATGTTGGGATATCACAATATCTCTTATATTATTAATGCATCTATATACTTGGTAAAGGGTGGAAGACTCGGCCTTATGCCTGGTGTTTTGTTCCGCTCTTGCCGCCCTAGTTTCCGTCATACCGGTGTTATGTTCCCGGATTTTGCATTCCTTACGCGGTCGGGTGATTTATGGGACCCCCTCGACAGTTCGCTTTGAATAAAACTCCTCCAGCAAGGCCCAACCTTGGTTTTACCATTTGCCTCACCTATCCCTTTTTCCCTTGGGTTTCCGGAGCCCGAGGGTCATCTTTATTTTAGACCCCCCCCCCCGGCCCAGTGCTTGTCTAAGTGCTGGTCCGAACCGAGTAGACTGCAGGGCCCCCTCGGGGAAACTCGAGGTCTGGTTTTACTCGTAGGATGTCTCATCCGTGTTGCCTCGAGAGCGAGATATGTGCAGCTCCTATCGGGATTGTCGGCGATCGGGCGGCTTTTGCTGGTCTTGTTTTACCATTGTGAAATGTCTTGTAAACCGGGATTCCGAGGCTGATCGGGTCTTCCTGGGAGAAGGAATATCCTTCGTTGATCGCGAGAGCTTATCATGGGCTAAGTTGGGACACCCCTGAAGGGTATAAACTTTCGAGAGCCGTGCCCACGGTTATGTGCCGATAGAATTTGTTAATGTCCGGTTGTAGATAACTTGACACCAGATCCGAATTTAAAATGCATCAACCGCGTGTGTAGCTATGATGGTCTCTTCTCGGCGGATTCCGGGAAGTGAACACGGTTTTGGGTTATGTTTGACGTAAGTAGGTGTTCAGGATCACCTCTTGATCATTGCTAGCTTCACGACCGTTCCGCTTGCTTCTCTTCTCGCTCTCTTTTGCGTATGTTAGCCACCATATATGCTTAGTCGCTGCAGCAACCTCACCACTTTACCCCTTCCTTTCCCATTAAGCTTTGCTAGTCTTGATACCCATGGTAATGGGATTGCTGAGTCCTCATGGCTCACAGATTACTACAACAACAGCTTGCGGTACAGGTTTTGTGATGATCATGGCGCGAGAGCGATGTTTGCTTGTTTTGGAGTTCTTCTTACGCTTCTTCTTCGATCGGGGATAGGTTCCAAGTCGGCAGCCCGGGCTAGTAGGGTGGATGTTGTTTGAGTTTACTGTTTGTGTTTCATCCGTAGTCGGATGGTGCTCTTATGTAATATGATGTTGTATTCATGTGGCATTGTATGCCTTTTGTATGTATCCTCATCTATTATGTAATGTTGATGTAATGATATCCACGTTGCAAAAGCGTTTCAATATGCGGGCCTATCCTTGGTGGAACTTTCGAGTTCCTTTTGGATAGGGTCGCATATTAAGCGTGTTTCTGTCAATCATCAACACTTGATGCTCTTTCTTGATTTCTACCTTCCTTGATTTCAACATCACGAAGAGCTCGGGAATCGTTTTCGTCATCCCTTGCATACTATAGTTTATCACGAAGTTCTAGTAACTTGATGATGGTGACTAGAGAACTCTATCAATCACTATCTTATCTAGAAGATTAACTCCCACTTGATTCAAGCGATTGTAGTACCCAGACAATATGAGCACATGCTCACTAGTTGAGCGATTCTCCTCCATCTTTTAGCTATAGAACTTATTGGAGGCTTCATATCTCTCAACTCGGGTATTTGCTTGAAATATTAAATTCAACTCCTGGAACATCTCATATGGTCCATGACGTTCAAAACGTCTTTGAAGTCCTGATTCTAAGACGTTAAGCATGGTGCACTAAACTATCAAGTAGTCATCATATTGAGCTAGCCAAACGTTCATAACGCCTGCATCTGCTCCTGTAATAGGTCTGTCACCTAGCGGTGCATCAAGGACATAATTATTCTATGCAGCAATAAGGATAAACATCAGATCACAGATCCAATCCGCATCATTGCTACTAACATCTTTCAACATATTTTTCTCTAGGAACATATCAAAATAAACATAGGGAAGCAATAACGCGAGCTATTGATTTACAACATTATTTGCAAAATACTATCAGGACTAAGTTCATGATAAATTAAAGTTCAATTAATCATATTACTTAAGAACTCCCACTTAGATAGACATCCCTCTAATCATCTAAGTGATCACGTGATCCAAATCAACTAAACCATGTCCGATCATCACGTGAGATGGAGTAGTTTTCAATGGTGAACATCACTATGTTGATCATATCTACTATATGATTCACGCTCGACCTTTCGGTCTCAGTGTTCCGAGGCCATATCTGTATATGCTAGGCTCGTCAAGTTTAACCTGAGTATTCCGCGTGTGCAACTGTTTTGCACCCGTTGTATTTGAACATAGAGCCTATCACACCCGATCATCATGTGGTGTCTCAGCACGAAGAACTGTCGCAATGGTGCATACTCAGGGAGAACACTTATACCTTGAAATTTTAGTAAGGAATCATCTTATAAAGCTACCGTCGTACTAAGCAAAAATAAGATGTATAAAAGATAAACATCATATGCAATCAAAATATGTGACATGATATGGCCATGATCATCTTGCGCCTTTGATCTCCATCTCCAAAGTACTTGTTGGGGAACGTAGTAATTTCAAAAAAATTCCTACGCACACGCAAGATCATGGTGATGATATAGCAACGAGAGGGGAGAGTGTTCGTCCACGTACCCTCGTAGACCGTAAGCGGAAGCGTTAGCGCAACGCGGTTGATGTAGTCGTACGTCTTCACGATCCGACCGATCCAAGCACCGAACGTACGGGGCCTCCGAGTTCAGCACACGTTCAGCTCGATGACGTCCCTCGAACTCCGATCCAGCCGAGTGTCGAGGGAGAGTTCCGTCAGCACGACGGCGTGGTGACGATCTTGATGTTCTACCGGCGCAGGGCTTCGCCTAAGCTTCGCGACGATATGACCGAGGTGGAATATGGTGGAAGGGGGCACTGCACACGGCTATGGAGCGATCCGTAGATCAACATGTGTGTCTATGGGGTGCACCCTGCCCCCGTATATAAAGGAGGGAGGGGGGAGGCCGGCCGACCCCTTGGGGCGCGCCAAGCGAGGAGGAATCCTCCTCCTAGTAGGAGTAAGATTCCCCCTTTCCTACTCCTACTAGGAGGGGGAAGGAAGGAGGAGAGGGGGGAAGGAAAGGGGGGCGCCCCCCTGGCCGCTCCTCTCTCTTCCCACCTAGGCCCATGTGGCCCATTAACTCTCCTGGGAGTTCCGGTAACCCCCCCGGCACTCCGGTTTTCTCCGAAAACTTCCGGAACCTTTCCGGTGTCTGAATATAGTCGTCCAATATATCAATCTTTATGTCTCCACCATTCCGAGACTCCTCGTCATGTTCGTGATCACATCCGGGACTCCGAACAAACTTCGGTACATCAAAACTTATAAACTCATAATAAAACTGTCATCGAAACGTTAAGCGTGCGGACCCTACGGGTTCGAGAACTATGTAGTCATGACCTAAAACCATTCTAGGTCATTAACCAATAGCGGGACCTGGATGCCCATATTGGTTCCTACATATTCTACGAAGATCTTTATCGGTCAAACCGCATAACAACATACTTTGTTCCCTTTGTCATCGGTATGTTACTTGCCCGACATTTGATCGTCGGTATCCAATACCTAGTTCAATCTCGTTACCGGCAAGTCTCTTTACTCGTTCCGTGTCGTCATCTCATAACTAACTCATTAGTTACATGCTTGCAAGGCTTTATGTGATGAGTGTTACCGAGAGGGCCAGAGATACCTCTCCGACAATCGGAGTGACAAATCCTAATCTCAATTATGCCAACTCAACATGAACCTTCGAAACACCTAGAGCACCTTTATAATCACCTGTTACATTGTGACGTTTGGTAGCACACAAAGTGTTCTTCCGTAAACGGAGTTGCACAATCTCATAGTTGCAGGAACTTTGTATAAGTCATGAAGAAAGCAATAGCGAGATACTAAGCGATCGGTGCTAGGCTAATGTAGAATGGGTCATGTCAATCACATCATTCTTCTAATGATGTGATCCCACTAATCAAATGACAACACATGTCTATGGTCGGAAACATAACCATCTTTGATTAATGAGCTAGTCAAGTAGAGGCATACTAGTGACTATAGTTTTGTTTATGTATTCACACATGTATCATGTTTCCGGTTAATACAATTCTAGCATGAATAATAAACATTTATCATGATATGAGGAAATAAATAATAACTTTATTATTGCCTCTAGGGAATATTTCCTTGATCTCCCACTTGCACTAGAGTCAATAATCTAGATTACATAGTAATGATTCTAACACCCATGGAGTCTTGGTGCTGATCATGTTTTGCTCGTGAGAGAGGCTTAGTCAATGGGTCGCAACATTCAGATCCGTATGTATCTTGCAAATCTCTATGTCTCCCACTTGGACTTGGTCCCGAATGGAATTGAAGCGTCTCTTGATGTGCTTGGTCCTCTTGTGAAATCTGGATTCCTTTGCTAAAGCAATTGCACCAAGATTGTCACGAAGATCTTCATTGGTCCCGATGCACTAGGTATTACACCTAGATCGGAAATGAACTCCTTCATCCGAGACTCCTTCATTTGCTGCTTGAAGCAGCTATGTACTCCGCTTCACATGTAGATCCCGCCACGATGCTTTGTTTAGAACTGCACCACTTACAGCTCCACCGTTTAATATAAACACGTATCCGGTTTGCGATTTAGAATCGTCCGGATCGGTGTCAAAGCTTACATCGACATAACCATTTATGACTAGCTCTTTGTCACCTCCATATCGAGAAACATATCCTTAGTCCTTTTCGGTATTTCAGATGTTCTTGACCGCTGTCGATGATCCACTCTGGATTACTTTGGTACCTTCTGCCAAGCTTATTGCTAAGCATCGTCGGTCTGGTACATATCATTGCATACATGATAGAGCCTATGGCTGAAGCATAGGAACATTTTCATTTTCTCTCTATCTTCTGCTGTGGTCGGGCATTGAGTTCGACTCAACTTCACACCTTGTAGCACAAGCAAGAATCCTTTCTTTGCCTGATCCATTTTGAACTTTTTCAAAATTTTGTCAAGGTATGTGCTTTGTGAAAGTCCTATTAAGCGTCTTGATCTATCTCTATAGATCTTGATGCCTAATATGTAAGCAGCTTCACCGAGCTCTTTCATCGAAAAACTTTTATTCAAGTATCCCTTTATGCTATCCAGAAATTCTATATCATTTCTAATTAATAATATGTCATCAACATATAAAACTAGAAATGCTACAGAGCTCCCATTCACTTTCTTGTAAATGCAGGCTTCTCCAAAAGTTTGTATAAAACCATATGCCTTGATCACACTATCAAAACGTTTATTCCAACTCCGAGATGCTTGCACCAGTCCATAAATGGAACGCTGGAGCTTGCACACTTTGTCCGCACCTTTTGGATCAACAAAACCTTCTGGCTGCATCATATACAACTCTTCTTCTAGAAATCCATTCAAGAATGCAGTCTTGACATCCATTTGCCAAATTTCATAATCATGAAATGCAGCAATAGCCAACATGATTGGGACAGACTTAAGCATCGCTACGGGTGAGAAAGTCTCATCGTAGTCAACCCCTTGAACTTGTCGAAAACCTTTCGCAATAAGTTGAGCTTTATAGACAGTAACATTACCATCAGCGTCAGTCTTCTTCTTAAAGATCCATTTATTCTCAATGGCTTGCCGATCATCGGGCAAGTCAACCAAAGTCCATACTTTGTTTTCATACATGGATCCTATCTCAGATTTCATGGCCTCCAGCCATTTTGTGGAATTTGGGCTCATCATCGCCTCCTCATAGTTCGTAGGTTCAACATGGTCAAGTAACATGACTTCCAGAATAGGATTACCGTACCACTCTGGTGCGGATCTTACTCTGGTAGACCTACGAGGTTCAGTAGATACTTGATCTGAAGTTTCATGATCAATATCATTAGCTTCCTCACTAATTTTTGTAGTTGTCACGGGAACCGGTTCTCGTGATGAACTACCTTCCAATAAGGGAGTAGATACAGTTATCTCATCAAGTTCTACTTTCCTCCCACTCACTTCTTTCGAGAGAAACTCCTTCTCTAGAAAGGATCCATTCTTAGCAACGAATGTCTTGCCTTCGGATCTGTGATAGAAGGTGTACCCAACAGTCTCTTTTGGGTATCCTATGAAGACACATTTCTCCGATTTGGGTTCGAGCTTATCTGGTTGAAGTTTCTTCACATAAGCATCGCAGCCCCAAACTTTAAGAAACGACAACTTTGGTTTCTTGCCAAACCACAGTTCATAAGGCGTCGTCTCAACAGATTTTGATGGTTCCCTATTTAACGTGAATGCGGCCGTCTCTAAAGCATAACCCCAAAATGATAGCGGTAAATCGGTAAGAGACATCATAGATCGCACCATGTCAAGTAAAGTACGATTACGAGGTTCGGACACACCATTTCGTTGTGGTGTTCCAGGTGGCGTGAGTTGTGAAACTATTCCGCATTGTTTCAAATGTAAACCAAACTCGTAACTCAAATATTCTCCTCCACGATCAGATCGTAGAAACTTTATTTTCTTGTTACGATGATTTTCTACTTCACTCTGAAATTCTTTGAACTTTTCAAATGTTTCAGACTTGTGCTTCATTAAGTAGATATACCCATATCTGCTCAAATCATCTGTGAAGGTGAGAAAATAACGATATCCGCCACGAGCTTCAACATTCATCGGACCACATACATCTGTATGTATGATTTCCAACAAATCTGTTGCTCTCTCCATACTACCGGAGAACGGTGTTTTAGTCATCTTGCCCATGAGGCACGGTTCGCAAGTACCAAGTGATTCATAATCAAGTGATTCCAGAAGTCCATCAGTATGGAGTTTCTTCATGCGTTTTACACCGATATGACCTAAACGGCAGTGCCACAAATAAGTTGCACTATCATTATCAACTCTGCATCTTTTGGCTTCAACATTACGAATATGTGTATCACTACTATCAAGATTCAATAAAAATTGACCACTCTTCAAGGGTGCATGACCATAAAAGATATTACTCATATAAATAGAACAACCATTATTCTCTGATTTAAATGAATAACCGTCTCGCATCAAACAAGATCCAGATATAATGTTCATGCTCAACGCAGGCACCAAATAATAATTATTCAGGTCTAAAACTAATCCCGATGGTAGATGTAGAGGTAGCGTGCCGACGGCGATCACATCGACTTTGGAACCGTTTCCACGCGCATCGTCACCTCGTCCTTGGCCAGTGCTCGCTTATTCTGTAGTCCCTGTTTCGAGTTGCAAATATTAGCAACAGAACCAGTATCAAATACCCAGGTGTGTAGGATCGGAAGTATGTCTAGAGGGGGGGTGATTAGACTACTTGACAATTTAAAAGTTTAGCCTTTTGATTAGGACAAGTTTTTAGCAAGTTCACAATGATGACCAAGTCAAGTATCACCCCACACATGCAATTCTAGGGTTATGGCAGCGGAAAGTAAATTGCACATGTAGTAAGTAGAGGAGGAGAAGAGCAAACGCAGTTTGGAGACACGGAGATTTTTTCTCGTGGTTCCGATAGGTGGTGCTATCGTCAATCCACGTTGATGGAGACTTCAACCCACGGAGGGTAACGGCTGCGAGAGTCCATGGAGGGCTCCACCCACGAAGGGTCCACGAAGAAGCAACCTTGTCTATGCCATCATGGCTTACGCCCACGGAGGACTAGCCTTACTCGGGGTAGATCTTCATGAAGTAGGCGATCTCCTTGCCCTTACAAACTTCTTGGTTCAACTCCACATCTTGACGGAGGCTCCCAAGCGACACCTAACCAATCTAGGAGGCACCACCCTCCAAAAGGTAATAGATGGTGTTGGTGATGATGAACTCCTTGCTCTTGTGCTTCAAATAATAATCTCCCCAACACTCAACTTTCCTCACTGATTTGGCTGTGGTGGAAGAAAGGATTGAGTGGAAAGCAACTTGGGAAGGCTAGAAATCAAGTTTCATATGGTGGGAGTGGAGCAACTTGATCTCAACACAAGGGTAGGTAGTTCTCTTCTCAGAAATGTAAGGTAGGAGTGGTAGTTCTTTCTGATGGCTCTCTCCACGAATGAAGAGGAGGTGGAGGGGTATTTATAGCCTCCACACAAAATCCAACCGTTACACACATTTGACCAATCTCGGTCGGACGAAGTTGACAACTCGGTGAGACCGAAAGTTCAAATCTTGTGAGCGTTGGGATTTTCAGTGGGACCGAAAATACAATCTCGGTTAGTCCGATTCTTCCAAAGACTAGGGTTTGCCATTCTCGGTGGGACCGACTTTCTCATCTCGGTGACACCGATTTGAGTCTGAATGTTCTGAAGGTTGGCAACACTAGTTTCGTAAGACCGAGTTTGGAATCGGAAAATCCGAAATTTCTAGGGTTTGGGTATATGGCTGAGGTGGTTCATCTCGGTGTGGTGAGTTTATGGAATCGGTGGGACCGAGATTACTTATGAGTATATGTTGGAATGAAGGATTGCGATAGTTTAGGAGATAAATCACTAAGCACTTTTGAGCAACCAGATCATCATCATAACCTCATCCCTTTTAATAGTATTGGCTTTCCTATGGACTCAATGTGATCATGGATCACTAAACCAAAAATGGAGTCTTGAGCTTTTGCCAATGCTTTCCTTAGCATTTTGAGGGTCCACATCATCGGTCATTGCCATACCCATATCAATGAACTTTCTCAAATATACTCAAGAAACAATTAGTTCAATGATATATATGTTGTTATTAATTACCAAAACCACCCGGGATTAGTTGCACTTTCAATCTCCCCTTTTGGTAATTGATGACAACATATAGATCAAAGCTTCGACAAATGATATAATCAATGAATGATATCGTCGCTTTGAGAAGTATGTGATAAGCAAGAGCTCCCCCTAAATTTGTGCATTATTTAAGATTTGCGTTTGAATGCAAATGCACAATCGATTAGGATCATGGGTCACTCTTCCATGTCACATACATCTTGGTGGAGAGCACAAAATGATAAGAATGAATAACATGCACCCAATCACCAAGACATGAGTAAATGATCATACAAGATATGAATAGCATATGATAAGCATTAAGCACACATTAAGCATAGTATGATCAAGCACTCATCAAGATAGAGCAAACGTAGTATCAAACACACAGAATGTCTCGAAGAACTCAAAAGTATCTCAAAGAAAACCGCAAACGAAAGAGCAAAAACGAGCACTCTCTCTCTCGAAGTCCTATGATCTATACAATTTCTCCCCTTTGGCAACAAGTTACCAAAAGTTCGAAGGTATAGAGCTAATCGTCACTAGGGACTCTGCTGGCGGCTCTGTCAGGTTGATGGAGTGGAGATAGCTGCATCTGCAAAGGCTTCTGCTGAAGTCTGTGGAGCTGGAGGAGTGGACACTTTGCTGGAGCTGGGCCGATGGAGCTGTGGGAGGTCTTGATGTAGTAGCCACAGGGTCATCCTTTGGAACAAAGAATCGATCTGGGTCTTGTGGGAACTCGAGCAGGCTGCTCATAGTCATCTGGACCAAATCACCTTCCATCTCCTTCATGAGCTCTGCCTTCTCCTTTTGGCTTCCTCAATATCTGCCTCAAGCTTGTTGACAAGTGACTTGCACTTGATCGACTTGACATCCAGAGCATGGAACTTGTCTTCAACTATCCTCTCAAGACTCTCCCGAGATCTGCACTATCTTTGGCAGGCGTAGTTCAAACCTCTGGGTAGCTTCAAGAAGTTGTTCTCCAACGCTCTTGGGTTTTGTTGCTGCTTCTTCTTTGCTTCCTTCTCAGCTTTGGCTTGTTTGGCAGCTTCAGACTTAGCTTGACCTTCAACAGATGTGGGATCATCCTCTGTCATCACAACTTCATTATCCTCATGTTCTGGCTGCAGTGGCAAGTGGGGTCTATCCAACAAGTAGGTGCCCGTGCCAAACTTGGCATTGATGAGCATCTGTATGTGCGGGGCAAACCCACATGACCTCTTCTGGTCTGCTGCTGTCCTCTTGATAGTCTCTACTATCAGGTCCATCACCTTGAAAGGTGCCTTCTGATCTAGAATATGCAGCATGTTGATAGAATAGCCTCTTATCATGCGATGATCTCCTGACTTGGGCATCAAGGTATGCCTCAGAATAGTGTTATTGGTTGGGAGACCTGCCTGAAGATGATACACTGATCCGAGCTTCCATATCTCTACATCCTTGGCTGGTACCTCATTGTACATATTTTTCATAGACTCATGATTTTTCTTTGGAATTCCATAGACATCAACATCATCATCTCTTGATACTGGAGCATTTAGCAGTGCTCTCCACTCTTCAATTGTTGAAGAGAATCTCTGGCCTTCAGTCATCCATACAATTCTGCCATCTGGATAGAAATGTGCTGTGGCATAGAACTGCATGATCATCTCATCATTCCAAGCAGTCAGTTTCTGACCAACGAACTCTGCAACTCCACATGCAGTGAAGCTCTCATGCACATGTGGGAAGTAGTCTCTGTGCTCTTCACTGTCGATGTATTTCCGGTCAACATATCTTGTGTCAAGAATAATTGGCTTCTTGTCCATGAGCACTTTGTCTCATAGAAATCTTGTTGCTCTCTGGTGTGGAATCTTGAGTCAACAGCTGTCCTTCTCCTGGTGGCATATGGATCAACTTGCCTCCATAGCATGAGACCTTTGTCCTTCTTTTCCTTCATATTTTCTGCTCGAGGATGAGCATCATTGTGGACTGGCGGTTTACATCGAGTTTGACAACACATGTGCCTCTTCATCGATTCAATTGGTGGCACATTGTCCTTCTTCTTCTCTGAAGCAGGAATATTTCTCACTGTTTTCTTGGGCTTGGCAGCAGGTTTGGCTTGAGCTGCCTTTCTTTGAGCTGATGGCTTAGATTTGGTAGGTGCTCCCGCTTCGATGGCATCTCCCATCAACTTAGGCTTCGAGGAGGGGGCTGGGGTGCTTCCTCATCGTAATCATCATCGACTTCACCATGTACTATCCTCTTCCTCTTGGAAGTTTTCTTTATCTTCTTTGAGGTTTCCTCTTCCATGCTCAACTTCTTGGCAACTGTGGACTTCTTCACTTTGTTGGTGCCTTTCTTGGTATGTTGCCCTTGATAGTCTTTGGCAACCACTTTCCTCTTAGGTTTAGAAGTGATCTCTTCCTCGAACAAAGTCGAATCCTCTTCATCGAATTTCTCTTCTTCCCGCCCCGGTGGCGCAGGAGGCAAACCACTTGGGTGCTCCTCTCACCATCATCGTAATAGCTGCTGGCTTCAGGACTAGTGCCCGCCTCTGGAATCTCAACCGGTGATTCAGACTGTTCGGCTGTCACTTGCATCGAGACATGACCGACAACTTTGTGAATGGAATAGGTATAGGCGTAATAGAAGAGTTATCACAAACAGCGAAGATTTTGCAAAAGAATGAGTGCAAATTTCAGTTTTAAGTTTTCACAGAATGCATTTCGGTTCGACCGAGTCTAAAATTCGTGAATCCAAGTGTCTAAACAGAACCATTCACACCACTTTCGTTGGACGAAATGGGTTTCGATCTAGCCGAGAACACTAGGGTTTCACTAAATCCTCATTTCGGTCTTACCGATTTGCACAACTTCGGTTGGACCGAAAGGTGCAATCAATGGCGAGAGGCCGATCGGTCGATCATAAATGTAGAATCGGTCACACGAGATGTGTTCATGGAAACCTAACCCTAAAATTTTCACTCGAATTTTGTTCTAAGAACTAATCTGCTGGGCGGGAAGATTTCAAACTTGGCAAGAAGCTAGGCAAAGCCTATCGTGCATTGAATCGAGGTTGAAGCACGAGAGGATCGAAACTCACCCTAACTTGGTAGAGTTTCTCTCTGGCGGCAACGCGCGATGAGATAGACCGTTGACGGCGACGGAGACCAGCGGCGGGCGCAGCTGACGGCAGCGGAGACGATCCGGAGACCACGGCGGCGGCAGCTAAGGGTTTGGGGCGAGGCGTTTTGAAGGAATAATCAGCGCTGCCCTCGGTATATATACCCTTCACTTTGTCGGTGGGACCGAGTTGGAAAACTTCGGTGGCACCGAGATGGTTAATCTGGCAGATTACTCACATCGATCACGCCGAAATTTGTAACTCGGTTTCACCGAGGTGAAAACCTAGATCAATCTAAGTGATTTCGGTCATCCGATTTGAGTAGATTGGTTTGACCGAAAGTACATAGAAGGTTTTGGAGTTTAAGCTTTTGACGGATCGGTGGCTCAAGTGCTCCTCACTCGGTCTGTCCAAAAAGACTTGTTCAAAGTTTGTGATATAAGCATGAATAGAATTTGAGACAAGAAAGCATAGATAGCTAGGGAGGAACTTAGGCATTCTTGTCCATCCATTTGGTCAAAAAGAAAAATCCAAAAGACCAAAGCAACAAATGGATGTCCTCAGTGGATAAAATCATGCATCCAACATGCTCACACAATAAGATAGCAAATGAAATATGTGTCAAACATGCACAAACAAAACTCTAGCAACTAGCACACAATTTGGCGATGACTAGGTCATCTATATATGAGTATATTGACTTAGGAGTCAAATGAGAACATTTGATCATAGGTCATACTCATCGTTTAAGCACAAGTGGGGTTACCACTTTTACATAAAGCATTAATGTGTTCACATCATTTGAAGATGCTTTAGCTCATATCTTAAGAGCAAAGCTCCCCCTTGATGTGAGAACCCCTTTTAAAGGGTCAAACTAACCTTGGGTTGTCGTAGAAGACTTCATGTAGATGTTGAAGATGTGGATGCTCAATATTGATGAAGATCATCAAGAGTTGGGAGCAATCCTTTGGATTTGGGCACTTTCAATACCTACATGGGTTAGTCCCACAAGGAACAAACAAGGATATCCATGGACATAGAGTGAAGTACATAATAGATGATGTCCATGAAAGCAATGATTACCTTGTCCCTTGACTTACCAACAAGAGGGTTTGTGACTCCATGAACTAGTGCAAGATGTGGAAGTTGATTGCACAAGTTCTTGCCAAAATGAATATGAGTGAAGTATGTTGGCGGAGTCACCCTCAAGAACTCTCTAGTTCTTCTTCTTTGGGATCCACATCATCTTGATGGGAATCCTTGGGGTAGTAGTTGAGCTTGACGAAGTAGAACTTGAAGTTTCCTTGGGAACCCACTTGACCATGACCTTGGGTGCTTCAATGAATGCATCAATCTCCTCTTGAAGCTTGTCCTTGCCTTTTAGCTTGTGGTCTTGTGGTGGAAGATCATCTTGAGCTTGTTCCACATTGGAAGAAGTAGGATCATACTTCTCCTTTTGAGAAACAAACTTTGGAGTGGGATATTGACCTTCTTCCCATTCAACACCCTCTGCGTTGAACTTTCGCTCAAAACCAATTCCTTGATTCTTCGGTGCCTCCCTTGCTTGTGAACAATTTCCTCAAAGTTCTTGCTTCCGCAAGGCTCTTGTAGACACCTTTCTCTATAATCCCTTTCAATAAACTATTTTCTTGCTCAAGTGAAACTTGGCTTGAAACATTGTTAGTGGAATCAAGAGAATTACTAGAAGCAACAATATTGGATTTAGCATGGTTATTGTTACTATTAGATGAAGAATTTTTCTTATGCTTGTCATGCTTAGTTTTAATAGGTGGCAATAAATTAGACAAGAGAAGTCGTTTGGCAAGATATGAAGAACTCTTCTTTCAAGATCGTCATTGATAGCTTTTAGAAACTCATGTTCTTGCTCTAGATTGAGCTTCTCGGCGTAGCTTCTCATGAGATCTTAGGATCTCTATGATCTTCTTGAGTTGTTTCATGAGCTAACTTAAGAGTGTTTAGTTCTTTAGTTAGACGCTCAATCTCCTTCATAGCATTGTCATTCGACTCTTCTCGACTATAAAGACTACTAGCATGTTCATCATTACTAAGCTCACTAGATTTGTCATGTGAAAGCTCATCTTCACCAAGCAAGTCATCCTCATCACTATCAAAGTCAATGAATTCAGGGTGTGATACCTTGGGGCCTTTTGCCATGAAGCATCTTCCAATTCCCTCATTTGGTGAATCAAACAAGTCATAGGAGTTGGAGTTGGAGGACACGAGAGCAAGACCGGCAACACCTTCATCTTGACTGTATTCAGAGTTGGAGTGATAGCTTCTTTGGAGTGATTGCCGGAGCGGGCCGGAGACCCATTCACCAACATGAGCTTGATGTTTTCTTCTTGTGTAGCTCCTTGATGACTTGTCTTTCCTTTCCGAATCCTTGCTTCTCCGAGAGGATCTTCGTTCATAACGATCATCTCTACTCCTTCTCTCTTTCCGAGGTGACTCTTCTCTTGAGCTTCTTCTTCTTGGAGATTCTTCTTTTCTTTTGTGGGGAGTCGAACACTCATTTGAGTAGTGTCCGGGTCTTCCACAATTGTAGCAGTTTCGATCACGACTAGAAGATCTCTTTTCATCATATGATCTAGACTTTGAGCTTCTTTCCTTGCTTCTACTCTTGTAGAATTTGTTGAAGTTCTTCACCATTAGGCTTATCTCTTCATTGGAAACTAGCTTGTCACTTGAGGTTGTGGGAGCTTCAACTGTAGCTTTGTAAGCACCACTTGACTTGTTGTGAAGCTCTTCCTTGTCTTTAAGTGTCATCTCATGAGCAACAATCCTTCCAATGACTTCGGTAGGCTTGAGATTCTTGTAGTTTGGCATCATTTGGATCAAAGTGCACACGGTGTCATACTTTCCATCCAAAGCTCTGAGAATCTTCTTGATGATGAATCGGTCGGTCATTTCTTCGCTTCCTAAGCCGGCAATCTCATTGGTGATGAGAGCAAGCCTAGAGTACATTTCAGTGACCCCTTCACCTTCCTTCATCTTGAACTTGTCAAGTTGACCTTGAATAACATCTAGCTTTGATTCCTTCACGGACTCGGTACCTTCGTGCATTTCGACCAAAGTATCCCAAATCTCTTTTGCATTCTCAAGACAGCTGATCTTGTTGAACTCCTCGGGACACAAAGCATTGAAGAGAATGTCACAAGCTTGAGCATTGTTCTGTAACATCCGCAACTCATCCGCAGTAGCTTCGCGATCCGGAACTTTTCCTTCCTCGAAGAACTCACCTTGCAAGCCAACACAAATAATGCCCCATGCGGGGTTATGTCCAAGAATATGCATTTTCATTTTATGCTTCCAACTAGCAAAATTTGAACCATCAAAGTAAGGACCTCTCACGAAAATTACCCTCACTGACGCCATACTCTCCTAGGTTGTGAAACCAAGCTTATGGAGTCCAATGCAATGGAAACCAATCCAATGGAGACCAAAGCTCGATACCACTTGTAGGATCGGAAGTATGTCTAGAGGGGGTGATTAGACTACTTGACAATTTAAAAGTTTAGCCTTTTGATTAGGACAAGTTTTTAGCAAGTTCACAATGATGACCAAGTCAAGTATCACCCTACACATGCAATTCTAGAGTTATGGCAGCGGAAAGTAAATTGCATGTAGTAAGTAGAGGAGGAGAAGAGCAAACGCAGTTTGGAACGGAGATTTTTTCTCGTGGTTCCGATAGGTGGTGCTATCGTCAATCCACGTTGATGGAGACTTCAACCCACGGAGGGTAACGGCTGCGAGAGTCCACGGAGGCTCCACCCACGAAGGGTCCACGAAGAAGCAACCTTGTCTATGCCATCATGGCTTACGCCCACGGAGGACTAGCCTTACTCGGGGTAGATCTTCACGAAGTAGGCGATCTCCTTGCCCTTACAAACTTCTTGGTTCAACTCCACATCTTGACGGAGGCTCCCAAGCGACACCTAACCAATCTAGGAGGCACCACCCTCCAAAAGGTAATAGATGGTGTTGGTGATGATGAACTCCTTGCTCTTGTGCTTCAAATAATAATCTCCCCAACACTCAACTTTCCTCACTGATTTGGCTGTGGTGGAAGAAAGGATTGAGTGGAAAGCAACTTGGGAAGGCTAGAAATCAAGTTTCATATGGTGGGAGTGGAGCAACTTGATCTCAACACAAGGGTAGGTAGTTCTCTTCTCGAAAATGTAAGGTAGGAGTGGTAGTTCTTTCGATGGCTCTCTCCACGAATGAAGAGGAGGTGGAGGGTATTTATAGCCTCCACACAAAGTCCAACCGTTACACACATTTGACCAATCTCGGTCGGACCGAAGTTGACAACTCGGTGAGACCGAAAGTTCAAATCTTGTGAGCGTTGGGATTTTCGTGGGACCGAAAATACAATCTCGGTTAGTCCGATTCTTCCAAAGACTAGGGTTTGCCATTCTCGGTGGGACCGACTTTCTCATCTCGGTGACACCGATTTGAGTCTGAAGGTTCTGAAGGTTATAACACTAGTTTCGTAAGACCGAGTTTGGAATCGGAAAATCCGAAATTTCTAGGGTTTGGGTATATGGTGAGGTGGTTCATCTCGGTGTGGTGAGTTTATGGAATCGGTGGGACCGAGATTACTTATGAGTATATGTTGGAATGAAGGATTGCTGATAGTTTAGGAGATAAATCACTAAGCACTTTTGAGCAACCAGATCATCATCATAACCTCATCCCCTTTTAATAGTATTGGCTTTCCTATGGACTCAATGTGATCATGGATCACTAAACCAAAAATGGAGTCTTGAGCTTTTGCCAAAGCTTTCCTTAGCATTTTGAGGGGTCCACATCATCAGTCATTGCCATACCCATATCACTGAACTTTCTGAAATATACTCAAGAAACAATTAGTTCAATGATATATATGTTGTTATTAATTACCAAAACCACCCGGGGATTAGTTGCACTTTCAAGGTGCTACTACGAGCTCTAGTTAGGTACACATCAATAACATGTATATCACATATACCTTTGTTTACTTTGCCATCCTTCTTATCCGCCAAATACTTGGGGCAGTTCCGCTTCCAGTGTCCAGTCTGCTTGCAGTAGAAGCACTCAGTTTCAGGCTTAGGTCCAGACTTGGGTTTCTTCTCTTGAGCAGCAACTTGCTTGCCGTTCTTTTTGAAGTTCCCCTTCTTCTTCCCTTTGCCCTTCTTCTTGAAACTAGTGGTCTTGTTGACCATCAACACTTGATGCTCCTTCTTGATTTCTACCTCCGCGGCTTTCAGCATCGCGAAGAGCTCGGGAATAGTCTTGTTCATCCCTTGCATATTATAGTTCATCACGAAGCTCTTGTAGCTTGGTGGCAGTGATTGAAGAATTCATCAATGACACTATCATCGGGAAGATTAACTCCCGGTTGAATCAAGTGATTGTTATACCCAGAAATTTCGAGTATATGTTCACCGATGAACTATTCTCCTCCATCTTGCAGCTATAGAACTTATTGGAGACTTCATATCTCTCAATCCGGGCATTTGTTTAAATATTAACTTCAACTCTGAAACATCTCATATGCTCCATGACGTTCAAAACGTCGTTGAAGACCCGGTTCTAAGCTGTAAAGCATGGCACATCGAACTATAGAGTAGTCATCACTTTGCTCGCCAGACGTTCTTAACGTCGTCGGTTGCATCAACAATAGGCTGGCACCCAGCGGTGCTTCGGGGCGTAACTCTTCTATGCAGCAATGAGGATAATCCTCAAATTACGGACCCAGTCCGTGTAATTGCTACCATCATCTTTCAACTTTGCTTTCTCAAGGAACGCATTAAAATTCAACGGAACAACGGACGAGCCATCTATCTACAAACAAACATAGACAAGCAAGATACTATCAGTACTAAGTTCATGATAAATTTAAGTTCAATTAATCATATTAGTTAAGAACTCCCACTTAGATGACATCTCTCTAGTCATCTAAGTGATTACGTGATCCAAATCAACTAAACCATAACCGATCATCACGTGAGATGGAGTAGTTTTCAATGGTAAACATCATTATGTTGATCATATCTACTATATGATTCACGCTCGACCTTCGGTCTCCGTGTTACGAGGCCATATCTGCATATGCTAGGCTCGTCAAGTTTAACCTAAGTATTCTGCGTGTGCAAACTGGCTTGCACCCGTTGTAGATGGACGTGAGCTTATCACACCGATCATCACGTGGTGTCTCGGCACGACGAACTTTGGCAACGGTGCATACTCAGGGAGAACACTTCTTGATAATTTAGTGAGAGATCATCTTAAAATGCTACCGTCAATCAAAGCAAGATAAGATGCATAAAGGATAAACATCACATGCAATCAATATAAGTGATATGATATGGCCATCATCATCTTGTGCTTGTGATCTCCATTTTCGAAGCACCGTCGTGATCACCATCGTCACCGGCGCGACACCTTGATCTCCATCGTAGCATCGTTGTCGTTTCGCCATCTATTGCTTCTCGACTATCGCTCTCGCTTAGTGATAAAGTAAAGCAATTACGAGGCGTTGCATTTCATACAATAAATCGACAACCATATGGCTCCTGCCATTGCCGATAACCCGGTTACAAAACATGATCATCTCATACAATAAAATATAGCATCACGTCTTGACCATATCACATCACAACATGCCCCGCAAAAACAAGTTAGGCGTCCTCTACTTTGTTGTTGCAAATTTTACGTGGCTGCTACGGGCTTAGCAAGAACCGTTCTTACCTACGCATCAAAACCACAGCGATAGTTTGTCAAATAGACTCTGTTTTAACCTTCACAAGGACCGGGCGTTGCCACACTCGATTCAACTAAAGTTAGAGAGACAGACACCCGCCAGTCACCTTTAAGCACGAGTGCTCGTAACGGTGAAACCAGTCTCGCGTAAGCGTCTGCGTAATGTCGGTCCGTGCGCTTCATCTCACAATACCGCTGAACCAAAGTATGACATGCTGGTAGGCGGTATGACTTATATCGTCCACAACTCACTTGTGTTCTACTCGTGCATATAACATCAACGCATAAAACCTAGGCTCGGATGCCATTGTTGGGGAGCGTAGTAATTTCAAAAAATTCCTACGCACACGCAAGATCATGGTGATGATATAGCAACAAGAGGGAGAGTGTTAGTCCACGTACCCTCGTGACCCGTAAGCGAGCGTTAGCACAACACGGTTGATGTAGTCGTGCGTCTTCACGATCCGACCGATCCAAGCACCGAGCGTCACGGGCCTCCGAGTTCAGCACACGTTCGCTCGATGGCGTCCCTCGAACTCCGATCCAGCCGAGTGTCGAGGAGAGTTCGTCGACCTGACGGCGTGGTGACGATCTTGATGTTCTACCGACGCGGGGCTTTGCCTAAGCTTGACGATATGACCGAGGTGGAATATGGTGGAAGGGGCACCGCACGGCTATGGAGCGATCCGTAGATCAACTTGTGTGTCTATGGGGTGCCTCCTGCCCCGTATATAAAGGAGGGAGGGGGAGGCCGGCCGCCCTTGGGCGCGCCAAGGAGGAGAATCCTCCTCCAAGTAAGTAAGATTCCCCTTTCCTACTCCTACTAGGAGGGAAGGAAGGAGGAGGGAAGGAAGGGGCGCGCCCCCCTCCTAGTCCAATTCGGACTAGAGGGAGGCGCGGCCCACCTGGCCTCTCTCTCTCTTCCCACCTAGGCCCATGTGGCCCATTAACTCTCCCGGGGGTTCGGTAACCCCGGCACTCGGTTTTCTCCGAAAACTTCCGGAACCTTTCGGTGTCGAATATAGTCGTCCAATATATCAATCTTTATGTCTCGACCATTCCGAGACTCCTCGTCATGTCCGTGATCACATCCGGGACTCGAACAAACTTGGTACATCAAAATTATAAACTCATAATAAAGCATCATCGAAGCGTTAGCGTGCGGACCCTACGGGTTCGAGAACTATGTAGTCATGACCTAAAACCATTCTAGGTCATTAACCAATAGCGGGACCTGGATGCCCATATTGGTTCCTACATATTCTACAAAGATCTTTATCGGTCAAACCGCATAACAACATACTTTGTTCCCTTTGTCATCGGTATGTTACTTGCCCGAGATTTGATCGTCGGTATCCAATACCTAGTTCAATCTCGTTACCGGCAAGTCTCTTTACTCGTTCTGTAATATGTCATCTCATAACTAACTCATTAGTTACATGCTTGCAAGGCTTTATGTGATGAGTGTTACCGAGAGGGCCCAGAGATACCTCTCCGACAATCGGAGTGACAAATCCTAATCTCGAATTATGCCAACTCAACATGAACCTTCGGAAACACCTGTAGAGCACCTTTATAATCACCCAGTTACGTTGTGACGTTTGGTAGCACACAAAGTGTTCTTCCGGTAAACAGGAGTTGCACAATCTCATAGTTGCAGGAACTTTGTATAAGTCATGAAGAAAGCAATAGCAGTATACTAAACGATCAAGTGCTAGGCTAACAGAATGGGTCATGTCAATCACATCATTCTTCTAATGATGTGATCCCACTAATCAAATGACAACACATGTCTATGGTCAGGGAACATAACCATCTTTGATTAATGAGCTAGTCAAGTAGAGGCATACTAGTGACTATAGTTTTGTCTATGTATTCACACATGTATCATGTTTCCGGTTAATACAATTCTAGCATGAATAATAAACATTTATCATGATATGAGGAAATAAATAATAACTTTATTATTGCCTCTAGGGCATATTTCCTTTAGTACTGTCATGATCTCTATCGTCACCGGCATGACACCATGATCTCCATCATCTTGATCTATATCAATGTGTCGTCACATGGTCGTCTCGCCAACTATTTCTCTTGCAACTATTGCTATCGCATAGCGATAAAGTAAAGCAATTTTTGGCGCTTGCATCTTATGCAATAAAGAGACAACCATAAGGCTTACGCGGTTGCGATAACTTCCACAAAACATGATCATCTCATACAACAACTTATATCTTATCACATCTTGACCATATCACATCACAACATGCCCTCCAAAAACAAGTTAGGCGTCCTCGCTTTGTTGTTGCAAGTTTTACGTGGCTGCTACGGGCTTAGCAAGAACCGTTCTTACCTACCATCAAAAACACAGCGATATTTCCTCAAGTTAGTGATGTTTTAACCTTCGCATAAGGACGGGCGTAGCCGCATTCAGTTCAACTAAAGTTGGAGAAACTAACACCCGCCGGTCACCGTGTGCAAAGCATGTCGGTAGAACCAGTCTCGCGTAGCGTCTGGCGTAATGTTGGTCGGGCGCTTCATCCAACAATACCGCCAACCAAAGTATGACATGCTGGTAAGCAGTATGACTTGTATCGCCCACAACTCACTTGTGTTCTACTCGTGCATATAACATCTACGCATAAAACCTAGGCTTGGATGCCACTGTTGGAGAACATAGTAATTTCAAAAATTTCCTACGCACATGCAAGATCATGGTGATGCATAGCAGCGAGAGGAGAGTGTGTCCACATACCTTCATAGACCGAAAGCGGAAGCGTTATGACAACGCGGTTGATGTAGTCGTACGTCTTCACGATCCGACCGATCCAAGTACCGAACGCACGACACCTCCGAGTTCTGCACACGTTCAACTCGATGACGTCCCTCGAACTCTGATCCAGCCGAGCTTTGAGGAGAGTTCCGTCGACCTGACGGCATGGTGAAGATGATGATGTTCTACCGGCGCGGGGCTTTGCCTAAGCACCGCTCGATATTATCGAGGTGGATTATCGTGGAGGGGGGCACCACACACGGCTAAGAGATCCAAAGGATCAATTGTTGTGTCTATCGGGTGCCCCCTCCTCCGTATATAAAGGGGGAGGAGGAGAGTCGCCGACCCCTTGAGGCGGCGCCAGGAGGGGCAATCCTCCTCCTAGTAGGATTCCCCTCTTTCCTAGTCCAAGTAGGAGAGGGAAGGAAGGAAGGAGAAGGAGAAGGAAGGAGAGGGAGGAAAAGAAGGAAAGGGGCTGGCCCCTAGTCCAGCGGTTTGGGCTCCCTCTCCTCTATCTTCTACCTTGGCCCATGTGGCCCATTGCTTCTCTCTGGGAGTTCCCGTAACCCCCGGCACTCCAAAATACCTCCAATCACTTCGGAACCTTTCCGATGTCGAATATAGTCGTCCAATATATCAATCTTTATGTCTCGACCATTTGAGACTCCTCGTCATGTTCGTGATCACATCAGGGACTCTCCAAACTCCTTGATACATCAAAACACATAAACTCATAATAAAACTGTCATCTAACTTTAAGTGTGCGGACCCTACGGGTTCGAGAACTATGTAGTCATGACCGAAACATTCTAGGTCATTAACCAATAGCGGAACTTGGATGCTCATATTGGTTCCTACATATTCTCGAAGATCTTTATCGGTCGAACCGCATAACAACATACTTTGTTCCCTTTGTCATCGGTATGTTACTTGCCCGAGATTTGATCGTCGGTATCTCAATACCTAGTTCAATCTTGTTACGGCAAGTCTCTTTACTCATTCGTAATGCATCATCTCATAACTAACTCATTAGTTACATGCTTGCAAGGCTTTATAGTGATGAGTGTTACCGAGAGGGCCTAGAGATACCTCTCCGACAATCGGAGTGACAAATCATAATCTCGAATTATGCCAACTCAACATGAACCTTCGAGAGACACTGTAGAGCACCTTTATAATCACCCGTTACATTGTGACGTTTGGTAGCACACAAAGTGTTCTTCCGATAAATGGGAGTTGCATAATCTCATAGTTGCATAGGAACTTGTATAAGTCATGAAGAAAGCAATAGCAACATACTAAGCGATCAAGTGCTAAGCTAACGGAATGGGTCATGTCAATCACATCATTCTTCTAATGATGTGATCCCACTAATCAAATGACAACACATGTCTATGGCTAGGAAACATAACCATCTTTGATTAATGAGCTAGTCAAGTAGAGGCATACTAGTGACTATAGTTTTGTTTATGTATTCACACATGTATCATGTTTCCGGTTAATACAATTCTAGCATGAATAATAAACATTTATCATGATATGAGGAAATAAATAATAACTTTATTATTGCCTCTAGGGAATATTTCCTTGGTCTCCCACTTGCACTAGAGTCAATAATCTAGATTACATAGTAATGATTCTAACACCCATGGAGTCTTGGTGCTGATCATGTTTTGCTCGTGAGAGAGGCTTAGTCAATGGAGTCTCGCAACATTCAGATCCGTATGTATCTTGCAAATCTCTATGTCTCCCACTTGGACTTGGTCCCGAATGGAATTGAAGCGTCTCTTGATGTGCTTGGTCCTCTTGTGAAATCTGGATTCCTTTGCTAAAGCAATTGCACCAAGATTGTCACGGAAGATCTTCATTGGTCCCGATGCACTAGGTATTACACCTAGATCGGAAATGAACTCCTTCATCCAGACTCCTTCATTTGCTGCTTGAGAAGCAGCTATGTACTCCGCTTCACATGTAGATCCCGCCACGATGCTTTGTTTAGAACTGCACCAGCTTACAGCTCCACCGTTTAATATAAACACGTATCCGGTTTGCGATTTAGAATCGTCGGATCGATGTCAAAGCTTACATCGACATAACCATTTATGACTAGCTCTTTGTCACCTCCATATCGAGAAACATATCCTTAGTCCTTTTCGGTATTTCAGGATGTTCTTGACCGCTGTCGATGATCCACTCTGGATTACTTTGGTACCTTCTGCCAAGCTTATTGCTAAGCATCGTCAGTCTGGTACATATCATTGCATACATGATAGAGCCTATGGCTGAAGCATAGGAACATTTTCATTTTCTCTCTATCTTCTGCTGTGGTGGGCATTGAGTTCGACTCAACTTCACACCTTGTAGCACAAGCAAGAATCCTTTCTTTGCACGATCCATTTTGAACTTTTTCAAAATTTTGTCAAGGTATGTGCTTTGTGAAAGTCCTATTAAGCGTCTTGATCTATCTCTATAGATCTTGATGCCTAATATATAAGCAGCTTCACCGAGCTCTTTCATCGAAAAACTTTTATTCAAGTATCCCTTTATGCTATCCAGAAATTCTATATCATTTCTAATTAATAATATGTCATCAACATATAAAACTAGAAATGCTACAGAGCTCCCATTCACTTTCTTGTAAATGCAGGCTTCTCCAAAAGTTTGTATAAAACCATATGCCTTGATCACACTATCAAAGCGTTTATTCCAACTCCGAGATGCTTGCACCAGTCCATAAATGGAGCAGCTGGAGCTTGCACACTTTGTCCGCACCTTTTGGATCAACAAAACCTTACGCTGCATCATATACAACTCTTCTTCTAGAAATCCATTCAAGAATGCAGTCTTGACATCCATTTGCCAAATTTCATAATCATGAAATGCAGCAATAGCCAACATGATTGGGACAGACTTAAGCATCGCTACGGGTGAGAAAGTCTCATCGTAGTCAACCCCTTGAACTTGTCGAAAACCTTTCGCAATAAGTTGAGCTTTATAGACGGTAACATTACCATCGGCGTCGGTCTTCTTCTTAAAGATCCATTTATTCTCAATGGCTTGCCGATCATCGAACAAGTCAACCAAAATCCATACTTTGTTTTCATACATGGATCCTATCTCAGATTTCATGGCCTCCAGCCATTTTGTGGAATTTGGGCTCATCATCGCCTCCTCATAGTTCGTAGGTTCAACATGGTCAAGTAACATGACTTCCAGAATAGGATTACCGTACCACTCTGGTGCGGATCTTACTCTGGTAGACCTACGAGGTTCAGTAGATACTTGATCTGAAGTTTCATGATCAATATCATTAGCTTCCTCACTAATTTTTGTAGTTGTCACGGGAACCGGTTCTCGTGATGAACTACCTTCCAATAAGGGAGTAGATACAGTTATCTCATCAAGTTCTACTTTCCTCCCACTCACTTCTTTCGAGAGAAACTCCTTCTCTAGAAAGGATCCATTCTTAGCAACGAATGTCTTGCCTTGGGATCTGTGATAGAAGGTGTACCCATGATCTCTTTTGGGTATCCTATGAAGACACATTTCTCCGATTTGGGTTCGAGCTTATCTGGTTGAAGTTTCTTCACATAAGCATCGCAGCCCCAAACTTTAAGAAACGACAACTTTGGTTTCTTGCCAAACCACAGTTCATAAGGCGTCGTCTCAACAGATTTTGATGGTTCCCTATTTAACGTGAATGCGGCCGTCTCTAAAGCATAACCCCAAAATGATAGCGGTAAATCGGTAAGAGACATCATAGATCGCACCATGTCAAGTAAAGTACGATTACGAGGTTCGGACACACCATTTCGTTGTGGTGTTCCAGGTGGCGTGAGTTGTGAAACTATTCCGCATTGTTTCAAATGTAAACCAAACTCGTAACTCAAATATTCTCCTCCACGATCAGATCGTAGAAACTTTATTTTCTTATTACGATGATTTTCTACTTCACTCTGAAATTCTTTGAACTTTTCAAATGTTTCAGACTTGTGCTTCATTAAGTAGATATACCCATATCTGCTCAAATCATCTGTGAAGGTGAGAAAATAACGATATCCGCCACGAGCTTCAACATTCATCGGACCACATACATCTGTATGTATGATTTCCAACAAATCATTGCTCTCTCCATACTACCGAGAACGGTGTTTTAGTCATCTTGCCCATGAGGCACGGTTACGCAAGTACCAAGTGATTCATAATCAAGTGATTCCGAAGTCCATCGGTATGGAGTTTCTTCATGCGTTTTACAATCGATATGACCTAAGCGGCGATGCCACAAATAAGTTGCACTATCATTATCAACTCTGCATCTTTTGGCTTCAACATTACGAATATGTGTATCACTACTATCAAGATTCAATAAAATTGACCACTCTTCAAGGGTGCATGACCATAAAAGATATTACTCATATAAATAGAACAACCATTATTCTCGATTTAAATGAATAACCGTCTCGCATCAAACAAGATCCGGATATAATGTTCATGCTCAGCGCAGCACCAAATAATAATTATTCAGGTCTAAAACTAATCCCGATGGTAGATGTAGAGGTAGCGTGCGGACGGCGATCACATCGACTTTGGAACCGTTCCCAGCGCATCGTCACCTCGTCCTTGGCGATGCTCGCTTATACAGTAGTCCTGTTTGAGTTGCAAATATTAGCAATGAACCAGTATCAAATACCAGTGTGTAGGATCGGAAGTATGTCTAGAGGGGGGTGATTAGACTACTTGACAATTTAAAAGTTTAGCCTTTTGATTAGGACAAGTTTTAGCAAGTTCACAATGATGACCAAGTCAAGTATCACCCCACACATGCAATTCTAGGGTTATGGCAGCGGAAAGTAAATTGCACATGTAGTAAGTAGAGGAGGAGAAGAGCAAACGCAATTTGGAACACGGAGATTTTTCTCGTGGTTCCGATAGGTGGTGCTATCGTCAATCCACGTTGATGGAGACTTCAACCCACGGAGGGTAACGGCTGCGAGAGTCCATGGAGGGCTCCACCCACGAAGGGTCCACGAAGAAGCAACCTTGTCTATGCCATCATGGCTTACGCCCACGGAGGACTAGCCTTACTCGGGGTAGATCTTCATGAAGTAGGCGATCTCCTTGCCCTTACAAACTTCTTGGTTCAACTCCACATCTTGACGGAGGCTCCCAAGCGACACCTAACCAATCTAGGAGGCACCACCCTCAAAAGGTAATAGATGGTGTTGGTGATGATGAACTCCTTGCTCTTGTGCTTCAAATAATAATCTCCCCAACACTCAACTTTCCTCACTGATTTGGCTGTGGTGGAAGAAAGGATTGAGTGGAAAGCAACTTGGGAAGGCTAGAAATCAAGTTTCATATGGTGGGAGTGGAGCAACTTGATCTCAACACAAGGGTAGGTAGTTCTCTTCTCGAAATGTAAGGTAGGAGTGGTAGTTCTTTACGATGGCTCTCTCCACGAATGAAGAGGAGGTGGAGGGTATTTATAGCCTCCACACAAAATCCAACCGTTACACACATTTGACCAATCTCGGTCGGACCGTTGACAACTCGGTGAGACCGAAAGTTCAAATCTTGTGAGCGTTGGGATTTTCAGTGGGACCAAAATACAATCTCGGTTAGTCCGATTCTTCCAAAGACTAGGGTTTGCCATTCTCGGTGGGACCGACTTTCTCATCTCGGTGACACCGATTTGAGTCTGAAGGTTCTGAAGGTTGGCAACACTAGTTTCGTAAGACCGAGTTTGGAATCGGAAAATCCGAAATTTCTAGGGTTTGGGTATATGGCTGAGGTGGTTCATCTCGGTGTGACTGAGTTTATGGAATCGGTGGGACCGAGATTACTTATGAGTATATGTTGGAATGAAGGATTGCTGATAGTTTAGGAGATAAATCACTAAGCACTTTTGAGCAACCAGATCATCATCATAACCTCATCCCCTTTTAATAGTATTGGCTTTCCTATGGACTCAATGTGATCATGGATCACTAAACCAAAAATGGAGTCTTGAGCTTTTGCCAATGCTTTCCTTAGCATTTTGAGGGGTCCACATCATCGGTCATTGCCATACCCATATCAACGAACTTTCTGAAATATACTCAAGAAACAATTAGTTCAATGATATATATGTTGTTATTAATTACCAAAACCACCCGGGATTAGTTGCACTTTCAATCTCCCCTTTTGGTAATTGATGACAACATATAGATCAAAGCTTCGACAAATGATATAATCAATGAATGATATAAATCGCTTTGAGAAGTATGTGATAAGCAAGAGCTCCCCTAAATTTGTGCATTATTTAAGATTTGCGTTTGAATGCAAATGCACAATCGATTAGGATCATGGGTCACTCTTCCATGTCACATACATCTTGGTGGAGAGCACAAAATGATAAGAATGAATAACATGCACCCAATCACCAAGACATGAGTAAATGATCATACAAGATATGAATAGCATATGATAAGCATTAAGCACACATTAAGCATAGTATGATCAAGCACTCATCAAGATAGAAACAAACGTAGTATCAAACACACGAATGTCTCGAAGAACTCAAAAGTATCTCAAAGAAAACCGCAAGCGAAAGAGCAAAACGAGCACTCTCTCTCTAGAAGTCCTATGATCTATACAATTTCTCCCCTTTGGCAACAAGTTACCAAAAGTTCGAAGGTATAGAGCTAATCGTCACTAGGGACTCTGCTGGCGGCTCTGTCTGCAGGTTGATGGAGTGGAGATAGCTGCATCTGCAAAGGCCTGCTGAAGTCTGTGGAGCTGGAGGAGGGACACTTTGGAGCTGAGCTGGGCCGATGGAGCTGTGGGAGGTCTTGATGTAGTAGCCACAGGGTCTGCATCCTTTGGAACAAAGAATCGATCTGGGTCTTGTGGGAACTGGCGAGGCTGCTCATAGTCATCTGGACCAAATCACCTTCCATCTCCTTCATGAGCTCTGCCTTCTCCCTTTTGGCTTCCTCAATATCTGCCTCAAGCTTGTTGACAAGGACTTGCACTTGATCGACTTGACATCCAGAGCATGGAACTTGTCTTCAACTATCCTCTCAAGACTCTCCCGAGACTGCACTATCTTGGCAAGCGTAGTTCAAACCTCTGGGTAGCTTCAAGAAGTTGTTCTCCAACGCTCTTGGGTTTTGCTCTTCTGCTTCTTGCTTCCTTCTCAGCTTTGGCTTGTTTGGCACTTCGGACTTAGCTTGACCTTCAACAGATGTGGGATCATCCTCTGTCATCACAACTTCATTATCCTCATGTTACGGCTGCGGGCAAGTGGGGTCTATCCAACAAGTAGGTGCCCGTGCAAACTTGGCATTGATGAGCATCTCATGTGCAGGGGCAAACCCACATGACCTCTTACAGTCTCTGCTTTGTCCTCTTGATAGTCTCTACTATCGTGTCCATCACCTTGAAAGGTGCCTTCTGATCTAGAATATGCAGCATGTTGATAGAATAGCCTCTTATCATGCGATGATCTCCTGACTTGGGCATCAAGGTATGCCTCAGAATAGTGTTATTGGTTGGGAGACCTGCCTGAAGATGATACACTGATCCGAGCTTCCATATCTCTACATCCTTGGCTGGTACCTCATTGTACATATTTTTCATAGACTCATGATTTTTCTTTGGAATTCCATAGACATCAACATCATCATCTCTTGATCTTTGGAGCATTTAGCGATGCTCTCCACTCTTCAATTGTTGAAGAGAATCTCGCCTTCATCATCCATACAATTCGCCATCTGGATAGAAATGTCTTTGTGGCATAGAACCGCATGATCATCTCATCATTCCAAGCGATCGGTTTCGACCAACGAACTCTGCAACTCCACATGCGGTGAAGCTCTCATGCACATGTGGGAAGTAGTCTCTGTGCTCTTCACTTTGTCGATGTATTTCCGGTCAACATATCTTGTGTCAAGAACAATTGGCTTCTTGTCCATGAGCACTGCCTCATAGAAATCTTGTTGCTCTCGGTGTGGAATCTTGAGTCAACAAATGTCCTTCTCCTGGTGGCATATGGATCAACTTGCCTCCATAGCTTTGAGACCTTTGTCCTTCTTTTCCTTCATATTTTCTCGCTCGAGGATGAGCATCATTGTGGACTGGCGGTTTACATGCGAGTTTGACAACACATGTGCCTCTTCATCTGATTCACTGGTGGCACATTGTCCTTCTTCTTCTCTCAAGCGGGAATATTTCTCACTTTGTTTTCTTGGGCTTGGCAGCAGGTTTGGCTTGAGCTGCCTTTCTTTGGAGCTGATGGCTTAGATTTGGTAGGTGCTCCGCCTTACGATGGCATCTCCCATCAACTTAGGCTTCGAGGAGGGGGCTGGGGTGCTTCCTCATCAGAATCATCATCAGCTTCACCATGTACTATCCTCTTCCTCTTGGAAGTTTTCTTTATCTTGCTGGAGGTTTCCTCTTCCATGCTCAACTTCTTGGCAACTGTGGACTTCTTCACTTTGCTGGTGCCTTTCTTGGTATGTTGCCCTTGATAGTCTTTGGCAACCACTTTCCTCTTAGGTTTAGAAGTGATCTCTTCCTCAGCAACAAAGTCAGAATCCTCTTCATCAGAATTTCTCTTCTTCACGCCCCGTGGCAGCAGGAGGCAAACCACTTGGGGTGCTCCTCTCACCATCATCGAGAATAGCTGCTGGCTTCGGGACTAGTGCCGCCTCTGGAATCTCAACCGGTGATTCAGACTGTTCGGCTGTCACTTGCATCGGACATGACCGACAACTTTGTGAATGGAATAGGTATAGGCGAGAATAGAAGAGTTATCACAAACAATGAAAGATTTTGCAAAAGAATGAGTGCAAATTTCAGTTTTAAGTTTTCACAGAATGCATTTCGATCGACCGAGTCTAAAATTCGTGAATCCAAGTGTCTAAACAGAACCATTCACACCACTTTCGGTTGGACGAAATGGGTTTCGATCTAGCCGAGAACACTAGGGTTTCACTAAATCCTCATTTCGGTCTTACCGATTTGCACAACTCGGTTGGACCGAAGGTGCAGGTCTGTGGCCAGAGGCCGATCGGTCGATCCGAAATGTAGAATCGGTCCACCGAGATGTGTTCGCGAAACCTAACCCTAAAATTTTCACTCGAATTTTGTTCTAAGAACTAATCTGCTGGATAGGAAGATTTCAAACTTGGCAAGAAGCTAGGCAAAGCCTATCGTGCATTGAATCGAGAGGTTGAAGCACGAGAGGATCGAAACTCACCCTAACTTGGTAGAGTTTCTCTCTGCGCAACGGCGCGATGAGATAGACCGCTGACGGCGACGGAGACCAGCGGCGCGCCTGCAACGGCAGCGGAGGCGATCCGGAGACCACGGCGACGGCAGCTAAGGGTTTGGGGGCGAGGCGTTTTGAAGGAATAATCAGCGCTGCCCTCGGTATATATACCCTTCATTTGTCGGTGGGACCGAGTTGGAAAACTTCGGTGGCACCGAGATGGTTAATCGCGATTACTCACATCGATCACGCCGAAATTTGCAACTCGGTTTCACCGAGGTGAAAACCTAGATCAATCTAAGTGATTTGGTGCATCCGATTTGAGTAGATTGGTTTGACCGAAAGTACATAGAAGGTTTTGGAGTTTAAGCTTTTTGACGGATCGGTGGCTCCGAGTGCTCCTCACTCGGTCTGTCCGAAAAAGACTTGTTCAAAGTTTGTGATATAAGCATGAATAGAATTTGAGACAAGAAAGCATAGATAGCTAGGGGAGGAACTTAGGCATTCTTGTCCATCCATTTGGTCAAAAAGAAAAATCCAAAAGACCAAAGCAACAAATGGATGTCCTCGAGTGGATAAAATCATGCATCCAACATGCTCACACAATAAGATAGCAAATGAAATATGTGTCAAACATGCACAAACAAAACTCTAGCAACTAGCACACAATTTGGCGATGACTAGGTCATCTATATATGAGTATATTGACTTAGGAGTCAAATGAGAACATTTGATCATAGGTCATACTCATCGTTTAAGCACAAGTGGGGTTACCACTTTTACATAAAGCATTAATGTGTTCACATCATTTGAAGATGCTTTAGCTCATATCTTAAGAGCAAAGCTCCCCCTTGATGTGAGAACCCCTTTTAAAGGGTCAAACTAACCTTGGGTTGTCGTAGAAGACTTCATGTAGATGTTGAAGATGTGGATGCTCAATATTGATGAAGATCATCAAGAGTTGGGAGCAATCCTTTGGATTTGGGCACTTTCAATACCTACATGGGTTAGTCCCACAAGGAACAAACAAGGATATCCATGGACATAGAGTGAAGTACATAATAGATGATGTCCATGAAAGCAATGATTACCTTGTCCCTTGACTTACCAACAAGAGGGTTTGTGACTCCATGAACTAGTGCAAGATGTGGAAGTTGATTGCACAAGTTCTTGCCAAAATGAATATGAGTGAAGTATGTTGGCGGAGTCACCCTCAAGAACTCTCTAGTTCTTCTTCTTTGGGATCCACATCATCTTGATGGGAATCCTTGGGGTAGTAGTTGAGCTTGACGAAGTAGAACTTGAAGTTTCCTTGGGAACCCACTTGACCATGACCTTGGGTGCTTCAATGAATGCATCAATCTCCTCTTGAAGCTTGTCCTTGCCTTTTAGCTTGTGGTCTTGTGGTGGAAGATCATCTTGAGCTTGTTCCACATTGGAAGAAGTAGGATCATACTTCTCCTTTTGAGAAACAAACTTTGGAGTGGGATATTGACCTTCTTCCCATTCAACACCCTCTGCGTTGAACTTTCGCTCAAAACCAATTCCTTGATTCTTCCGGTGCCTCCCTTGCTTGTGAACAATTTCCTCAAAGTTCTTGCTTCCGGCAAGGCTCTTGTAGACACCTTTCTCTATAATCCCTTTCAATAAACTATTTTCTTGCTCAAGTGAAACTTGGCTTGAAACATTGTTAGTGGAATCAAGAGAATTACTAGAAGCAACAATATTGGATTTAGCATGGTTATTGTTACTATTAGATGAAGAATTTTTCTTATGCTTGTCATGCTTAGTTTTAATAGGTGGCAATAAATTAGACAAGAGAAGTCGTTTGGCAAGATATGAAGAACTCTTCTTTCGAAGATCGTCATTGATAGCTTTTAGAAACTCATGTTCTTGCTCTAGATTGAGCTTCTCGAAGCGTAGCTTCTCATGAGATCTTAGGATCTCTCTATGATCTTCTTGAGTTGTTTCATGAGCTAACTTAAGAGTGTTTAGTTCTTTAGTTAGACGCTCAATCTCCTTCATAGCATTGTCATTCGACTCTTCTCGACTATAAAGACTACTAGCATGTTCATCATTACTAAGCTCACTAGATTTGTCATGTAAAAGCTCATCTTCACCAAGCAAGTCATCCTCATCACTATCAAAGTCAATGAATTCAGGGTGTGATACCTTGGGGCCTTTTGCCATGAAGCATCTTCCAATTCCCTCATTTGGTGAATCAAACAAGTCATAGGAGTTGGAGTTGGAGGACACGAGAGCAAGACCGCAACACCTTCATCTTGGTCAGTATTCAGAGTTGGAGTGATAGCTTCTTTGGAGTGATTGTCGGAGCCGGGCCGGAGACCCATTCACCAACATGAGCTTGATGTTTTCTTCTTGTGTAGCTCCTTGATGACTTGTCTTTCCTTTCCGAATCCTTGCTTCTCCGAGAGGATCTTCGTTCATAACGATCATCTCTACTCCTTCTCTCTTTCGAGGTGACTCTTCTCTTGAGCTTCTTCTTCTTGGAGATTCTTCTTTTCTTTTGTGGGAGTCGAACACTCATTTGAGTAGTGTCCGGGTCTTCCACAATTGTAGCAGTTTCGATCACGACTAGAAGATCTCTTTTCATCATATGATCTAGACTTTGAGCTTCTTTCCTTGCTTCTACTCTTGTAGAATTTGTTGAAGTTCTTCACCATTAGGCTTATCTCTTCATTGGAAACTAGCTTGTCACTTGAGGTTGTGGGAGCTTCAACTGTAGCTTTGTAAGCACCACTTGACTTGTTGTGAAGCTCTTCCTTGTCTTTAAGTGTCATCTCATGAGCAACAATCCTTCCAATGACTTTGGTAGGCTTGAGATTCTTGTAGTTTGGCATCATTTGGATCAAAGTGCACACGGTGTCATACTTTCCATCCAAAGCTCGAGAATCTTCTTGATGATGAATCGATCGGTCATTTCTTCGCTTCCTAAGCCGGCAATCTCATTGGTGATGAGAGCAAGCCTAGAGTACATTTCAAAGACCCTTCACCTTCCTTCATCTTGAACTTGTCAAGTTGACCTTGAATAACATCTAGCTTTGATTCCTTCACGGACTCGGTACCTTCGTGCATTTCACCAAAGTATCCCAAATCTCTTTTGCATTCTCAAGACAGCTGATCTTGTTGAACTCCTCGGGACACAAAGCATTGAAGAGAATGTCACAAGCTTGAGCATTGTTCTGTAACATCCGCAACTCATCCGCTGTAGCTTCGCGATCCGGAACTTTTCCTTCCTCGAAGAACTCACCTTGCAAGCCAACACAAATAATGCCCCATGCGGGGGTTATGTCCAAGAATATGCATTTTCATTTTATGCTTCCAACTAGCAAAATTTGAACCATCAAAGTAAGGACCTCTCGAAAATTACCCTCACTGACGCCATACTCTCCTAGGTTGTGAAACCAAGCTTATGGAGTCAATGCAATGAAACCAATCCAATGGAGACCAAAGCTCGATACCACTTGTAGGATCGGAAGTATGTCTAGAGGGGGTGATTAGACTACTTGACAATTTAAAAGTTTAGCCTTTTGATTAGGACAAGTTTTTAGCAAGTTCACAATGATGACCAAGTCAAGTATCACCCTACACATGCAATTCTAGAGTTATGGCAGCGGAAAGTAAATTGCATGTAGTAAGTAGAGGAGGAGAAGAGCAAACGCAGTTTGGAGACACGGAGATTTTTCTCGTGGTTCCGATAGGTGGTGCTATCGTCAATCCACGTTGATGGAGACTTCAACCCACGGAGGGTAACGGCTGCGAGAGTCCACGGAGGCTCCACCCACGAAGGGTCCACGAAGAAGCAACCTTGTCTATGCCATCATGGCTTCGCCCACGGAGGACTAGCCTTACTCGGGGTAGATCTTCACGAAGTAAGCGATCTCCTTGCCCTTACAAACTTCTTGGTTCAACTCCACATCTTGTGGAGGCTCCCAAGCGACACCTAACCAATCTAGGAGGCACCACCCTCCAAAAGGTAATAGATGGTGTTGGTGATGATGAACTCCTTGCTCTTGTGCTTCAAATAATAATCTCCCCAACACTCAACTTTCCTCACTGATTTGGCTGTGGTGGAAGAAAGGATTGAGTGGAAAGCAACTTGGGAAGGCTAGAAATCAAGTTTCATATGGTGGGAGTGGAGCAACTTGATCTCAACACAAGGGTAGGTAGTTCTCTTCTCAGAAATGTAAGGTAGGAGTGGTAGTTCTTTCGATGGCTCTCTCCACGAATGAAGAGGAGGTGGAGGGTATTTATAGCCTCCACACAAAGTCCAACCGTTACACACATTTGACCAATCTCGGTCGGACCGAAGTTGACAACTCGGTGAGACCGAAAGTTCAAATCTTGTGAGCGTTGGGATTTTCGTGGGACCGAAAATACAATCTCGGTTAGTCCGATTCTTCCAAAGACTAGGGTTTGCCATTCTCGGTGGGACCGACTTTCTCATCTCGGTGACACCGATTTGAGTCTGAAGGTTCTGAAGGTTGGCAACACTAGTTTGGTAAGACCGAGTTTGGAATCGGAAAATCCGAAATTTCTAGGGTTTGGGTATATGGCTGAGGTGGTTCATCTCGGTGTGGTGAGTTTATGGAATCGGTGGGACCGAGATTACTTATGAGTATATGTTGGAATGAAGGATTGCTGATAGTTTAGGAGATAAATCACTAAGCACTTTTGAGCAACCAGATCATCATCATAACCTCATCCCTTTTAATAGTATTGGCTTTCCTATGGACTCAATGTGATCATGGATCACTAAACCAAAATGGAGTCTTGAGCTTTTGCCAAAGCTTTCCTTAGCATTTTGAGGGTCCACATCATCAGTCATTGCCATACCCATATCACTTGAACTTTCTCGAAATATACTCAAGAAACAATTAGTTCAATGATATATATGTTGTTATTAATTACCAAAACCACCGGGATTAGTTGCACTTTCAAGGTGCTACTACGAGCTCTAGTTAGGTACACATCAATAACATGTATATCACATATACCTTTGTTTACTTTGCCATCCTTCTTATCCTCCAAATACTTGGGGCAGTTCCGCTTCCGATGTCGATCGCTTTGCGGTAGAAGCACTCAGTTTCAGGCTTAGGTCCAGACTTGGGTTTCTTCTCTTGAGCAGCAACTTGCTTGCCGTTCTTTTTGAAGTTTCCCTTCTTCTTCCCTTTGCCCTTCTTCTTGAAACTAGTGGTCTTGTTGACCATCAACACTTGATGCTCCTTCTTGATTTCTACCTCCATGACTTTCAAATCGCGAAGAGCTCGGAATAGTCTTGTTCATCTCTTGCATATTATAGTTCATCACGAAGCTCTTGTAGCTTGGTGGCGTGATTGAAGAATTCATCAATGACACTATCATCGGAAGATTAACTCCCGGTTGAATCAAGTGATTGTTATACCCAGAAATTCGAGTATATGTTCACCGATGAACTATTCTCCTCCATCTTGCAGCTATAGAACTTATTGGAGACTTCATATCTCTCAATCCGGGCATTTGTTTAAATATTAACTTCAACTCCTGAAACATCTCATATGCTCCATGACGTTCAAAACGTCGTTGAAGACCAGTTCTAAGCTGTAAAGCATGGCACATCGAACTATAGAGTAGTCATCGACTTTGCTCGCGGACGTTCTTAACGTCGTCGGTTGCATCGACAACGAATAGCTGGCACCAGCGGTGCTTCGGGACGTAACTCTTCTATGCAGCAATGAGGATAATCCTCGAGTTACGGACCCGATCCGTGTAATTGCTACCATCATCTTTCAACTTTGCTTTCTCAAGGAACGCATTAAAATTCAACGGAACAACAAAGACGAGCCATCTATCTACAAACAAACATAGACAAGCAAGATACTATCAGGTACTAAGTTCATGATAAATTTAAGTTCAATTAATCATATTAGTTAAGAACTCCCACTTAGATGCACATCTCTCTAGTCATCTAAGTGATTCGTGATCCAAATCAACTAAACCATAACCGATCATCACGTGAGATGGAGTAGTTTTCAATGGTAAACATCATTATGTTGATCATATCTACTATATGATTCACGCTCGACCTTCGGTCTCCGTGTTACGAGGCCATATCGCATATGCTAGGCTCGTCAAGTTTAACCTAAGTATTCTGCGTGTGCAAAACTGGCTTGCACCCGTTGTAGATGGACGTGAGAGCTTATCACACCCGATCATCACGTGGTGTCTCGCACGACGAACTTTGGCAGCGGTGCATACTCGGGAGAACACTTCTTGATAATTTAGTGAGAGATCATCTTAAAATGCTACCGTCAATCAAAGCAAGATAAGATGCATAAAGGATAAACATCACATGCAATCAATATAAGTGATATGATATGGCCATCATCATCTTGTGCTTGTGATCTCCATCTTGAACCACCGTCGTGATCACCATCGTCACCGGTAGCGACACCTTGATCTCCATCGTAGCATCGTTGTCGTTTCGCCATCTATTGCTTCTCGACTATCGCTCTTGCTTAGTGATAAAGTAAAGCAATTACGAGCGTTTGCATTTCATACAATAAATCGACAACCATATGGCTCCTGCCGATTGCCGATAACCGGTTACAAAACATGATCATCTCATACAATAAAATATAGCATCACGTCTTGACCATATCACATCACAACATGCCCTGCAAAAACAAGTTAGACGTCCTCTACTTTGTTGTTGCAAATTTTACGTGGCTGCTACGGGCTTAGCAAGAACCGTTCTTACCTACGCATCAAAACCACAACGATAGTTTGTCAAATAGACTCTGTTTTAACCTTCACAAGGACCGGGCGTTGCCACACTCGATTCAACTAAAGTTAGAGAGACAGACACCCGCCAGTCACCTTTAAGCACGAGTGCTCGTAACGGTGAAACCAGTCTCGCGTAAGCGTACGCGTAATGTCGGTCCGTGCCGCTTCATCTCACAATACCGCTGAACCAAAGTATGACATGCTGGTAGGCAGTATGACTTATATCGTCCACAACTCACTTGTGTTCTACTCGTGCATATAACATCAACGCATAAAACCTAGGCTCGGATGCCATTTGTTGGGGAGCGTAGTAATTTCAAAAAATTCCTACGCACACGCAAGATCATGGTGATGATATAGCAACAAGAGGGAGAGTGTTAGTCCCACGTACCCTCGTGAGACCGTGGCGAAGCGTTAGCACAACACGGTTGATGTAGTCGTGCGTCTTCACGATCCGACCGATCCAAGCACCGAGCGTCACGGGGCCTCCGAGTTCAGCACACGTTAAACTCGATGGCGTCCCTCGAACTCCGATCCAGCCGAGTGTCGAGGGAGAGTTCCGTCAGCACGACGGCGTGGTGACGATCTTGATGTTCTACCGACGCAGGGCTTTGCCTAAGCTTCGCGACGATATGACCGAGGTGGAATATGGTGGAAGGGGGCACCGCACACGGCTATGGAACGATCCGTAGATCAACTTGTGTGTCTATGGGGTGCCTCCTGCCCCCGTATATAAAGGAGGGAGGGGGGAGGCCGGCCGGCCCCTTGGGGCGCGCCAAGGGAGGAGGAATCCTCCTCCAAGTAAGAGTAGGATTCCCCCTTTCCTACTCCTACTAGGAGGGGGAAGGAAGGAGGAGAGGGGGGAAGGAAAGGGGGGCGCCCCCTCCTAGTCCAATTCGGACTAGAGGGAGAGGGGGCGCGCGGCCCACCCTGGCCGCCCCTCTCTCTTCCCACCTAGGCCCATGTGGCCCATTAACTCTCCCGGGGTTCCGGTAACCCCCCCGGCACTCCGGTTTTCTCCGAAAACTTCCGGAACCTTTCCGGTGTCCGAATATAGTCGTCCAATATATCAATCTTTATGTCTCGACCATTCCGAGACTCCTCGTCATGTCCGTGATCACATCCGGGACTCCGAACAAACTTCGGTACATCAAAATTATAAACTCATAATAAAGCTGTCATCGAAGCGTTAAGCGTGCGGACCCTACGGGTTCGAGAACTATGTAGTCATGACCTAAAACCATTCTAGGTCATTAACCAATAGCGGGACCTGGATGCCCATATTGGTTCCTACATATTCTACAAAGATCTTTATCGGTCAAACCGCATAACAACATACTTTGTTCCTTTGTCATCGGTATGTTACTTGCCCGAGATTTGATCGTCGGTATCAATACCTAGTTCAATCTCGTTACGGCAAGTCTCTTTACTCGCTTCGTAATATGTCATCTCATAACTAACTCATTAGTTACATGCTTGCAAGGCTTTATGTGATGAGTGTTACCGAGAGGGCCCAGAGATACCTCTCCGACAATCGGAGTGACAAATCCTAATCTCGAATTATGCCAACTCAACATGAACCTTCGAAACACACAGAGAGCACCTTTATAATCACCCATTACGTTGTGACGTTTGGTAGCACACAAAGTGTTCTTCCGTAAACGGGAGTTGCACAATCTCATAGTTGCGAGAACTTTGTATAAGTCATGAAGAAAGCAATAGCGGTATACTAAGCGATCAAGTGCTAGGCTAATGAATGGGTCATGTCAATCACATCATTCTTCTAATGATGTGATCCCACTAATCAAATGACAACACATGTCTATGGTCGGGAACATAACCATCTTTGATTAATGAGCTAGTCAAGTAGAGGCATACTAGTGACTATAGTTTTGTCTATGTATTCACACATGTATCATGTTTCGGTTAATACAATTCTAGCATGAATAATAAACATTTATCATGATATGAGGAAATAAATAATAACTTTATTATTGCCTCTAGGGCATATTTCCTTTAGTACTGTCATGATCTCTATCGTCACCGGCATGACACCATGATCTCCATCATCTTGATCTATATCAATGTGTCGTCACATGGTCGTCTCGCCAACTATTTCTCTTGCAACTATTGCTATCGCATAGCGATAAAGTAAAGCAATTTTTGGCGCTTGCATCTTATGCAATAAAGAGACAACCATAAGGCTTCTGCCGGTTGCCGATAACTTCCACAAAACATGATCATCTCATACAACAACTTATATCTTATCACATCTTGACCATATCACATCACAACATGCCCTCCAAAAACAAGTTAGACGTCCTCTGCTTTGTTGTTGCAAGTTTTACGTGGCTGCTACGGGCTTAGCAAGAACCGTTCTTACCTACGCATCAAAAACACAACGATATTTCCTCAAGTTAGTGATGTTTTAACCTTCGCAAGGACCGGGCGTAGCCACATTCGGTTCAACTAAAGTTGGAGAAACTAACACCCGCCAGTCACCTGTGTGCAAAGCATGTCGGTAGAACCAGTCTCGCGTAAGCGTACGCGTAATGTTGGTCCGGGCCGCTTCATCCAACAATACCGCCGAACCAAAGTATGACATCTTTGGTAGCGGTATGACTTGTATCGCCCACAACTCACTTGTGTTCTACTCGTGCATATAACATCTACGCATAAAACCTAGGCTTGGATGCCACTGTTGGAGAACATAGTAATTTCAAAAATTTCCTACGCACATGCAAGATCATGGTGATGCATAGAAACGAGAGAGGAGAGTGTGTCCACATACCTTCATAGACCGAAAGCGGAAGCGTTATGACAACGCGGTTGATGTAGTCGTACGTCTTCACGATCCGACTGATCCAAGTACCGAACGCACGACACCTCCGAGTTCTGCACACGTTCAACTCGATGACGTCCCTCGAACTCTGATCCAGCCGAGCTTTGAGGGAGAGTTCCGTCAGCACGACGGCATGGTGAAGATGATGATGTTCTACCGACGCAGGGCTTTGCCTAAGCACCGCTACGATATTATCGAGGTGGATTATCGTGGAGGGGGGCACCACACACGGCTAAGAGATCCAAAGGATCAATTGTTGTGTCTATCGGGTGCCCCCCTCCTCCGTATATAAAGGGGGGAGGAGGAGAGAGTCGTCCAAGGGGAGGAGGCGCGCCCAAGAGGGGCAATCCTACTCCAAGTAGGATTCCCCCCTCTTTCCTAGTCCAAGTAGGAGAGGGGAAGGAAGGGAAGGAGAAGGAGAAGGAAGGAGAGGGAGGAAAAGAAGGAAAAGGGGGCTGGCCCCCTAGTCCAATTCGGTTTGGGCTAGGGGGGTGCACGCCCTACCTCCTATCTTCTACCACTTGGCCCATGAGGCCCATTGCTTCTTCTTCGTATTCCCGTCACTCCCCGGTACCCCCAAAAATACCCGAATCACTCGGAACCTTTCCGATGTCCGAATATAGTCGTCGAATATATCGATCTTTACGTCTCGACCATTTCGAGACTCCTCGTCATGTCCCCGATCTCATCCGGGACTCCAAACTCCTTCGGTACATCAAAACACATAAACTCATAATATAACTGTCATCTAACTTTAAGTGTGCGGACCCTACGGGTTCGAGAACTATGTAGACATGATCGAGACATGTCTCCGGTCAATAACCAATAGCGGAACTTGGATGCTCATATTGGCTCCTACATATTCTACGAAGATCTTTATCGGTCAAACCGCATAACATACGTTGTTCCCTTTGTCATCGGTATGTTACTTGCCCGAGATTCGATCGTCGGTATCTCAATACCTAGTTCAATATTGTTACCGGCAAGTCTCTTTACTCATTACGTAATGCATCATGCCGCAACTAACTCATTAGCTACATTGCTTGCAAGGCTTATAGTGATGTGCATTACTTAGAGGGCCTAGAGATACCTCTCCGACAATCGGAGTGACAAATCATAATCTCGAAATATGCCAACTCAACATGTACCTTCAGAGACACCTGTAGAGCTCCTTTATTATCACCCAGTTACGTTGTGACGTTTGGTAGAACACAAAGTGTTCCTCCAGTAAATGGGAGTTGCATAATCTCATAGTCATAGGAACATGTATAAGTCATGAAGAAAACAATAGCAACATACTAAACGATCAAGTGATAAGCTAACGGAATGGGTCAAGTCAATCACATCATTCTCCTAATGATGTGATCCCGTTAATCAAATGAAAACTCATGTCTATGGCTAGGAAACACAACCATCTTTGATCAACGAGCTAGTCAAGTAGAGGCATACTAGTGACACTATGTTTGTCTATGTATTCACACATGTATTATGTTTCCGGTTAATACAATTCTAGCATGAATAATAAACATTTATCATGAAATAAGGAAATAAATAATAACTTTATTATTGCCTCTAGGGCATATTTCCTTCACTAATGACCCAAGACATGATTCGGAGATGATGCATATAGTGCTATAAGTTCGGGGTGCCGAGCGACCGAGAAGGTGGCCGGACTTTGCTGCCATATTATGGGTACAATGAAGCCCCTGGCGTAGTAGGGCATGACACTATGTGCGGGTGCCGTTATGACGAAAAAGGCGTCAATGAGGAATGACGGCCGGTAAGTGTCATGTAACTCTACATATTGTAGTGGAGTGACACGTCTATGCGTATGAGTATGGTTTATGCTATAAAAGGAGGTATGATGGCGGAACCTGTTGCGGCCGGGTGGGAGGAAGTTGTGTGCGGATCCGAAGTGTATCCGGATTGTCTTCTTGGGGAATATTTGTGTATTCCCTCTTTGTGCATCCAAGCTGATTCCATGTCGCCAGTCCTGTTCTGCGCAAAAGTGAGCCTGTAAAGAAGATGCTTAGAGACTTTTGTGTGTCACAGCGTGGTTGAATCGTGGGGCCCTCCCCAGCTTATGCCGGAGTGCTTGATCGGAGCCTGGTCGAGCCGGGCTATCTTGCCGTAAAGTAGCTCGGACTCCTTTGTTGGTGTCCGGGGGGTTGGCTGTCGAATCGAAGTTCGATAGAAAGGCACAACTCGCTACCTCAGCGGCAGTATACTTTCCAGAGTCGGGGTGGAGTTCAGCCTTGCCCGTAACTATGTCACGTGGGCTTGGCATGGTGTGGTGCCGCGCTGAATCGAGCCAAAGTAGTTTGTCCCGGCAGTACGTAATAGTTACTGTATAAGGAGACAATGTCGAAGACTTATTCTTCGGCATGGTGATTTTTTAGTGATCCGAAGACAACCTCCAGGGTGGCGGGCCTGTAAAACTGACCTTTACACCTGGTACGATATCTTGAAAAGATGTTTTTAGTGGGTTTGATCCTCGAGCGATCGATACCTATCTGGTGCACTGTGCCTTGTTGCAGCAAGTTTGGGCTGCTGTTTATGCCAATAGGGGCTCATGTCAGGTGGAACCCACCAACTATTGGGTCGAGGATAAGTGCAACTGAATTGCCATGGTTGAAATTGGCTGGACGGTCTGTGTGATCGGAGATGATCCGCCGTATTTTTGTATCGTGGGGTGACTTGTATTGTTGATTCGGCATCCCGAGGAGTACACATCCGTTCCCATTTGGGGATGTGGGTGGTGTTTATCACGTTCGCCTTGTTAGTTTGCCGAGAATTTTCTTTTGCTTCATAATGTTTGATGGTCTGGGCTCCTCGTTGTCTTCATAGCTTTGAGACCCCTTGTCGGTGTCAAAACCAGCAGATCTCGGGTAGGGGGTCCCGAACTATGCGTCTAGGCGGATGGTAATAGGAGACGAGGGACACAATGTTTTTACCCAGGTTCAGGCCCTCTCGATGGAGGTAATACCCTACGTCCTGCTTGATTAATATTGATGATATGGGTAGTACAAGAGTAGATCTACCACGAGATCAATGAGGCTAAACCCTAGAAGCTAGCCTATGGTATGATTGTTGAGATGTAATGTTGTGTCCTACGGACTACGGCCCTCCGATTTATATAGACACCGGAGAGGCTAGGGTTACACAGAGTCGGTTACAATGGTAGGAGATCTACATATCCGTATTGCCAAGCTTGCCTTCCACGCCAAGTAAAGTACCTTCCGGACACGAGCGGAGTCTTCAATCTTCTATCTTCGTGATGCAGGAGTCCGGCGGATATCGATAGTCCGGCTATCCGGACACCCCTAGTCCAGACTCCTCGGTAGCCCCGAACCAGGCTTCAATGGCGATAAGTCCAGCGTGCTTGTAGTCTTGGCGTTGCAAGGCGGGTTCTCCTTGAATTCCATGTTCTGCCGAACAATGTCCGGCTTTACCTCGAATCTTGTGCTTCTTGGCTTCTCACGCCAAATTATGACCCTCTTCCACGCGTCGCACGAATGCGAAAAGCCAGGGAGCCTTTTACATTTCACCCCCGGGTCGTGCGGGTCACCAGCCTATTAAAGGGATAGGGATCCAGATCCAAACCGCACCATCTTCCTCCTGCGTATACCCATCGAAGCGCCTCTGACTCCGAAATCCATTCCACCATGGATCGTCAACGCGGCTCTTCCTCACGTGGTCCCAGCCCATCGTCGGGTGATTGGAGGAGGTGCTCTATCTCGCACAACGAGCTAGCAAAGCTCCAAAAAGAGGGATGGCTCCCCCCAGCCTTCATGGTTCCGGTCCGAGCCGGACTGGTTACTTATCGGGGAGGGAGCCAGGCGGAGGACAACCCAAACCCCAACAAGGGGGAGCGGGTGTGCTTTGTCCCTTATCTAATAAGGGGGCTCGGGTTTCCAATACACCCGTTCCTCCGCGGGCTCCTGAAGTTCTATGGACTTCAGCTCCATCACCTCACGCCCGCTTCTGTGTTACACATCGCGGGCTACGTAGCTCTTTGCGAGCTATTCCTGGGCATCGAGCCCCATTTCGCATTGTGGAAGAGGCTATTCTGCCTCGTACCCCGTTCTCACCAGGGGTCCATATATCAAGTGGGCGGCGCCGAAATATGGCGCATCGCTGGGACCGGATACCTATCCGGCACCCCCAAGAGGGCGTCCGAAGACTGGCCCTCGGAGTGGTTTTATATAGTAGACGCTCCGTTGCCCGACCCAGTCCGGATCGGCCTCCCGGAGTTTGATGCCGCTCCTTGAAGAAACGCCTCGGTGGCGCCCATGAGCCCCATTTGGAGGAAGACAAAAGCATCCATTACGATGGGCGGATAAGATTAATGGCTCATTCGGTTTGACCATGTTCGAGTCATGGCGGCGTGCATCAGCGGGGTGCAGCCGCTGCAATATAGAGGCCACCCATGTGGGATTTCAGCGGGAAGACGATGCTACCGACACGGCCGTAAGGGCGGATTCGACCGAGGATCTAGTGAAGATCCTATCCGGCTGTACAAGGGGAGAAGGAGGACTTCTTCGTCCGAACCCCATGAGCGGGTTTTCTATGGTCAATCCATGAGGATGGGTAAGTGAATGCCTCAAGAGGGCTTTTACCCGTATTTTGAAGTTTAAGCTTCTCATGTTATGTCTTGGTGCAGAGTTTACGCCGGACTGTGGAGGACATGGTGAGTCCGCTCCACAGCCCGAGGACCGGAAGGGTCCACAGGTCCGACCTCGAAGAGGATCCGGACCTTGGGGTGGAGCTAATCGGCGGGTGTATCACCAGCTAAGCATTGATGATCGCTTAGTCGCCATTACGGCGGACTACCCGGGCTGAGTTCGTATCCCGGTGACCAAGACCAAGTCGGACACCGTCATTTTATCCTTGCCTATTCTGACCTTCGCAAATGATGGTATTTTACAGGAAGCGCCATTACGGCAGGAAGCCGAGCCTGCGGCGGCCGACTTACAGGGGTCGGGCTGTACCAGCAGGAGGAAAAGGAGCACCGTCTTGGGCGGAAGCGCCGCAGAGGTATAGCTCGCTTTTGACCCTTACGAGCAATGTTCCGAGGAAATTTCTAAGTGCTCATGATCTTCATAGGAGAAAAAGTGCTCGGCGGACTCGAGCACAGAATCCCCCCCCCCCAATCAACTCCCGCCAGCTCAATGCCCGGACCGGAGGGGGCGGCGCAAGACGCGAACCGGGTCCTACTCCAACGGAAGATACCGACAGACTGTCCGCCACAACGTCGGAGGTGGAGAGCGCTATGAATCATAGACACCGCCGGACAGTTCTTCAAGAGGCGTACTTTTCCCCTGAGGCGTTGAATGCCTTTAAAGCAGGGGACGCGCATCTCCGGGCTGCCCAAAATGGTTTTAAAAGAGCAACAGAGCAGTATGTTAAAGACATACGGGTAAGGGAAATTTAACGGTTGTATACACCAGTAGCCCCCGAGACTTGAATTAGTTATGTTAACTGATTTAAGGATCATGTAAACTTTCAGGCTCTTAACGAGAAGAACGCCCAGCTGTCCCGGAGCTGCAAGATTGCAAGGCCCAACTTGAGGCCAACTTTTTGCGCCGGAGGAGACGAAAAGACCCCTCCTGGTAACACATTTGTATAAATGAATATAAGCGCTGTCGGCGTGCGCGTGAGTCTAATAATGACATCAGTAGGTGCTGCCGAACAAGATCCGGACAGGCATCGCTACTACGCCACTAAAAGCGGCGAAAATGTCTTGAAACGAGTTCAGCAGAAAGAACAAGCTTCAAGATGCCAATGCCAAGCTCGGAGAAGAGCTGAAGGGCGCACAGGCCGAGCTGTCCGGCTCCATTAAGGAGAACCAACGGCTTCGTCGCAGTGTCTATAGTAAGTGCTTGAACGAACTTTCGTAGGAAGAAGAGTTCGGCGAGGAAGCGATTTGACGTGATATGTCTTGTAGGTATACTCACGGGCCATCCTGCAGAGGAGATGCCCGTATCAATGGGTGATCAACTTCCCGAACTGTTGCGGCTGTGCGAACGAGTTCGACCGGGCAATGAGTGGCGTCGTACGGGCTTTATGGCCATCCTCGTCCCCGCCCGAGAGCCTCGGGAGCTTGCCGAGAAGCTACAGAAGTCGGCAGCGCTTCCATTTGTGGAAGGTTTCGACCTGCCGTCAAGGTGCCGAGGAGGCTTGGGCCATGGTCAAGACGCGGTACAAGAAGGCGGATCCCAACCATATGGCGAAGTTGGACGGTGGGGCCCGGCGGAAGGAGATCCTGTGAGTTTAGTGTACAGCCGGTAGAACTGGCTGCGAAATTCTCCCAACGGAATGTAAGCTAGACAGCTGTTAGACGGGATTGAGGAGGAATACAATCAATAAACTTGACAATGTATGTTATCCTAAAAATGACATGTGAAATGCCTTCTAGCTGGATTGTAGATCGTTTGCCGTTGCCGACCTTTTAAGCCGACCTCGGGACCCTAGAGTCCGGTGTGTGTCCGAATACCTTTGTGGTTAATAAATAACCGTGGTATGCATGGAGACAAGGCGTAGGGACATTAGTGCTTTATCGTGCAAGTGCCCAACTAGTTATGTTATATTACATGGTTAGTTAGAAACATCTTCCGGGAGAATAGTTACATTAAGGGTTCCTTTATTTGGGGTGGCATGCCCTAAAGTGCATGTCCGAACTGCCAATGGAGCGATAAAACATCTGGGGCAGATGAAAGAAATAGGTAAAAGTCATCTTTTAAATCACCGACCGAATATTCCCTTAAGAACGCTAGCTTTCGGCTTCACCCGGTCTGAGGTACACATCCGGTGACCAGCGATAACAATCGCAGAGGTGCTCCTTTACCACCTAGCCGAACAATCGGGAGCGTGGGGTAAGCACAGAGCCGAGCAACCCAGCTTGGCCAAAACTTAAGTCATATCGATGCATATAATGGCGAGTAAAAGGTACATGTGGAAGCATGACACATGTGTTGGGTATAAAACCAGTATAGTTGAGCTTCACGTAGAAGAAGCCCCGGGAATAACGAGTCAAAGGAGGCACGTCGTATGCATGCAAAAATGCGAAAATAGTCCCGAAGGAATTTGTTAAAAACAATTTTTTAAAAAAGGATAAAACAGAGATACAAGACAGCGAAGTATAAAAGATTGGGCGGGGTAAGGGGCGAACTCTTAGTCGGCGCTAAGCATAGAATCGCCGGAGGCGGGCTCGTTCCATGGGTTCGCTCGAGTCGGTTGTCCGACGCATTTAAATGACGCAATCGCCCGCCGGTCAATTACTTGATCAATGATGAAGGGCCTTCCCATCCGGTTTGAGCTTGTCCTTTTCTTGTCCGGCGTAGAACTAGTTCACCAACGTTATAGGTCTTGGCCCGTACTTCTCTGCTTTGATATCTTGAGCTGCTGCTTTGGTAAAATGCGGAGCGAGCCTTCGCGACGTCACGTTCTTCCTCAATGTGTCCAAGCTGTCCTGCCGATCAAGCTCGGCTTCTCTTTCCTCGTACATGCGCACTCGAGGTGAGTCATGAATAATGTCGCAGGCCATTACTGCCTCTGCGCCGTATACCATAAAAAATGGTGTGAATCCGGTAGTACGGTTAGGCGTTGTCCGCAGCCCCAGTCTGGTCGAGCTCCTTGACCCATTGAGTGTCGATTTAGTGAGTGACCTCACTAGTGCAGGTTTAATGCCGCTCATTATTAGACCGTTTGCTCTTTCCACTTGACCGTTGGTTTGAGGGTGATAGACTGACGCATAGTCGAGCTTGATGCCCATATTTTTGCACCATGCCTTGACCTCATCGGCTGTGAAGTTCGTGCCGTTATCGGTGATGATGCTATGGGGGACTCCGTAACGGTGTACCACTTCCGATATAAAGTCTATCACTGGTCCGGACTCTGCCGTTTTTACTGGCTTGGCCTCTATCCATTTGGTGAATTTATCCACCATGACCAGCATGTATTTTTTCTTGTGGGTTCCCCCTTTAAGGGGCCCCACCATGTCAAGCCCCCAAACCGCGAACGGCCAGGTAATGGGTATGGTTTTGAGGGCGGTGGGTGGCATATGGCTCGATTAGCGAAGAGTGGCAACCGACGATCGCTGGACCAAGTCTGTGCATCTGCCCGAGCTGTTGGCCAATAAAATCCGATGCACGGAACCTTTCCTACGGGGCCGGGCTGCTGCGTGGTGTCCACCTAGTCCGCATGGATTTCAGCCAGAGGTTTCGCCCTTCTTCTTGGAGATACACCTTTGAAGGACTCGGTAGTACTTTTCTTATAAAGTTCTCCCTCATGAACCTTGTAAGCCTTCGATCGCCGGACTATGCAGCGGGCCTCATTTTGGTCTTCGGGGAGCTCCTGCCTAAGTAGGTAGGCCGGGAAAGGTTCCGTCCACGCGGCTATTACGGCCATTATGTCGTGGGCGGATTGTGCTAGGCTGTCTGCTGAGTCACCAATTGGTGCGGCTTTCTCCGGTTTGTCGCTACCGGACTCCTCTTCCCATAGTACGGATGGCTTGAAGAGCCTTTCCAGGAAGATATTTGGAGGGACAACATCATGTTTCGCACCGATGCGTGCCAGAATATCGGCCGCTTGGTTGTTATCTCGGGCTATGTGATGGAATTCGAGTCCTTCAAACCGAGCTGACATTTTCAGGACAGCGTTACGATATGCTGCCATTTTCGGATCCTTGGCGTCAAAGTCTCCATTTATTTGAGATATTGCGAGGTTTGAATCCCCGCGCACCTCTAGGCGTTGAATGCCCATGGAGACCGCCATCCGGAGACCATGTAATAGGGCCTCGTGTTCGCTGCGTTGTTGGAGTCCGTGTACATTATTTGAAGTACATCTTGGGTGTATCCCGGTGGGGGCGTCGATCGATGCCAGCCCCAGTCCGGCCAACATTTTGGAGCCGTCGAAGTGCATAGTCCAATTGGAGTATCGCCATACTCTTTAGGTAGTTAAACTTGATCCATTCAGCGACGAAGTCGGCCAAGACTTGCGACTTTATGGCTCGTCGCGGTTTGTAAGTTATGTCAAATGGCAAGAGCTCAATGGCCCATTTCGCAATCCTGCCCGTTGCGTCGCGGTTATTTATAATGTCATTGAGTGGTACTTCAGAAGCCACTGTTATCGAACACTCTTGAAAGTAGTGCCGGAGCTTTCGGGACGCCATGAACACCGCATATGCTATCTTTTGATAGTGCGGTAACGGATTTGCAGGGGTTAACACGGTGGATCGTAATATACTGGTTTTGAAGAGGGAATTTATGCCCTTCATTTGCTCGTTCGACGACGAGGACAGCGCTCACAACTTGATGTGTTGCAGCGATGTATAACAACATCGGTTCGCCTTGAGTGGGCGCGCCAGACCGGATTTGCTGCCAATATGGCCTTTATTTCTTGAGTCCGCGGTGGCGCATCCGTCCCTCGAAGTGTTCGTGCGCCTTAGGAGGCGATAAAGAACGCGCCTTCTCTCCTAAGCGGAGATAAACGGCTTAAGGCTGCCACGCATCCTGTTAATTTTGTATTTGCTTGAGGTCCTTTGGGGTATCCAAGCGTGATGAGCTCGGATCTTGGCGGATTTGCTTGATTCCTCTACGGATACAATGAAGCCCAGCAGCTTTCCGGCTGGTGCGCCGAGAACACATTTCTCCGGATTCACAATGTCATATGCTCCGAGGTTGTCGAATGTGAGCCTCAAATCGTCTACTAAAGTTTCGGCGTGTTTTGTTTTGACGACTCGTCGTCTCGTGCCTCTCGATTGTTTTGCCTATCTGGGTAGCGGACATGTTTGAATCATGCGCTGATATGTTGCACCGCATTTTTGAGTCCGAAGGGCATCGTGTTGAAGCGAGAATGGGCGTATGGAGTGATGAATCTTTGTTGCGGCTTGGTGCCTTCCGCCATCTTGATTTGATGATAGCGAGTATGCATCTAGGAAGCACAACGAATCGTGTCTGCCGTGGCATCGATAATTTGATCGATGCGGGGGGGGAAAGGGTCCTTTAGGCAAGCCTTATTGAGGTCTTTGAAGTCGACGCAGAGAGCGCCAGGATTTGTCCTTCTTTGGTACCATTACCAAATTTGCTAGCCATCCGGATGTTTGATATCTCGATGAATCCGGCTTCCAATAACAGCTAGCTCTTCTCCCATTGCTTGTCTTTTGGGCTCGGAAAATCGTCGAAGAGCCTGTTTGATTGGTTTGAATCCTTTTAGGATGTTTAGGCTGTGTTACGCCAACTGCGAGGATTCGGGCATGTCCGAAGGGTGCGGCGAAGATGTCCCAATTTTCCCGAAGGAATTCAAGGCGGCGTCGACTTCGGGTTCAAGCTGTGCCCGATGGAGGCCGTCTTTGTTGGGTCCGTTAGGTGGACCTGAAATTTGACTATCTCATCTGCTGGTTTGAAGGATGTGGACTTGGATCTTTTATCAAGTATCACGTCGTCCTGTTTACCGTGAGCGTGGCGCGATAAGTTCCTCTGCCGCTAAGGCTTGGATAGTGCCTCGAGGGCTAGTGCGGCTGTCTTATTTTCGGCCGAGTCTTGTGTCCGGATCAGCGAGAGTGATTATTCCGCCGGGCCCGGCATTTTGAGCTTCATGTACCCGTAATGGGGTATTGCTTGAAAATTGTGAATGCCTCTCGTCCTAATATGGCTGATAGCCGCTCTTGAGCAGGGCTACAGGGCGTGACTTCTTCGGATCTATAATTGTCCGGAGGCGAACACCACATCGAGTGTGATTTTTCCGGTGCACCGCGCTTCGGCTAGGGATTATTCCTCTGAAGGTTGTGCTGCTTCGCTCATCTGGCTCCAATCGATTTCCATTTTCCGCAGGTTTCCTCGTAATGAGGTTTAGTCCGCTGCCGCCGTCCATGAGGACCTTTGTCGATCGAAAGCCGTCCACTATGGGACTAAGTACCGGTCTTGGCCGGGGCTCTGTAGTTCGAGATGTGGGCTCGTCGTTGGCGCCAAGGTGATAGCTGTGTCGCTCCATGGATTTGCTTGTTGCTACTTGGTAGACTTGGCGAGTTCGCGGATTGTTCGTTTTCGCATATTATTTGATCACGAAAGTCTCAAGACTATTTACACCGTCTTTGGTATTGTTGGAGTGGTTTCCGGGCGAAGCTCTTCGCCACTTTTGGCCACCGCCGTAATATCCAACATGCTCGAAGGCTATGCGTTGGGATAGCTCCCCGTGTTGAATTTTAAAGGGTCCATTGAGCCATCCCTCGATCGGTTCCGTTTCCCTTCTGGGTTTTGCTTTTTGATCTTTGCATCCGGGGCCTGATTGTGGCGCCCTTTTACATGACTTTGGGTTTGGGGCGGATTATCCTGCAATTGATTTTCAGTTTTCCGGAAACTTTCCGTCGCACAGTACTTTCGTACTATGGACGCCAGATCAGTAAAACGCGTAATCTTGCGATGATCGATGGCGTTCAGGATTCCCTTGTCCGTGCAGTCATTGCAGAATATTGAGATTGCATTCTCCTCTCGGCAGTCCTTTATCCTGTCCATAACCAGAAGGAACCTGGCCCAGTAATGATGTACTGTTTCCGAGGGCTCTTGCCGAACTAGAGATAAGTCGCATATGTCGGGGCGGGAGGGTTTAACATAACCCGGATCCCTGCCCATCTTTGGGCTCAACGGCCGAGGGACTTCCCATTTCGGAAGCTTGATTTGTTGGAAACAGCCCAGCGAGTCCGGAGCGATGCATGACTTTAGGTTCAATGCTCGATTAGAGTCCATACCTCCGCCAGGAATCCGGCGTGGAGGGTTCGGGAGTCCGGACACAGATTGTTTTCGATAATGGCAACGAGTTGCCGAATTGTTCTTCTACCACTTCAATGTGGTGGGTGACCTGGGGAGAGTTAATCTCTCTCAGATCGGTTTTAAGCCCAATCTGATTGTAGTCTGTTGCGACTCCCAGGGCGGCGATGCGATCCAAGAGCTCGTTAACAGACGAGAGCTCGATCGGATCTAACTGTTCGGCAGCTTTAGGGCTGACTCGAAGATTGCTTTCGACGACTTGAGAAGTCATTGCCGAAGCGACGGCCGGACAGGCGGTCATAAGGAAGCCGTCGAACCGGATTGTCTGACAGGCAGCTAGGGCCCCTCCGGTGAGGACACCGTCTTTGAAGACGGGTGGAGGCATCCGCTCTATCAGCGACGACACAGAGGAACTCTCAATGAAAGCACCAATGTCGGTGTCAAAACCGGCGGATCTCGGGTAGGGGGTCCCGAACTGTGCGTCTAGGCGGATGGTAACAGGAGACGAGGGACACAATGTTTGTACCCAGGTTCAGGCCCTCTCGATGGAGGTAATACCCTACGTCCTGCTTGATTAATATTGATGATATGGGTAGTACAAGAGTAGATCTACCACGAGATCAATGAGGCTAAACCCTAGAAGCTAGCCTATGGTATGATTGTTGAGATGTAATGTTGTGTCTTACGGACTACGGCCCTCCGGTTTATATAGACACCGGAGAGGCTAGGGTTACACAGAGTCGGTTACAATGGTAGGAGATCTACATATCCGTATTGCCAAGCTTGCCTTCCACGCCAAGTAAAGTACCTTCCGGACACGAGCCGGAGTCTTCAATCTTCTATCTTCGTAGTCTGGGAGTCCGGCGGATATCGATAGTCCGGCTATCCGGACACCCCCTAGTCCAGGACTCCCTCACCCCTTCTTATTGTTTCCGGCACGTGACCGGCCGGTTTGTTTTGAAGATCCGGTATTCTCTATAGGTATGATTGGCTGCCGTTCCGGGGGTACCATGAATTTGACATGGGTGGTCGAGTATGCTACCCGGGCCGGATGGGCCTGAATTGTTCTCTTTCCGCTGACCGGACTGGGAGCCATGGAATCCGGCATCGACTCCCATGTCTTGGGCGTCATCATTATTTTTGTGACGCTTATGTTTGTTGCGTCGAGGTTTATGGGTGTTGTCTCGCATTTCCTGCGTATTGCCCCGGACCGTGATGTATTGGCGTCGGGGTGTGGGCTTTAGGACCTCCTCCTCAAGTTGAGGTAGCAACTTGTGCTTTGGGTACCCTTTGGTGGTGTGCTTGAGTCTGTATTCCTCGGCTGCCAGGACCTCAGTCCATCTGTCTGTGAGCAGATCTTGATCAGCCTGGAGCTGCTGCTGCTTCTTTTTCAGGCTTCTAGCAGTGGCCATAAGCCGACACTTGAAGCGCTTTTGCTCTACGGGATCCTCAGGCATGCCGAATTCATCGTCGCCGAGGCTCACCTCGTCTTCGAAGGGAGGCATGTAGTTTTCCTCCTCCAAGTATCCGTCTGTCGCCTGTTCATCTGGGCTAACCTGCCCGTCTTCATGTTCAGCCTGCCCGAAGGCACGCTGATCGGGATTGTATTCATTTTCGGCACCATCCAGATTGCTGTCGTCTCCTGTGCCGGTATTGCTTGATACGTCCATTTTGCATCATGCTTTTATATCAATATTTATTGCATTATGGGATGTTATTTCACGATATGTCACAATACTTATGGCTATTCTCTCTTATTTTACAAGGTTTACATGAAGAGGGAGAATGCCGGCAGCTGGAATTCTGGGTTGGAAAAGGAGCAAATATTGAAGGCCTATTCTGCGCAACTCCAAAAGTCCTGAAACTCCACGGAATACCTTAAAATAAATAAAGAAAAATCATCGCCAAAGATGAAGGCCAGCGGGCCCACACCCAGCTCACGAGGGTGGGGGACGCCCCCCTGGGCGCGCCCCCTACCTCGTGGGCCCCCTGGTGGCTCTCCGACGCCCACCTTCTCCTATATGAAGTCTTTCGATGAGAAAAAAAATAGGGGGCAACCTTTCGGGACGAGACTCCGCTGCCACGAGGCGGAACCTTGGTGGAACCAATCTAGGGCTCCGGCAGAGCTGTTCTGCCGGGGACACTTCCCTCCGGGAGGGGGAAATCATCACCATCATCATCACCAACGCTCCTCTCATCGGAGGGGGCAATCTCCATCAACATCTTCACCAGAACCATCTCATCTCCAAACCCTAGTTCATCTCTTGTATCCAATTCTTGTCTCCAAGTCCGAGATTGGTGCTAGTATAGGTTGCTAGTAGTGTTGATTACTCCATGTAGTTGATGCTAGTTGGTTTATTTGGTGGAAGATCGTATGTTCAGATTCTTTGTGCACATTATTACCCCTCTGATTATGAACATGAATATGCTTTGTGAGTAGTTATGTTTGTTCCTGAGGACAAGGGAGAAGTCTTGCTATTAGTAGTCATGTGAATTTGGTATTCGTTCGATATTTTGATAAGACATATGTTGTCTAACCTCTAGTGGTGTTATGTGAACGTCGACTACATAACACTTCACCATTATTTGGGCCTAGAGGAAGGCATTGGGAAGTAATACGTAGATGATGGGTTGCTAGAGTGACAGAAGCTTAATCCCTAGTTTATGCGTTGCTTCGTAAGGGGCTGATTTGGATCCATATGTTTCATGCTATGGTTAGGTTTACCTTAATACTTTTGTTGTAGTTGTTGGGGAACGTAGTAATTTCAAAAAATTTCCTACGCACACGCAAGATCATGGTGATGTATAGCAACGAGAGGGGAGAGTGTTGTCCACATACCCTTGTAGACCAAGCGGGCGATCACAACGTAGAGGAAGTAGTCGTCGTTCTCCTCGCGATCCGACCGATCCGGCGCCGTTACTCGACGCCCCGAGTTCTTGACACACGTACAGCTCGATGGCGTCCCTCGTACTCGATCCAGCCGAGTGTCGAGGAGAGTTCCACAAGACGACGGCGTGGTGACGATCTTGATGTTTCACCGGCGCGGGCTTCGCCTAAGCTTGCGACAGTATAACCGAGGTGGAATATGGTGGAGGGGCACCGCACGGCTAAGGAACGATCTAACGATCAACTTGTGTCTCTTGTGTGTTCTAGGGTGCCTTTACCTCAGTATATAAAGGAGCCAAGGGGAGGCGCGCCGCCAGAGAGAGGCGCGGGAGGAGTCCTACTCCTTCCGGAGTAGGACTCCCTCAATCCTATTCAATTAGGATTCCCGAAGGGGAAAAGAGGAGGAGGGGTCGGCCACCTCTCCTAGTCCTAATAGGACTAGGGGAAGGGGGAGGCGCGCAGCCCATCTAGGGCAGCCCCTTCTCTTTTCCACTAAGGCCCACTATGGCCCATTTACCTCCCGGGGGGTTCCGGTAACCTCCGGTACTCGAGAAATTCTGTTTTCGCCCGGAACCATTCCGAACTCCAAACATAGGCTTCCAATATATCAATCTTTATGTCTCGACCATTTCGAGACTCCTCGTCATGTCCGTGATCACATCCGGGACTCCGAACTCCTTCGGTACATCAAAATACATAAACTCATAATAACTGTCATCGAAACCTTAAGCGTGCGGACCCTACGGTTCGAGAACAATGTAGACATGACCTAGAACTATTCACGGTCAATAACCAACAGCGGGACCTGGATGCCCATATTGGTTCCTACATATTCTCGAAGATCTTTATCGGTCGGACCGCATAACAACATCGTTGTTCCTTTGTCATCGGTATGTTACTTGCCCGAGATTCGATCGTCGGTATCCAATACCTAGTTCAATCTCGTTACCGGCAAGTCTCTTTACTCGTTCCGTAATACATCATCTCACAACTAACTCATTAGTTGTAGTGCTTGCAAGGCTTAAGTGATGTGCATTACCGAGAGGGCCCAGAGATACCTCTCCGACAATCGGAGTGACAAAACCTAATCTCAAATCGCCAACCCAACATTTGCCTTTGGAGACACTGTAGTACTCCTTTATAATCACCCGATTCGTTGTGACGTTTGGTAGCACCAAAGTGTTCCTCCGTAAACAGGAGTTGCATAATCTCATATTTACAGGAACATGTATATGTCATGGATAAAAGCAGTAGCAACATACTAAGCGATCGTGTGCTAAGCTAAGGAATGGGTCATGTCAATCAGATCATTCTACTAATGATGTGACCTCATTAATCAAATAACAACTCCTTGTTTATGGTTAGGAAACATAACCATCTTTGATTAACAAGCTAGTCTAGTAGAGGCATACTAGTGACATGTTGTTTGTCTATGCATTCACACATGTATCATGTTTCCGTTAATACAATTCTAGCATGAATGATAAACATTTATCATGAAATAAGGAAATAAATAATAACTTTATTATTGCCTCTAGGGCATATTTCCTTCATCTCCCACTTGCACTAGAGTCAATAATCTAGATCACATCACCATGTGATTAACATCGATAGTTCACATTTTCATGTGATTAACACCCATAGTTCACATCGCCATGTGACCAACACCCAAAGGGTTTACTAGATTCATAATCTAGTTCACATCGCTATGTGATTAACACCCAAAGAGTACTAAGGTGTGATCATGTTTTGCTTGTGAGAGAGTCTTAGTCAACGGGTCTTTCACATTCAGATCCGTTATGTATTTTGCAATTTTTCTATGTCTACAATGCTCGCACGAAGCTACTCTAGCTAATTGCTCCCACTTTCAATATGTATCTAGATCGAGACTTAGATTCATCCGATCGGTGTCAAAACTTGTATCGGCGTAACCCTTTACGACGAACCTTTTGTCACTTCCATAATCGAAAACATATCCTTATTCCACTAAGGATAATTTTGACCGCTGTCGATGATCTACTCCTAGATCACTATTGTATTCCTTGCGAAACTCGGTGCAGGGGTATACAATAGATCAGTACACAGATGGCATACTTTATAGAAACTATGGCCAAGGCATAGTGAATGACTTTCATTCTCTTTCTATCTTCTGCTTTGTGGTCGGGTTTTGAGTCTTACTCAATTTCACACCTTGTAACACAGGCAAGAACTCTTTCTTTGATCGTTTCATTTTGAACTACTTCAAAATCTTGTCAAGGTATGTACTCATTGAAAAAACTTATCAAGCATCTTGATCTATCTCTATAGATCTTGATGCTCAATATGTAAGTAGCTTTACCGAGGTCTTTCTTTGAAAAACTCCTTTCAAAACACTTCTTTATGCTTTGCGAATAATTCTACATTATTTCCGATCTGCAATATGTCATTCACATATACTTATCGAAATCTTGTAGTGCTCCCACTCACTTTTTAGTAAATCTGAGGCTTCACCGTAAGTCTCAGATAAAACTATATGCTTTGATCAACTCATCAAAGCGTATATTCCAACTCGAGATGCTTGCACCAGTCCATAGATGGATCGCTGGAGCTTGCACACTTTGTTAGCTCCTTTGGATCGATAAAACCTTCTGGTTGCATCATATACAACTCTTCCTCCTAAAACCCATTCAGAATGCAGTTTTACATCCATTTGCCAAATTTCATAAATTGTGGCAATTGCTAACATGATTCGGACAGACTTAAGCATCGCTACAGTTGAGAAAAACTCATTGTAGTCAACACCTTGAACTTGTCAAAAACCTTTTTGTGACAAGTCGAGCTTTGTAGATAGTAACACTACTATCAGCGTCCGTCTTCCTCTTGAAGATCCATTTATTTTCTATGGCTTGCCGATCATCGGGCAACGCCACCAAAGTCCATACTTTGTTCTCATACATGGATCATATCTCAGATTTCATGGCTTCAAGCCATTTTGCGGAATCTGGGCTCACCATCGCTTCTTCATAGTTCGTAGGTTTGTCATGGTCAAGTAACACAACCTCCAGAACAGGATTACCGTACCACTCTGGTGCGGATCTTACTCTGGTTGATCTACGATGTTCTGTAGTAACTTGATCTGAAGTTTCATGATCAACATCATCAACTTCCTCACTATTTGGTGTAGATGTCTCAGAAAACCGGTTTCTGCGACAAACTACTTTCAAATAGGGGAGAAGGTACAATTACCTCATCAAGTTCTACTTTCCTCCCACTCACTTCTTTCGAGAGAAACTCCATCTCTAGAAAGGATCCATTTATTAGCAACGAATGTTTTGCCTTCGGATCTGTGATAGAAGGTGTACCCAACAATTTCCTTTGGGTATTCTATGAAGACGCACTTCTCCGATTTGGGTTTGAGCTTATCAGGATGAAACTTTTTCACATAAGCATCGCAGCCCCAAACTTTAAGAAACAACAACTTTGGTTTCTTGCTAAACCACAGTTCATATAGTGTCGCCTCAACGGTTTAGATGGTTCCCTATTTAACGTGAATGCAGCTGTCTCTAATGCATGATCCCAAAACGATATTGGTAAATCGGTAAGAAACATCATAGATTGTACTATATCCAATAAAGTACGGTTATGACGTTCGGACACACCATTATGATGTGGTGTTCCAGGTGGCATGAATTTGTGAAACTATTCCACATTGTTTTCATTGAAGACCAAACTCGTAACTCAAATATTTGTCTCCGCGATCAGATCGTAGAAACCTTATTTTCTTGTCACGATGATTTTTCCACTTCACTCTGAAATTCTTTGAACCTTTCAACTATTTCAGACTTATGTTTCATCAAGTAGATATACCCATATCTGCTCAAATCATCTGTGAAGGTCAGAAAATAACGATATCCACCGTGAGCCTTAACACTCATTGGATCGCATACATCGGTATGTATTATTTCCAATAAGTCGGTTGCTCGCTCCATTGTTCCGGAGAACGGATTCTTAGTCATCTTGCCCATGAGGCATGGTTACAAGCATCAAGTGATTCATAATCAAGTAATTCCAAAATCCCATCAGCATGGAGTTTCTTCATGCGCTTTACACCAATATGACCTAAGCGGCGATGCCACAAATAAGTTGCACTATCATTATTAACTTTGCATCTTTTGGTTTCAATATTATGAATATGTGTATCACTACGATCGAGATCCAATGAACCATTTTCATTGGGCGTGTAACCATATAAGGTTTTATTCATGTAAATGAACAACAGTTTATTCTCTTACTTAAATGAATAACTGTTTTGCAATAAACACGATCAAATCATATTCATGCTCAACGCAAAAACACAAATAACATTTATTTAGGTTCAACACTAATCCCGAAAGTATAGGGAGTGTGCGATGATGATCATATCAATCTTGAAACTATTTTCAACACACATCATCACTTCACCCTTAACTAGTTTCATTTATTCGCAACTCTCGTTTGAGTTACTACTCTTAGCAACCGAACCAGTACCAAATACCGAGGGGTTGCTATAAACACTAGTAAAGCACACATCAAACACCAGTATATCAAATATACCCTTTTCACTTTGCCATCCTTCTTATCCACCAAATATTTAGGGCAGTTCCGCTTCCAAAGACCATTTCCTTTGCGATTAAGCACTCGGTTTCAGCTTTGGTTCAGCTTTGGGCTTCTTCGTGGGAGTGACAACTTGCTTGTCAATCTACTTGAAGTTCCCCTTTCTTTCCCTTTGCCCTTTTCTTGAAACTAGTGATCTTGTCAACCATCAACACTTGATGCTCTTTCTTGATTTCTACCTTCGTCGATTTCAACATCACGAAGAGCTTGGGAATCATTTTCGTCATCCCTTGCATACTATAGTTCATCACGAAGTTCTACTAACTTGGTGATGGTGACTAGAGAATTCATCAATCACTATCTTATCTGGAAGATTAACTCCCACTTGATTCAAGCGATTGAAGTACCCAGACAATCTGAGCACATGCTCACTAGTTGAGCGATTCTCCTCCATCTTTTAGCTATAGAACTTGTTGGAGACTTTCATATCTCTCAACTCGGGTATTTGCTTGAAATGTTAACTTCAATTCCTGGAACATCTCATATGGTCCATGATGTTCAAAACATCTTTGAAGTCCCGATTCTAAGCCATAAAGCATGGTGCACAAAACTATCAAGTAGTCATCATATTGAGCTAGCCAAACGTTTCATAACGTCTGCATCTGCTCCTGCAATAGGTCTGTCACCTAGCGGTGCATCAAGGACATAATTCTTCTGCGCAGCAATGAGGATAAACCTCAGATCACGGATCCAATCCGCATCATTGCTACTAACATTTTTCAACATAATTTTCTCTAGGAACATATCAAAAAACAAACATATGAAAGCAACAACGCGAGCTATTGATCTACAACATAATTTGCAAAATACTACCAGGACTAAGTTCATGATAAATTTAAGTTCAATTAATCATATTACTTAAGAACTCCCACTTAGAAAAACATCTCTCTAGTTATCTAAGTGATCACGTGATCCAAATCAACTAAACCATAACCGATCATCACGTGAAATGGAGTAGTTTTCAATGGTGAACATCTTATGTTGATCATATCTACTATATGATTCACGCTCGACCTTTCGGTCTCCGTGTTCCGAGGCCATATCTGCATATGCTAGGCTCGTCAAGTATAACCCGAGTATTCTGCGTGTGCAAAACTGGCTTGCACCCGTTGTAGATGGACGTAGAGCTTATCACACCCGATCATCACGTGGTGTCCAGGCACGACGAACTTTGGCAGCGGTGCATACTCGGGAGAACACTTCTTGATAATTTAGTGAGAGATCATCTTATAATGCTACCGTCAATCAAAGCAAGATAAGATGCATAAAAGATAAACATCACATGCAAATCAATATAAGTGATATGATATGGTCATCATCATCTTGTGCTTCACGATCTCCATCTTGCAGCACCACCATGATCACCATCGCCACCGGCGCGACACCTTGATCTTCATCGTAGCATCGTTGTCGTCTCGCCAAACTTATGCTTCTCGACTATCGCTACCGCTTAGTGATAAAGTAAAGCATTACGTAGCGATGCATTGCATACAATAAAGCGACAACCATATGGCTCCTGCCGATTGCCGATAACCGGTTACAAAACATGATCATCTCATACAATAAAATATAGCATCACGTCTTGACCATATCACATCACAACATGCCCTGCAAAAACAAGTTAGACATCCTCTACTTTGTTGTTGCAAATTTTACGTGGCTGCTACGGGCTTAAGCAAGAACCAGTCTCACCTCGCATCAAAACCACAACGATACTTCGTCAAATAGACTCCGTTTAACCTTCTCAAGGACCGGGCGTAGCCACACTCAGTTCAACTAAAGTGAGAGAGAGGCACCCACCAGTCACCTTTAAGCAACGAGTGCTCGTGGCGGTGAAACCAGTCTCGCGTAAGCGTCTGGCGTAATGTCGGTCCGGGCCGCTTCATCTCACAATACCGCTGAACCAAAGTATGACATGCTGGTAGGTAGTATGACTTGTATCGCCCACAACTCACTTGTGTTCTACTCGTGCAAAACATCAAACCATAGAAAAACCTAGGCTCGGATACCATTTGTTGGGGAACGTAGTAATTTCAAAAATTTCCTACGCACACGCAAGATCATGGTGATGTATAGCAACGAGAGGGAGAGTGTTGTCCACATACCCTTGTAGACCAGGCGGGCGATCACAACGTAGAGGAAGTAGTCGACGTTCTCCTCGCGATCCGACCGATCCGGCGTCGTTACTCCGACGCCCCGAGTTCTTGACACACGTACAGCTCGATGGCGTCCCTCGTACTCGATCCAGCCGAGTGTCGAGGAGAGTTCCACAAGACCGACGGCGTGGTGGCGATCTTGATGTTTCACCGGCGCAGGGCTTCGCCTAAGCTTCGCGACGGTATAACCGAGGTGGAATATGGTGGAGGGGGGCACCGCACACGGCTAAGGAACGATCTAACGATCAACTTGTGTCTCTTGTGTGTTCTAGGGTGCCTTTACCTCAGTATATAAAGGAGCCAAGGGGGGAGGGGGCGCCGGCCAGGAGAGAGAGGCGCAGGAGGAGTCCTACTCCTTCCGGAGTAGGACTCCCTCAATCCTATTCAATTAGGATTCCCGAGAGGAAAAGAGGAGGAGGGGGCCGGCCACCTCTCCTAGTCCTAATAGGACTAGGGGAAGGGGGAGGCGCGCAGCCCATCTAGGGCAGCCCCTTCTCTTTTCCACTAAGGCCCACTATGGCCCATTTACCTCCCGGGGGGTTCCGGTAACCTCCCGGTACTCCGGTAAATTCCTGTTTTCGCCCGGAACCATTCCGAACTCCAAACATAGGCTTCCAATATATCAATCTTTATGTCTCGACCATTTCGAGACTCCTCGTCATGTCCGTGATCACATCCGGACTCGAACTCCTTCGGTACATCAAAATACATAAACTCATAATAACTGTCATCGAAACCTTAAGCGTGCGGACCCTACGGTTCGAGAACAATGTAGACATGACCTAGAACTATTCACGGTCAATAACCAACAGCGGGACCTGGATGCCCATATTGGTTCCTACATATTCTACGAAGATCTTTATCGGTCGGACCCGCATAACAACATACGTTGTTCCCTTTGTCATCGGTATGTTACTTGCCCGAGATTCGATCGTCGGTATCCAATACCTAGTTCAATCTCGTTACGGCAAGTCTCTTTACTCGTTCCGTAATACATCATCTCACAACTAACTCATTAGTTGTAGTGCTTGCAAGGCTTAAGTGATGTGCATTACCGAGAGGGCCAGAGATACCTCTCCGACAATCGGAGTGACAAAACCTAATCTCAAATCGCCAACCCAACATTTGCCTTTGGAGACACCTGTAGTACTCCTTTATAATCACCCGATTCGCGTGTGACGTTTGGTAGCACCAAAGTGTTCCTCCGGTAAACGGGAGTTGCATAATCTCATATTTACAGGAACATGTATATGTCATGGATAAAAGCAGTAGCAACATACTAAACGATCGTGTGCTAAGCTAAGGGAATGGGTCATGTCAATCAGATCATTCTACTAATGATGTGACCTCATTAATCAAATAACAACTCCTTGTTTATGGTTAGGAAACATAACCATCTTTGATTAACAAGCTAGTCTAGTAGAGGCATACTAGTGACATGTTGTTTGTCTATGCATTCACACATGTATCATGTTTCCGGTTAATACAATTCTAGCATGAATGATAAACATTTATCATGAAATAAGGAAATAAATAATAACTTTATTATTGCCTCTAGGGCATATTTCCTTCAGTAGTTGCGGATGCTTGCAATAGAGGTTAATCATAAGTGGGATGCTTTTTCAAGTAAGAACAGCACCCAAGCACCGGTCCACCCACATATCAAATTATCAAAGTACCGAATGCGAATCATATGAGCTTGATGAAAACTAGCTTGACGATATTCCCATGTGTCCTCGGGAGTGCTTTTCCAATTATAAGATTTTGTCCAAGCTTGTCCTTTGCTACAAAAAGGATTGGGCCACCTTGCTGCACTTTATTTACTTTTGTTACTTGTTGCTCAATACAATTTATCTTATCACAAAACTTTCTGTTACCACTTATTTCAGTACTTGCAGAGAATACCTTGCTGAAAACCACTTATCATTTCCTTCTGCTCCTCATTGGGTTCGACACTCTTACTTATCAAAAGGACTACGATAGATCCCCTATACTTGTGGGTCATCAAGACTCTTTTCTGGCGCTGTTGCCGGGGAGTGAAGCGCCTTTGGTAGGTGTAATTTGGTAAGGAAAAATTTATATAGTGTGCTGAAATTTTCTGTCACTTGTTACTATGGAAAGTAATTGTCTGAGGGGCTTGTTCGGGGTATCTTCACCTCGTCCAGTAGAGCAAAGAGTTGCTCATCAACCTACTGAACCTACTGAACCTATTGAAAATGAAACTCCTTTTCAGATTGCTTCGAGTATGATGGAAAAACTGCTAGCTAACACTTTTACAGGAGATGGAACAACGCATCTTGATGAACATCTACGCTATGTGGATGATGTTTGTGGACTATTTAAGCTTGCAGGTATACCCGATGATGTTGTTAAGAAGAAGGCTTTCCCTTTATCTTTGAAGGGAGACGCATTGACATGGTATAGGCTATGTGATGATATGAGATCATGGAACTATAAAAGATTGAAGTTGGAATTTCATCAAAAGTATTACCCTATGCATCTTGTTCATCGTGATCGTAATTATATATATAATTTTTGGCCTCGTGAAGGAGAAAGCATCGCTCAAGCTTGGGGGAGGCTTAAATCAATGTTATATTCATGCCCCAATCATGAGCTTGCAAGAGAAGTGATTATGCAAAAAAATTATGCTCGGCTTTCTGATAACAATCGCACCATGCTCGATACTTCTTGTGCTGGCTCTTTTATGATGAAGCCTATTGAATTTAGATGGAATTTATTGGATAGAATTAAATGCAACTCTGAAGATTGGGACCTCGACGAAGGTAAGGAGTCAGGTATGACACCTAAATTTGATTGTGTTAAATCTTTTATGGATACCGATATTTTCCGTAAGTTTAGCACTAAATATGGACTTGACTCTGAGATAGTAGCTTCTTTCTGTGAATCTTTTGCTACTTATGTTGATCTCCCCAAGGAGAAGTGGTTCAAATATCATCCTCCCATATAAGTAAAAGTAGCTGCACCTATTAAAGTTGAAGAAAAGACTGTCACTTAAAATGATCCTATTGTTCCCACTTCTTATGTTGAGAAACCACCTTTCCCTGTTAGAATGAAGGATCATGCTAAAGCTTCAACTGTTGTCCGTAAAAGAAATACTAGGACTTATACACCTCCTGAGCAAGTCAAAGTAGAACCTAATATTGCTATAGTTAAAGATCTCTTGTCTGATAATATTGATGGGCATGTTATTCATTTCTCTGGTGAAACTGCTAGAATTGCTAAACCCTGTGATACAGATAAACATAGACCTGTGGGCGTGCCTGTTATTTCTGTTAAAATAGGAGATCATTGTTATCATGGCTTATGAGATATGGGTGCTAGTGCTAGTGTTATACCCATCGACTTATACAAAGAAATTATGCATGATATTGCACCGGCTGAGTTAGAAGAAATTGATGTCACAATTAAACTTGCCAATAGAGATACTATTTCACCAGTGGGAATTGTTAGAGATGTTGAAGTCTTGTGTGGGAAAACCAAATATCCCACTGATTTTCTTGTTCTTGGTTCTCCACAAGATAGCTTTTGTCCGATTATATTTGGTAGACCCTTCTTGAATACTGTTAATGCTAAGATAGACTGCACAAAGAATGTTGTTACTATTGGCTTGGATGATATGGTTCATGAGTTTAATTTCTCTAAATTTAGTAAACAACATCGTGAGGAAGAATTGCCTAGTAAGGATGAAATTATTGGTCTCGCTTCTATTGCCGTACCTCCTAGTGATCCTTTAAAACACTATTTACCTCCTAGTAAGGATGATATGGTTCATGAATGAAAGAAGGGAAATAGATGAAGTATTCTTTAAACAGGAACCTATTCTGCAACACAATTTGCCTGTTGAAATTCTAGGGGATCCTCCTCCACCCAAGGGTGATCCCGTGTTTGAGCTTAAACCGTTGCCTGATAATCTTAAATATGCTTATCTTGATGAAAAGAAAATATATCATGTCATTATTAGTGCTAACCTTTCAGAGCATGAAGAAGAAAGACTATTGAAAACTCTAAAGAAGCACCGTGCAGCCATTGGATATACTCTGGATGATCTTAAGGGCATCAGTCCCACTCTATGTCAACATAAAATAAATTTGGAAGCTGATGCCAAACCAGTTTGTGATCCTCAACGACGTCTGAATCCTAGAATGAAAGAAGTGGTAAGAAAGGAAATACTCAAGCTTCTGGAGGCAGGTATAATTTATCCCGTTGCTGATAGTCAGTGGGTAAGTCCTGTCCATTGTGTCCCTAAGAAGGGAGGTATTATTGTTGTCCCTAATGATAAAGATGAATTGATTCCGCAAAGAATTATCACAGGTTATAGGATGGTAATTGATTTCCACAAATTAAATAAGGCTACTAAGAAAGATCATTACCCCTTACCTTTTATTGATCAAATGCTAGAAAAATTATGCAAACACACACTATTGCTTTCTAGATGGTTATTCCGGTTTTTCTCAAATACCTGTGTCGGCTAAGGATCAATCAAAGACTACTTTTACATGCCCTTTTGGTACTTTTGCTTATATACGTATGCCTTTTGGTTTATGTAATGCACCTGCTACCTTTCAAAGATGCATGATGGCTATATTCTCTGACTTTTGCGAGAAAATTTGTGAGGTTTTTATGGACGACTTTTCCGTCTATGGTTTGCTTGAGTTTTGCAGAGATGTGAAGAAACTAATCTTGTCTTGAATTTGGAAAAGTGCCACTTTATGGTTAATGAAGGTATTGTCTTGGGGCACAAAGTTTCTGAGAGAGGTATTGAAGTTGATAAAGCTAAGGTTGACGCTATTGAAAAGATGCCATGTCCCAAGGACATCAAAGGTATAAGAAGTTTCCTTGGTCACGCCGGATTTTATAGGAGGTTCATTAAGGACTTCTCAAAATCTCTCGACCTCGACTAATTTATTACAAAAGATGTACCATTTGTCTTTGATGATGATTGTGTAGAAGCATTTGAAATACTTAAGAAAGCATTAGTCTCTTTTTGTTGTTCAGCCACCTGATTGGAATTTACCCTTTGAAATTATGTGTGATGCTAGTGATTATGCTGTAGGTGTTGTTCTAGGGCAAAGAGTTGATAAGAAATTAAATGTTATCCATTATGCTAGTAAGACTCTAGACAATGCTCAAAGAAATTATGCTACTACCAAAAAGGAACTTTTATCAGTTGTATTTGCTTGTGATAAATTCAGACCCTATATTGTTGATTATAAAGTAACTATTCACACAGATCATGCTGCTATTAAATATCTTATGGAAAAGAAAGATGCAAAACCTAGACTTATTAGATGGGATCTCCTGCTGCAAGAATTTAATTTACATATTGTTGATAGAAAAGGAGCTGAGAACCCTGTTGTAGACAACTTATCTAGGTTAGAGAATGTTCTTGATGACCCACTACCTATTGATGATAGCTTTCCTGATGAACAATTGAATGTCATAAGCACTTCTCATAGCACTCCATGGTATGCTGATTATGCTAATTATATTGTTGCTAAATTTATACCGCCTAGCTTCACATACCAACAAAAGAAAAAGTTTTTCTATGACTTGCGACATTAATTTTGGGATGACCCACATCTTTATAAAGAAGGAGTAGATGGTGTTATTAGACGTTGTGTACCTGAGCATGAACAGGAACAAATCCTACGCAAGTGTCACTCCGAAGCTTATGGTGGACACCACGCTGGAGATAGAACTGCACATAAGGTACTGCAATCCGGTTTTTATTGGCCTACTCTCTTCAAGGATGCCCGTAAGTTTGTGATGTCTTGCGATGAATGTCAAAGAATTGGTAATATTAGTAGACGTCAAGAAATGCCTATGAATTATTCACTTGTTATTGAACCATTTGATGTTTGGGGCTTTGATTATATGGGACCTTTTCCTGCCTCTAATGGATATACACATATTTTAGTTGCTGTTGATTACGTTACTAAGTGGGTAGAAGCTATTCCAACTAGTAGTGCTGATCATAACACTTCTATTAAAATGCTTAAGGAAGTTATTTTTCCGAGGTTTGGAGTCCCTAGATATTTAATGACTGATGGTGGTTCACACTTTATTCATGGTTCTTTTCGTAAGATGCTTGCTAAATATGACATTAATCATAGAATTGCATCTCCATATCACCCGCAGTCTAGTGGTCAGGTAGAATTGAGCAATAGAGAGCTCAAATTAATTTTGCAAAAGACTGTCAATAGGTCTAGAAAGAATTGGTCCAAGAAACTTGATGATGCATTATGGGCCTATAGAACTGCATATAAAAATCCTATGGGTATGTCTCCATATAAAATGGTTTATGGAAAAGCTTGTCACTTACCTCTCGAACTAGAACATAAGGCATACTGGGCTATTAAAGAGCTCAACTATGATTTCAAACTTGCCGGTGAGAAGAGGTTATTTGATATTAGCTCACTTGATGAATGGAGAACCCAAGCTTATGAAAATGCCAAGTTGTTTAAAGAAAAGGTTAAAAGATGGCATGACAAATGAATACAAAAGCGTGAGTTTAATGTAGGTGTTGTATTGCTATACAACTCTCGTTTAAGATTTTTTGCAAGAAAACTTCTCTCCAAATGGGAAGGTCCTTACGTTATCGAGTAGGTCTATCGTTCCGGTGCCATAAAAATCAAAAACTTCGCAGGCACAAATCCGAAGGTGGTAAACGGTCAAAGGATCAAACACTATATCTAAGGTAATCCTATAAATGTTGAAACTAATATTATTGAAACCGTAACCCCGGAGGAATACATAAAGGACACTTTCCAGAACGTTCCAGACTCCGAAAAGGAATAGGTATGTGGTAGGTAAGTAAACCGACTCCAAAACAATTTTTAAGGCAATATTTCTCCGTTTTGGAATATTTAGAATAATAGAAAAATAAGTAGCAGTCCGGGGAGGACACGAGGCCTCCACGAGGGTGGAGGGCGCGCCCTACCCCCCTGGGCGCCCCCCTACCTCGTGAACACCTCGTGTGCCCTCCGGACTCCGTTTCCTTGCACGATACGTATTTTGGTCGATAAAAATTCATTATATATACTCCCGAAGGTTTTGACTCCCGTATCACGCAGATATCCTCTGTTTTTGTTTCGAGCTATTGCTGCTGCAAATTAGAGCAAGATGTCTTCTCAAGAGTCAGTCGGGAGAAGCGGTATCTAACCCGACACCGAACCAAGGCAAACAAATGACGCGACCACTTTGGGCCGGCAACGGAGGAAGAGATGGAGGCTGACCTGATGAGAGTAGATGCCATGGAAGATCAAGAAGCCACCTCCATCACCTCTGAGGACATAATCACATGGGTATGGGCAATCCCCTTGGCAACTGCCAAGCTTGGGGGAGGTGCCCTGGTATCGTATCACCATCACAACTCCTATCTTTACCGTTTTTCTTAGTTCGATCCTATTAGTAGTATCTTGATTTAGTAGAATAAAATCATGGCATGATCTAGTTTTGAGTTTTGCTTTATGTTCCTTCTTTGTAATCGAGTCCATGAGTTATATAATAAAGATTAGTGTTGAGTCAAGGGCTTGAGTATTTTTCCGTGATCTTGGGTGATTAGAAGAAAAAGAATAAAAAGAATCAAAAAGTTCATATTGATCTTAGTGAAAGTAATGACTCCACATAGAAAGAGTATGATGATTAAAAGTTGTTGGGAGTAGGCAAATATAGCTTTGGTCATCGTTGCAATTAATAGGAAGTAATAAGGAAAGAGAGGTTTCACATATAGATATATTATCATTGACATCTTTTATGATTGGGAGCACTCATTAAAATATGACATGCTAAACAGTTGATGTTGGACAAGGAAGACAACATAATGAGTTATGTTTTCTTACATATGAGATAAAGTATGTTGTCATGGATCCTCTACCGTGTTGAGCTTGCCTTTCCCCCTCATGCTAGCCAAATTCTTAGCACCAAGTAGAAATACTACTTGTGCTTCCAAATACCCTTAAACCAGTTTTACCATGAGAGTCCACCATATCTACCTATGGATTGAGTAAGATCCTTCAAGTAAGTTGTCATCGGTGCAAGCAATAAAAATTGCTCTCTAAATATGCATGACTTATTAGTGCGGAGAAAATAAACTTTGTACAAACTTGTTGTGGACACAATAAAAGCGACGGACTGCATAATAAAGCTTCACATACAAGGGGCAATATAAAGTGACGTTCTTTTGCATTAAGATTTTGTGCATCAACCCTAAATGCGCATGACAACCTCTGCTTCCCTCTGCGAAGGGCCTATCTTTTATTGTTATCCTCTACCTTATGGAAGAGTCACGGTGATCTTCACCTTTCCTTTTTCATTTTATCCTTTGACAAGCTCAGCATGTTGGAAAGAACATGATATATATATATCTAATTGGATGTGGGGGAGCATGAATTATTATTGTTGACATTACCCTTGAGGTAAAAGGTTGCGGGGCAAAACTATAAGCCCCTATCTTTCTCTGTGTTTGACTAAAACTCCGTAACCACAAGTATTGCGTGAGTGTTAGAAATTATGAAGGACTAAGTGATAGTTGAGTATGTGGACTTGCTTTTAAGCTCTGACATAGACTCTTTCCGATGTTATGATAAATTGCAATTGCTTCAATACTGAGATTATAATTTGTTGGTGCTCAATAAGGTTTCTGATTCATACTTTGGCTTTGTGAAAAGATCATCACTTGAACATGAGTAATCATATGACAAAATCTATTTATGTTGCTGTTATGGAAATAATCATGATGCCTTCATGTCCGTATTTTATTTATTTATCGAAGCCTCTACCTCTAAACATGAGGACGTATTTATTGTTATCAGCTTTTATTTATTGCATTATGGGCTGTTATTTCACGATATGTCACAATACTTATGGCTATTCTCTCTTATTTTACAAGGTATACATGAAGAGGGAGAATGTCGGCAGCTAGAATTCTGGGCTGGAAAAGGAGCAAATATTCAAGGCCTATTCTGTGCAACTCCAAAAGTCCTGAAACTCCACGGAATACCTTAAAATAAATAAAGAAAAATCGTTGCCAAAGATGAAGGCCAGGGGGGCCACACCCTGCTCACGAGGGTGGGGGCACCCCCCTACCTTGTGGGCCCCCTGGTGGCTCTCCGACGCCCATCTTCTCCTATATGAAGTCTTTCGATGAGAAAAAAATAGGGGGCAACCTTTCGGGACGAGACTCCGCCGCCACGAGGCGGAACCTTGGCGGAACCAATCTAGGGCTCCGGTAGAGCTGTTCTGCCGGGGACACTTCCCTCCGTGAGGGGGAAATCATCACCATCATCATCACCAACGCTCCTCTCATCGGAGGGGGCAATCTCCATCAACATCTTCACCAGCACCATCTCATCTCCAAACCCTAGTTCATCTCTTGTATCCAATTCTTGTCTCCAAGTCCGGGATTGGTGCTAGTAGGTTGCTAGTAGTGTTGATTACTCCTTGTAGTTGATGCTAGTTGGTTTATTTGGTGGAAGATCATATGTTCAGATCCTTTATGCACATTATTACCCCTCTGATTATGAACATGAATATGCTTTGTGAGTAGTTACGTTTGTTCCAGAGGACAAGGGAGAAGCCTTGCTATAGTAGTCATGTGAATTTGGTATTCGTTCGATATTTTGATAAGATGTATGTTGTCTAACCTCTAGTGGTGTTATGTGAACATCGACTACATAACACTTCACCATTATTTGGGCCTAGAGTAAGGAATTGTGAAGTAATAAGTAGATGATGGGTTGCTAGAGTGACAGAAGCTTAAACCCTAGTTTATGCGTTGCTTCGTAAGGGGCTGATTTGGATCCATATGTTTCATGCTATGGTTAGGTTTACCTTAATACTTTTGTTGTAGTTGCGGATGCTTGCAATAGAGGTTAATCATAAGTGGGATGCTTGTTCAAGTAAGAACAGCACCCAAGCACCGGTCCACCCACATATCAAATTATCAAAGTACCGAACGCGAATCATATGAGCTTGTTGAAAACTAGCTTGACGATATTCCCATGTGTCCTCGGGAGCGCTTTTCCTATTATAAGAGTTTGTCCAGGCTTGTCCTTTGCTACAAAAAGGATTGGGCCACCTTGCTGGACTTTATTTACTTTTGTTACTTGTTGCTCGTTACAATTTATCTTATCGCAAAACTATCTGTTACCACTTATTTCAGTACTTGTAGAGAATACCTTGCTGAAAACCGCTTATCATTTCCTTCTGCTCCTCGTTGGGTTCGACACTCTTACTTATCGAAAGGACTACGATAGATCCCCTATACTTGTGGGTCATCATTGCTGTGGCGGGGCTCAGAGCGGCGCCAATGACGCCCATGCTTTGATTTCTTCCGTAAGGGGTTATCCTCTGTTGCCTCATCACCATTGGTTTCTTTGGGAGTGTCCACCATATATGTATCATACGAAGAGGTGGCTTTCCAGCGCCCCGTGGGCGGTGGTTCCTGTTCTTCTCCTGCATCATCGTCCATACCGTTGATGTCTTCAGAGTCGAAGTCAAGCGCGTCGGTCAAATCATCGACAGTGGCAATGAAGTGGGTGGTGGGTGGGTAACGAATTTCCTCATCGCCTGCTTCCCACTCGAGCCGGGCATAGTTCGGCCAAGAGTCTCCTAACAAAGAGAGAGACCTTAATGAATTCAGCATGTTGCCGAAGGGCGAGTGCTGCTAGATATCCGCAACGGTGAACTCCGTTACCGAAGCCCAATCGGATTCGATGGGCCCGAGTGCGTACGGTCTGGAATCTACAGCCGGACACAAGTCTGGGGGTCCAGTGGCACAGACTTCCTTAGAGGTGGAGTCTGTGCTCGGCTCTACCGCTGATGAGTATGCGGCCTCCGGGACAGGGTCCATCCACCCGTCCTCAGACGACGCAATCTGCCCCGGATTTAGGTCCGGAGCTACTGTAGGTGTGATATCCCGAATATTGTCTGACAGCAGATCTAAGTCGTGCTCATCGTGATTGTTCGGCGCTCCTGGCATAGGCCTGAATCCGTCGAAGATCAAGTCTCTGCGGATATCGGCCGTGTAGTTCAAGTTTCCGAACCTGACCTGGTGGCCAGGGGCGTAGCTGTCGATCTGCTCCAGATGGACAAGCGAATTGGCCCGCAGTGCGAAGCCGCCGAAAACGAAGATCTGTCCGGGGAGAAAAGTCTCACCCTGGACCGCGTTGTTGTTAATGATTGAAAGAGCCATCGAGCCTTGCTACGACGACACAGAGGAACTCTCAATGAAAGCACCAATGTCGGTGTCAAAACCGGCGGATCTCGGGTAGGGGGTCCCGAACGGTGCGTCTAAGGCTAATGGTAATAGGAGGCAGGGGACACGATGTTTTACCCAGGTTCGGGCCCTCTCGATGGAGGTAATACCCTACTTCCTACTTGATTGATCTTGATGATATGAGTATTACAAGAGTTGATCTACCACGAGATCGTAGAGGCTAAACCCTAGGAGCTAGCCTATGATTCTGATTGTCCTTGTCCTATGGACTAAACCCTCCGGTTTATATAGACACCGGAGGGGGCTAGGGTTACACAAAATCGGTTAGAAAGAAGGAGATCTAACAGTCCGACCACGGGACGAAGTCTTGAGTCCCATCCGGACACGGGACGAAGTCTTGAGTCTTGTATCTTCATAGTCCAACAGTCCGGCCAAAGTATATAGTCCGGCTGTCCGGATACCCCCTAATCCAGGACTCCCTCAGTCGCCGGCTCCTGCTCCCTATTCAGGCTGCTAGCTTCTTGAAGGAGCAGCGAATCATTCGGCTGGCTGCAATCGCTCCTGCTCGCAAACATGGGCTGGTAACCCAGGAAACCAGGATAAGGCCTGTTCGGCCACTACTTGGGCCAGGTTCTGTTGGACCAGTGCTCGGTTAGCGAGACGAGCGGTCGCTCGGGCATGTTTCCTCTGATCGAAACGGTATGCAAAATCACTTCGGGCTGGCATTCTAGCTTTAATATTGAGGAACTTCCACTTCTGATTTTTTTTCGAAGCTGGGCTGGTGCTGTTCCCCGTCTCCGAAATTTTTGCACTGGAGGATTCACGTCTCCGCGGAGCGGTCTTCTTGGAGCGGGAGCGTTCGGGCTGGCTTCTCGCGACAATTTTAGGAAGCTGGCTCATGGAGAGCTTCTGAACGGGCCCTTAGTTAAGGAAATTTACATAACCTTTTGTAGTGAGTTTCGTAGGTGGAGCATTGCCCGTTATCAAGGGACCACTCGATCGTTAGGGGGGGCAGACCCCCCCCCCCTCGTCCCCCCTTAGAATCGTCCCTGGTTGCGGTGGATCAACTGGTCAGCGACGAGGTGGGAAGGAAGCACGATGCAAAGAAGAAGGAATCTGGGCGGCGTGATTGGTGCAGCCTCGGAGGGAGGCTAGGAGAGAGAACAACAGGGATTCGCGAGAGATCAGTGGAGTGCATGCGTGAGATACGAAGATAACTCGTTGTGGATTTTTCTCTAGAGGATCTCGACCATGGGATTAAATAAGAATCAACGGATCAGGACTGGTCTGGCAATTGGTTCCTATCATAATACAGATAGGAAGGGTTTCCCATTAATTAACCATGGTTGTCGAAGTCATCAGACATGTGCGTCGAACTAGGTAATGGTGAGCTCCATCTGGCCACACAGCGGTGAAATCTGGCGTGGTTTGTGTAGTATTGGGAACCCTCGTTTATGATACATAAATCTTTATGTTGACCTCTTTGTCTCTGATACATGTCATGTACTCATGTATGGATTGATGGTTTTGTATAGTTTTTTTGGGGGGGGGGGGGTCTATACGTAGTTACATGCATACTATGATCCGCTCTTTGATCAAATTAAACCATAAACTTTAATGTTTCTATGGAGACGGATGCCGGAATATGGAGATGGTAAACCGAAGGTCACCACTAGGTTTTCTATTTTTCCTTCTCAGCAAAGGATTTTTTTATTAAATGTGTTTAAGATGTTAGTTCGTGATCCATCATCGCTCATCAGGTTAAATGATTTGGTATTACGGTACAGTCCAAGGAAAATGTAGTTGTGTTAATGTGCCTTAATGGACAATCATGAACCTTCAATACTACTGTTCAATAGTAAGAAAAAATACAATGGGGCGCCCGTTATAAACCTTCCTATAATTAACTGAAGCTTATGCAAAGATGGATGAAGAAAGAGTTACTTAACTCTTGAGTTAGATGAATAAAGTGGGATTATATAAGCTAGTGAAACTTGAAGTTTACCAACAATAGTTTGTGAGCAGACTCGCACCGTTTATTTCCTATGTGTAAGGTGGACTTGTTCAAAGAATCAACCAACATCAATACTATCAACAATAAAATTGCATTTTGTAAGCATGACAGATTGACAACACTGTTGTGGGTAGCTCTGGGCGAAAGCTTAAGTCTTCATTGTGGGTCAATTCTCACGACGATGGCGTCCTTGGATGTTGTTTTCTTTCTTAAAGGCGTCTTGAAAGGGCCCGCTCATCTTTGGGTTCTGGGCATGTTGGTAGTGGAATTTTGAGTTGGCTAATGCATGTTTTATTGTTGTTTTTTCCTCTTTTTCGGCTTAGTTTCCCTCATAATATGGGTCACTCTGCATTTGTTTTCCTCTCTTAATGAATTCGGTGGAGCTCTTGCCTTTCTCCTCGAAAAGGAAAAAAACACTTCACTCAAGTAATTCACCACTGAGGCCTACGCTAATGCCTTCCATGCCTAAATAAACAAGTCATCTTAAACTGGTGAGACTATGGCCCCAAATGCTTAATTAAAAATCGAAAGCATATGCGTATAAATTTTCTAACAAAAAAAATTAGAGAATGAAAGTTCCCGGGTGGTCTTGAAGTGCAACACCATATTCGCCTTATGATTTGTCTCATAGCTGTTGACACGCATGTGTGAAAAATAAGGAAGCGTGTTTACCTACCGTAGTAGGCCGCTGGTTTCCTGTTTATATAGGATCAGCAAGCCCTGATGGATACAAGAAGATAAAGAGATAAGAATGAATCTAAACAACTCTAGGCAGGATTCGATTCTGGTTTTATCTCAACCAAACCGAGTACAACAGAATATCTAGAACTCTCTAGACTATTCCTAACAGCCCCTCTCAATCACACTTTGGTCAAGGTGATATTGCGCCTGAAGTTCTCCAAGTCTATCTGAGGCAATGCCATTGTAAAACCATCTGCAACTTGATCCTTAGAAGAAACAAACCTTATATCAAGTAGTTTATTAGTCACCCTTTCTCTGACAAAATGATAGTCAATTTCAATATGCTTAGTTCTAGCATGAAATACGGGATTAGCTGACAAGTAGGTAGCACCAAGGTTATCACACCAAAGACAGGGAATTTCTCTTGTAGAAACTTTAAGTTCCTTAAGAAGAGATTGCAACCAGATAAGTTATGCAGTGGCATTGGCCACAGACTTGTATTCTGCCTCTGTACTTGATCTTGATACAATGGGTTGTTTTCTTGCACTCCAAGATATAAGATTTGAGCCAAAATACACTGCAAAACCACCTGTTGACCTTCATCATCAATATCACCTGCCTAATCTGCATCGAGAATGCACTCAATAAGGTAGAAGATGACTTCCTATATGCTAAACCTGAGTTTATTGTGTGCTTGACATATCGAGAATTCTCTTAGCTGCAGATCCGTTGAACTGTGGTTGGTGCAAGCAAATCTTGACATATTTTGTTTATGAGAAGGAAATATCGGCCTTGTAAGAGTTAAATCTTGTAATGCACCAACAAGACTTCTATACCTCGTGCCATCTTCGGTCCAAGTGGTTCTCCATCATAAGTCGACAATTTTTCAAGATTAGACAAGGGTGTAGGTGCTTGCCTTACGCCTTTCATACCTACTTTAGTTAGAAGATCCAAAGCATATTTCTCTTGTGTTAGCACAATACCATCATTGATTTTCTTTACCTCAATTCCAAGAAAGAAGTGTAGATCTCCTAAATCCTGTAATGCAAAGGCTGAACTCAAATCCTTCAACAAGGTCTTGACCGCTTCTCGAGAGGAACTTGTCACAATAATATCATCAACATAAATGAGAACAAATATTGTCACTCTATATTTATTGAACATGAAGAGTGAAGTGTCAGCCTTTGAAGGAATGAAACCAAGTTGTTGAAGTTTTGAGCTCAGTCGAGAATACCATGCCCTTGGGGCTTGCTTAAGCCCGTAAAGAGCCTTGTCTAGCTTGCACACATGAAAGGGTGAGTTCTTGTCCTCATATCCTGGTGGTTGCCTCATATAGACCTCTTCTTCCAGAACACCATGAAGAAACGCGTTCTGAACATCTAGCTGTCTCAAGCTCCATCCCCTGGATACAACAATAGAAAGAACAAGCCTGATAGTAGTAGCTTTAACAACTGGACTAAAGGTATCCTCATAATCTATACCGTACTGTTGTTTAAATCCTTTGGCTACTAATCTGGTTGTATATCTATCTATGCTACCATCAGATTTCTTTTTAATTCTATAGACCCACTTACAATCTATGATATTTTTACCACTTCTTGGAGGAACAAGATGCCATGTCTTGTTTTTTTTAAGTGCTAGAAATTCCTCATCCATTGCTTTTCTCCATCTTGATTCATCCAATGCTTCTTGGACACTTTGTGGCTCACCTGTTGAACAAAATGAACCATATTTTATTTTATAATTTTTTTTTCATACCGAACAGTACCGTCTGAGGGAATCAGTGGCTTCATAATCCCTGACTGAAGTCGTGTACGCCCTCGCACATGAGTCTGCACAATCTGGGAACCAACCTCCTCCACAGAAGATCCGGGCGCTGGCGCATCAGCGCATCTTGCCGAATCTATCTTGTTGGACGATCGCCTCGCCTGTGAGCCCATCGACCGGACGCAGACCCAGGCTGGATCGGCTGCTCCGCGCGCGCGAGTGGCGATGTTGTGCCTGGCGACGTGGCAGCCTGGTGTTGGCTGCCTCCGCTTGAGGGCGTGCGCACCCGCCCGGTCGGGATTCGCTACGGACTGGAGCCAGGCGACCGCGCAGGACCCGATGTCGACGTGGAGCTGTCATGTTGGTGGGTGCCGCTGCGCGTTGCCTCCTCTGCACATGCATCAGCACCGGATCGGGCGCCGATTTCTTCATGGGATCACGCGCTCTGGGATCGCGCGCTCGTATCTCCTCCGGATCGCGCGCCTGGATCAACACCGGATCTCGCGCTGTTGTCCTGTAGCGGGACATGCAATATGGGCGTATTTTCTTCCATATATGCATCATTTTCCATCAATTCTGGATCATTCTATTCCAAATTTTCACCTGTATAATCGTCCACAAATCCTGCATCATCTGGAGAGGGTGTGTGAGTAGTACAAATATCAGTCACATTACTTTGGTCATTGCCATTATTTCCCCCGTGATCAAAGGAAGTGGATGAATGAAGATGTTTAGGAAGGAGAAAGATTTCCTTCCGGAGGAGGGCGCCTGCATTTGGATGAAGAGATGCAAATGGAAACACATTCTCATCAAAGACGACATCTCGAGAAATATATATGCGACCAGTAGATATATCAAGACATTTGACCCCCTTATGACGCGGACTGTAGCCTAAGGAGACACATTGTTTGGAGCGAAAGGAAAGCTTACGAGAATTATATGGGCGAAGATTTGGCCAACAGGCGCATCCAAACACACGAAGAGAGTTGTAGGTAGGCTTTTTGTGAAAAAGACGTTCATAAGGGGTTTCAAAATTGATAACACTACTGGGAAGTAAATTGATGAGATATGTGGCAGCAAGAAAAGCTTCATCCCATTATTTTAATGGCATAGAGGAGATTGCAAGAAGAGCAAGTCCGACTTCAACAATGTGGCGATGTTTTCTCTCAGCCGATCCATTCTGCTGATGAGCATGGGGGCAGGAAACATGATGAGCAATGCCCATCTTTTGGAAGAATGAGTTTAGTTTCTCATATTCCCCACCCCAATCAGATTGGATGGCAAGGATTTTTGCATTAAATTGGCGTTCAACATGTGCTTGGAAATTTTGAAAAACCTCAAAAACATCAGATTTTTCTTAATAAGGTAAATCCATGAGAATTTGGTGTAATCATCGATGAAACTCACATAATATTTATATCTACCAACAGAAAGAGGAGCATCTCCCCATACATCAGAAAAGATTAACTCAAGAGGTTTGGTAGATACACTAGTAGACACTGGATAGGGTAATTGGTGACTTTTTGCTCGTTGGCATGAGTCACATACCGACTCAACATCTAACTCCCCATGGCAAGGAAGTTTATTATTCCTAAGCACACGTTGAACTATTGAAAATGAAGGGTGACCAAGCCGAGCGTGCCAACGCGATGAAGATATCTTGATGACACCGTAAGCTTGTTTATTTGACGTCCTAGACGGAATCAATGGATAGAGACCTCCTCTACATCTGCCTCGATGCAGCACCCTCCCCGTGACCTGATCCTTAATAAAAAAAAGAAATAAGGCCAAAACTCAATGTAAACATGATTGTCAAGGGTAAGACGATGAACGGAAAGGAGATTTTGTGAGGCAGTAGGAATATGTAGAATTTTGTTTAGATGGAGATCTTGATTTTGGGTTCTGATAATGGAATTTCCAACATGACTAATATTCATACATGTACCATCAGCAGTGTGGACCTGATCACCTTTGTGGTACTTGTCACGGGTGGTTAACTTCTCGAGTTCACCCGTGATGTGATTAGTAGCGCCATTGTCGGCGTACCAATTTGTGTCTACCCCATATGATGAGGTTGCTGCAGATCCGGCCACCTTCTCTTCTGGAAGATAGTCTTCCGTGAACCGGTACCAGCAGTCCATGGCAACGTGGCCTGGCTTGCTGCATATTTGGCAGTGTGGGTGATCGTCGTTGCGAAACCCCCACCACCGGTCCTCCCGGGTCCTCCGGTCTGGCGCCCCTTGTTGTTGTAGCTGTGAAGGCACCACGAGCAGCCCATGTCCACATGACGCGACCACGCCACGGACATGCCACGACCACGCTGCCGACCACGCCCGCGAGTGGCGGCGTTGGTGAAGATCTGAAGCCGCCTTTGCGAGAGGCTTGAAGAAGCTCGACGCGCTGATCAAAGTTCGCCATCTGGGATTACAATGCATCTAGCATAAGTGGTTCAGTACGAGCATCAAGAGCGGATACGGGGGTTGTATTCGGTCGAGGCGGCCAGGATGTATGAGATCGCCATCTTCGCCAAGTGGTTTGCCGGCACCGCCACTCATCAGCGAACGACCTCATCTTGGCGAAGTAGACCGCGACTGACTGGGTCCCCTTCTCGGCGTTGGAGAGGGAGATCCGAAGGTTGTTGATGCGGGAGCGGGAGTGTGACGAAAACATGTTCGTCAAAGTGGTCCATGCCGCGTGTGCCGTCTCCACGGCGACCATCTGCGTTAGTACCTCCCTTGTGATCGAGGTTAGGAGGTAGGCGAGCACTTGCTGGTCCTGGGTAACCCAGGCCACGTGCGCCGGGTTGGGGATGCTCATAGCCTTGCCATCTTTGTCGTGGTGGTGATGGTTTTCTCAGGTTCGGCGATGGATCCATCTAGGTATCCAAAGAGGGAGGCTCCACGTATCTGGGGAAGGAGTTGGGTCTTCCACAGAAGGAAGTTTTCACGGGTAAGCTTCTCGGTGATTTGGTTGTTGAGGGGATTGGCCGTGGCGTGGGATGAGGAGGAAGACATGGCGGCTGGGAAGGAAAGGCTAGATGTGTTTTGGAAGGGAAGCTCTGATTACCATGTGAAAAATAAGGAAGCGTGTTTACCTACCGTAGTAGCCGCTGGTTTCGTGTTTATATAGGATCAGCAAGCCCTGATGGATACAAGAAGATAAAGAGATAAGAATGAATCTAAACAACTCTAGGCAGGATTCGGTTCTGGTTTTATCTCAACCAAACCGAGTACAACAGAATATCTAGAACTCTCTAGACTATTCCTAACAGCATGATCGTGATGGAATTGTGATATCAGCACAGTAACTGTGTCGCACTGTGTAGTGGCATTCTTTTTGTATATGTATTTTTCTTATGTGAAGTTTCTTAAGCATTACGAAGTGGTTTGGCTAGAAGAATACCATGGGTTAACCAGTCTCTCGTGTTGCACATCCAAATTACACGGGTTGAGAGTCGGCTATGAGGTAAAAGTATATGTACACGAGGATAGAGGTCACGCACCGGAGATGTTTCGTGGGCGCCGTCGACTATCGAGTGCCAGAGGTGATGCCATGACACGGACCGACTAGGAGGTGGCGAATGATGTCTGCCGGTGGAGAGAGATGGTGAATGACAGGTGAATTCTTTTGTTTGCGCACTAGAGCTAGGTTGAACTCGTTTAGCATATAGTATTGCTTAGTCTCTTAGTTACCACAAGGTTGGGTCCTGACAGGCTGCCGCAGTCGTCGACATCGCCACCCGCTGCTCCACGTACGATGCCGCGGTCGCCGCCACGGACGAAGGTAACGTCTGAGAAGCTTTTTTTTTCTCGAAAGAGACTGCAATCGCGGGTTGGGCCTTGGCCCACCCGTGACATCATTCCTCCATCGCAGGCCACAGTACACATCATCAACGGTCGGTGACCCCTCAAAAAAAAAACATAACGGTGATCCCTACCCTACCACGCCGCCCACCCTCGCAGGGTTTCATCATCAGAGAGGAAAGACCGAAAAGGGGATCTGAGGTCAGCTATGCGCCGGTTGCCCCGCCGCCTGCCGTCTGCCGAGCTCCCGCCACGCGCCATCGCAATCGCCTGATGCCTCGTATGAGGATTGAGTGGTGCTTCAGAAGAGACGACCGAATAAGCAGCTCCCAATCTTATCTTTGGGAGCTGCAGTTCCCAATCGAAGCAGCAGCAGCTCCTTTTCGAGCTGCCACGCAATCGAAGGAATCAAGAGGCTCCTCTCCGAGTCTCTTTTTTTCAGTGGCAATCCGGAATCAAAGCAGTCCTTCCCGGGCTGCAATCAGAAACAGGTCCTGTTTCCAGTTTTAATATAAGTCTCCGAGCTGCTGCTATAAATCTGGCCTGGCGCCAACCGTAGTACTCCCTTCGGCGACCGACTGCCAGATCGATGGCCAAACCATCCGTGGACGGCCTCGGCAAATCCTCCCTCGATATGGTGGTGAGTCTGTCCTCCTGTTCCTTTTTTCCTTTATTTAGGCGGAGCTCTTACAAAGTTAGCGCATAATCAGAATTCGTCGTCGAATTTGACCTTTTTTTGGTTGGACAATATATCAAAATTGCGTCAGTCCCTTGAAAGTATATAGTCAAATTTGCGGGGGTTTTTTGTCCAAAGTATAAAAACTGTATAATCAAAATTGCATCCTTTTGTAGGCAAGTACAAAAATTGTACAATCAAAATTGCGTCTTTCTTTGGGAAGTATGAAAATTGTGTCTATGTTTGTGGAGAATATTAAAACTGCACCTGTGATGAGACTAATATAAGAAATCAACTATGGTTTGTTTCCATATCAAATGTAGGAGGACAATGGAGTTGACAGGCTCAGCAAGTTGCCTGATGACGTTTTGCTCAACATTGTGGAGCGACTTGATATCGCTGATGCTGCACGAGCCACCATCCTCTCCAGACGCTGGAAGCACATCCCTGCTATACTCTCAAAGATTGCTATAATGGTTGCTTCTTTTCAACCCAAGCATGAAGGTAGGAAGTTAACCTCAGATGATATAGTTCGGGCCAATACCAACGTGCTGGAAGCTACCAGGAGCATACTGGAAAAGAGGGCTGCAAGTCCACACACCATTCGCCTCTTGCGCATGCAATTCTACTTGGGAGATGAGTCCATTTTCATTGGTCAGACTGTTGCCAACACCATAGCAACACACAAGGTTGCTTCAGTTGAGTTTACAATCTTGACCAAGGTGCGCACAAATTTTACCAATAATGACCTGCTCACTCATGGGAGGCAGTTCATGTCATTCCTTGATTCGTGTCCAAACACATTTGGTGGTCTTGCACGCCTCACGCTAGAGAATTTGAGGTTAGGAGAATCAGGCTTTCCCAAAATTTTCAGTATATGCAAGCAACTCGAGTTCCTCTGCCTCTACCACTGTGATATGGGCATTGAGTCTTTGCTGGAAGTGGAACACCCACAACTCAGTGAACTGGTGATTGCCCGTAGCGTGCTTATTAAGAGGGTTGATCTGAAGTGGGTACCAAAACTCACAGTACTGAAATTTAATATATTTCGATCTCAAGATGACCCCTTCTGTCTTGGCTATGTCCCACTGCTCCAGACTGTGAGCATCATCAATACTGGTTTTTCTTGGCACAAGATGCTCAAGATAAGTGAGTTGCTGGGTAAAACCGCCATAAGCAACCTGCATTTGAACTTCAAAAGTGAAAAGGTTAGTGAAGGTTCTCAATGTTGTCAGTGATGTGCGTAAGTTTTGGTGTCCGTGGTGGGTGGAGGTTATAATCATTATTTTTGGTTTACATAATTCTGCATTTCCCCCCTCTTGTGCAGATTTGGGTCAAGCCAGAAGGTCGAAGACAATTGTTACCAGTGTTGCACAAGCTAAGGCTTGTGAATTTGATTAACATTTCTGAAGAATGCGATCTGACTTGGATAATGTTCATACTTCAAGGTGCACCCACCCTTAAGGAACTACGCATCTTGGTGAATTCTTGTGCCGAATATTCGATTCTCATTTTTATTATCTCACTTTGAAGTTCAAACCTGCTGTGTCCAGTTAAGAATTTTTGACCTGACCAAATGCAGGTGCGGGACCATTTATGTGAAATGGTAACGGGGGAGCGGAGAAAAAAGTATGCCTTTAGCGAGGAGAAGGACAAGGGACTAGAGTGGGAACCATCTGCATCTGATTTCAAGCACCACAACCTTGCCGAGCTCAGAATCTATGGGAGGTTTGAAGCAGAAGAAAATATCGTGCGCTTTGTCAGCAATGTCATGGAAGCAGCGGTGAATCTCGAGGACATAAAACTTTATAAGAGTCCAGTGTGTGAGAATTGCAAGCACATGCTCCAGGAGTGGACGTTGAAGGAGAAGTCGTTGCTTAGCTACAAACTCAGCAAGGGGATGCTGTCTTCGCTCGTCCGGATTCAGTTCCCAAGTTTAGGGAATTTTTTTACTTGGCCAAAGCACTGCGCTTGAGCTGCAAGCTGTGGTTTTTTTTTTTTTGAGGGGCTGCAAGCTGTAGTTGACAGGAGTTGTTGTATGCATGGATTAATTATCACTTAGTCAATCTTTTCAATTATCTGTGTTTTGAGATTGTACCGAGTCGAGGAGGATAAGGAGTAATTCTTGACATTAGTGTGAAGTACTTTGGCAAATGAAAGTTTCGGATGTGTGTTATTCATGACAAATGCTTGCACCTTGTTTTTATTGTGAAATCCCTAAGGCCTCGTTTGGATTCAAGGGTTCCCGGGGGGATCCCCGCTACTTCCCAGGGTCGAAGACCCACGGGCCGAGTTGGCCCAGGGAGATTCACCAAGCCATTTGGACCGCATCGTTCTCGGGGTAACCCCTGCCCGACCCACGTCCTTTCCACGGTGATTTTCTCAAAAAAAAAACGTCCTTTCCACGGGGAGGGCTCGAGCGAGACGAGCGAACAGCGGCGCCCTCGACCAAGATCCAGCGCCCCCGACCGCCTCCGAGCTCCTTCGCCACCGGCAGAAGCGACGCCCCCGACTCCCTCCCTCTAGTGCAGAGGATCCAAGCTCCGCCCCTCCAGCAACGGCGATGGACCGCGACCGTCACCGTTCTCCGTCCCCAGATCTCCCCTCCGCCTCCAAGCTTCGATCCCCTCCGGATACACTTTTCTTCAGTTCATGCCTTCACAATCTTGAACCACCAATTCCATAGGAGCTTGTATTTTTCTTGTGTAGCTGCTCTGCACTTGTATGCACCAGACTGTGGGTCAGTTGGTTCATCTACTTGTTCATATATTGCTCATGGACTGTGAGATTTGGAGGAGTCGTAGCTCTCTCATTGGCCACTGTGTACGTTTTATGGAGGGGATAAATATAAGAATTGAGTGTCACATGCTCTTGGACAAGAATTGATTTTCACTACTAGTATACGTATCATCTTAATTGTCAGTGGTGTCATGTAGATGCGGTCGAATACTATTGAAGATTACTACTACATTGCCGGCGAAATATTTTTGTACTACTAGGACTGTTAGCTACTCCAATTAACAGTCTGTTGACAGTTGGTTGGCTGAATATTATGGTGCCGAGGAATCGCGATCAATGATGAGACAGACGTAGTACCATATTACTCCATGGGCAGGATAATACCAAAAAAAGCCAGTACATAGCATGCAATTTTTTTTCTTCTCTTGTCGATCGCCAACGCTCATCATCGTATAAACTTGTAATCGTTTGGTTTGCATTGATCCATAGCAGTTTTCCCTAGTGCGCAGAGAACTGAAATATATAAAGGAGAAACTAGAACTTGTCATCCTGTATGTAGAATAGGGAACCATGTAGTATAGTTCTGCTTTTGCTTTTCACACGGACAGTAGGATTCTAGATGCATCCTTTGTATGTCTGCTCTATCTAGTTGCATGTACCTTATGAATGACTAAAATGCCAATAGTGTGTTTGGTTTGCCTCATTGGTCACTGATCATTGATATCTAGTAGGTGCTGATTTGTGAGTCTGCTCTATTTAGTTATCTATGTATCTCATTAATGAATGACCAAATAACAATGTAAGTTACAATACTGTGCTTGTTTTGTTACTGTTATGACCTTGTGTCGAGCTGGGCAAGGCATCGATGTTTAACTTTTGTGTGTCAAACTTGTGGTGGACAGCACGCACGACGGCCTCGCAGGCCAGCACGACCAGGATTAATGGCGAGAAATACCCCGTGGTTCGGTCAGGTACCTGTGGCTAACCCTTACCTGAGCGGTGAACAAGGAGATCATGTACAGAGTGAGGAGATGTAGAGAGCATAAGGTGTGTAAACAGTTCACCTTCTTGTTTTGCACTGCATCCATCCAAATGTGTGTTTCTCTCTGTCGATCGATGATATTTAAGCAAAGACAAAACACACACCATTCTTTTAAAACTGACTAGAAGAGCCACACATTTGGAGAAATGCTACTGCCTTTTGTTTGGTAGTTTATGTGTACCTTTACAATCTTTCTAGTTCAACTGTTCGTGAGTAGAAGCTTGTCAATAAACTAAACTCTAAATCCAGCTATGGATGTCTTCACATTCATCAACCTATAGACTGTTTGGGCAAACTACAATCAATTTGATCATGTAAGATTGGGTTACTGGACAGTCTTGTGATTGCGTTCCTAAACTATATTTGTAGTCTTGATTTTTTGTGCACAGGGCACAAATCATATGTTTGGTTGATACTGTTTCATTAATTTGCTTATACTGCAAAATAGTGTTCTGAGACCCTGAACTGATCCCAGCTAACTTATTTCTTTTTGTCGTTCAGCCAACGTCAAGTTGTGGTACGTGATGTCGAGGAAGGAGTGGAGAGAAGACAAGCTGTGGTACGTGATGTTGAGGAGGAGTGGAGAAAAGATCCGAGTAGGACGTGATCGTTGCCTTGCAGCCCATATTGTTCGAAAGTATCCCTGCCTTGGACATGGCAACTTATAATCCAGAATTTTTTCTAGTGCACAAACTTAACAATGATGTATCAATAACCCATGTAATGTTTGCTTTTGTTTTGGCACATAAAAATGGCTTAGGCCAATGCTCGATCGTCGTGAAATGCGGACCGATATCTTAAGCTTATGAAGTGATGGATAAGTCGTAGTAATGTTTTTAAAATTCTAGTGACATGAATTATGAACCTTTGTTATGTACCTGTTGTTTTTGTGCTTGTTTCTCAGAATTATTTGTGGAACTTTTATCTATGGTTTGTTTTGTTAAATTTGTCAGTTGTACGTGAGGGTATCCCTTCCCTCCCCTGTTGCCATTTGGGCACCTGGACTACTGGGAACATCTCCCCCGTGGTGGGAGGGATCCCATGAGCATAGGAAAATCTCCCCTAGGGGTTTATTGCCCTGGGTTGTACTCCCCCTGGAACCAAACAAAGCCTAAGATTACTAAGGGCATCTCCAACGCGGGCTCTCAAAACAGACATAGGATTTGTCCACGACTTTGACGCTTCCATGAACACCGATATGGAGCTGCACTTGCCCCAAACCTCTGTCAGCAATACAAACAAAAATTACCCCAAACCTCCGTCTGCAATACAAACAAAAATTAAACCAGAGACGGACAAATATCATGCAGACATACATAAAATCCAATATGATTTACATAAACTGGACAGTATTTCGTATGTTGAACTATAAAACTTTAAAAACCTAAAGCAGACGTATTCATGCAGCATACAAAATTTGAGATAATTTACATGAACCGTTCGGTATTTTGTTTGTTCAACCATAAAACTTAACAAAAACCGAAAGTAATTTGTAGCGGGCAGTGACCTCGTATGCCTGGCCTGCGGCACCTTTGTTGCCGCCCGTGCAATCGTCAGAGCTGGAACCACCGTCGAGGCCTTTCTAGCGGCGGAAGGGCGCGGGGGCGCGACAGCCTTGCCTGGTCACCGCCTGGCGCTCGTCGAGGAGCCACTCGGCTTCCTCCTGGGCCTTGTGCACGTTCGTGTCGGCCAACGCCGACCCTGACCGTGGAGCCCTGCCCTTCCCCTTGCCGGAGGTGAGGCGGTGTCGCTCAACGACGGTTCCTCCTCTATCTTGGCAAGCTCCCGTCGACGTGGAGAACGATGGCCCCAGAGAGCTATGGCGGTGGGGCCATGATCCGGATTTGGAAGAAACCAATCACTGGCACGGAGAACCAGAACTTGGTCATCGTCGCGGAGAAGAGAGTAGCTATAACGGCAGTGAGCTAAGAGGAAGGTAGTGGCGGTGAGAAGAGAGGAAAGAATAGGAGATATGATGTGGATGGGGCGGGAGCCGTGCTTAAATAGCCACGCCAAACGAGTGGACGGGCAGTTGGCTTCAATATGACGCACCGGCCGAAGTAGGCTTCTCGGTCGTCGCCGCGTCGATATTAAAGCACCACCGCCCGCTCGTCCGGTGGCGTCGCTCTGAACGGCATCAATGTCGTCAAGTCACGTCCGCTCTGGAGCGGCTTGACTGACATGAATGCACGACACCAGTTTCACGATGAAAGGATTTGAGTAGATCCAACACGTACATGGCCAATGTGCTGCAAACCTCCTCTTACTTTGCGAGAATTCGAACACGCAATGGATGCCTTGTATTGCCCGGACACATCCACCCGGACGTTTGCGGGCGTTCAAGGTCGGTGTTGGAGATGCCCTCTTAGCGATCTGGAGGTGGACCCTGCTGGTCATTGTGTCGTCGTGGAGGTCAAACTTTGCGCTTCGTGTCCCTCGTGCCAGGAAAATTCACTAACCCGAGGAGAGAAAAAACCGACTAAGGGCGTCTCCAACGGCGACCCGCAAACCGCCCGCATCCGTTCGGACCGTGTTGTCCAAACTGCGGAAGCCATCCAACGCGGTCCTTTATCGGTCCGTGGCGTGATCCGGACGTGTTTTCTCCCGTAAACCAGAGATAAACATGGGGAGCTTTGCGGGAGTTCGGACACGTGAAACGTCGCTCTCTGCCACCTGGCCCACCCAAAAGGAAGGTGGAGCCCGCTCTTTTGGAGCATCCCGCATTGTTTCCGTGCCAAAATTCCCCACTATCTTCTTCCATCCCCGCTGCTCTGCATCCAATTCCGGCTCTTTTCTCCCACCCTCTCTTTTCTTACACCGCCGACACATGGAACCACTGGAGAACCTATTGGAGATGGAGCCAGTGGAGGTGTCGGAGGATCCGACCATCACACTCGCCCGGAAGATCAGCTCGGCTATGCGGCAAAATCGTCGCGTCAAAGCGAGGGCCGCAAAGAAGGAGAAGCTCAAGAAGAGGTTGGTCATCGGTGGGCCTGGTGGTGGCGTTGGCCGTGGCGGCCGTGGCAAACGCCGCTAGACGGGCACGCCCACAGTACATATGGTGCTATTGCCGGAGCCTTACAAGTCTCCGTACTACTACGCCGCCAAGTAGCTCGTCCGGGCTCAAACAGCGGGTGTGGAGCAGATGGGTGCCCGCACGCTGTTCACTGTAATGCCTAGAGTGGGGGAGCCGGCGTATGATGCCGGGGACAGGGAGATGCTCGACATCATCCATGACGGAGGCTAGGGAGGAGAAGGGAGCTATGAGGATGGGCAGGTGGAATACACGGATCCCACCCAGTTCGGAAACTACCAGCATCAGCAGTCCTACACCCTGATGGCCACACAGCAGTCCTACACCCAGGCCAGTGATGGTACACAGCAACAACAACATTGGGCCGCCGAAGAGCAACTAATGGAGAGGAAGGGGGAGGAGGAAGATGGCGAGGACGATGACCGGGATGATACAACGGGTGTCATGGGAACGACTCCGACAGTAAGAGAGGGGTAGGATAACGGAGCATGATCTATCGAGATGCATATGGGTGACACGGTGGTTTTAGCGAGTTCGGGCCTCTCACGGTGGAGATAACAACCCTCGCCTCGTGTGCTCGGAGAGGCTTTGTTTTATCTGAGTATATATCCGGAGATTACAATGTGTGTGTGAGAGAGAGAGGAACGGATCCCCATGCCTGAGCTAAGTCCTGAGACCAATGGTGAAAAGAGAGAAAGGTGGAAGAAAAGAACCCCCTAGTCTAGTGGTGGGGGTGGCTTATATAGAGTGCGCCATCCCCTCACCCCTTATGTTACATGATGGAGCATCAATGCCGTAATGCCTGCCCACTACAAAACCGTCATGCTGACTATTGGTCTTTGCATATCCGAGTGAGTTACATGGTCGAGTGGAATGAGCTCGTCGAGTGAAGTGCCGTGCTCCGAGTGGTTGTCGCCGTCCGAGTGACTTTCAAGTTGCGGTACATCTAGACGGCGATCTGGCCCAGGGGCCCAGTACAAAGTATACGGTGTCCATGGGTAGGGCCTTTAGGTCAGGCCTGTTACCCTACCCCTAATACATGTCCTCGTCATTAGCCCCCGAATCGGTCGAGGTTGAGCGGGTCGAGTCGAGGTGAATTCCCAGATGAGTCGAGTGCTGCGAAGGCCCTTATGAACTCCCTCTGGTCACCCGGCGACCTTATCTCCGCATGTTGCCTTGATGGATTCCAGACTGTATGGTGTCCGAGTGAAATGAGCTCAAACGGGTCCGTGGAGGAGCGTTAAACTCACCTTATAGCAATTTTTTTTGGAGTGATTTGGAGCTGGTCCTGCATTGAGTAACAGATTACTCAGAATTTCTTCACACCTGGATCGTGTCTTTTTTTATTGCTTGGCCGTCACTCGGACCGGGCGGACCGTTCCGAGTGGATACCATTCCAGTGGGGGCACTATGAGTGCACCCACTGGGTGTAGTCCCAGAGACTGCCGTCGACTGCAGGCAGTCGGCGGGAGTCTTAGAGCCTGTCTTTTTGTTGTTGTGTTCATCACTCGGACTGGTCAAGCCGTACCAAGTGGAGATTACTCCAGTGGGGGAACGCTGAGTGCACCCACTGGGTGTAGTCCCTGAGACCACCGTCGACTGCGGGCAGTCGGTGGGGGTCTGAGAGAACTAAAACTCTTCTTAGATGGTACTGATCGAACTTGTTCTTCTCTGACTCGGAGGTCGAGTAATTCTGGAGCTGGTTTTGCATCGAGCAAAATGTTTCTTTCTGAGTTCTCTTCCAGTGGGGGCACGCTGAGTGCACCCGCTGGGTGTAGTCCCCGAGCCTTTGTCGGACTAAATGAGTCGGGCAGAGGGTTTAAGTCTCCTGGTAAACCTCCACACAGTCGACACGGTAAATATCTTTTATTTTGAAATTGAGTCAATCGGATGCATCTTCAGGTGCTTGACATGGTAAATAAGCTCAGCCTGGAGCTGAGTCGGTCGGAATGATCTTCGTGCACTCGACACGGAATAAATTCAGCCTGGAACTCGGTCAAGCAGGTGAATCTTCGTGCTCTCGGCACGGTGAATGAATTCGGCTTTGAAACTGCTGACTGTAGAAAAAAGCTGGACACTCCAGGGAGTAATCTTTCCATTAGTACTTCTACCGTTAGATTTTGCATGAAAGGGGTATTTGTAAGAGTACATTGTATCCGCAGAGGAGCTTCATTTTCACCCTTTTGCATGAAAGGGGTATTTGTCCGAGTGGACGTGCTTCCCGACTGATCGAGGTATGTTGACTGCAAGGAAGAACTTAGTGGCACTTGTATGTCTCCCGGAGGAGATAGACTAGTGGTCTAACATGGACGTGCCATGAAACCCGAGTGACGAAGCTAGTGTGTAGGATGACTCTCCGGGGAGAGGCCACTCATTATCCCTGGGGAACACCAGCACGTGTCATCTCTGAGTCCAAGTTTGTGAAACTGACGCCTTGGAACCTAGGATAGGGCCAAGTTATCCGTAGAGGAGCGTTGTTTTCACCCTTTTGCAGTCTTGAAGATGACTTTAGGTAATGATTTGGGCGATCGTCCGAGTGGACAGTACTACCCTTATAGATTTTCGGCAGACCGGGCAAGTATGGTCAGAAAGATATTCTTGATGTGATCAATGGGTTGATTGAATGGGCGTAACCCCTGAGGGTGCCGACGGCTGTGCGTAGCCCCTGAGTGATGCTCGAAAGAGGCAAGCTTGCTACAGAATGTGATATGAGGTTTGATCATATGAGTAACTTAGTCGTTCATGTGTTGGGGTGTAGAGGTAAAGAAATGTCCACTGATGGTGACGCGCGAGGTGGTTAAGGGGCGATGATGTGTACAACGGAGTGACGACGCGCGGGGCGGTCGAGTTGTGAAGACATGCACAACCGAGTGGCAACACGCGGGGCGGCCGAGTGGCGAAGGCATGTACAACCGAGAGGCGACGCGCGGAGCGGCCAACTGGTGAAGACGTGCACAACCGAGTGGCGATGTGCGGGACGGCCGAGTGAGGATGCACGAGGTGGCCGAGTGAAGGATTACGTGTCCAGCCAACGGGTGACGCGCGGGGCGGCTGTGTGGTGAAGGCATGCACAACCGAGAGGCAACGCGCGGAGCGACCAAGCGGTGAAGACGTGCGCAACCGAGTGGCGACATGCGGGACGGTCGAGTGAAGAAACGTGAGGTGGCCGAGTGAAGGACTACATGTCCAGCCAACGGGTGACGCGCGGAGTGGCCGAGTGGCGCGCGGGGCGGCTGTGTGGTGAAGGCATGCACAACCAAGAGGCGACGCGCGGAGCGACCAAGCGGTGAAGATGCGCGCAACCGAGTGGCGACGTGCGGGACGGTCGAGTGAAGATACGTGAGGTGGCCGAGTGAAGGACTACGTGTCCAGCCAAGTGGATGAAATTGTCTTCTAAGGATTTAGCCAGATGCTTTCGAAGTTAATGTAGCAACGAGGTTGATGTAGTGTGGTTGCGACGCAACAAGACCGGCGTGACAACTGAGTCTGAGTAGGAATGAAGACGGCGCGTAGAGCGTCTGGGTGATGATAAAACTTGTCAAAGTGGTGGGTCGAATGCACTTGTTGAAGTGAAGGATCTAACTGGTGATGAAGCACTCGACCACTCAGGAGAGTGTCATTCCAAATGAGTTGCAGCCCCCGAGTGCGGCGTAGCTCCCGAGCGTACTACAGGCTTCAACAACGGACATGTCAGAATACGGGAAATATAGTGTTGAATGGATAATTTGCAATCCATCGAGTCGGACTCGGGTAAGGATGGGGAGAAATTTCCGAGTGATGCTCGAAAGAGGCAAACTCGCAAAAAGAGTGACGTGTGAAGTTTAATTATAAAAGGGACTTATCTGTCTCATGCCTGACGAGGTCTATATTATCAATGAAGAGGATTCCACAGAGGGGTTGGCCGGATGTGTTTGAAGCCAACAGAGCGACAAGGTCAGTGTTGTGGTGCGTTAGGACCAGTATGGTGACCGAGTCCGAGCAGAGATGAAGTTGGCGCGTAGGGCCGTCGAGTGATCGCGTAACTTGTGTAAAAAATAGCACAAGTCAACAAAATAATTTCTTGAGGAAATTTGATGTGTGCTGAAATGATTTGTGTGAATAACACCCATAGACACCCGCTGGGAGTGCAAGGGGCTTGCTGGTTAAAATAAAATGAATGTGTAGTGTTCAGACTGAGTTGCAGCCCCGGAGGACCGATGCAAACTCGGAATGAAGAACGACACATGGTGTTCATGAATGATGTATGCGAAAAAATGGATGTTGGACTCGGGAGTCACATAACCAGTACTAAGCAAGTATGTGAAAATAAACAACCGATAGTAGAGGTACACTCGGTGGCGTGGCCTCCGAGTGAACGTGATGTGTGAATTACGGGATACTCGGGAAGACGGAAATAACAGAATGTAAAATGACTTAGCTGTCTGAAGGCGCACGAGTGACCGAGTGGTGATGAGGCGACCAACCGAGCGGCGACGCGCGGGGCAGTCGAGTGGTGACGAGGCGATGGTGACAGTCGACCTTCGTCTCAGTGTCCTTGCAGATAGGGATGGAGCGCACATTATACTTGTGATGCAGCTCTTTGAATTAGAGGTTTGCTCTTGTCCTAGTCGGATTTTGGCTACTTAGGTGAGTTCTTGGACTGCAGCTACGGAGGCTTGCTCTCCACTCGGTAGGATTTCAAACACTTAGGCGAGTACTGGACTGCAGCTAAGCCCCCGAGTGGGAGGTTTGCTCTCCACTCGGTAGGATTTTTTTCAAACTTAGGCGAGTACTGGACTGCAGCTAAGCCTCCGAGTGGCAGGTTTGCTCTCCACTCGGTAGGATTTTTTAAACTTAGGCTAGCTTGCCTGCAGCTAAGCCCCCGAGTGGGAGGTTTGCTCTCCACTCGGTAGGATTTTTTCAAACTTAGGCGTGTTGTACTGCAGCTAAGCCCCCGAGTGGGAGGTTTGCTCTCCACTCGGTAGGATTTTTTTTCAAACTTAGGCGAGTACTAAACTGCAGCTAAGCCCCCGAGTGGGAGGTTTGCTCTCCACTCGGTAGGATTTTTTTCAAACTTAGGCGAGTACTGGACTGCAGCTAAGCCCCCAAGTGGGAGGTTTGCTCTCCACTCGGTAGGATTTCTTGAACTTAGGCGAAACAGATTCGCAGCTAAGTCACCCACTGGGGGATTTTGGCGAGGCGACGCACGGGGCGGCCGAGTGGTGATCAGGTGACCAACCGATGGCGACGCGCGGGGTGGCCGAGTGGTTATGAGGTGACCAACCGAGTGGCGACGAGCGGGGCGGCCGAGTGGTGATGAGGTGACCAACCGAGTGTGGCGACGCGCGGAGCGGCCGAGTGGTGATGAGGTGACCAACCGTGTGGCGACGCGCGGGGAGGCCGAGTGGTGATGAGGTGACCAACCGAGTGTGGCAACGCGCGGAGCGGCCGAGTGGTGATGAGGTGACCAACCGTGTGGCGACGCGCGGAGCGGCCGAGTGGTGATGAGGTGACCAACCGTGTGGCGACGCGCGGGGCGGCCGAGTGGTGATGAGGTGACCAACCGTGTGGCGACGCGCGGGGCGGCCGAGTGGTGATGAGGTGACCAACCGTGTGGCGACGCGCGGCGCGGCCGAGTGGTTATGAGGTGACCAACCGATGGCGACGCGCGGGGCGGCCGAGTGGTTATGAGGTGACCAACCGAGCGGCGACGTGCGGGGCGGCCCAGTGGTTATGAGGTGACCAACCGATGGCGACGCGCGGGGCGGCCGTTGAAGTAGACGCGTCCCGCGGAGTGACGTCCGACTGAAGTAGACGCATGCCGCGCAGCGGCGATGTGCGGGGCGTCCGAGTGATGTAGACGGGTCCCGCGGAGTGGCGACGCGCGGAGCGTCCGGGCGATGTAGACGCGTGCCGTGGAGTGACAATGCGCGGGGCGTCCGAGTGATGTAGATGCTGCCGCGGAGTGACGATGCCCGGGGCGTCCGAGTGATGTAGACATGTCCCGTGGAGGGGCGACGCGCGGAGCGTCCGGGCGATGTAGACGCGTGCCGTGGAGTGACAATGCGCGGGGTCCGAGTGATGTAGATGCGTACCGCGGAGTGACGATGCCCGGGGCGTCTGAGTGATGTAGACATGTCCCGCGGAGTGATAATGCGCGGGGCATCCGAGTGATGTAGACGCGTCCCGCGGAGTGGCGACGCACGGAGCGTCTGTGTGAAGTAGACGCGTCCCGTGACGACTCATGGGTGGTCGAGTGTCAAGGACGTGTCCAACCGAGTGGCACCGCATAGGACGGTCTGAGTTGAGCATGTCGTCGAGGAGGCGTCCGACCAAGTGAGAGCACACGAATGATCAAGTGCCTGCATGTTAGTTGCCTGAACGTGTCCAAGAAAACGATGCGTGCCCGAGTGTTGCATATGTCGAGTGTAGACGTGCACTTGTCTGAGCATACCAAAGTACCCACTCGGAGTAGCGGACCGGGTGGGCCAGCTTGAAGTCAACGCAAGCTGCGTGTGCGCTGGTTGGTGCAGGTGGCTGCGGAAAAAAAGTGAATCAATGCACCTTGTTTGAATGGCTGATTAATGAGGCACCCAATTAATCTGGCGTTGAAGATTCCTTCCATTTTCAAATATTCCTGCATGCAGTTAATTGATCGAAGAAACAGGCCTGCTTGGATCCAAGGGATTATTTTTAGTCTAACTAAAAATAGTCTCTTTTAGAGGCTAAAGTTCCAAGCACCCCTGACTAAAGAGAGGCTAGAACTAGTCTTGAGGCTAAAACTTTTTAGTCACATGAAACCTACTAAAATATGTATTAGCCCTCTCTCTCCTCATTTAATTCCTCTCCTTTAACACATGCAAGTTCTGGATTGGATGATTTGGAGGATAATAAATGCCCAATAACTTGATTTTAGTCTCTTTACTATTTGGATCCAAGCATGGGTGAGGCTAGCAAGTTTTAGTCCCACTACTTTTAGTCATGGCGTATCCAAGCACCCGAGTACTGTATGCAGAATCTGCATGTAAGAGGCATTAATTAGCGCTAATTAAGCCAAAGGCGTTACTGTTCATGCATTGAAGGAGTTGTCCCATGTCCAACGCATTGAAGGCGTTGCCCCAAGTCCAGAATCTGCATGCAAATGGTGTCAGTACTAATTAAGCCGAAATTGAAGCATTGCATGCGATGGGCGTTTCCTTTTCCCACAGGCAGCCCGGGCGTAGGATCCCCGTGTCCTGGAGGCCGCCGGTGGGCAGGCCGGCAGGCGCCCGGTCGGAGGAGCTCCGCGCTGCCGGGCAGGTTCGTGTCTCTCTACCGAGCGGCAAGGGAGGAATCTCCCGTCCCCGGTCGGTCGTACGCCTCCACGGTGCGGACACCGTCGTCGAGCAGGCGATCGGCTGGGGATGCCCTGTGGCATGGAGGCCGTCGGCGGGAAGTTGATCGGGCGGAGAAGCTCCGCGCTGCCGGCCAGGTTCGTGCCTCTGCGGAGCGGAAAGGGAGGAGTCTCGCGTCGTCGGTCGAGCCTATGCCTGCATGGCGCGGACGCTGCCGTCAAGCTGGTGATCGGCTGCGGAAGCCCCGCGACATGGAGGCCGCCGGCGGGCAGTCGACCGGGCAGAGGAGCCTTGCGCCGCCGGCGAGGCAGGCGCCTCCACAGCATGGAAACCGTCGTCGGGCAAGCGACGGTGGAGCCTTGCGGCGCTGAATAAGGATGAATTATCTCTCCTCCTTTTTTGTTTAATGATTGATCACGCTTTGGTGATGTCTGATCCTACGGGAGAAAAAGATCAACCCATTGTTAGATAATTAATTCAAAGAAAGACTAGATCAAATAGATACTTCCCTGATCCTTGTGTTTGTACTAATGGCGCAATACCCAGAATTCCAGCAAGCCAATTGTTGAGCTGTTGCCGAAAATAAATGGAAAAACCATTTGCACCAAGGCTCGATTGACGCCATGCCCCACGGTGGGCGCCTACTGTCGTGGGAACGACTCCGACAGTAAGAGAGGGGTAGGATAACGGAGCATGATCTATCGAGATGCATATGGGTGACACGGTGGTTTTAGCGAGTTCGGGCCTCTCACGGTGGAGATAACAACCCTACGTCTCGTGCTCCGGAGAGGCTTTGTTTTATCTGAGTATATATCCGGAGATTACAATGTGTGTGTGTGAGAGAGGAACGGATCCCCATGCCTGAGCTAAGTCCTGAGACCAATGGTGAAAAGAGAGAAAGGTGGAAGAAAAGAACCCCTTAGTCTAGTGGTGGGGGGTGGCTTATATAGAGTGCGCCATCCCCTCACCCCTTATGTTACATGATGGAGCATCAATGCCGTAATGCCTGCCCACTACAAAACCGTCATGCTGACTATTGGTCTTTGCATATCCGAGTGAGTTACATGGTCGAGTGGAATGAGCTCGTCGAGTGAAGTGTCGTGCTCCGAGTGGTTGTCGCCGTCCGAGTGACTTTCAAGTTGCGGTACATCTAGACGGCGATCTGGCCCAGGGGCCCAGTACAAAGTATACGGTGTCCATGGGTAGGGCCTTTAGGTCAGGCTTGTTACCCTACCCCTAATACATGTCCTCGTCAACGGGCGATCCAAGGAAGAAGGCACGGAGGAAGAAATCGGTGACCCTACCGACCCAACCCAAAAACCGTCGAAGAAGGTTTGAAGAAATTTACGGGAGAAGAAAGGGAAGGAGGAGAGGGCGAAGCGAGAAGGTGTAGCGACCAAGCTGACAGAGAGGTTCGGGAACATCTTGGCAAAGAAGAGGGAGGCATGCGTAAAGCGCTCCGCCATCAAGGAGGAGAAGAAGGCGGAGAGGTTCAAATTGTTGATCGAGGCGATGAAGAAGAAGCTCAAGTTGGAAGAAAGGAGGGCCATGATCGAAGAAAGGAAGGCCGCCCTTGAGGAAAAGAAGGTGAAGATCGTCGCCAATGCGGAGGACGCCAAGATATTGACCTTGAATGTGGACTCTTTGGGTGCCGACGCAAGAATGATCGTGCAATCCGTCCGCTACCAAATGCTGCAACAACAGAAAGATCAGTTGGCGGCAACGGAGAATGAGGACGCAGTGGAGGTGAACGCGGAGGATGCAGAGCCTGTCTACGCGGCGGCGGCGACACCTTGATCGAGGAGCACACGGTTGAGATTGCCGGTCCGGCAGGGCAGAAATGCACATAATGTCGGATTGGTGTTCTTTTGGATTTGGTTATATAAAAACTAAGCATGTTTGCCTCTTTTTTGTTATGATCGTACATGCGATCCGGACGCGCTGTATGGACCATAGCACATTTGAATTTACGGGTCGCCAACTGAGGTTCGTCTTTCCTATGTTTTCCTCTACTGCGCTGGTGCTGTGTCCTCTCGTGCACGGTTGCGCCACTGCCCATCCTCAATCTGTCTGGAGTGAGGGCGACGCTTGGCAGGGCGGTGGCCAGGCGGCATCGCCGAGAGACAATCACCCGCCCCCTAGATAGCCGCAACGTGCACTAATTCAAGGCCAGTGAGGGAAAGCCTTTTCAACGTGGATCGGTGGATGACCACCACCTCTAAGCGAGATGTACACAAATAAGTAAGTAAAATGTATGGGATGTCGTAAAAGAGGGATCAACACGCAAGAGATAACAGCCTATCCACACGAACCTGCTTGCCACATAAAACTGTCATCAGATTGTTTATCAACTCTTGGCACAGAAAATGCATGGTGTTGGTGTTGGTTTCAGTCAACCAACCAAACAAAACCAAGCCAATAGCAAAGAGGAACATAAGAACCCGCATGCTACAGTCGAGGAAGTTTGTATTCTATTATACATATATCTTGCTCAACCTAATGATACAGTTAGGAGAGATCCCAATGACACAGCCCAAGGCACCCCCTATTCCTAGCCCCGAAGATCCTGCTTCTCCACAGCGTTAGGCTCCCAGCGTTCCCCTGCGCATTCACTTGATCCTCGGCAGATTGCGCTTCCACATCTTGGACAGTGTTGGCTTGCTACTCCGCTTCTCCATTGTAGAAGTCCAAATGCAAAAACTTGAGGCTCTCCTGGTACCATGCCTGTTGCTGCTCAGGGCGTGTTTGGTTCAAGTTTTGAACAGTAGTCGCATTGCATACACTTCTCAACCCAGCCTGGTTGAGGAAAAACAGGCCCTAATATGCCATATGCAACTTGTTTGGTTGCATGCATCTAGTGTTCCTGCATTAGGTAATACGCAAGTGCACTTTGTTTGGTCGGCTGCATTGGCGCTAGCGGCACATGAACATGGCGTTTGGTTGCATATGGCATACATGTTGTGCTTACCTTGTACCCTAGATGGTGAGCTTACCCACAATGATCACACCTAGCACACCAACGCCACAACACAGCAATGGTGACGAACTGGGCGAAGATGATGAAGTTCTTCAGCTTCAGGCCGAACTGATGATCCACCTTAGCAGCTTCCACTTTGACAGCTCCAACCTTGACACTGTCGACACTGCTGCCTCCGTGCTTTCTCACTCAGGCAGAGTTAGCATGTTCTGTTGTCTGCCTAGTCTTGAACCCTCTATAGTTGCTGTTGCTATACGATGCCACTTGTGCATTGGATTCTTCCCATGAACTATAAACCCCTGGAACCTCACCGATGAACACAGCATGCCACTTGCCCTAGCAATGCACAAGAGCAAGAGTTGAAGCAGCAAATCAATGGAGCACAAGTAGCAAGCAAAGTAGCACACAAACAACAATGGAGCAGAAGAGAAGTAAAGCATGCATGATCATACAACATAGCAAGTTTAACCTAGCACTACCTTGGTTCGTCTTTCCTATGTTTTCCTCTACTGCGCTGGTGTTGTGCCCTCTCGTGCACGGTTGCGCCACTGCCCATCCTCAATCTGTCTGGAGTGAGGACGACGCTTGGCAGGCTGGTGGCCAGGCGACATCACCGAGAGACAATCACCCGGCCCCTAGACAGCCGCAACGTGCACTAATTCAATGCCAGTGAGGGACAACCTTCTCAACATGGATGACCACCACCTCTAAGCGAGATGTGCACAAATAAGTAAGTAAAATGTATGGGATGTCGTAAAAGAGGGATCAGCATGCAAGAGATAACAGCCTATCCACACGAACCTGCTTGCCACACAAAACTGTCATCAGATTGTTTATCAACTCTTGGCACAGAAAATGCATGGTGTTGGTGTTGGTTTCAGCCAACCAACCAAACAAAACCAAGCCAATAGCAAAGAGGAACATAAGAACCCGCATGCTACAGTCGAGGAAGTTCGTATTCTATTATACATATATCTTGCTCAACCTGATGATACAGTCAGGAGAGATCCCAATGACACAGACCAAGGCACCCCCTATTCCTAGCCCTGAAGATCCTGCTTCTCCACAGCGTTAGGCTCCCAAGCGTTCCCCTGCGCATTCACTTATCCTCGGCAGATTGCGCTTCCACATCTTGGGTAGTGTTGGCTTGCTGCTCCGCTTCTCCATTGTAGAAGTCCAAATGCAAAAACTTGAGGCTCTCTTGGTACCATGCATGCTGCTGCTCAGGGCGTATTTGGTTCAAGTTTTGAACAGTAGTCGCATTGCATACACTTCTCAACCCAGCCTGGTTGAGGAAAAACAGGCCCTAATACGCCATATGCAACTTGTTTGGTTTCCTGCATCTAGTGTTCCTGCATTAGGTAATACGCAAGTGCACTTTGTTTGGTCGGCTGCATTGGCCCTAGCGGCACATGAACATGGCGTTTGGTTGCATACGGCATACATGTTGTGTTTACCTTGTACCCTAGATGGTGAGCTTACCCACAATTATCACACTTAGCACACTAACGCCACAAATTTTGGGAAAGCCTGATTCTCCTAACCTCAAATTCTCTAGCGTGAGGCGTGCAAGACCACCAAATGTGTTTGGACACGAATGAAGGAATGACATGAACTGCCTCCCATGAGTGAGCAGGTCATTATTGGTAAAATTTGTGCGCACCTTCGTCAAGATTGTAAACTCAACTGAAGCAACCTTGTGTGTTGCTATGGTGTTGGCAACAGTCTGACCAATGAAAATGGACTCATCTCCCAAGTAGAATTGCATGCGCAATAGGTGAATGGTGTGTGGACTTGCAGCCCTCTTTTCCAGTATGCTCCTGGTTGCTTCCAGAACGTTGGTATTGGCCCGAACTATATCATCTGAGGTTAACTTCCTACCTTCATGCTTGGGTTGAAAAGAAGCAACCTTTATAACAATCTTTGAGAGTATAGCAGGGATCTGCTTCCAACGTCTGGAGAGGGTGGTGGTCCATGCAGCATCAGCGATATCAAGTCGCTCCACAATGTTGAGCAAAACGTCATCGGGCAACTTACTGAGCCTGTCAACTTCATTGTCCTCCTACATTTGATATGGAAACAAATCACATATCATTTCTTATATTAGTCTCATCACAGGTGCAATTTTAATGTTCTCCACAAACATAGACACAATTTTCATACTTCCCACAGAAAGGCGCAATTTTGATTTTATAACTTTTATACTCACCCACAGAAGGATGCAATTTTGATTATACAGCTTTTATACTTTCCACAGAAAAAAACCTGCAAATTTGATTATATATTTTCAAGAGACTGAGGCAATTTTGATATTTCCCCACCGGAAAGGTTAAATTCGACCACGAATTCTCATTATGCGCTGATTTTGTAAGTGCTCTACCTAAAGGAAAAAAAGGAACAGGAGGACAAACTCACCACCATACCGAGGGAGGATTTGCCGAGGCCGTCCACGGATGGTTTGGCCATCGCTCGCGGAAGGGAGTTGATCGTATCCTCTTAAAACTGGCGGGTGCCACGGTTGCCGCCAGGCCAGATTTATAGCGGCCACGTTCCTGCCACCGATGGCTGCTCGGAGACCTTAAGTAAAACTGAAACAGGACCTGTTTCTGATTGCAGCCCGGAAAGGACTGCTTTGATTCCGGATTGCCGCTAAAAAAAAGGAGCCGCTTCGATTGCGGACTGCGACTCGGATTGATTCCTTCGATTGCGGACGGCAGCTCGAAAAGGAGCTGCTGCTGCTGCTTCGATTGGGAAACTAGCCCCCCCCCCCAAGACGCCCCCAAGCATCTTTTTTAGCACCGGCGCAAAAAAAAGCCCCACCCACGCTCGCAAGACATTGTTTTGCGCCGGATTTGAAAAAAATAGCCCTAGCGACCTGAGGCGAAACCCAGCCCATCAGGGGGCACTTGGGACTGCTGGCATTAATTTTTGCATGGCAAAACCCCACCAGTCAACCCTCTCTCTCTCCTTTTCCTGCTAGGCCCACCCGTGCATGTGCATGCAAAAAGGAATCTTTCCATCCCGCTGCATCTCTGCTCCTCGTCTCTGGCCGAGCTCGCCCAACCCCGCCTCCTCCGCCCCGCTCCGCTTCCCTCGCCGCCCCGCCCCGCCTGCTAGGCCATCGCAGGAGGCGACGGGCTCGAAGGTGAGGCTCTCATTGAAGCGGAGCATGGAGGGCTCGTCGGGGGGCACGGGCTGGACGACGCGTGCGGGGCGGTCGGCGTCGCTGTCCTCGACCTTGTAGGAGACGCCACGGAGTAGGGACGGGTCATTGCCGGAGGTGGCGGTGGTGCGCTGCGCCAGCAGGCGGCGGAAGCCCCGGTCGAGGATGGCACGGCGCGGTGGCTTGGCGGCCGCCGCGCAGCGCACGACGGAGATGGAGGGCGACGGCGTCCTTGGACGTTGTTTTCCTTCTTGAAGGTGTCTCAAAAGAGTTGGCAGATTGTGGGCATGTTGGTGGTGGAATTTCCAGTTGGCCGATGCAGGCATTACTGGTGACCCCGAGGAGGAGATGACCATCCGGCTTGTGCTCCGCCGGTCGTGGAGGAGGCCGCCCAACAGCAGCGCTCGGACTCCTTCCGCCGGGAATCCATTGCATCCACCCAAATGGCACATGGATCCGCCGTGAGGTGTGGCATCCCTGCCTCACCGGAGGTGGTGCGGTTCGTCTAGCGTCCGAACACGGTGGCGGACGTGCAACCCTCCATTGGCGCGTTGAGGCGGAGGTGAACACAGCATGGACGTCGGTCGACGCCGTGACGTGGCTGCCATGTGAGGCAGCTGGCGCAGAAGGATGCGGAAGACCTTGCAGCGGTGGACGTTGGAGAGGTGAAGTCGCATTCTCTGTCGCCTCGTATGGTGCATCCGTCCGGGCGCCGCAACCGCGTCGTGGTGGATTTCGCTGGCTCGTCCCAGGACGGATCCATCATCGATCTGACGTCCACCGGCACTATCAGGGTTCCGTTCTCCGATGAGGAAGAGTAGGACATGGGAGACGGTGACGCCCAGCCCATGCCTCATGTCCTACTCTACCTCGCCGGCGACCGGACCAACAGCCAGAGGAGCGCAGCTGGCCGTTGGACATGGACACGGTGGAGCCGGACAAGCTCCGCTTAAAAATCAGCTCAGTTGCATGTAATAAAATGGATTTGAGGTTTCTAATTTGAGATATCCGGTTATGGAATGAACATTTGAGGCATGACCGGCCACTGTCCGCGGACACGCCCCGGACGCGCCCGCCGGCGTTTGACGGGTCATATTTGCCAAGTCCAGCTATAGATGCTCTGTTCGGGATGGAATTGTGATATCAGCACAGTAACTTGGAGATCTCAGCTGTGTCGTGTTGTATAGTAGCATTCTTTTTGTATATGTATTTTTCTTATGTGAAGTTTCTTAAGCATTATGAAGTGATTTGGGCCAGAAGAATACGATGGGTCGTGTTGCACATCCAAATTACACTGGCTGAGAGTCGGCTAGGAGATAAAAATATATGTACACGAGGATAGAGGTCACACTAGAGATGTTTTGCAAGAACCCCCGACTATCAAGCGCCAGAGGCGACGCCATGGCATAGACCGACTAGGAGGGGGTGTACGATGTCTACCGGTGGAGGGAGATAATGAGTGATAGGTGAATTCTTTTGTTTGCGCACTGCAACCACATGCTTAGTCTGTTAGTGAATTACTAGTAAGCTTGCACGTGCAATGCACGTCTCCGCCCAAAGAAAATCCTTGCTCGTAGAACCCTTCTAAGCCATTTATGCTCATAGAACCCTTCTAAGCCATCTATATTCTATTGTCTACGTCACATTGGATAATCTATGATAAACTGAATTATGCAAACTGAGTTAGTCACCTCATTTAAAAATATGTAATGTGCCTTTTACAATGCTTCCTCCGTAAAGAAATATAAAAGCCTTTTACAGAGGGAGTATAACGAAGACATGCTAGAACAAAAAAAAAATGGCACTTGTGTCGGCTTTGAATTCACACAAGATTAATTGAAAGCAAAGAAGAAATGTCGAGACAAAAAGGGTAAGAGCATCTTCAAAAGTCATAGTGATGTAGGAGCATCAACAATGATCTGACAACTTGTAACACAAGATACATCTAGAATGATAATATAAAAGTCAGCATGTGCTTATCATGAACGCAATAGACAATGACATCAAAAAATGAATTGACCTATGTCTGGAGAACAACATGCCATGTATATTGGCTATTGTAGAAGTTAGAAGAGTTAGCTGGAAACAACTTTGATAAATTCAGCAATATATTTGTGTATCTTAGGGCAATCTCCGTTGCACCTCACCATTGTCAGCAAGTGGGACCACTATGTAGCAACTGTGTTTAGCTAATTAGCCATAAAATAAGAACACATATGATTTATGATCTAAACGTGCTGACCACTGCCACAAGGGCCTTGCTTGGGTCGACTGTTTTCGCCCGGTAGCCCATATGTGACACTTTGCGTCCTGTGTGCCCTGTGCCTTGCTACGTAATCTCTCCTTCCATGTATCTCTCTCGCTCCTTGTAATACCCTCTGACCATCCTAACAATATGGGCATTTTTAAATTCAAAAAATTATATTGGATTTACAGTGGGATCACCAATCGAAACAAATATGATGTACTCAACTATTAATGCAACACCACTCAACAACATAATGGACGTGGTAGGTGAGAAAATATAACCTAAATTAGAATGCACAAAGGATCTAGCTGACAACGTTAAGTGGGCAGAAGGACGACCGAATCTTCAGAATTAGTGATTGAAGTTATATAACATGACACATGAAACAATAATCAACCTGACCCTGCTGCCTAGTTCGACTTCAACAAAGTATTACGAAGAGTCGTGTTAAATCGAATTTAGAACTATACCATATGAAAAGCAGACCAAGGCTAATTGCACATCTTGTCGTTTCAGAAATTTTGGTGTCCATTTTTTGGCAAAACTGATCAAACAGAAAGAAGGCAAGCTAACTGCTACAGGTCAATCAAAAGCTTACACACCATGTTTCAAGAAAATGAAGAAAAAAATCCAATTGAGCAGCATCAAACCAATCAAAGCTTGCAATCGAATGATACAGATGTGGTGGATGATAGCATATAATTAAAACATGTAACAGAAGGGAAAGAGTTTTGTAAAGAATGCACATAACATATTTAATACTCTTATTCCTTTCCCTCCACTTCCATCTAAATCTACTCTTACATGCAAATGTTGCACAATCCATTTGGACTGAACTGATAATAAAGTGCGCTTTTACCAGTTTGGCATTCTGTACCTAGTAATCGTGTACATGCAATGCACGTCCTGACTAATAAAGCCAAAATGAAAAGTCTTAAAAGCATAAGAAAGGTAAGAGCATAAAATGCTTCCACCCAGTGGAAAATAAGTTCATACATGACATGCTACGTCTAAGCTATATATGAAACACGTCCAAGTTTCAAAAGGTATATGTTAGATAAGAAACCGTCCACTTCTAATTATAATTCAGAAATATTCGGTTCAAGTGATTACCTTGGTTGAACAACTGCCACTGCTATGCACTCTTGCTTCTCTTGAGTCTTGAGTCTTGACATAGACAATATTCATCTTACAAACAAGAAATAGCTTTATAAGGATGTAGCCATTAGGATCAAAAGCTTGTAGATGAAATTCCATAGACCTTCAAAAAAAATCTATAGAGAACATAGGCTGCGACAAAAATTGACTAATCTAAGGACCAATGTTGGCATACAACATGGGCGCAGCTCTCTATCTAAAACCATTATTAAGAGAACATGAAAAGAACATTTGCAACATTAACATCTGAGCAATTGAAAAGGACATTTCTATGTTAAGGTGCATGCCATATTTCTCATGTACTTTTTTTATTCAGAATTCCTACCCGTTGTTATTAATACGTTATTATTCTGATGTATTGTTGTTTATTATTCCTATCCGTTGTTATTAATACGTTTATTAATTTAGTAAAGATAACATGCATTGTTGTTTATTTTTCATTAATAAGTAAAGGCAGGGAAGAAAGTCATGTGCACACTCTGCAGATATAAAAAACTAATGCAATAAGACACTCTTCGGGGCATATACCAATATTTAAGTCTTGTCAGACCACAATAAAAAAACAACCAGTCTTAGATTGATACTTGGTTTCAGTAATACTCCCTCCATTTACTTATACAAGGGCACTATGAAAATACATTGCAGGGATGGGTCAAAAGTTTCTTGCCTGGTGAAGCGAAACAACTCTTTCATCACTCCCGTGCAACGTTCCCTGTTCATCAGTTAGATAATATCATCATGAAGCAACAGAGATCCAAACTAAAAGGAAAATAATTCTTGCCTTATTAATTCCGTCTTGCTCCTCCTATCTGACATACTCAGATTGAATATCCTCCCCTCCCACTACAAGAATTATCAATCAGACATGATAGAAGGTGCAGTTCATAGATGGTGCTGAACTGCGTATGTGAAAGAGAAAGAGTAGTTCAGAGAAAGAAAGAGAAATACCTCATGTACTAATAGGTTGCATTAGTTCATCACTGACCAAATGTGTTGATCTGTTGGTGACCGTGCTCCATACATTTGCATCAACGTCTATACTTCTGTATGAAGATTCTTTGGTGAGGTTTTATTCAGAGATTAAATCTTATTGTACTATATAGTCAGTGATTGTAGTGGTCAGAGATATGAGTAAATACTATAAATCTTAGATATTTTGTACATGAAGTGCATGCTTCTAGGTTCAATATCTAGAATGGACATCTAAGAATTATGGAAAATGGACATGTGAGAACAAGTTTCATATTATCTAAGATTTGGTTGCTAATCCAAGTATGGATAGCTCAAGTAATTATAAAGGCCTATGTAACAGGGAGAAAGCCTGTGCGCGGTAATGTACAGTGCAACCTCATGTATTTATATTCTATGGTTATATTCTATGGTTCTGTCTGCATATTCTTGCACTGAAAATAAGTAATGGAATTAACATATGATTTTGAACATGCAACATCATTTATTTAAATAGAAGGACCGATTGGTACCTTTTTTGGCTCTTCATGAAGAAGCAAGCACATACTTCTAATCACATAGGTCATTGTTTTCCTGCTGGTGAGACACACAAATGTAGACGTCGCCCATTGATGAAATCGGAACTAACAATGCAGAAGCACGAGTACCTTGATGGAGGTGATGTGAGTTCCTTGGACTAGTCGGCACATAGATGGGTTCCTCGCAGGGACCGGGTCGAGATAAGGAAAGTGGTGCCGGCTGCAGCAGCAGTAGCCGAGGAGGGTCGGGCGTCTTGACGACTAGAGACCATGTGACTGGTGGAGGCGAGTGTGAGGATCTGTAGCAGCGGTTCTCCACAATCACCATAGTTCAGAGCCGCAACACTATGATCTAGCTGAAATTCGTCGATAAAAACGAAGGTGCTTTGTATGCTTTCAGCTTCAGCGCGACACCAAATGTACTTTGCCATACTATGTAGCTATCATTTGCTAAATCATTCAGATAGCTAACTGTCACCAAAGAATAGAAGCAACAACAAAAATTGCAAGCCGAGACATCGAGTATAACATTGTGAAGTAGAGTTCAGAAAACTGCAAGTTGTGCCAATGTGGAGTCTCAAGGGACTAAACATTCAGTATTTGAGAAACTGCAACCTAAGTGTATCGCAGCGCACTCACATGGTAGATTAAGTTCATTCTGAATTTCAGTTATACACAAGTCACCATGGCACATTATCTCTGATCTGAATATGTTGAGAAATTGACTGCCTGCAGCTGAACTCAAAGATCACCCCATGGCACATTATCTCTGATCTTAATATGTGGAGAATCAAGTGTGTACAGCTGAACTCAAAGATCAACCACCCCCTCCCGCGGGCATGGACCACCAACTGTGACTGAAGAACAGAAACAATACCAACATATCCTAATCTCCAAACAAAAAAGAAGTGAGCCGAAAAATGAGATGTAACACTCTGAGATAGAGTTTAGAAAACTACAAGTGAGGCAATCTGGAGTATGAAGAGACTAAACTGCAACCTGAGTATCGCAGGCACTCGCACATGCCAACTTGAGTTATTCTGAACTTTTTTTCATTATTCACAAATCGCCATGGCACAACAGTCAGAGGCACTAACAAACCAATGATATGTTCTAATGGGGATGTGTCCAACAAAAGGCAAAGGGCGTGTCAGCGACCTGCGGTGAAGGGCACGGCGGGTGGCTCTGGCTCCCGCGGCGAAGGGCGTGACGGGCGGCGGCTCCCGCGGCGCGCGATGGGCAGCGGCTCCGGCTCTCCCGCGGCGAAGGGCCACGACCTGCGGTGGCTCCCGCGATGCGTGACGGGCAGCAGCTCCGGCTCTCCCGCTGCAAAGGGCCGCGGCCTGCGATGGCTCCCGCGGCGCGCGACGGGGAGGCGGCTCCGGCTCTTCCGCGGCGAAGGGCGCGATGGGTGGTGGCTCCGGCGGCTAACGACTGCGGGAGGAACGGCGGGGCGGCGAACGGCGGTAGGAGTAGGAGGAGGCGAGACCACGAGAGGTCATGCGGGCATTGCGAGAGGTCGTGCGAGACCACGAGAGGTCGTGCGGGGCGGGTTAGCGGTCGATTAGAAGGTTAATGCGTGGCTTGCCGTGTTAACCACAGAAGAATTAAGGACCATTAGATCTTGTTAATGAATGGATCTGATTGTTTGGATCTGCTCCCTCTTTTTCTTTTATAGGTGTAGTAGATTAAGAGCATATGAACTCATGTTGTTGATGCGGCTATGGCGGAAGTTTTTGCGTTGAGAGAAGGTCTCCTTCTAGCATAACATGTGGTAAACTTCCTTCACTATTTGTTTAATCTAGCTAAAGATAATCCCGATCCCATTCTTATAGGTGGGGATTTCAATTTGATTCGATTTCCAAATGAGAAAAACCATGGTAGGTTTGATAATCACTGGCCTTTCCTTTCCAACACTGTCATCGACAGTCTAGATCTGTGAGAGGTTTCCATGATTGGAAGATAATTCACTTGGGCGAACAGTCTTCCAGAACCGACATATGAGAAACTAGACCGCGTATTAATGGATACTGACTGGGAATCTAAATTTCCTATGGTGTCTGTTCGTGCTCTACCTCGTATCGAGGCGATATCAGACCACGCATCCATTCTCCTAACTACTAGTTTACCACGACCACAACATAGACGCAAGTTCAAGTTTGGACTTGGGTGGTTGCTTCAGGATGGCTTCCATGACATGGTGAAGGAGGTGTGGGAGAAACCGGTGACTGGGCCTACCCCAATACACAAATGGAATAACAAAATGCGTGCATTGCGTAAATTTCTTGGTGGTTGGGCTAGGCATACGGTGGGTATCCTCTAAAAGGAGAAGCTTCGTCTTTCATCTACCATTGATGAATTAGAATCTTTGGTAGAGGTGAGACCTCTATCCAATCATGAAATCGAGCTCAAGAGTCATTCGAATGCACAGATAGCTAACATGTTGCATGAAGAGGAACTCAAATGGTACCAACATTCTAACTCTCAGTTTATCATGAAAGGTGATTCGAATACTAGATATGTCCATCGAGTCACCAATGGCAAACACCGAAAGAAAATTATTCATTCCCTACAATAGGATGAGGGCACGATTGAGGGACATGAGCAACTTAGATCTTATATCACTAATTATTATAAAAATTTGTTCGGAGCCCTAGAGGAAGGAAACTTCTCGATGGATGAGACCCGAACAGATGACATCCCCCAGGTCTCTAATGGGGAAAATAGCCTTCTAACAGCTCCATACTCCGAGGAGGAAGTTAGAAAGGTAGTTTTCCTAATGGAGCATTACAAAGCCCTGGGTCCGGATAATTTTCCCGCAGAGTTCTATCAGAACTTCTGGGAAGTCATCAGACCAGGTCTCCTACTTTTGTTTGGCAACCTACATGTTGGCCAACTAGAATTGTTTCGCTTAAACTTCAGTAAGATTATTTTACTATCTAAGGTTAATGAGGCTGAAAGGATACAACAATATAGACATATTTAAAAATGCCTCCTTAATGCTAGTTTTAAAATATTCACGAAGGTTGCAACAATGAGGCTAAATTCGGTTGTTGAACATGTGGTTCGTCCTTCACAGACAACTTTTATGCAAGGTAGACACATCATAGATGGAGTTGTTATCCTTCATGAAACAGTCCATGAATTACACCAGAAAAAGTTGAATGGGGTGGTACTCAAAATAGACTTTAAAATGGCTAATGACAAAGTCAAGTGGACCTTTCTTCAACAGACTCTCAGAATGAAAGGATTTTCTGCAGAGTGGTGCGCTATGATCCATAGCTTCGTTTCTAGAGGTAGTGTTGTCATTAAGGTCAATGATGACATTTGGACACTATTTCCAGACAAAGAACGGATCGCGACAAGGTGACTCGGTATCGCCCATGCTATTTAATATAATGGCGGACATGCTAGCAGTCATGATTGAGCATACCAAGGTTGATGGCCAAATTGATGGGGTAGTAAATCATCTAGTTGATGGTCAAGAAAGCGAGAAATACGAAACTGATTTTATCAGCATTCGAGCAACTCTCGGGTCTTAAGATCAATTTTCATAAAAGTGAATTGTTTTGCTTTGGCAATGCTCAAGACGAGGCCCACCTATACGCTGAACTGTTCGGATGCGGGTTATGCCAGTTTCCGATCACATATTTGGGGATACCAATACATTATCGGAGTCTCACAAATGTTGAATGGAAACACGTCATGGAGAGACTGCAAAAAAGACTTAGCAGTTAGAAAGGTAAACTGCTACCTCTGGGTGGAAGATTGGTCCTCATAAATCTGGTACTATGTATGATTTACTTCTTCCAGTTGCCGAAAGGATTTTTATATATATTGGATTGTTTTCAATCAAGATTCTTTTGGCAAGGAGGTAGCGAGAGAAAGAAATATTGATTGGCTAAATGGAGTGTGGTTTGCCATCCCAAAGACCAAGGCGGGTTGGGCATTCATGACCTTGAGGTTAAGAATAGGGCCCTCCTCGGCAAATGGTTGTTTAAATTACTGACGGGAGATGGTGTATGGCAAACCCTCCTAAGGAGGAAATATGTGGGTTCCAAGGCGGTATCCCAAGTATACTGGAAGTCTGGGGATTCCCACTTTTGGGTGGGTCTAATGGCTACGAAGAAATATTTCTTCTATTATGGATCCTTCCTTATTAAGGATGGCTTAGAAAGTAGATTATGGGAGGACAAGTGGCTAGGAAATGCCACACTTTGGGAACAATATCCGGCTCTATACAACATTGTGCGCCACAAGGGTATCGCCACGGTAATGGAATCATTTCCACCAAATGTGATGTTTAGAAGAGATTTAATTGGACCCAGACTCCAATCGTGGACCATCCTGCTCGAGCGGTTGTCCACGATGCAATTGTCACATGGGCCTGATGTATTTCGATGGAACCTCCATAGGAATGGATAATTCTCATTGGAGTCCATGTATAGAGCATTAATCCAGTCTGATGTGCCAGTAGATAATAACAAGAATATCTGGAAGATGAAGATACCTCTTAAGAATAAAATCTTTGCATGGTATCTTCGTCGTGTAGTCATTCTTACTAAAGATAACCTTATTAAGAGGAATTGGCATGGAAGTCCTCAATGTGTCTTTTGTCACCATGAGGAGACAATAAAACATTTATTCTTCCAATGCAAATTGGCTCGTTCTATATGGTCGGTCATCCAAATAGCTTCTAGGTTGTATCCTACTTGTAGTGTTGCTAATATATTTGGCAACTGGTTACATAGAATTGATCACGGGTTTAGAATTCTTCTTAGGGTGGGAGCGCTTGCTATTATTTGGTCGCTTTGGCTATGTAAAAATAATAAGGTTTTTAATGATTTTTTTGGAAATGGAGGCGTACCCCCGGCCTCTGCATCATAATGATGCATGCAGCCATCTTATTAAAAGTTTGCAAAATAGCACAAAGTCGTCAAAGTATTACAGCTCGCAAGTGGAGCAAAAATAAAAAATCAAAGTTCATGCTGACAATCACAACCGGAATGGCAATAAGAAGGATAAGCTCTCAAGACTTATATCCTATATGCAACCGCCATCCAAACCGGTTGAATAAATCCCGTGCTACCATCTCCCACTGGTTGCACCCAGTAACCAAAGGCTCCTTGGATTCCATAGGAGTGAGTAAGGACCACGTACGGATCCAAGCGGTAGCTCTGAAGATGACCTGCAAGAAAGTTAAATTGTTTTATCTGTTAACTATCAAATCATTCCTGCAATTCCTTATAGCCCACAAAAGCGCACATATTCCAATCCGAATACAAGCCGCCGTAGTATGTTCAAACCCAGTTAACCACGTTCCAAACAACGATGTAATGTCAACTGGAGGAGTAATGTTAAGGCTATATGAATCATCCTCCAAAGTAATTTGGCGAGTGGGCATTCAAGAAATAAATGTTGTATTGTTTCATCATGATCACAAAAGCAACATCGTGGACTACCTACCCATCTCCTCTTGATTAAGTTGTCCTTTGTAAGAATTACTTGTTTTGTGGACAAACCACATAGAGATTTTAATGCGCAAAGGAACCTTAATCTTCCAAATATGCAGCGATCTCGAGACTGGGCCAGAATTAACCAGATCCATATAAAAATATTTCAGCGTAAAAACCCCATTCTTAGCTAGTTTCCATTGTGTCCAATCTGTTTGGTCAGAGAGTTGAACATCTATCAATCTCCGAACCAAGTACATCCATGCAGTCCAACGCTCACCAACTAACGCCCGTCTGAACTGGATATTCAATGGACTCGTTTGTAGAACTGTGCCTACGTACTCCTCCTTACGTTGCACAATGTTCAGGGTGGGATACTATACGGCCAGGGGCGTCTCTCCTAACCATGTATCCTCCCAAAACCTTGTTGACATCCCATTGCCAACTAGGAATTTGACCCTACGAAAGAACAAGTCCTTCACTCTCATAAGCCCTTTCCAGAATGGCGAGTCAGTTGGTCTCACGGTAACCTGGGTGAGTGTTTTCGACTGTAGATACTTATTACACAAAATCTGTGCCCACATGCCTTCCGGCTCAGTCTCTAACCGGTAGAGCCATTTGCTCATAATGCATTTGTTCTTGATTTCTAAGTTCTCAATACCGAGCCCGCCCTGATCTTTTGGGAGACAAAGAATGTCCCATCACGCGAGACGGTATTTCCTCTTGGCCTCATCTGACTGCCAGAAGAATCGGGATCTGAAGAAATCAAGTCGTTTCCGTACCCCTTTTGGAATTTCGAAGAACGATAATAGGAACATCGGCATACTAGTCAGTATTGAGTTAATTAGCACTAGCCGGCCTCCATAAGACATAAGCTTACCCTTCCAGCAGCTTAGCTTTTTTTCTATTCGATCTTTGATACAATTCCATTCTTTATTAGATAACTTACGGTGATGGATCGGTATGCTCAAATAACTAAATGGTAAAGAGCCCAATTCACATCCAAACAATTGTCTTTATGTATCTTGTTCGTCTTTGGCCTTCCCAAAGCAGAACAACTCACTTTTGTGGAAGTTTATCTTTAAACCAGATAATTATTCAAAGAGGCATAATATAAGCTTCATATTACGCGCCTTAGCAATGTCGTGTTCCATAAATAAGATAGTGTCGTCAACATCCTGTAGAATGGATACTCCTCCATCAACCAGATGAGGAACTAACCCCTCCCACTTGCCCATGTTGTTTGGCCCTGCCAATGAGAATGGCTAACATATCGGCCACTATATTAAACAAGAGAGGAGACATGGAATCTCCTTGTCTCAAGCCCTTGTGTGTCTAAAAATAATGACCGATATCATCGTTAACCTTGATTCCGACACTACCCTTCTTGACTTGAGAACCCACTTGGTTCCGTCAGACCTCGCTAAATCCTTTCATGCGCATTGCCTGTTGTAGGAAGGGCCACTTTACTTTATCATACGCCTTCTCGAAATCCACTTTGAAGATAACCCCATCAAGCTTCTTCGAATGGATTTCATGTAATGTTTCATGCAAAACGACCACCCCTTCAAGTATATGTCGCCCCTGGCATGAACACTGTTTGGCTCGGTTATACCAATGAATGCGCGATTTGTGTCTTGGTCCCCACCTTTGTGAAGATTTTGAAACTCACGTTAATAAGGTAAATTGGCCTGAACTGTTCAATCCGAACTGCCTCTTCCTTCTTTGGCAATAGCGTAATCATACCAAAGTTAAGATGAAACAACTCTAAATGACCGTTACAGAAGTCATGAAACATAGGCATAAGATTGTCTTTAATAATATGCCAACATTTCTTATAGAATTCAGCTGGAAACCCATCTGGTCCCGATGCTTTATTCGATTTCATTTGTGAAATTGCATCCAGAATCTCCTTCTCGGTAAACGGTGCAGCTAAAATATCGTTCTTTTCTACCTGGAGCTGAGGAATATCTCACACAATCTCGTCTAGGGTCACCGTACTTGCTTCCGGATGGCCAAACAGTTGTTTATAGTAGTTAGAGATATAAGCTTTCAGATTCTCATGCCCCAAAATTGTCCCTTCGTCTTGTTCAAGCTGAATGATTTTCTTCTTCCTATGTTTGCCATTCGCAATCATATGGAAAAATTGTGTATTGTCATCCCCTTGGACAACCTTAAGCACTTTGGCACGCAGTGACCATTTGAGCTCCTCCTCTCTAAGAAGAGCTCGTAGGCCTTGCTCAGCTTCTGACTTGGAACTTTGCTCATTCACTGTAAGCAGGTTAGTTTCATCTTTTAAATCTAAAGCTTTGATCAAACGAGTACGTCGCTCTTTTTCTTGTTTGTAAATCACACTCTCATTTCTGGCCCAACCTCGCAAAAATTGTCTCAAGTGTCGGATATTATTTTGCCATCTCTCAAGACTAGTTCTTCCACTAAAGGAATTGCCCATTCACGTGCGGTGATCTTCAAGAAGTTTTCTTTCTCAAACTAACCAAGTTCGAAAGAGAAAGCATTCTTGTTCGCAATATGCGTAGCCTCTCCCGAGTCTACAAGCAATGGTGTATGGTCTGAGATCGCTCTTTGCATTGCATGAACCGACACCAAAGGATATTTTTGTTCCCATTCCACACTAGCAAGCACCCTATCCAACTTCTCATAAGTTGGAATGGGCAACGAGTTGGCCCAAGTAAATTGTCTACCGGTGAGTTCGATTTCTCTCAAATTAAGACTCTCGATAATCATATTAAACATCATAGCCCATCGAGCATCAAAATTGTCATTGTTCTTTTCATCTCTCCTCCGAATTATATTGAAGTCACCACCGACTAGGATAGATAGAGTCTCATCTCCACAGATCCGCACCAAGTCAGCTAAGAAATCTGGTTTAAGTTCAGGTTGTGCTGCTCCATACACAGCCACAAGAGACCATCGGAAACCATCCAATTTTGATCTCACCCGAAACTTAACCATAAAATCTCCCCGAACCACGTTAAAAATATTTTTTTTCTTATTTTTCGTTGAATGTGTGCATCTTAGTTATGCAGAGGCCGGGTGCAATGCTTAAACCTTTTAAGTAATAAAGCGTCCCTTTTTGAAAGAAAAAAAATATTGTCTTCAGATAGTTCAAATTATGAAGGATGTATGCTTCTTTTTAATTTTGCAATTATGCTTGATGATCATTGTAACAGAGAGGCCAATATAGTGGCTAGTGAGCCTGCTAGGAATGCTTCAGTTTCGACTAATACCTATATCGGGGATGGTGAGGCCCCCCTGGTTTTATTTTAGAGTGTTGTGAAAGATGGTGTAACCATTTTATATAATCAATAAAAGCCATGATGACTTTCCCTAAGAAAAAAAGAGCATAGCGTTCTTGGATGGTGCACTACAAACAAGAACAAGAATCAATTGGCCAAATGCAACACTTGGCATGGATCAACAACTCAAAGGAGAAGAAATTTGCACTTGATAGCATAACATTGTCATTTTTGCTGATGGAATGCTAGTGTTGAGCGACACACTCTTACATAGACACAGTGTCCTAGTCATTCATACCAGCCTCATCACCCAATATTTCTCTAAAAAAATTGTCACTAGCATTAAAGCCGATTTTTTTTATCGTCACTAATATTAAAGCCTTGCTATACCTTGCTGGGGTGGTGGCTGCTGCAACTGCTTGGGGAAGCTAACCACGGAAAGGGTCGAGAGAAGCATCACAAGGTGAAGAACTAACCCAAAAAAGGCAAATGGCTTCCGCTATTATTTTCTTTGCCATTCTTTGATCTTTCATGCAGTAGATAACACATGGTAGATCTTCTGACCATGACTTGGTACTGATTCAGACTGCAGAAAAGCATGCGGAATCGTATTATCAGATTTTGCACTAGAAGTATCCACGGGTGAAGCCAAGCTGAAAAGGGTTGTAATCAACTGTGATACAAGGAGAAGTTGCCATGATATTCCTGGGGCACAAGCTCTTTCGTTAGCCAAAGTGCATCACACACGTGCAGTGAACTACTGAACCGAAGAACAATAATTATACTCACAAACAAAATGCAGAATCCTGATCGCTCTCACTCCCAAAAGGCCAGACGACCATCATCCCAATCATAATAAGTTCAACTTAATAATTCACCCTGTCATATGTCTCTATTATTCAACTATATTTTGCTTTCGTATGCTTCACTTCGTTCTCATGGCTATGAAGGGATGCCCATGGGCGTTCCAATTTGTAGGCAGTTGGTGGTGGCTGAGGAGCACTTAAAGCTTGTCTTTGTTTATTATTTGTACCAGCATTCTATAGTCACTCCCTCCGCCCAGCAAACCAGTCGCGTTGTTTATATATTGTTGATCACAAATCCAATTACTAAGTCGTATTGTATAGAATTTAAGACTTTGGAACAGCCTTTTTTTAAATGACATCCATGTGAATTTTTAGAGGTGGTGTTCATTTACATGTCTAAATGACAAAACACACAACCACCATATATATTAGATCAGGCCAGGAGCGAAGTCTTTGGTTACTGGGCGGTAAAATCAGCAACATAAACGGAAGGCTTTTCCCAACAAAAAAAAGGTAGACGTCTTACCCATTCCTGAAGACTAGTAGCTCAGCTTGATGTGTTCTTCCGCTGAAGATGTGAGTTTTTGTTTGTCAGTATGGCACAACGGGATACGAGATGCCTGAGGACATGATCGATATGTCTCTTGCATTTTTTTTAATAAAATCTGGTTTATATTAGATCGGTATAATATTGCATACAACCAGATAAATGATGAATGAAACAATGAACACAAAAACGACTCTAAATAAAGGGAAGACTGCATCTACGACTATATTCATAGAAATTCTTCTGGACGCCACAACTGAACTTCTCGTTGTTGAACCACTATAGGTCTCACTGACAATGGGAATTATCATGAAATCCAGCCACTGAAGGTCTTTGAAGAAGCTAACGCCTAACGGTGCACATGAAACCACGCCGATGAACAACACAAATAATATACCCGTCATCCATGAAGAACATGGGCAAGAAGTCGCAAACAACAAAGCCGCAACAAGCATCGCCGAAACGAGATTGACACCGCCGTCACCATCGCCGCAACATCGACACGAAACCGGAGCCAACTAAACAAAGAACGAAAGATGAGTATCCCCTCCCCTCCGGCCCGCGGCGCCAGAGCGATGGCC